>JBAIZL010000004.1:35561162-35626162 GCA_036971475.1 Prosapia bicincta | reverse complement strand
ATCAGCTGTTTTATGAAGTTGTATGTTATCGCTTATTTTAAGCTAAATTTAACGAAATTCCATATCTTGTCCCTTTTGTGAAACGTTTTTCTCCCATATGAAACTACAATTAATTAATTTAATTAATAAATTAATATTTGAAAAAACTGTATTAACATCAATTGTCATCTAGTACAAGTTTAAAGACATATATTTGAGTGCATTAAAAATAAATATATTATTAACGATTGGGAATGTTATATATATATATATATATATATATATATATATATATAAATATATACACACACATATATATCTATATATATATATATATATATATATATATATATATATATATATATATATATATATATACAGTATGTAGAGTGTGAATTAATAGAAGGAATTTTTAAAAATGGAAGTTAACATCCGTTAATTACATAGCATAACCTATAACATAAAATCAGCTGTTTTATGAAGTTGTATGTTATCGCTTATTTTAAGCTAAATTTAACGAAATTCCATATCTTGTCCCTTTTGTGAAACGTTTTTCTCCCATATGAAACTACAATTAATTAATTTAATTAATAAATTAATATTTGAAAAAACTGTATTAACATCAATTGTCATCTAGTACATGTTTAAAGACATATATTTGAGTGCATTAAAAATAAATATATTATTAACGATTGGGAATGTTATATATATATATATATATATATATATATATATATATATATATATATAAATATATACACACACATATATATATATATATATATATATATATATATATAGGCCTATATATATATATATATATATATATATATATATATATATATATATATATATATATATACAGTATGTAGAGTGTGAATTAATAGAAGGAATTTTAAAAATGGAAGTTAACATCCGTTAATTACATAGCATAACCTATAACATAAAATCAGCTGTTTTATGAAGTTGTATGTTATCGCTTATTTTAAGCTAAATTTAACGAAATTCCATATCTTGTCCCTTTTGTGAAACGTTTTTCTCCCATATGAAACTACAATTAATTAATTTAATTAATAAATTAATATTTGAAAAAACTGTATTAACATCAATTGTCATCTAGTACAAGTTTAAAGACATATATTTGAGTGCATTAAAAATAAATATATTATTAACGATTGGGAATGTTATATATATATATATATATATATATATATATATATATATATATATAATTAGAGAGAGTGTGAACTAATAGAAAGAATTGAAATTAGTGTTCAAGTTTATAAAAGAAAGTAAACAGAAGATGGAGATCTTTAAATGCAGCTGAGATCCAGTGACTTCAGATTATTTTGTTGAATAATGGTAAGTTTATTGAACATAATAAAGGATAAGATTATAAAATTTACTTTCACTGACGTAAGATATTTGTGTCTTATAATTTGATACATTTGACCGAATGAAGTGGAAACCAATATTGTTAATTACAGGATCCGGTAATACAACCTCCCTATTTTAAGAAATAGGTTGTGTGAGTCGTAGTGTAGCAGTGATGGGGTGTGGGTATTGTTTGAAAGCGGTGTACGTGCCATTTTCAGAGTGCATCATGGCTTGGCTAGATGAGCATCATGCGTTTGTTGTAGAGGAGTTTATCAATAACGGTGGTTCTGTGATTGCTACTCAGCGAGCGTTTCGTATTCGATTCGAACTTGGCCGACATGATCGTGTTCCTGATAGGAAAACTATTCACCTGTGTGTCAAACTTTCGACAAACAGGCTTAGCACTAAAAAGAAAACCTACTGGCCGACCTCGGATTGCAACATCGCCGGAAAATGTGACGCCTGTGAGAGCGTCCGTCCAACAATCCCCAAGCCGTTCCGCCCTTACATTTTCAGCTGCCCTGGGATTATCCGATAGGAGTGTAAGAAGAATTCTCCATAGAGAGCTTAATATACACCCATTCAAAATTATGGTCATCTATCAATTAAGTGAGAACGATTTTGAAACTCGCAGAGCTGTGTGTGAAGAAATTCTTCAGAACATTCCCCCCAGGTGCTTTGTTTATTTTTTTGTATGAGGCCCACTTCCACTTATCAGGTACTGTAAACAAAGAGAATTTCCATTCTGTTTATTTACAAACATCTTCCCACAAATTTGCAAGCACTTGAAGAGGCAATCACTCAGGAAGCGGCAGCCATTCCAAGAGAAATAATACAAACATCTATAAAGAACGTCCGGGAAAGACTTCGTCAATCTATCAACAATGGATGACGTCACTTAGCGGATATAAGTTTTTAAAACGAAGTAATGTAAATTGGCATAGTATTCATTGATCAGCAATAAAGGCGTGTTTTCTGTATCTGTCTTATTTTTTTGTAACTCCTTTTAAAATGTGGGAAGATTTTATTGCCGGTCCCTATATAACTCAGTCCTAAGATTCGACGCAAGTTGTACCTATTGTCCTCAAACCACTGATACGGACTTCAGGTAACGCGAAATAAACACATTCACTAACAATTGTGGACTAGGAGACAAAAATAATTTGGGGGAGTTTACTCGAAACTTGTTTAGTAACGAAACAAACATTTAAACCAAGACAATCTGAAAACATAGAAGTAAACAAACAGTAATAACTTGTTGGGTTGTCCACGTTGAAGTTTTCTTGACAAAAACTACTACTAACTGATATATGTCAAAAGATATGTTTCAAAATTGATGCATTGTTCAATGCTGTGAGTCCGTCTAAGACTGTCTGCTCTGGTGGGATTTTGTGAATTTGTGGTGTTCTGTGATATCTTGTATAGAAAGTGATGATGTTGGTAGAAGTTCAAATTATGTAACGATTTGAAATTTTATTATTAATTCATAAAGATATTATTAGCTAATTTCCAAGTTGACTTTTAGCTCTAAAAAGGACACTCGTCTACAGTTACAAAAAAAACTATTATAAAAATATCTTTATTCAACTCTAGAAAGCGGTGATAATGTAGCCTATTTATCAGGTAATATTTTTATAACATCTAAATAAATAAAACTCACTAACCACAATACAAAAATCTTTATTTTACTAAAATTACTTTATATACATTTCGATTCAAACAAGGTAATAATCTTCAAAAGTACTCATTTATAAGAGAACTTCTGAAGATGATTACCTTGTAATCGAAATTTATATAAAGTAATTTTAGTAAAATGAAGATTATTGTATTGTGGTTAGTGTTTTATTATTTATTTAGTTAAAATTAGTCCACAGTGCTCAAAATATTTATTAATTTTTGTAACAGTCCATTCAATATAAAGTTGGAATGTACCCTATTGACTAAATAAAATATAGCTTAATAATAATATTAGATTTATAATTATTTCATATGTTTATAAACTGAAAAAATTCTAAAAGCAGACCTACCACCGGTATCAAGTAACTTACTTTTGTCATCTGCAGCGCGTCCATAACTCCACAGGTTGCTGGGCCAACTTCCGGCCTCATACAGGCGAGTCGTTTACATGGACAATTAAAATTTCCATTGTTGCAAATATGGTTTCACAATTAGTGCCACGACCTTCTTACAACGACGCTAATTACACAGTTAAAATTGTAGGTTATGTTGTTGTATCAGATGCGATGATATCAACAAGAATCCATATTGGGAAGTGGGAAGGGTTATAGCAAAGTCAGTGTAATAAATGAGAAACAAATATTATTGAAAATTTGTTTTACTAAATTGATATTGTTTTGTATTTTTAATTATACTTATCTGAAATCGATAATTAAACTATGCCAAATCGATATTGATTCTTTTGTAGAAAGATCAGTATAGGTAAATTGCTAATAAGAATCCTTAAATGTTTAAATTGTTATTTTTAAAATAAGTTTTGAAAAAATATTTTTCATAAATTATCCAAACTAAAATATTATATATATAAACCTTATACGATTATAAGTAAAACTAATTCTTGTGCAACCTGGAGATTAAACGCTTTGTTAATTTATTCATCTCCTATTAGTTCACACTCTCCATATATATATATATATATATATATATATATATATATATATATATATATATCTGTTTGTGTGTGTATGTGTGTGTGTGTGTGTGTGTGTGTGTGTGTGTGTGTCTGTGTGTGTTGCAACGTCCCTTCCCTCCTTTTGTTTGTTTGTTGATATCCCTACTCGCAGAATACCAAAATTTGTTGTTTAAAAAACTTATTTATAAACAAACCAAACATCTGCCAATCACCCCGCTTGTTAAACCGTGCTAAAATCCCTGAGTTATGTGTGTATTTCCCGCTCATAGGGCCAGGCCCAAAATAAGCCTGTTCCCGCTGACTACTATTGAAAATAAGCATAAACTCCCCAAAATTGGTTTATCAATTATGTATGGTCAAGATATAGTCACACATGTCATTTCAATAGTTAGCTGGAAAGAAACACATTTAAAATAATACACAAAATATTCACAGAGTCTTACCACCTGATGATGATCTGCAGAGACAGCAAGGGAACGTGCAAAATATGATCGTGTTTAAATTACCTATTTTAAAAGGCTCCTGTGTCCTTTTAAACACAATCTGCCAGTAGATAAATCTCTGGACTTTTATACAAAAAACCAACTAATCTTTAGGCTAGCTCACTGAAGTTAGTTGAGAGAAACTCTTTAAAAACATTAGGTTTTAACTATTATCATTTAATGAAATTTAATTAAACTTGTTTACTGATTTAATAATCATTTTCAATTAGTTGGAAAAAGCTAAACAGTTTTTATTGATTATTCGACACAGGATGAAATGCAAATACTGTTGATTTTTATAACATATTTAATTTTATTTATTTAAATAAAAAAGAAAATTTATACTTTCAAATACAACACAATTATATTAACAAAACAATTCACTAAATAACTTGTTGTTTTTCATCCTTTAAAATCTTATAATTTCCATTTATATCAATTACATTTACATAAACATAAAATTATTTTCCAAATTACACATAATAAAAATTTATCTCCTATATTGAATTGGTAATTCGTATTTATGACACTTAATTTTTAAATTTATAATATCCAAAGAATTCTTATTTCCTTGAAAATAAATGGCTCATGGCCAAAAACCCTTTCTAAGTTTAGTATTTATCATTTGAAATATTCTGATCACATAAATTCATTTTATTAAGCATAAAATTTAAATTTTATAAAGAGTGAAGTCATTGTTTAAGCTTGTATATTTGTTTGAATTTAATAAAATTAACTGACTAAATTTGACATAATTGGTATCGAATAGAGAAACTGACTTGCCAAAGATGTTCCTGCCGGTCCTAGAGTCCCTCGTCTGGATTCCCTGGTCCTTGGACATCGGAAGTTGCCATCCCTGGTTCGTCGGTGGTGGTTTTCCTCTATTCCCGCGTCCTGGAGGCTGAGTCTGGAGCCTTCATCCATTGGTAGTCGTGGACGTCGGAAGCGTTGAGGTTTGGTCCATCTGGCCTGAGGGCGGTCTTACTCGCGGTCCAGCATAGCGTTCCGCAGCACCTCGTATTAAAAATTTATTTCAGACTGTCTCTAAAGTCCTAGAGACCTAGTATATATAGCGGTGAATTTAACCTACCTCACCCCGCCTACAATACTTGCTATCTTTGGATTTATTCCTTGTACAGGCAAGTCGGGCAACGAATCTGTTTTAGCTTGCAGAGTTTGATTATCATTTTTGGAACACTGAAAAATGTCTATTTTATTAAAACTGCTGTAACTTTTTTGTTTTTTAAGTTTTTCAAATTTTGTTTTCACTAATGTTTATTCTGGCTTATTCTGGTTCTTTTAAATTGTCGATGAAAGTTCTACGTGATTTGGTTCTTAAGATAGCTTTTTTAAGCACTTTGAAAATTTACGCCTCAATCCCGATGGTCAAATTTAGCTAGTTATTACAAATTTATTCTTTAATACCTTTTAATTTAGCTTAATTATTCTATTTAAGGTTTATTTAATTTTTCACTCTTTATTATTTGTATAACTCCAAACTTGATTAATTTAAAAATCAACTTTATTACTTAAAAACAGGAAATTATTTATTTCCTATTTGCCACGGTATATCAGACCGTTGCAGTGTGTGTGTGTGTGTGTGTGTGTGTGTGTGTGTGTGTGTGTGTGTGTGTGTGTGTGTGTGTGTGTTTGTTGTCTCAAAGGATTGTTCACACTTGTATGTATTTTAAATATGTATCCAAATACACTTCAATATGGTTGTGTGTAAATACGCACGCGTGCGTGAGTAAATGTATTAAAATTTTCAATTGTAATTATAATATATTATATTCATCTACTCAAGCCCAAATACTTTTCTTTAAACTTATAGTGATTGACATTTGAGGTTAATACAGTTTTTTCAAATATTAATTCATTAATTAAATTTAAAGAGTTAATTTTAGTTTTATATGGGAGAAAAACATTTCGCAAAAAGGGCAAGGTATGCAATATAGTTAGTTTTTCCCATTTGGCCTAAAATAAATTATAATATATGATTTCATAAAACAGCTGATTTTATATAACATCAATAGCAAGCACAGTGGTACAATATATTATAATAAATTATATTTATGTTATAGGTTATGTTGTAGAACAGCTGTTTTAACACATAGCTTATGTTATTTTATTTATATTAAATGTAAGTATTTAATAAAGAGTAACTAACATAATTTTTTTTGTTTGCCTTAAGAAAATAAAGAGTTAAATTTTTTGGTTGTTTATATTACTTGTGTTTTCATATAGTTAATTTGTTTGCTAAAGTGAGTTAAATTCAAAATTTCAAATTTTACCCTTTGCCTCCTTAGCCGTGTCAATACATTCTTTTAACATTATAGGGTATTTACGCAACACGTTTGTCCGATTCCAAGCACTTTTTAACTATATATAGCCTATTTTAACCAAAACCAGCTCAGTCTTGTACATTAACAAAACCTGGCGCGCAAGGGTGTTATAATAATTTTATAATTATTCGTTTCAATTTTCGTTATAATTTCATTGTAATTGTTCAGGAAATTCGTTTACATTGTTTATCCGAATATTTGCTTCTCTAATTTAATAGTTCTCTTCTGTTCCTTTTTACCAATAATAATATTTAAATGGCAATTGTGACAATATTATCCACTGCTACAACAACATTAAAAACCAAATAAAAATAATAATTATATTTAAAATGGTAATAATCTATTTTATCATTTTACTTTAAACTAATCAAGCGAAAAATATAAATGTACTAAGCTATACGTTTCCTTCTTAGAACTATCAGGGGTTAAATAGGTAACTCCTCCTTCAGGCGTTTATGAATTCGGAGGGGAATAACATTGTGAGAGGTGCGCTCTAGATTTTACAAGGGCATCATCTCGCCTGAACAAATCTAACGATGTTTGACGATAGAAATATATATTTCCTCACTGTGCTGTATTCTCCATTGTTGGTTATCGCCTTTCATTGGCCTCAATATTCTATTCAGAATTTCACACTTTACATCCATCATAAGCCTTGTTCTCCTTTAAGTTATTTGCGCAGGTGCAGAAGACTTGTAAAATTAGCACTTAATATAATGCCTACTTAAATTATAATTTAGAAAAAAAGAATAAAACATGCAAACTGATACAGAATTGCCATTTCTAATTCTCGATGTAATATTTTTCCTGGATTGTATTACTGGAGTGGTCCTTGACTTTTAACACTTAACGTTTGAGCTTAAAACATCAACGAATTGTGGAACGATAAATAAATAACAATAACCCTTGCTACAAATATTTAAACACCCTTGATGTACATTTCGCAAACACAGTTAGCATCATCAGAAGGTTACAAACATACTAAGACTAAAAACAAACAGTTGACTTAGTATGTTTGTAACCTTATGATGATGCTAGCTGTGTTGGCGAAATGTACATCAAGGGTGTTTAAATATTTGTAGCAAGGGTTATTGTTATTTATTTATCATAATTACGCTACTGTGCTTTGTATAAAATTTCTATCTGTGGAACGTATAATTTAAATAGAGTTATAGTAACGGAGATGAAGCACGCCACTGCCTTCTTGATTGTCTTGTCCTAAGTAAATGTACTTAAATTATAGGTCCGCGAGTCGGTAATTTATGAAGTTTAACAAAAATTTTACAAGCAAAATAGATGTCATAAATAGTAAAAAATATGGGAAAAATAAATACTACATGCACACAAAACTAGTAGCAAAAAACTATGATTTACAGAAAATATGTGATATTCGCTATGATGATTATTTAAGTTCCTTTTAGAAGAATTGCTATCGAAATTTGAACAAATTCCTCTGAACAGCATACAATAGTTTACCCATTGATCTTGACAGAGCAGTGGAATTAAACCTTCTTTGAACACGAATACAAGACTACAATGGTTCCTAAGAAGCTTTGGAGGATAGGGTGGTTATTAAAACACACCGGTTCGGTTATCTAAAACCGGAGGACAAGCAGCCATAGAGCCTTCGTTAGTCAAGTAACTGCAATCCGTACTACCATTAACTGTTCCTTGATGAAGTGGACCCTTGAAGCAGGCTTTATTTTTGTTCCAAGTTTTACTGTTCCTCATTTGAAGAACTTTAAACCTGCAAATTTACTTCATAAAGTATTCCTGGTCCCTCTATGTACTTACCTGTGGAACTTCGCTCTCTTGCAGGGTTTGCATCCGCTTCTGCATACTCTATACTTTGCATCGCGGTGGCTGTTATGTCATACTCCATCCTACATTACTGGTCTTACTATTTTGTCTAGGAATATTGGTTATTATTTAGTATGATGGTACATTCATAACACACACACACACACACACACACACACACACACACACACACACACACACACACACACACACACACACACACACACACACACACACACACACACACACACACACACACACACACACACACACACACACACACACACACACACACACACACACACACACACACACACACACACACACACACACACACACACAGACACACACACACACACACACACACACACACACACACACACACACACACACACACAAACACACACACACACACACACACACACACACAAACACACACACACACAAACACACACACACACACACACACACACACACACACACACACAAACACACACACACTCACACACACACACACACACACACACACACACACACACACACACACACACACACACACACACAAACACACACACACAAACACACACACACAAACACACACACACACACACACACACTCACACACACACACACACACACACACACACACACACACACACACACACAAACACACACACACACACACACACACACACACACAAACACACACACACACAAAAACACACACACACACACACATATTTTATATATATATATATATATATATATATATATATATATATATATATATATATATATATATATAGACAGAGAGAGAGAGAGAGAGAGAGTAAAACCTCGATTAACCGTCATAGTCGGAACCGTGGTCATAATGGTTGAGCGAATAGACGGAAAACAGAAACACTGAATTTATTTCTTAAAAACTCAACCTCATTCAATTATATTATAGACAGATATCACTCTCACAGTAATGTAATATATTTCGGACCGAAAAGAAAATAAACACGATTAAAACAGCAAATAAAACTATTTATTACACGATAAAAAACCCGCGCAGTAGCTACAATTGTAGCAAAATAATAAACAGTAATATAAACCTACAGGTGAAATAGTTCATGTAGCTTAACAAACAAAGCAACTCCTCACTGCACCTTAAACCACTTTGTTACTACAGTGTTTTTATGTTATTGCAGCAATGACGGTTAACAGAAATTGACGGTCTAAAGAGTGACGGTTAACAAAGTTTTACTGTATTTAACTTAGCAACATTGTTTTCTTGTATTCACTTATCACCTTAACTATAATGTAATTAAACAAGAATCTTACTGGGTATAACTTATAGGCCAGTTAACTTTCGAAGACTCTTAGGAAATCAAATTAATAACGCAGCTACTAGCTTTTACAATAACTGATTAATTTTAATCCTGAGTGCAAACGTTAGCATTTATAGGTAGTTAATTTTGCATTTAAACTCTAATTTTGCTGCTAGGCATCAAGACTCTTATATTTATTATTAATTTAACAATTCTATTAATCTGTCCTTAATCATCTTAAGGCGTATATAGGTTACTGCACCTGGTTTGATACATTTTATATTTTAATGAATTATTACTGTTTAAAGAATAAATAAAAGCTTATGAAATTCTATAAAGAGTTGGCTTTATATTTTAGATAAATTTATACTTATAGATGTTGACTCTTATGGCTTGCTTAGCTCTCTGTTTCACTTTACTTGACACAAATTCTCTTATTAATATTTTCCTTTCAATTTCACTTTCTTTAATCACTCGAAATGCTTCTATGCCGTAATTTACTTTATTTCTATAATAGCTCCCTTATTAATTCAACTTATTGCTCCCTTAATATAACTGGATACTTTTACGATTTTTTTCCCTTTACATTAATTTAAAACTTGTTACAAAATTTCAACCTGTCGTTTTCTCGAGTCCTGGAACTAGACTCTTTCTAGTCCTGAAAATTGACTCCTCCGAGTCCTGAATATCGACTCCCCCGAGTCCTGAACATTGTTTGCTTTTCGTGTTTCCCTCTGGATCGTTTCCGTACAGGTTTCATCACTTTTTCAAATTTGATTGGCTTCCTTATGGTGCTCAAAGTTGTTCCAGCCTATCAGAACGTCACTCATCGTAGCTTCCCCTTTTGCTGGGGTGGGTACTTCTCAAACTTTACCAGGAGCAGGTGTACGCTGGACGTGCTTTTTCTGCATTTTTAGAGATTGTTCATCATAAATCTGCATAGTCCCTCGATGTCCAAGTAAAGCACCTCTCCAGTGATCGAGTCACGTCTGTGTTTACCTACAATGAAACGTTTCGACGTTTATTAATATTTTATAGCTTACAAGTGTATGCAGTAACCGTTTTTGGATAAAAGATTAACAATAGACTACCCCTTACTAGGTAGCGACCGTGTGCTAAGATCTTACAAATTAAAATATTGTACAAACAATTTTCTTAGCTTAATAGATTAAAATATTATATATATATATATATATATATATATATATATATATATATATATATATATATATTATAATAAAGATGATTACTTTTTCTTGATTTGTTATAATTATTAAATAACTTCAAAAAGTTCATAATCAAGATATATTTTATTCAACATTTACAATTATGCTGAAGCTTTTCGCCGGATTATAGTTCCAGCATTCTCAAAGACTACTAACATGGTTTGTAAAATTATTTAAACATTACTCTAATTGATTGCACTGTGTACATAAACCACTGATATCTTATTTCTATAATCTATTTGCTTTACATTAATGAACTATCTGTTTGATAAAATCTTAAATTCTATCTAAAACATGAAAAATTGTGTTATGTTTAGATTTAATTTGGGACTGTTCTTTAATAAGTATGTTGTTTAATTTATGCTTGTAGATATATAGGTTTTCCAGAACATTCATTTTCAAACCTTTATTAATATGTTTGATTAAATTCATATTTTGTATGTCTGGAAAACTATGGTTACTTGCAATACAATGAGTGGCTATATTCGACTTATATATATCCGGTTTTATATACGCATTGAGATGTTCTTTGTAGCGATCCTTTATTTTCTTTTTTGTTTGACCTACATAATTTTTATTGCAATCTTGGCAATTTATGCTATATATCCCACATAAATCTAATTTACTAGTGTGATTACTTTGATTTAAAATACGATTATTGATGGTGTTGTTTGTATAAAACGCAAATTTAATATTAGTATTTTTAAACAACTTTTCAAGTGATTTAATTTCATATCCCGTGTAAATAAATTTAGTCCATTTTGTTTCATTTTTACTTATAATTTGTCTGTTATAATTTAGTAATTTATTCTGAACGTTATTATTCAATTTATCTATAGTCTTCCTTTTATAACCGTTTACTGAACCTAATTGATATATTATGATTAATTCATTTTGTCTATTTTGTTTATTTAATGGTATTTTATACATTCTATACAATAGGTTGTAAAAGCATGCCATCGTTTGATTATATGGATGATTGGAATGGTTTGGTATAATATTATCAGTAATCATGGGTTTTCTATATATTGCGTAATCTAATTTGTCATTCTGGTTATATATTGTAATATCAAGGTAATTAAGTGTGTTGTTACATTCAATTTCGTGGGAAAATTTTATATTGTGATGCAAGTTGTTTATTTCTTCAATTATTAAATGTAAATTTATGCCATTATTTTTAGAAATATAAATTCCGTCATCTACATATCTATACCATATTCCATTTTTATCATATTTATTTATGATTTCAATTATGTCATTGTCTAAACTTTGTAAAAATATTTCGGAGATTATAGATGATAATGGAGAACCCATTACCAAACCATCCATTTGTTTATATATTTTTTTATTATATGTAAAATAATTTTGTTCTAATATTATTTTTACGGTATTTATTATTTCATGAATTTCTTCTTTGTCTTTTAAATTTAAATTTAATTTATCATGTATTTTTTTATATGTGTCCTTCAATGGTATGTTAGTGTACATATTTTTAATATCTAAAGAAATTAATTTAGTTTTATTATCAATTTTTATATCTTTAATTTTATCAATTAAATCATATGTATTTTTAATAGCATATCTATTGTTTAATTTTATCTTGTCTTTTAATATGCATGATATAATTTTAGATATTTTATAAGATGGTGCTTGTTTGAAGTTAATTAAAGGTCGTATTGGTTTGTCATTTTTATGTAATTTTATGAGTCCATTTAAAATTGGTATTTTAGGAAGATCATTTATCATTTCATTAATATTTTTCTTCCTAAACATTTTATATGAATGTTTTATCATATTCTTTTATTTCGTTTTGATATTGAACCGTAGGATCTTTTTTTAGCATCATAAAATTATTATCTTTAATATAATTTTCATTTTTATTTATATATTCTTGATTATTAATAATTACTATCGTATTACTTTTATCCGCTTTTACTATGGCTAACTCATTTTCAATTATTTTTTGTTTTATATTATTGATATGTAAAGATTGTATTTTATTACCATCATTTTTTAATTTATTATTATTATGTTTTTTTATTATTTTAGTTATCTCATAGGTTGCATCAATTCTTATATTTTCCTGTTCTTCTTCATTTAATTTATTAATCGCCATTTCAGTATCTACAATTATGTTATCTAAATCTCTAATAATATTTCTTTTTACATTTACTTTGTTCATGTTTTCTAATGTTTTTACTTCATTATTATTAAATTGTACATTTGTTAAATTAATTAGATTAGGTGCAAATTTATGAAATATTTTTATAGGAGTCTTATTTGTTTCTTTATTTTTCAATAAAATATTAATTTTTTTATTAATTTTTTCTATTTTTATCTTCCTAAGTTTTATAATTGTTTCATGTATTTTGTGATATTTCCTATTCCAATTCAAAATATGTAAAGATTTTGTTAATTCTAAATGTAACTTATATATATCAGTTGTTAAATTATTTTGCTTTTTATATAGTTTTTTAATTTCATTATTTATCCAAATTTTTTCTACCATAATATTAGTTTTTTGTGCTGCTGTACTTTTATTTTTAATGTAAATTTTAGCATAATTAGGTATTATATTATATTGTATACATTTTTTGTTAAAGAAAATATTACAGTTATTGTTCATTAATTGTATTTTCTTTTTTTGATATAAGTTTAGTATTTTAGTTGAATTAAAATTATTTTGTTTCATAGAAATCATAGTGCAATCAATTCAGCACAGTACTAACATTAATATAAAATACCTATAAATTTCTTATTCTAAATTATTACAATAGAGTCAATATTTTAAAATTTTTGTAATTATTATTAAATTTTATTTTTTTTTTATTTTTTTTTTTATATACTTATTTCATAAAATATTGTAAATAAATTCATTCATTTATCGTTAAAACTTATTTGTCCATATTAATTCTATCAGTAATAAATATCTAAAGTTAAAATAATCCGTAACAATAATAAATTTTTTTTTTCTTTTTTCTCTATAAACTAGTTAATATCAATTATTATTTTTTTAATAATTGTCTTAATATAATAAAATTATTATTTAATTGTTTATAAAATAATATTTTAAATTGGAGTAATATAATTCCACTATAAAAATATCAGTATTATCAATTATCTGAAATCAAATTATTATAACTGTTATTTATAAAAGTTTACAATCTATTATATCTTTGCCATGTTAACATGAAATTACCATACTACTATTGTTATCTAAATATTTATAATTTTCATATTTTCGAATTAAAATCTTATAATTGTTATTTTTTATATAATCATCTATATTTATATACTCCCAATTGTAATCTTAATTATTAATATTATCATCAATATCCAATTTATAATACTGTTTATATTGTCATTATATAATCCTGTGTATATAGGTTGATTGAATTTATTTTGTAAAAGTTTATTGTCACTGATTTCCATTCGTGTTGTGATAAAAGATGACCTTGTTTGCCAATCTGTATTTACTTGTTGACTTACCAAAGTATTACAATTTACACCAACTATAATCCAAAGTATCATAATTTACTCCAAATATAAATTCTTCAATAGAATATATCCATAGCACATTCATCACTATTATATCATCAAAAACCCCGATAGGCAATTATATTATAATAAAGATGATTATTTTTTCTTGATTTGTTATAATTATTAAATAACTTCAAAAAGTTCATAATCAAGATATATTTTATTCAACATTTACAATTATGCTGAAGCTTTTCGCCGGATTATAGTTCCAGCATTCTCAAAGACTACTAACATGGTTTGTAAAATTATTTAAACATTACTCTAATTGATTGCACTATGTACATAAACCACTGATATCTTATTTCTTTAATCTATTTGCTTTACATTAATGAACTATCTGTTTGATAAAATCTTAAATTCTATGTAAAACATGAAAAATTGTGTTATGTTTAGATTTAATTTGGGACTGTTCTTTAATAAGTATGTTGTTTAATTTATGCTTGTAGATATATAGGTTTTCCAGAACATTCATTTTCAAACCTTTATTAATATGTTTGATTAAATTCATATTTTGTATGTCTGGAAAACTATGGTTATTTGCAATACAATGAGTGGCTATATTCGACTTATATATATCCGGTTTTATATACGCATTGAGATGTTCTTTGTAGCGATCCTTTATTTTCTTTTTTGTTTGACCTACATAATTTTTATTGCAATCTTGGCAATTTATGCTATATATCCCACATAAATCTAGGTTGATGCAACCTATGAGATAAATAAAATAATAAAAAAACATAATAATAATAAATTAAAAAATGATGGTAATAAAATACAATCTTTACATATCAATAATATAAAACAAAAAATAATTGAAAATGAGTTAGCCATAGTAAAAGCGGATAAAAGTAATACGATAGTAATTATTAATAATCAAGAATATATAAATAAAAATGAAAATTATATTAAAGATAATAATTTTATGATGCTAAAAAAGATCCTACGGTTCAATATCAAAACGAAATAAAAAATATGATAAAAAATTCATATAAAATGTTTAGGAAAAAAAATATTAATGAAATGATAAATGATCTTCCTAAAATACCAATTTTAAATGGACTCATAAAATTACATAAAAATGACAAACCAATACGACCTTTAATTAACTTCAAACAAGCACCATCTTATAAAATATCTAAAATTATATCATGCATATTAAAAGACAAGATAAAATTAAACAATAGATATGCTATTAAAAATACATATGATTTAATTGATAAAATTAAAGATATAAAAATTGATAATAAAACTAAATTAATTTCTTTAGATAATAAAAATATGTACACTAACATACCATTGAAGGACACATATAAAATAATACATGATAAATTAAATTTAAATTTAAAAGACAAAGAAGAAATTCATGAAATAATAAATACCGTAAAAATAATATTAGAACAAAATTATTTTACATATAATAAAAAAATATATAAACAAATGGATGGTTTGGTAATGGGTTCTCCATTATCATCTATAATCTCCGAAATATTTTTACAAAGTTTAGACAAAGACATAATTGAAATCATAAATAAATATGACAAAAATGGAATATGGTATAGATATGTAGATGACGGAATTTATATTTCTAAAAATAATGGCATAAATTTACATTTAATAATTGAAGAAATAAACAACTTGCATCACAATATAAAATTTTCCCACAAAATTGAATGTAACAACACACTTAATTACCTTGATATTACAATATATAACCAGAATGACAAATTAGATTACGCAATATATAGAAAACCCATAATTACTGATAATATTATACCAAACCATTCCAATCATCCATATAATCAAAAGATGGCATGCTTTTACAACCTATAGTATAGAATGTATAAAATACCATTAAATAAACAAAATAGACAAAATGAATTAAACATAATATATCAATTAGCTTCAGTAAACGGTTATAAAAAGAAGACTATAGATAAATTGAATAGTAACGTTCAGAATAAATTACTAAATTATAACAGACAAATTATAAGTAAAAATGAAACAAAATGGACTAAATTTATTTACACGGGATATGAAATTAAATCACTTGAAAAGTTGTTTAAAAATACTAATATTAAATTTGCGTTTTATACAAACAACACCATCAATAATCGTATTTTAAATCAAAGTAATCACACTAGTAAATTAGATTTATGTGGGATATATAGCATAAATTGGCAAGATTGCAATAAAAATTATGTAGGTCAAACAAAAAAGAAAATAAAGGATCGCTACAAAGAACATCTCAATGCGTATATAAAACCGGATATATATAAGTCGAATATAGCCACTCATTGTATTGCAAGTAACCATAGTTTTCCAGACATACATAATATGAATTTAAGCAAACATATTAATAAAGGTTTGAAAATGAATGTTCTGGAAAACCTATATATCTACAAGCATAAATTAAACAACATACTTATTAAAGAACAGTCCCAAATTAAATCTAAACATAACACAATTTTTCATGTTTTAGATAGAATTTAAGATTTTATCAAACAGATAGTTCATTAATGTAAAGCAAATAGATTAAAGAAATAAGATATCAGTGGTTTATGTACATAGTGCAATCAATTAGATTAATGTTTAAATAATTTTACAAACCATGTTAGTAGTCTTTGAGAATGCTGGAACTATAATCCGGCGAAAAGCTTCAGCATAATTGTAAATGTTGAATAAAATATATCTTGATTATGAACTTTTTGAAGTTATTTAATAATATATATATATATATATATATATATATATATATATATATATATATATATATAGGTCTATATATATATAAATAAACGCGCGTGCTCGTGTGTATCAAAACGTTCGAGAAAATACAAATAAAAGAATAATTTATTGTAATATACAATTCAAAGCTTTTCATAGGCAAACAGTACCATTAACGTCAGGAATAATAAAGAATATCATACAAATATGTGTTGGATTAAACTCAACATTGTTGCCAAATATATTACAATATTTCCAAATATTATTAACTTGCGGCCTTAACATTATATACACCAAATATTGTACGCTGAACATTAACTACACTAAATTTTTTATATTTGACAACATCATAATATATTTGGCAACACTGTCGTTGTGAGTCTAGTCTAACACATATTTGTGTATCAAAGTTCGGATAGTCATAAGCTATTGTTTAAGTGTTTAATCAAGATTCACCGAACGTAATGGACTACAAAATTCAAGAATGTGTAATATTCTTTAATGTTTTCGGTGATATTGGTACTCTTTATCAACAAAACGCCGTTACTTTTATAATACAATAAACTATTCTTGTGTTTCTATTTCCTGTACTTTCTATTATTATACAAGAAAACATGTCTTATCATACATGTTGCGTGTGTTCGTGTGCATTTTTCCGCGAGCCCTTGGAAAGGAGAAGGTCGAACTGGGCCCTTGGTCAAAATAACCCTAGAAGGATTACCGTCAACACTCAAAGAGCCGGGGTTGAATTTGGCCCCCTGATTAGTCGGGTAACATTAGTTTTGTTAAGTGATCAGACATTCATTTTTATTTTAATGTACGATAGAATTAAAAACTAAAAAAATGGAAGCAAATAAATACAATAAAACTTTACTAAAGCATAAAGAAGAATAAAGTTCGTTAAAAATTCTGTGCTTTCATCTTTTAGTTATAATTTAAACTTATGAATGATCCTACACAATAACGCAGTGCTCGCCAGGTAAAGCCAGCATTCCATTACGTGTCTGCTTTTGTTAACCCTATGACGGTGACATGGTGAACAAATCCAATGGCCACCTGGCAATGGTGTGGTCAGGGAGTTTTATCATTTTGTGCACACATAAAATAAAATATTATTACATGACAATTTATGTTGATATAAAAAGGAAATGTTTCAATCGTCTAAAATAGATGTTTAACCACCATTTGGTCGTAACCAGACATCTATTTGAGATGTTTGAATGTATTTAAAGCCAAGGTGGATGCAAGCATTCCATTTTGTAGGTTATGATAGTAGAGATATGGGCCCAATTCGACATTACCTCCGAACTAACCATGGGCCCAATTCAACCGTCGTTTTACGACCCTAACAGACCGTGGGCCCAATTCGACATCACCCCTTGGAAAATATATAAGTGCAATTGTAACTAAACGTGCCTCTTATAACTTCCAAAAATGTGTAGGGAACCATCCTTAGGCCTTTTTTTTCTTTAAATCTGTTTAAGCATAGATACATTTAAGAAGAATAAATTCTTAAATGTTACCACTTAGGCTAATATGGGCCAGTACAGGAATATAGTCTATACTAAATGTTACATTTCCCGTACGAAACATCTTTTTCTAAGCTAGTGAGAAAATTATTATGACAGTCAATAAAAATGTGTGTACATTTGCTGTAGGTAAGTTTAGGGATAAATAAAACTTACAGTTTCAGATATCATATAAGTAGGGCCTACTGTCATTATATATATATACACATTTAATTAATATACCTAAGGTAATCAACAATTTGATGTAGACCTAAATATAACAGCTGTGGGTGTAAAATAGTTGTACCATTAAATATAGCCCTACATCTAATTAATGTACCTAAGGTAATCAACAATTTGATGTAGACCTAAATATAACAGCTGTGGGTGTAAAATAGTTATACCATTAAATATAGCCCTACATCTAATTAATGTACCTAAGGTAATCAACAATTTGATGTAGACCTAAATATAACAGCTGTGGGTGTAAAATAGTTATACCATTAAATATAGCCCTACATCTAATTATTGTACTTAAGGTAATCAACAATTTGATGTAGACCTAAATATAACAGCTGATGGGTCTAAAATAGTTGTACCATTTAATATAGACCTACATCTAACGGCTGATAAATCTAAAATAATTATACGATTTGCTATAGGCCTACATCTAATTAATGCACCTAAGGAAATCATGCAATTTGATGTAGGCCTAAATGTAACAGCTGATGGGTCTAATATAATTGTACCATTTAATATATGCCTTCATCTAACGGCTGATGGGTCTAAAATAATTGTACCATTTGCTATAAGCCTACATCTAATTAATGTACCTAAGTTAATCATACAATTTGATGTAGACCTAAATCTAACTGCAGATGTATCTAAAATAATTATAGCCTACTATTTGATATAGACTTAAATCTAAAGGGTGATATGTCTAAAATAATTATACGATTTGATATTGACTTACATCTAAAGGTTGATATGTCTAAAATAATTTAACCGTTTAATACAAGTCTGCAACAAACGGCTGATGTGCACAAGGTAATCGTAGACGTTTTATGATTGATTTTGAAGTTTACCTAGTTTTTCACTATCGTACGTGATAAAAATTATCGTTTTAAATTGTGAAATTTATATCCCACGTTTTATGTAATACTATCATCTGGCCAAGGTATTATCTCTCGTACATATTAGTATCTCCAACATTTACTGTTTAAATCAACTACACTGATTTAAATATGAGCACGCAGTGTATATAGCCTACTAATAACAATTTTAAGTTATGCTTTGAAGCAATACATTTTGGTTCATTTCGGTTTTCATCCTCCAATGATAAGATAAAAGGAAATAGAATGAATAAACGAAAGGGGACACTTATAGAAGGACACATCAAACAAATAATTTTGTATGAGTAAAATATATGTGTTACGGGGGTGGGGGAGTATAAGTTTCTGGTGCAGGCCTATTTCAACAATTTGGAGATTTTTTTTAAAATTCAATTTTTTTACATTTATTATGGTTTTATTAAAACAATATTTCTGGATCCTGCCTTTGTCTTTTTTAATTAGGTTTCGTTATTGAGGGAAAGTTTTTTTATTAGACTAACGCGAGTATACGTGTAGTTTACTTTTCAAGCAGGTCAGACCTGAATCAATCTCACACCAGTTATTTTCGAATTTAAAAAGACATTAATTTAACACGCTTACTTAGTCGCTACATTTACTTTAATAATTCAGTACTAATAATTAAAAACAAAATACAGTTCAGGTCTCAAAGAGAAATATTTTGGTATATATTAAGATAGTGGGTGGCTGCCATATTGGCAGGGGCGTGTACTTCCGGTTAGCGTGATCATTTAGTCCAATCACCTGATATTCTATGTGTAATTATTGCCGCCATCTTTGTTAATACACGGTATTAAATAACACTACATCAACTACAGCTGTTTTCCAAATAGTTATTAAATTACTACCAATGGAGACAAGCTGGAAATTCTTCAAATAATGTTTCTAACATGTAAACGACGAAATTAAATTAAAAAGTTCGATTTTGTTGTACAGGTTATGTTTGAAAGAAAATTGTTACACATATTTAACCTTTTAAATATAAGGCCAGCCAATATAAGCCAACCTTTTTGAGTAAATAATAAAGAAAGTTTTTGGTAAATAGCAGTAGCCTAGAGTAGTTTTGGTGAAAACATATAATTGCGCGTATATGCCTATTTTTACAGTGTTTGTCTAGTTATTTATGGTTAGACACCTATTATTTTTTAATAAACAATCCTACCATAACCTGTCATTTTCTAGACATGTAGAAAACACTGCTGTGTTTTATAATGTGAAACATTTTATTTTTATAGAATTGCATGTATTGCTACATAGAGGTTATGTTTAAATATTTCCAATTTATTAAATATTAAGATGCAAGACTGTTAACAAAACATTTTGGAATTAATTTTTTGTAACATTTAAACAAGTAATATAAAAAAAAAAACATTTCTGAAGTGAATTCCTACTTAGGTCTGCAAAGACAAATTTAGTTCTAATTACTTTTTATTGAATAATTACAATTAACTAATATTTTTATTTAATGTCTGTTAGTAACTTTGTTTTATGTAGGCTAATGACAGATCACAGACAAACTTCGGAAATATTTGGAACGAAATTCACGTTTAATGTTTAAAAAAGCAAAATTGTCTGTTATCTGTCATTAGCCTATATAAAAAAACGATTAATATAAATAAAGTAACATAGCCTATATGTTAATACAGCTGCTCTACCACATAACCTATAACATAAAATCAGCTGTTTTATGAAATCATATGTTGCCACTTATTTTAAGCCAAACAGGTTGAAATAGCTATATTGCATACCTTGCCCCTTTTGTCTAAACGTTTTCTCCCATATAAAACTTAAATTAATTCTAATTTCTTATTAATGAAATTATATTTGAAAAAACCTTGCTAACGTCTAGCGTCATCCACTATAAGTTAAATATTTGGGAAAAAAATTCAAAACATTTAATGTTTAAAAAAGCAAAATTGTCTGTAATCTGTCATTAGCCTATATAAAAAAATTACGATTAATAAAAATAAAGTAACATAGCCTATAAGTTGAAACAGCTGCTTTACCACATAACCTATAACATAAAATCAGCTGTTATATGAAATCATATGTTACCACTTATTTTAAGCCAAACAGGTTGAAATAGCTATATTGCATACCTTGCCCCTTTTGTATAAACGTTTTCTCCTATATAAAACTAAAATTAATTCTAATTTCTAATTAATGAAATTATACTTGAAAAAACCTTACTAACGTCTAGCGTCATCCACTGTAAGTTAAAATTTTTTTTTTAACTTGAGCGGATGAATAAAAAGAATTTTACGAACGATTGAAAATTTTTAATAAAATACATATATAAAGAGAGTGTGAACTAATAGATAGAATTGAAAAAAGGAAGAAAAAATTCACATAAAATAAAACGCAGTCATATTTTTTACAGAAATTAGTCACAGATGTAATAAAATAAAATAGTGCAATGCTATCTAGAAGACTGGTAGTTAATAATACTTTCATGCAGACTTTGTAATGTGAAATTAGCAAAACCTTGATAAGAAACAAGTTTTACATTCAGAGGATTAGGTGTATCATTACTTAGAAAATGCAGTTTTTATTGAAATTATAAAAACAGGATGTTACTATGCACGTTTGTTAGCGCATGCACATATGTGTTGTGCATGGCCAAGTTTTAATATATAAGTTATAATTTACTATGATTAAACCACATAATGTTTACAATTATCAACCACAAAACGTGGCTCATAGATAACATTGGAAGGACAATGATTTTATGTATTTTATAAAAATAATACAACGGGTAAGCTCGTCGATCTTAACATTTATGAATTGTAAATACAGTTTTCTCTTTTCCCGTCTTTGGAATCATAACTTACCGATAATATCTTTACTCCAGTAAAAGCAGAAGGATAACAAATTAGAGGTCCTCATTATACAAGGAACATAAAGCGATTGGAAGTCTAATTCCTGATTGATATCATACCCCGAAGACTGCCCGCCTCCGTATCGACCAATCTACAACCTGCCCCGGGCCGTAAAAAATAATAAAAGTGTTTTAATCCCTCGTTAAAAGGAAGTCTCCGAGCCATTATCGAGTTTTATATAATTTACTGGCTCCGCAACGCTTCCTAAAGGACCTTTCGAGCCCAGCGGAGCGCGGCCACTCGCATTTCCCGCGAGTCTTTTAAATTCGCCACTAAAGGATCGGTAAATGCAATAGGGGAGAAAATGTGAAAAATTATTTTCCTGCGCGAGCTGAATGACCGTGAAACGAGTCGGAGGGTTGCAATCAGTACTGCGACAGTTTGACGGTTTCGTCGGAGTGCCAGAAACAAGGAAACGCTTTTGCGCGAATTCGGGCAGAACGACTTACAAACTGCCTGACTCACGACTTCATAAAGTGCCCCCGACAAGTAAACACATGTAAAACATAAATAAACAACAAATAAAATCAAGCTATTCTTATAAAATATAAAATACAGTTCTTAAAATAAAATTTTACTTTCTTTTATAAATTCAATTTCTTTTATTAGTTCTTACTCTCTTTATATACATCGTTATAATAACCGTTATACTCCTTTTTCAAATTTTCAGTCGTTAATAAAATACTTTTATTTATCCACTCAAGTTGAAATACATTTTTTTAAACTTTAGTAGATTACACTTCATGTTGATACAGTTTTTCTTTAAATTTTAATTCATTATTAAACATTAATGAAGTAATTTCAGCTTTAAGTAGAAAACAACTTTTCATATAAGGGGCAAATTATGCAATATAGTTATTTCGTTCCATTTGGTTTAAAATAAGTGATAACATATGTCTTCATAAAAAAGCTGATCTGATGTTATAGGTTATGTTGTACATCAGCTGTTTTGACACATAGATTAGATTACTTTATTTATATTAATTGTAAACTAATTATTTAATCAAAAAGGAACTAAAATAAAATTTTTCTTTGTTGATCTCAGTAGGAATTATTTTTAATTCTTTTTTTGTATATTAGCCTACTTGTTTTTAAAATATATATGTGAATATTGTAACTAAAATGTATCAGAACAACAATAAAAATTTAGGTATAGGGACGCCTTTTGTAAGTATAATAATGAAATATAGTACTTTCGAGCTAGAGAAGGGTTTATCGCCAAAAATGATTATCTTTTGTAATAAAATAAGGATTGTAATTCTTTTGTATTCACAATTTTTTATTGCATTTATCCTTCAATAACCTTGAATAACTGAAGGTTGTCCGTTACAAGAAACCTACATATTTGCTTAATTTAAAATTTCAACCTTCTGCTAACCACACTCACTCACTAACACACACACACACACACACACACACACACACACACAGACACACAGACACACACACACACACACACACACACACACACACACACACACACACACACACACACACACACACACACACACACACACACACACACACACACACACACACACACACACACACACACACACACACACACACACACACACACACAACCATACACACAATACTGTAATTGCATATATATATATATATATATATATATATATATATATATATATATATAATACATAAACATATGAACAATCAATTAAGACAATACATTTACTCACGCACGCGCGCGTACAGACACACAACCATATTGAAGTGTATTTGGATACATACTTATAATACATACAAGTGTGAACAATTCTTTTAGACAACAAACACACACACACACACACACACACACACATACATACACACAAAGCCTATCGTATGCAACACATATACTTAAAAAATCCAATATCCGTTTGCGTGAAACCACTTGTACCTCCAGGTTCTGATCTATGTATCAGATCCATCTTATCAATGGTGACGGATTCCTGCGTCTTACCGACGGTAGTTATGTGATGTCGAAGTGGATAAAACATAAGTTTATTTCCAGAGCGGAATCTGAAAACAATACAAGAGCCATGTAAAAGCGAGTTGTTTAAACAATATCTTTAATAAAGTGATAAAAATGTTAAAGGTTGAAGGTCTACAATAAAGCCAATCTGCGATTCTTTAGAGATTAAAGCAGGATTCTAAGGAGGGTTCTGAAAGATTGAGAAAATTTGTTAAGTATGATTATAGCAGTATTAGGCAAAATAGCTAGGATACAGAAAGACATAATCTTTAAATATTTATTGATAAACGTGATACAAATATAGGTAAAGTTTAAAACACTATTTTTGCGCTATATAATTTCCACAGATGCGGCATGTGTTGAGGAATAATAAATATTTGCACATAGAATTATGCTGCCGTTGTTATTATTAAAATATTTTTCCCGTTATTGTGGGGATGATATATGGAAAGAATAATTATGAACCACCATTAAAAATAACATCTACCATGACGAACATCCGTAACTACCATAACTTGTCCTATAACGTAAAATCATCTGTTTCATGATATCATATGCTATCACTTATTTTATGCCAAATTGGACAAAAAGATTATATTGTATACTTTGCCCCTGTTGTGACAAGTTTTTCTCCTATGTAAAACTAAAATTGATTAAAATTAATTAATAAATTAATATTTGAAGAAGCTGTATTAACATCAAGTGTCATCCACTACAAGTTTAAAAGTGTATATAAAATTGAGTGGATGAATAAATATAAACGATTAACGATTGAAAATTTGAAGAATATATATATATATATATATACTTACTTACTAGCCAACGCCCACTCTTGGCTGTTGGGCCATTTGGTGGCGCGCTGACCAGTAGAGGCGAGAGATCTCTTCTTCCTTCGTGTCGTTCAGGGGTCCATGGTCCAGAGCTGCACATGACTGGAGGTGCTCAGCTGTCATGTCCTCCCCGCTGTCACATAGGGTGCACCTGGGAGACGAGAAGACGTGTATCTTGCTTAGGTGTGCAGCTAGGTAATCGTGTCCAGTTGTGAGTCTAAAAAGTGCAACCCCGTCCCGTCGGGGTAACATGTTGTTAATTGGCCCGTTTTCGACAAGAGTAGCCCAACGTTTATTAAAAGATGCTTCTCGTAAGTAGGCCAGAGTGCTCCTCTTTATTGCAGCATTTATTTGTATTTTTATGGAGGGGAGCGAAGTTGCTACGCTCGGCTGTGGGAGCGTTGTTCCTTTTTTTGCCAATGAGTCAGCCAACTCATTACCTCTTATATCCACGTGGCTGGGGATCCATTGCAATTCAATTTTCCATCCCCTATTCATTAGTTTTGACAAATTTTTACGGCAGGCTAGAGTGGATCTGCAATCGGTCTTCTTGTTATTTGTTACGGCCATTATTGCAGCCATTGAATCTACAAGAAAGACTGCTTGTGCCGGTGTCTTTATTTTCTTCATTTCGTTTGATGCCGCTAGTATGGCGGTTATTTCACCGTCAAAGTTACTTTGGTTGTTGCCAACTGCTAGCGATCCTTCGAAAAGATTACAGTAATAACCAGCTCCAGTCTGTCCTTTGTCTGGGAGGCACGATCCATCGGTATATACATGTAGCCACTGTGTCTCTGGATAGACTGTGTTGATGGTTCTGAGGGCTGCAGCCTTTAGTTCTAGTGGGTTACAATCTTTCTTTGGGATGTTGTGGTCAAGAAGATTTAGGACTCCCTTGGGCAGTGAATTGAACACTTCATGTTTAATGATATCTGTTGTATGAGTGCCAATGTTGATGTTGTATTTCTTAATCAACTCTTTATATGTGGTTATCGGAGTTTTTTGTGTTTTTAGCCTCGTTGTGGCTTCTTTAAAGTTTGCCAATCGGTGGCTGTACGTCCTTTTGTTTCTCTCCCAAAACCCGAGGCTGAGTTTTTCTCTTCTAAACTGCATTGGCTCTGTTTCCAACTGTGCCTCCATTGCTGCTATCGGGGTCGATTTTGGTGCACCAGTGATGACTCGGAGGACTGCATTTTGGGTTCTATCCAAGATTTGGGATGTGGTGTTTGACGCTGTGATTGTTGCTTCAGCTCCGTACTCGAGTATGGGGCGTATGTATGTTTTGTACGCTGTGTTCAGTACATCCTGATTTGCTCCCCATGTTGTGGCAGTTAGGCGTTTCAGCAGTCTTGCTCTTTTAATGGCTCTGTTGGCGCTTTCTTTGATGTGTGGTTTCCAGGTCATTTTGGAATCTATTGAAACTCCCAGGTACTTGCAGATATTGCTCTCCATGAGTTCGCTATTCCCGTATCGCAGAGAGATTTCAGGTCGCCTTGTTGAAAGTGTGAAAAGTTGGTAAATTGATTTATTCGCATTCACACACATCGCGTTAGTCTCCGTCCAAAGCAGCAGGTTAGTCAGTGCCTTGTTTATTGCTTCTTCTAGTGATTTGATGTTGCTACCACTAGCCCAGAGAATTAGATCATCTGCATAGAGTAGGCCTTGTACTCCAGGCACTGCTCGAACTGCCGTGAGTACGTCATTGATCATCAAATTAAAGAGTATACAACTGATTACGGCTCCTTGTGCTAATCCCTGTCTTTGGATACGATATTTGGACATTCCTCCTGTATATCTTACTCTAATAAGTCGTTGCGACAGAAAGGATTTGATCCACTTAAATAAATTGTCCCTAACTTCACTTTGGGCCAGCTTGTGTATGAGCATTTCTCTCCAAACGGTGTCGTAGGCATTTTTTAGGTCTATTAGTACAGACAAGGTGGACATTTTCCTTTGGAAGCCGTCTTTGACACACTGTGAGAAGTATACTACTTGATCCATCGTACTTCGTCTCGGTCTGAATCCTGCTTGGTCATCATCGATGGTGTTGTGTAAATCGAAGAATTGGCTCAGTCGGCGGGCAACCATTCTTTCCATTACTTTACTACATGCACTCGTTAGAGCAACTGGTCTGTAGCTTCCTGCTTCACTGATAGGTTTGCCTTTCTTATGGATTGGCACTATTTCACCTTTTCGCCATTGATGAGGTACATGGCTAGCCCAGGATAGGTTCACTATCTCCAAGAAGAGCAATTTTGCCTTTTGGCCCAAGTTAATAAGGAATTCCGAGAAAATGTGATCCACACCTGGAGCTTTCCCTGTTTTTGTTTCCTGGAGTGCTTGTTCCAACTCGGCCAACGTGAAATCCTCTGAGCATATTCTGCTGTCTTCTCTAGTTGGGCATGAGCTTTTGGGGTGCTTTAACAGCTTTTTGTATGCACTTTTAGGCTGGTTTACACGACTGATGTTCGCATAGTGCTTACACAGTAGGTTAGCGATATCTCTTGGTTCAGTATAGCATCTTGTTCCCTTCGTGAAGGGTTCTTGCTCTGCAGGCGGTGAGTCACTATTGAGTCGCGATATAAATTTGTGTGCTTTTGCCCCATCCCTCCGAAAGTCAAGGGTGCCTAGAAATTTTCGAAAGGATTCTCTTTTAGACTGTTTTATTTCTTTTTGAAGTTGTGCTTGTGCCCTGCGTAAGGCCGAACAGTCGAGGATATCATTTGTTCTTTCTGCTTCCCTTCTTGCTGCATTCCTTATATTTTTCAGCTCATCCAGTTTGTCACTCCAGAAGGGCCGGTAGGCTTTGACCTGACCCCTTGGTATGCAGGACGTGCTGCATTCTAGGATTGTTTTATTAAAGCTCTCGACAGCCTTCTCCAGCGAACTCCAGTCAATGCTTTCTGCTACGATGTCGTCCGTAAGTGCGCTATACGCCGTCCAGTTCGCCCTCACAAAATTCCATCGGGGAGCTCTAGATGGAGGTTTGAGCGTTTTGAATAGGCTTGTATGTATCAGTATCGCTCGGTGTCCGCACCCCGCTGCGTCATCCAGAAGCCTAACTTTAGTTTTTTGAGACAGTTGCGGATCCAGGATCACCAGGTCCGGTCTAGTAGTACTGCCAGAGTACGACAGGAATGTTGGGGGTGTTTCAACAACTTCCAATAAATTGTCGTCAACCATATCTTCTACCCTTTCACCGGCTCGGGTCGTCGCGGAGTAACCCCATCTTGTGGACGGGCTGTTGAAGTCTCCAACTATAATGCTGTTTGGTTGAAGCGTAGCTTCCACGTATAAAGTTGGCAGTACATTTCCCGGTGGGTTGTAAAGGCTTACAATGCTGAAACATTTTTTATACTTCCAGACTTCGACAAGAACAATTTCGGCCTTATCCTCCTCCCGCATCTCATGGAGTGTCTTAAACTTGGCACGCAGGTCACTTTTTATTCCGGCAATAATTCCTGATGCTATTTGTCGAGATCGATTCAGCGTGTAAGTCATGTAGTTAGCTATGTTGTAGTATTGGATATTGTCCGTTGCCGCTCCGGCTTCGGCTATAAAATATATATCTACGTCGAAATTGATGACGTTTCGTTTAAATTCTACAAATTTACTGCTGTTGAGGCCTCCAGCATTCCAATACAGAATGCGGAGGCTCGCGTCCAGGTCCTGAGAAGGACCGTTTAAAACTCTTTTTTTTTGTTGAAGGCCTCTCATTTTATGGTCAGCGTGCTGAAGGCGAGCCTCGTGTTGATCGTTCAGTTATTTCAGGCAGGGGGCACCACGTGCAGGCGATCAACATCACCCCCCATATATATATATATATATGTATATATATATATATCGCAATATGTATTCTTGTGTATTAATAAAGAACTAAGTCAAAATACAAATACAAGAATTAGAATTGAATTTACAATTCAAAGCTTTTCGTTGGCTAACAGTACCAACATCATCAGGAATATTAAACAATTAAAATTAATTATAATTGTTTAATATTCCTGATGATGTTGGTACTGCTAGCCAACGAAAAGCTTTGAAATGTAAATTCAATTATAATTCTTGTATTTGTATTTTGACTTAGTTCTTATATATATATATATATATATATATATATATAATAAATTTAAAATATTTTAAAAACAAGAATACTTTTAATGAATATATTTATTCAAAGCTTTTCGCCGATTAAATAGTACCAGCATCGTCAGGAAAATAATTGTCTAATAAAGTATTTTTACAAAATTAAATCATATGTGCTACAAACGACCATATTTTTATAAGTATTGCACTTTATGTAAATTTTTCTATAACATCAATGACTTTATAAATAGTTTGGTGCCTTGATCTCACTTGAATTTGTTCATCAATTAATTTGTCTTTAACTTTATGCTTATAAATTTCCAATGTTTCAAATATATTCATTTTTAATCCTTTATTTAATTCTTTTATTAATTTCATATTTTCTATTTTCGGAAACTCCTGTCCATTATTAATACAATGCGTAGCTAAATTTGATTTATATATGTTTGGTTTGATATAAGCGTTTAAATGTTCTTTGTATCTTTCTTTTAATTTCTTTTTTGTTTGTCCTACATATAATTTATTACAAGTTTGACATTTTATATTATATACTCCATTTCTTTCGTGCATACTATTTTGATTTTTGTTATTGTTTATTAAATTTTTAATTTTATTATCAGTTTTATATGTAATTTGTAAATTTGTTTCTTTAAATAACCTTGTAATTTTATTTATTTCGTTACCAGTGAATGTAAAAGTTGTCCAAATATTTTCTCTCTTATTAGGTACAAAGTTATTTTCGAGTTTCTGTTTTCTTATTATGTTATTATTTAATTTATCTTAAGTTTTTCTTTTATATCCATTTTCTAAACCAATTTGATATATTATATTTTTCTCTTTTATTTGATCATTTAAGTTCATTGGTATTTTGTGCATTCTATGTAGTAAATTATAAAGCGCCATTTTTTGGTTGTATGGATGATTTGAATAATTAGGTAGACTATTATTTAATTTGTCTGCGTTGGTTTTCTATATATATTATATTCAAATGATTCTTTATTTCTAGTAATTGTAATATCTAGATAATTTAATTTATTTTTTGATTCAAATTCATGATTAAATTTAATATTTTCGTGTATATTATTTATACATTTTAATATTTTGTCAATATTTAAACCATTATTATTTGATATGTATAATCCATCCTCTACATATCTAAACCAGTGACCATTTTGATCATATGTTTTAATAATCTTATCTATTTCAATATCTATAATTTGTAAAAATATTTCCGATAATATGCTGGACATTGGAGAGCCTATTGTTAAAAAATGGCAACGCTTTATAATTTACTACATAGAATGCACAAAATACCAATGAACTTAAATGATCAAATAAAAGAGAAAAATATAATATATCAAATTGGTTTAGAAAATCGATATAAAAGAAAAACTATAGATAAATTAAATAATAATATAATAAGAAAACAGAAACTCGAAAATAATTTTGTACCTAATAAGAGAGAAAATATTTGGACAACTTTTACATTCACTGGTAACGAAATAAATAAAATTACATGATTATTTAAAGAAACAAATTTACAAATTACATATAAAACTGATAATAAAATTAAAAATTTAATAAACAATAAAAAAAATCAAAATAATATGCACGAAAAAAATGGAGTATATAATATAAAATGTCAAACTTGTAATAAATTATATGTAGGACAAACAAAAAAGAAATTAAAAGAAAGATACAAAGAACATTTAAACGCTTATATCAAACTAAACATATATAAATCAAATTTAGCTACGCATTGTATTAATAATGGACACGAGTTTCCGGGAATAGAAAATATGAAATTAATAAAAGAATTAAATAAAGGATTAAAAATGAATATATTTGAAACATTGGAAATTTATAAGCATAGAGTTAAAGACAAATTAATTATTGAAAAAATTCAAGTGAGATCAAGGCACCAAACTATTTATAAAGTCATTGATATTATAGAAAAATTTACATAAAGTGCAATACTTATAAAAATATGGTCGTTTGTAGCACATATAATTTAATTTTGTAAAAATATTTTATTAGATAATTATTTTCCTGAAGATGCTGGTACTATTTTATCGGCGAAAAGCTTTGAATAAATATATTCATTAAAAGAATTATTGTTTTTGATATATTTTTAATTTATTAACTATATTACAAGAAAACATATCACCATATTTAAAATATTAAATATATGTATATATATATATATATATATATATATATATATATATATATATATATATATATATAAATATATATATATATATATATATATATATATATATATATATATATATATATATATATATACACAGTATGTAGAGTGTGAATTAATAGAAGGAATTTTAAAAATGGAAATTGTAAAAAGTTGATTACAGACATAACAGCTAGGTTTTCGTAAAAAACGGACAAAATTTGTTTAGGAAAGGATAACAAAAATTGGATTCTGAGAAGGGTTCTGAAATATGCCACAAATTGGTAGGTACGGTTTTAGCTGTATTAGGGAAAATAACTGTGAAACAGAAAGATATAAACTTAAAATATTTATTAATCACGTGATACAAGTGTAAGGTAAAGTATAAAACACTTACAAATTTAGTTATTAGAAATTTAGTTCCCACATAATTATACTTTCGCTATTATAATTAATTTTTTCTTTATTTTGTGCATTATATGAAGAAAGGATAATTACGAACCGTCTTCATGAATAAGATCTACCATAAATAACATAACATAACCTATAACTTAAAATCAGCTGTTTTATGAAATCATATGTTATCACTTATTTTAAGCCAGATGAGAGGAAATAACTGTACTCGATATCTTGCCAATTTTGTGGAATATTTGTCTCCCATATAAAACTAAAATTAATTCATTAAATTTAAATAATAAATTAATATATGAAAAAGGTGTATTAACATCAAGTGTCATTGACTACAAGTTTAAAAAAATGTATTTGGACTTGGGTGGATGAGTAAAAAGTATTTTATTAACGACTGAAAATTAAAACAAGATATATATATATATATATATATATATATATATATATATATATATATATATATATATATATATGAGAGTATGAACTAAAAAAAGGAATTGAAAAAGATAAATCAATGTTATAGATTTATAACAATATCCTACTCATCTAAGTTACTTTAAAAATTTAATTATTAGGTTTGGCATTTTGCAGTAAACGCTGTTTAGCACGAAAGCTGGTAGAGACATTTTGACAAATGGAAGTTTTACCCGGATTCTGAGCTCTCTTTCTCTTCGTCAGATGAAAAGGAAAAGTTTAACAGAAGAAGCCGACTATGAAACGAGCTAGTTTAAATGATACAAAAAGAGTCAATACCCCGAAGAGTTCCCCCTCAACAATCTTATTAGACCGACCGACTGCCTGCACAAGTTTCGCGTTGCCCGGATTAAACGCAAAATAAAAGTTGAGATCTCATAACGAAATTGCATTCGCTAAGCCCTTTTTCTTTAACAACCTCCTCTCCACCCCGCACCGCCCTCCATTCCTCCCAATCCTATTTAACGCTGTTGGCAGTGAAACAGTTATTGAAAAATAAACAGTATTTATCTTGATGTTTCCACGGAAAATGTAAAATAGTATTTCTAAAGGTGAACATTATTAATCTCGGTGTTTTTAAATCTTTTTTTTTTTTGAAATGCGAAAACGTTATTCATACCCGTAAGATAAGAACTTGGTATGATCAGTTTTGTTAGATCAAATGTTTAGGTTGTGGTGTTGTTGGTTACCGAGGAATGATGCTAGGGTGTTTGTCGTGCAAGTCAATTTTTGTTCAATCACATATTTAGGTTATAGTGTTGTTGATTACTCAGGAGTAATGCTACGATATTTGTTAAGTGTGTTTATTTTTGTTGAAACACATATTTAGGTTATAGTGTTGTTGATTACTGAGGATTGATGCTAGGGCGTTTGTCATTAATGTTTATTTTTGTTGAAACACATATTTAATTTATAGTGTTGTTGATTACTCAGGAGTCATGCTACGATGTTTGTTAAGTGTGTTCATTTTTGTTGAAACAGATATTTAGGTTATGGTGTTGTTGATTACTGAGGATTGATGCTAGGGCAATTGTCATTAATGTTTATTTTTGTTGAATCACATATTTAGGTTATAGTTTTGTTGATTACTGAGGATTGATGCAAAGGCGTTTGTCATTAATATCTATATTTGTTGAAACACATATTTAGGTTATAGTGTTGTTGATTACTAAGGATTGATGCTAGGGCGTTTGTCATTAATGTTTATTTTTGTTGAAACACAGATTTAGGTTATAGTGTTCTTGATTACTGAGGATTGATGCTAGTGCGTTTGTCATTAATGTTTATTTTTGTTGAAACACATATTTAGGTTATAGTGTTGTTAATTACTGAGGATTGATGCTAGGGCGTTTGTCATTAATGTTTATTTTTGTTGAAACACATATTTAGGTTATAGTGTTGTTAATTACTGAGGATTGATGCTAGGGCGTTTGTCATTAATGTTTATTTTTGTTGAAACACATATTTAGGTTATAGTGTTGTTGATTACTGAGGATTGATGCTAGGGCGTTTGTCATTAATGTTTATTTTTGTTGAAACACATATTTAGGTTATAGTGTTGTTAATTACTGAGGATTGATGCTAGGGCGTTTGTCATTAATGTTTATTTTTGTTGAAACACATATTTAGGTTATAGTGTTGTTGATTACTGAGGATTGATGCTAGGGCGTTTGTCATTAATGTTTATTTTTGTTGAAACACATATTTAGGTTATAGTGTTGTTAATTACTGAGGATTGATGCTAGGGCGTTTGTCATTAATGTTTATTTTTGTTGAAACACACATTTTTAGGTTATAGTGTTGTTAATTACTGAGGATTGATGCTAGGGCGTTTGTCATTAATGTTTATTTTTGTTGAAACACATATTTAGGTTATAGTGTTGTTGATTACTGAGGATTGATGCTAGTGCGTTTGTCATTAATGTTTATTTTTGTTGAAACACATATTTAGGTTATAGTTTTGTTAATTACTGAGGATTGATGCTAGGGCGTTTGTCATTAATGTTTATTTTTGTTGAAACACACATTTTTAGGTTATAGTGTTGTTAATTACTGAGGATTGATGCTAGGGCGTTTGTCATTAATGTTTATTTTTGTTGAAACACATATTTAGGTTATAGTGTTGTTGATTACTGAGGATTGATGCTAGTGCGTTTGTCATTAATGTTTATTTTTGTTGAAACACATATTTAGGTTATAGTGTTGTTAATTACTGAGGATTGATGCTAGGGCGTTTGTCATTAATGTTTATTTTTGTTGAAACACAGATTTAGGTTATAGTTTTGTTGATTACTGAGGATTGATGCTAGTGCGTTTGTCATTAATGTTTATTTTTGTTGAAACACAGATTTAGGTTATAGTGTTGTTGATTACTGAGGATTGATGCTAGTGCGTTTGTCATTAATGTTTATTTTTGTCGAAACACATATTTAGGTTATAGTTTTGTTGATTAGCATCGTAGGAGTGATGCTACGATGTTTTATGTCACGTAACCTGGTATAGTAACCTTGCATGTTAAGTACAGACAGTGCCAACCAATAAGATATGTGCACTATGAAAGTGGGGATTTCCAGAGCCAAACATTGATATTAGCGGTGAGAGATAATACACGTATTTAACCCTCAGATGTGTTGTAATAATTTTAAAATGTTTTTCATTTGTTTGTACTGTGTTTTTAAGACGCCGATTACTTTAGACGGCCAAACAAAACATAAGCAATAACCACTATTGAGAAAATGTACAATGACTGTCCACCCCTCATCTGGCATGAAACGGGAATCTGGTTGTAATATTATCTTGTATATGGAGAACTACATTGAATAAATATGTTTAAAACTATAATACGATTTGTTTCACAAGTTTCATATCTTGGCCGTAATTTCATTGATAAAGGTCGTTTTCAATTCCTACTATTAGTCCACAATCTCCTTATATATTTCTTGTTTAAATTTCCAGTCGTTAATAAAATTGTTTTTATTCATCCAATCAAGTTCAAATAGATTTTTTTTTTAACTTGTAGTGGATGAGTATTGACATAATACAGGTTCTTCCAAATATTATTTCAGTTATTAAATTTAATGAACTAATTTTAGTTTTATATAAGAGAAAAACTTTTGACAAAACGAGCAAGGTATGCAATATATTTACTCCGTCCCATTTGGCTTGCAATCATTTATAACATATTATTTAATAAAACAGTTGATTTTATGTTATATGTTATATGGTATAACAGCTGTTTCTTTATTTATAATAATTGTAATTATTTAATAAAAAGTAACTATTATAAAAGGTTTGCTATTTGAACTCACTAGGAATTGACATTAAAAACTTTTTTTTATATTACTTTTTTGTAAGTAATTTAAAAGTTTGGACAATTTATAAATGACTCAAGACAAACAATTTATTACAAAACTAAATGTCATAAATATAATCACTTGAAAGAGCCACTTTTATTATACTTGTAACGTTATGCGTGAACCCAGAGCCGGTCAGCTAAATCAGAGAGAGCGTCAAATGTAGGTCTATAACTCAGATTATTTCTAGACTTTTTCCTTTCCCTTCATTTCGGTTTTGGACAATTGTTCATTTTAATTATGGAAGCTTCAAATTAATTTAAAGTTCTGCTATATTCGGCCTTATATTAAAATCTTATGAATAGTCCCAGGCTAACTTGGCAATTGCATACTATGACGGTTTCTCAAAAAACCCCTTCAATAACGGAGGTGCAGTCATCCTCTTTCTTCTCCCTGATGGAAGTAAACGCCAGTAAAAAAAGGATACAGGTCTGATTGCCTCAAATTTCACTAGCGAGCTTCTTGGCTTTCAAGGACGCTGTCGCTACACAGTTTCAAGGAACTTGTCATCAAATTGACTCCATTGTTTCAGGCCTGACAGATGGTATAGTTATTTTCTTTGACTGTAAATAGGCTTTAGAAGCAATAACAAATAGAGACACAAACATCACGTCTGCAATAAATGTACTGCTCGAGAGTCTCCCCTGTAAAGAGAAATCATGTCATCTGCAATGGATGTCTGAAGGCAATGAGTGGGGTCGGCTCATTGGCCAAAGCCCGTAAAAACGATCAACCCTTTAACACCATTACACTTGCAGATGCAAACGCAGTGGTCTAAAATCGGCTCCTACTTCATACCTTTGAGAGGCCACTTGACACTTACTTCAACTGCCTTAGAAGTTTGACATCGGTCATTACAACACTAAGAAGTAATCATTTCAGAGGGATGACGATTCTGCCAGACAAGACCGGGACATATGTTACTTGTAGGAACTGTCCGGATGTCAGTCTGACGCTGATACACATCTTCGAGTGCCCAGCACTCACGCCGCTTGTTTTGAAATTGGGAATGGTACCATTGGAAGATCATCTGAGAGCTGTTCTCTTCAGTCAAAAAGGCACCGGAGCTTGCGGCCGCTTTCGTCTGGACTTTCGATATGATATGAAATTCCACGGACACGAAAACAGCAAGTTTTCCATAGCGGGCTTCAAGTTCCCTTTCCACACAGGCACTTACCAAACCCTACCGCTAAAGCTAATTTCACTATTATCTGAATAAGCTATTTTACCAGAAGAGAAAAAAATGTGTTTCAAAACCATTTTTGTCACCTCTAAAGGATTTTAATCCAAGTTGTAAAAACACACAAACAACTGACAAATTGAACTTTGCCACGACAACAATGATACTGCCCAGTGCACGACGGATCGTCCAGCCAGAAATAAACCTAAATAGCACCGCGCTACATCACTTCAAGGTCGGACAGCTCCGTCATCCTCCCCGGTTTGCCAGTCACATGCTCACATTCACTCCTATTGCAACAGTGGCCCCACAGCCACACTGAACTTTACAGCAGTCTGGTTATGCAAAACATAATATCTGTCTAATAATTGTTTACTTATTAATTGTTTTTTTACGAAGCATTTTTATAATGTTGTTATTTGAAGTAGGCCTAGAATAATTGGGCCTAAACCCACATAATATATTCACGTTTTTAATAGTATAAAATATTTATCCACGGGCTGCATAAACTGACCTTGAGGGTCGTAAGTGGGTCACGGGTTGTGCACCCCTGATCCAAACGCAGTAACGCCTCAATGTACACTTAGATTACTAAAGGCAACGAAGCCGATAAAGGTAACCACTTAATTGCGAGGGTGCAACATTTTATAATTATAATAATTATTTTGCATTGTAATTGTAAAATTATTTTATAATTATTATATTATACCTTATTTAACAAAGTTGCAATTACTACAGAAAATTTTAAAGTCTTTCGTAAGGCCAGAACATATCTGAAAGTACATTATGTATTTCACAATATTATTAATTATCGGATATCCAGACGTCATAGGTACGTCTGAAAAACAATACACTTGGTGTTCCTGAAAGTCTCCAGAAAAACAGAAAGTTAATAAAAGTTGTAAACCTCACGAAAGCTAACTTGATAAGTGAAGTGGTGTCCATTTTGGAATATGTTAAGGCATCGTCGTAACTGTGTCGCTTCATACATGAACTGGGAGCGTCATGAACGAGTAAACTCTCGTTCAAAACCGAATCCTACCCTAAGTGGATACTATGTAGGTATATAGTAATACATCTGTATCACAATGTATAAGGAAACCTAGAGTTAGTAACGTCTCGTGCGTCTTGTGATGTGAGGTTAGGTCCTGCTCCGTGTGTGCACGACGGGTGTATAATTGAAGTGCACTCACAGAGCCGTTCCGAACGAAACAGATAAATTTAATGTAATTCATTTAGACTGTAGAAACGTGGATAACGATAAATCCGAGCTCGCGATTGCGTAAATGAGACTGTGTAAATGAAGTGAAGTTGGAGAAGAAAAGGAAATTGAATCGGATAAGAATCGGAGTTTGAGAGAGAGTAATGAATATGGAGATTGATGCTGCGAGCCGATTGTCTCTATTAACAATGGCCCCGACTTACTCGGTTACCAGTGATTACTCAACTAAAGACAAGTTCGCGTCTTATAGCAGGTAATAAATCGCTGTGCACAATATAAAACTGCTTCATAGTAATTGCAGATATTAAATTTGATTTTACTTAATTTAATTTTTCGTAGTTTCAATAGGATGGACGTATACGAAAGGGTTACAAGTGTTGGTGGCATTTAGTTATAGATATACTCCCTGGTATCATACAGGATTTAAGGAAGATATTATGACATGTTTGTTTACCTGTTGTAGACCTCATTTCAGATGGGCTCATCCAAATGGCCAACATTAAACTAACCAAAACGTACGCAACATTCAACTAACCAAATGACCCTTTGTTCAACTAATCAAAAGTCCACGCTCTTCATCTAACCAAAAGTGCACTGTTTTTCAACTAATCAAAAGTGCAAACTTTTCAAGTAATCTAAAGGGTACATCTTCAACTAATCAAAAGTGCTCACTCTTCAAATAACCAAAAGTGCACGTCTACAACTAATCAAAAGTGCATGCTCTTTAACTAATCTAAAGTGCACGTCTTCAACTAATCAAAAGTGTATGGACTTAAATCAATCAAAATTGTTGCGTATTATCGTAACGCCGTTCCACAGGCGTTCATCACACAACTTGATGTTAATAGATATGAGTACGTTTTGGTCAGTTGAATTTTGTTAATTTGAAACCTACCCGTTTTAGACCGGAGAAAGGTATCTCCTGTTACCAGGAAGTTTAATTTTAAAATTATTGTGAAATATCCATCTTATTGTCAAGATCAGACTTAATGTCACAGAAATATTATTTTACCTTTCATGTTCGCTAGGAGTGTTAAGCAAGAATTCTAATAGATAGCTATAGGAATATTATCTCAGTTTCCATGTTCGCTAGGAATGTTAAGCAAGAGTTCTAATAGATAGCTATAGGAATATTATTTCAGCTTCCATGTTTCCTAGGAATGTTAAGCAAGAGTTCTAATAGACAGCTATAGGAATATTATCTCAGCTTCCATGTTTCCTAGGAATGTTAAGCAAGAGTTCTTATAGATAGCTACAGGAATATTAACAAAGCTTTCATATTCACTACTAATATTAAGCAAGAGTATTTATAGATAGCTACAGGAATATTAACAAAGCTTTCATATTCCCTAGGAATGTTGACCAAGAGTTCTTATAAATAGCTACAGGAATATTATCAAAGCTTTCATATTTCTTGGAATGTTAAGCAAGAGCTCTTATAGGTAGCTACAGGAATATTAACAAAACTTCTATGTTCCCTAGGAATGTTAATCAAGAGTACTGTAGATAGCTACAGGAATATTAACAAAGCTTTCATGTTCCCTAGAAATGTTAAGCAAGAGTTTTTAAAGATAGCTACAGGAACATTAACAATAGCTTCATATTCCCTAGGAATGTTCTTATAAATAGTTATAAAAATTTTACACACAGTATGTATGTGTGTGTGTATTTAAATAAATAAATAAATAAATATATATATATATATATATATATATATATATATATAAATTATGTAGTGTAGGCCTATATTGATAGTTCTTTTGGGTGTATGTATGTTTTTATTTGATTAGTCTTGAAACCTACCATTAGGAAAGTGTGTAATTATATAAAAAACTAGAATTATATTTTCTTGTGTTATTATTCACATTATTAATTAAATATCAGTGTTATTATTGGCAAAGGCAAACAACAAACATAAAAGTTTATACTACAAACTACTAAATACCCACAAGTAGCCTATATAAATACAAGGAGGTCTACCTGACTCCAGATTGTATTACATTAGTAGCATTAGAGGTCATATGATAACAAATTATGATATACATTACTTGTTAAGAAAACAGCTGTTATTAAAGAAACAATTTCATCGCGAACCTAAGCCCCGCCTCTAAGACATGGCGGCGGTCTCCGACTGTTGTATTAATTATGATAATTACCGTAGTTAATGTGTAACCAACTACGTTATAACCTGTAATTGAAATAATAGCAGAGTAAATAAAACCCGATCGTGGCAATTAGGGTTAGGTTTGTTTGTTATAGTGCGCGGTGCCCCAAAACAGGATGCCATCATTGTTAAGGACTAATGAAAATTAAGATAACTTGTTTTAGTGTAGAGAGAAATTTGGACAAACATTTTAATATTTATACAATCAACGAAGAAGATTATTGAAAAGGAAAAATGTGTTACTTTAATGTGGTTGTAATTAATTTCATTAGTTGTTTATTTTGACCAAACAGTTTCATAGGTTTTCTTCCCAAATGGAATAAAACCACAAAAAACTAATTAATTACCCTTAGGATTTTGTACCTATTCACAACGTAAGAACTAGTTGTACCTATTTAAGCCTAAATGTAACAGATTAAAATTAATGTAATAACGAGCATATAGGCCTACAGATGTAGGACTAAATAGAATTCGTTGTGCTTTAGTAAACGGTAAAAATTTTGTTCAAAGTCTGTTACAAATAAAGTCATATAATAAAACATTATCTTGAAATATGTCTATAAAATACAATGTCGTTATAAAAGCAGGGGCCTAAGATATGTGTTAGAGTTAGTTATTTGTATATGGAAATGTTATTTCCGTCATGGCAAATAAATAAATACAAAAGGTCTTTGAAATTATTTTTAATTTTTGTATTTTATAATCTTACTGTATAATGTGACTGTCATTTTTACAAATATCAGAAATGTTATTGTACTGTATATTTTGTCAGTTGAAAGGAAAAGCAATACACACACACACACACACACACACACACACACACACACACACACACACACACACACACACACACACACACACACACACACACACACACACACACACACACACACACACACACACACAGAAACAGACACACACACACACACACATACACACACACACACACACACACACATACACACACACACACACACACACACACACACACACACATACATACATACATACATACACATATATATATATATATATATATATATATATATATATATATATATATATATATATATATATATCAGCTGATGCTCGAAAATGGTGACAGGTAGTTAATAGTCCTTGAAAGTCGACTCAAGGTAAGTAAGAATCTTGTTGAAGTACACTTTAGTATAAGTGATTATATATATATATATACACTTATGCATAAATGCACGAAAAACATTTTCTTACTATGCTTTCCTCTTATTCCTTAAATGTCCTTAACACAATAAGGCGAACATAGAAAAACTCAATAATCACTGTTATGACGAAGCTAGAGCATCTCATTAAATAGCTTTCAAATGTGAGAGAAATATTATCAGAAACTATTTAAATTATCCTAAATTTATTTTTGTTTGATTATAGTAACGAATTTGATACTTGTAAACTTTTTTTATTATAATTCTTGTAACTACATAAACCAACTGTGACGTAGTGTTTAACCTAATAAAACTTCTATACCGTGTTAAATAAATGAAAACGTGGTATGGAGGTTTTGTTTATTTAAACTATAATTCTTGTGTTTTTCTTTTATAGTAATATTCTCAGACACTATGGGCGATCCCCTTTTTAATTGTTTTAATCGAACCTGAAACCTGTTCCACTTTGTCCGATTTATATTAGTAATCGTTGACATATTCCGAGATTTGATTATTTGGTTGTTATCGACACAAAGTTTATGTGATGAAAATCATCTCAATAGAATTATTGTAATTGTAACGGGGACAGAATAAAAAACTAATATTTCTATTTAATGTCCGTTAACAACTATTCAATTGCTAAGGTTAATGACAGAGCACTTAATTCATGCTTTTTCAATACTCAACGTTACGAATTTCTTTTCGGATTCCTTTTCAAGGGCTAAATTTTATTAATCTAATATTCAACATAGCTTACAATTTATAAAATTCAAAGCAATACACTAAACATAATAAAAACCAACAATACATAACTCTCAGTAAATATTCACATTTACAAATCAAATTTTTTATACTTAGATACATTGAGGATAAAAATTTGACTTGTAAATGTAAATATTTATTAAGAGTTTTGTATTGTTGGTTGTTATTATGTTTAATGTGTTGTTAAGAGTTTTATAAATTGTAAGCTGTTTTGAATATTAGATTAATAAAATTCAGTTCTTGAAAACATTGAGTATTGAAAACTCTCTCTCTCGTTCTCTATCTCTCTCACTCTCTTCCTCTCTCTCTCTCCCTCTCTTTCTTTCTCTCTCTCCCATCTCTCTCTTTCTCCTCTCTCTCTCTCTCTCTCTCTCTCTCTCTCTCTCTCTCTCTCTCTCTCTCTCTATCTATCTATCTATCTATCTATCTATCTATCTATCTATCTTTTTCTCTTTTATATACAAACACAACACCTTTTTTTGGTTTTAAGTATTATGCAAGGTAGGCTTTTGTAAATGGTGACTTTAAGGTTATAATTTTGATTATAATGTTATAATTATAACTGAAATATATTATAATAATTTAATTATAATTATTAATTTTTTTTAAAACACTTACATACGTGTTTTGTAGCTTTGTTATGAGCATAACTATATACAAATGATGGATACCCCTGAAGATAACAGTCTGTCTATATTTTATTCTTGAACTAAAACTTCATTAGCTTCATTATTTAAATTTATAAAAAAGAAAAGAATATTCATATATGTATAGACTACATACATACCTAATTAAAACCAATATTGACTTAACAGAGACTGAATTAATGGTGTTGTAGAAGTAACATAGATATGTTATAACAAAGCCCTTCCTTCTGACGAGGGATTTCAACCCTCCTGAAAATACACAGTATGTTATTTTTTATATTTATAGGGAATCAAAGTATCTGCAGAAGGGTGTAGGGTCGCTGTCCGAGCAATGTAACAAATGGGTCTGCGAGAGTAAACACAATGTCCCGCTAAGTGCCTCGATCAATTGATTGGCTTCAACCTAGAGGATTAGCTGATGCCTGTTGAATAGGAAGGGTGAGCTGTGCTAATGGACCGCCGTCTTGCCGTCCACACGATGCATCATTAACGCCTTCATTGATAACTTGTTTCCGTTTGTCAAACAGCAGAATGCTCTGAAAGTGCAAGATCGATATTTTATATTTTTCAATTCCTTCTATTAGTTCTCACTCCTAATATATAACTTGTAAAATTTTTAATCGTTAATAAAATAATTTTGATCTATCCCCTCAAGTTCCAATACATTTTTTTAAAATATTTAGTGGATGACACTTGGTGTTAATACAGTTTTTCAAATATTAAATCATTAACTAAATTTATTTGAATAATTTTGGTTTTGAATGGGAGAAAATCTTTTCACAAAAGGGGCAAGGTATGTAATATATATTCATTTCGTCCCGTTTGCTTAAAATACGTGATAACATATGATTTCATTAAACAGCTGACTGTATGTTATAGGTTATGTTGTATGGCAGCTGTTTTAACATACACACGCGATGTTACTCGATTTATATTAATTGTAATTATTTAATAAATAGAACTAAAATAATTTTTTGTTGATCTAAGTAGAAATTGAGTTTAAAAAATTTCGGTTTATAATACTTGTTTATTATTTTAACTATGTCTAAATAATTAATTTACAATGTCACAGAATTAGCTTTGGATTTTGTACTTAGGTGAGGACAAGCATTATAAAATCAAAATATTTAAATTAAACCCCCCGATGTTGCTATCATGTGTAATAACAAATTAATATGGCTGTTTACAGGCCCTACTATTAAAAAACTTGAGTAATTGAAACTAGTTATTTGAAATAATTTGCTGTGGTTTAATATTATAAAATAATACACACAGCCTCTAACTGTAGTTTTTTTTTCTGGTCTTACGCACATTTCGATTACAAAGTAACCACCCTCAGAGATATGATAATACATACTATATAAGTTGTGTGTATTATTTATTAATTGAAGTATTCTAAAACCTTTCATTATGTCACAAAAGGAAAGTACAGCAGTCTATATAATGTGGGATTGTGACTTTCGCCTGTTTGTGTTTATCCGTGTCATTCAACCTCTTTTTAGTCGACTTTAGGAATTAGATACATTCTTTAAAAATTAAGAAATAGAAAACTAAACAAAAAAAACGGAACGAATTAAAAAAAAAACCCCGAATATATAATTTTTACTAACACGAAAAAAATAATTTCCAATAACGAAAGTAAAGACACACAGATGTATGGGAAATATCGAACAGAACGCTCTCCCACCAATCCTTGAGTTTTAATATAACTTGAGTTCTAATACATTTTCTGGCATATGCTGTAGTCACTGTTGTTGCTACGGAAACACTCAGGGATTTACAGACGTTAATATAGTACTTACAGGAATTTTGGTAAAATTATGGATTGACAATAAACATAAACAAACAATTAAGTTTAAACAAGTAATAATTGTAAACAAGTATATAAACAAAACTTAATGTAAATTCCTACATTAGTCAACAAAGAAAAATTTTATTTTAGGTCTTTTTTATTAAATAATTTTAATTAATAAAAATAAAGTAACGTAACCTATGAGTTGAAACAGCTGTTCTGCCACATAACATATAACACAAAATCAGTTTTTTTTATGAATTCATATGTTATTACTTATTTTAAGCCAAATGCGATGAAATAACTATATTACCTATCTTGCCCCTTTTGTTAAACGCTTTTGTTCCTCCCATTTAATACTAAAAAAATATTCATTAAATTTAATTATTGGATTAATATTTGAAAAACTGTATTAACATCAATTGTTATCCACTACAGTATAAAAATATGTGTTTGAACTTGAGCGTTTGAATAAACAGTATTTTATTAACGATTAATAATTTGAACTTCATATATATATGAAGTTGATATATTACTATTGTAAATACTTTTATCCACCACTAAGTGCAATAATTTTACCTTGTTGTGATGAGGCACCTTTCGGTCACTTGACCATTGTCGAATCACTGATATTTTTTTCCAACAACACAACAATACACTGTAAATCTAACGACCCCTGAACACACAAGAATTTTGTCTGTCCAGGGGTGGTTAGATTTACAGTGTATTTTGGTGTTGTTGGAAAAAAATATCAGTGATTCGACAATGGTCAAGTGACCAAAAGGTGCCTCATCACAACAAGGTAAAATTAGTGGTGGATAAAAGTATTTATAATAGTAATATATCAACTTCATAAAGTCAGTGCAACGGAAAAATAATGGACAACGTAAAATATCAATATATATATATATATATATATATATATATATATATATATATATATATAATATATATATATATATATATATATATATATATATATATATATATATAATACGTTTTCTTGTTTAATAATCAAAAAATAACTAAGGTTATTCAAATACAAGAATACTTATTAATTTATATTCAAAGCTTTTCGTTGATAAACAGCACCATTATCATCAGGAATGAATAATACATATTTAAAGCTTTTCGTTGATAAACAGTACCAACATCATCAGGAATGAATAATACCTCAAAGCTTTTCGTTGATAAACAGTACCAACATCGTCAGCAATGAATAATATATTATATCAATTATTATATTATATATAATATATGTATATATATATATATATATATATAATTATATATTATATTATATATATAAGGAATGTGTGAAAAACAAAACTAACCGTAGTAGATAAATGCGTTCGGGAACTATGCTTATGAAGATAAAGGGATTCTGTGGCTGAGATCTGAGCCTCGTTTTCCAATCTATGCAATGTTATGCAGTGTCAGTCAGTTGCACGGAATGGCGGGTAGGCATGTGCCTTTTGGCGGCTTTTGGCTATATCGTAGTGTACTACGGATATCAAGGGCAATGGACAGTAATTAGTAATTGCAATAATTAAAACTGATAACGATATCAGCGGAATAATTACCTTGTCAAATTTCAAAACTGGCCCTTTTTGTCATACAGCCTGCCATGACTAAGTCTAGTCCTTCAGCAAGGCAGGTGGATATAATTTATATCAAACTACACCTGAACCTTTAGCCTTATTCTTGAAGGTTAGAGTTAAAGAGACAAATTAATGAACAAGTAATTAGGCAGATTTCGAGAGTGTTCTACACCCGCTAAAAACTAAGTTGGAATCACATAGGCCTTATTAGACTAGTAAAGGCCACATTCGAAACGGATTGTGCTTGTGACAGTAAAGGCATTTAAATGACATTCAAATAAAGGCAAAGATTTTATTTAATATTCGTACATCTCTGTTGTGTCTTGATAACTCAATCAGACGCTTTACAGGCGCTACAGGGAGTAGCGAGTTTGTCAAAACAATTTGTAATGGAGAGGGAAAGCATTGTTCTTACAGAAGAAGGGATGACAAGTGAAGGGTAGTAACCATCGGGGACAATCCTCTTATCACAAGGACACAAGTCCGGCTTGCACCCGACAGCCACTTTTTAATTTTCTGCTCTGATGGAGGACAGAAATGACACACAGAGCCCTCTGGTGGACAAGATTACAACTGTTGCTCGACGTTCGTCTTACCGCTGTTAATGAAGAATTTTACCAGTTAAATATAACTAGGCCAATATAATTTATTTTTACAGATATTTCTGTTTTAGTGAAAATGGTTTTTTAAGTGCAATGTATAAACGGTTAGTAGCATTAATTCTAATTCAATTTAAAAATTGTTATAAGTATGCACGACTTTATGACATATGAATTATTTTAAAGTTTCTTACTACAATTGACGGGAGAATAATAAAATTAATGAAACATAGATATTTAATTCTGTTTGTAGAATTTACATAACGCTGTAATTTCTACCGTTAAACATAACAAGTAACTTGAAAAATTAAATAATAATAAGAACGGTAAGAAACAATTATAATTATTAGATAAAAGAAGGCCTAACAGAATTTAATTTATTACAGAAAATATTTATTTCAAACAGCTTCATATTACGTTTAATTAGAAAATATTGTCACAAATTAAAAACTGTTGTGTTTGCTCCTTTTAGCCATTTCATATTGAAATTATTATACTGGAAGGTTGTCTTGTTAAAATAAAATGTGTAATTGTCAAGACAAATGTAACTTTAGATAAGATTTGTTAGAATAAGTCAACTTAATTAGTAACTATTATCAAACAGGTTTTAAAAAATCATTATAACTAGCGTTAACGTTTTAGATAATAATTAAAACTACGGCTAATCACGGAAAGTGGTTTAACCTACAAGCAATAAAACCGCGTAAAGTAATGAAATACTCGTCGTATCTAAAAATACAGAAAACTGCATTTGCAAATGAATGAAACGTAACCTTCGATTAACCTCTAACTAAAGACGAAAACAGGTGTTTGTAGCATTAGTTCATGTTTGGGTTTAGGAAAAGTTGTTTAACCTACAAGTAATAAAACCTTGTAATGTAATGAAATATACGTTAAATCTAAAAAATATTGGATATAGAAAATTGCATTTGCAAATGAATGAAACTTAACCTCCACGTAACCTCTAACTGAAGACGAAAACAGATAATTGTACCATTAGCACATATTTCGCTTTAGGAAATCATCGGCTATATGGTGGGGAGAGATAAAATTAGTATTGCTCTCGTAGAAATCTATACGGGTAAAGGGGAGGAGAAATTATTACGCATTCTCGTTAGAATTCCTAAGCGATTACGTCACTCTGCCTATTCTCCTTAATGCAATATTTTTTTATATACTATCTACAGAAGCTACACTGTGAAAAAAGTAGAACAATTAGCGTCTAGATTAGGTTTGGATAGTTTAATTTTGTATTCATGAAATTTTGACATGTTATAAGTAACCGGTTATTTGATATTAAACCCATTTGGAACGCAATATAACCTTAACAAATTTGTGCTCATGTCTAGTACGGCTAAATCTGAGAGAGGTACTTATGTAACCACTCCTTCTATAGTACATTCATAATAATAACATAATTAATATTTACCATTTTCCTCCAAATTGAGAATGGCTGCAAGAGACAATCATGTTACAAGGAGCTTTGCAAATTCCTGTGTTTTCCTTATGGTCCTGAGTAAGTTCTTCATTTGTCGATATATTCCCCTGTAATCAAACAAATTTCGTGAGATTTACAAGTAAGAAATGTATGAACTATTTAGAATAAGCCTTCAGAATAAGTTTAAAGGCCCTTCTCAAAATGTAAATTGTAAAAATTAAAGAAGTACTTTTTTAAAATTTCACAGCTAGTCAGAGGATATACTGAAAACATCCCTACCAATCCATTCATCTGTCATTACATTCATAATAGAATTTGCTTTAATTGTAAGTTTTGAAGTGATCAGTCTTTCTATTACCTACAAAGAGTATCCATTGATAAGATAAAGTATATGGAATTATGTGGGACTTAATGACACGGGAGGGTCGCCTAGTTGACGCAGACCACTCAGCAGGGTTGCAGAACCGTGTCATCCCGTACTTGTAGCTTAAAAGAATCAAGATGTTTATTAACACAATTATTTAAGGAAACTGTTTGATTTTTTAATTCCTTCTATTAGTTTCCACTCTCCTTCTATACCTGTTGTACAAATTTTCAACCGTTAATAAAATACATTTTATTCATCTATTGAAGTTCAAATACACGTTTTTTTTTAACTTGTAGGGGATGACACTTGATGTTAATAAAGTTTTCACAAATATAAATTCATTAATTAAATCTAATAACGAGTTAATTTTATTTTTGTATGTAAGAAAAACCTTTCGAAAAAGGGGTAACGTATGCAATATATTTATTTCGTCCCATCAGGCTTAAAATAAGTGATAACATATGCTTTCAAAAAACAGCTGATTTTATATTTTAGGTTATGTGGTAGATCAGCTGTTGTAACGCTTAGGCTATGTTATTTTATTTATATTAATTGTAATTATTTAATAAAAAGTAACTAAAATAAATTTTCCTTTGTTAACCTTAGTAGGAATTGACTTTAAAAAATTGTTATTTATTTTACTTGTTTAGTAAGTATAAACTGTATTTGATACTAATTATATACCTTGGTGAATGATATACAATAGTTTGCTTAATGTGAGGAAATAAAGTTGGTTTTACTTCTTTAAATTTACAATCTTTCTGAAATTAGTATGCTCTTAAATCACCATCAAGCATGGTTATAAAAACTTGAAACAGTTCATTATGATTAGGAATTTTAAAAAAAGTATAGTTAAGGCGTTTTATAAATCAGTGATCGCCAACACATAATTAAAATGCGCATTTAATGAAATAATTAGTGTAAAATGTTAAGTCCAGCAAAAAGTGTTTCGTAAAAAAGCCCCAACACTAGCTCCTATAATTAACAAAGCTTTGTACGATTAATTAATCACCGAGTTATTGTCCACGAGTTTTGAATCTTAATCACAGGCCTTCAATCACTAGGCGAAATGCATTATTTATTAGAAACGGACGTGTCTTAGTGCCAACGAATGTTACTTTACATTAGAAAAATTCAATAAACAAATGGTGTATACAATCATGTAGTTTCACCAGTTGCTTGAAAATATTACTATGTTAAATAAACGTTATGTAGTAATATAATCGAAAAATGTAAAGCCAATTCCTACTTAGATCAACAAAGAAACATTTTATTTCGGTTACTTTTTATTAAATAATTACAATACATATAAATAAAGCAACATAACCTATGAGTTAAAACAGCTGATCTACCACATAGCCTACAACATAACATCAGCTGTTTTTTGAAATCATATGGTATCACTTATTTAAAGCCAAACGAAATAAAATAACTTTATTGCATATCTTGTCCATTTTGTAATACGTTTTTCTAACATATAAAACTAAAACTAATTATAAATATATAATTATAAATATAAATAAAATAACATAACCTATACGTTAAAACAGTTGTTATACCACATAACCTATAACGTAAAATCATCTGTTTTATGAAATCATATGCTACCACTTATTTTGAGCCAAATGGGACGAAATAACTACATTGCATGCCTTTTCCTCTTTTTTGAAAGAGTTTTATCCCATATAAAATTAAAATTAACTCATTAAATTGAATTATTGAATTATTGGAAGAAAAAAACTGCATTAACATCAAGTGTCATTCACTACACGTTCAAAAAAATGTATTTCAACTTGATTGGATGAATAAAAACGTATTTTAATAACGATTGAAAATTTGTACAATATTTGTATATAAGGAGAATGTGAGCTAACAGAAGTAATCGGAAAATAAATATAATAGTGTTAACATTGAACATCAAACATTTGAATTAGACATAAAATATTAGAGGAAACCTGTATAACCATTTCTTAATAAATCTTAGCACTGAAAGACTTTATATATTACAAAGGTATATAACAAAATAGCTACAAAGTATCAAGTAAGGGTAGGTTAGGTAAATCTGAAGATAATAGGCCCATATAGGTTAGTGCGAAAACATGTCAGCTGTTCAATGCGAGATTGCTTACGTTTGTCAAAAATCTTCATTTTAATCTTGTTAAACAAATAAGCTACCTCAACTGTATACTTTGTAGCTGCATATATAGTAATGTAGTGTAACAAAGTGAGCAAATTAGGGGGTAATTTCAGGATAAAACAGTGTGTTTTAAAAATGAGGATGTGTACAAGATTAAATTTAACGTAAATAATAACAAATATTAATTTATGGTTTGTAGAAACTTAAAAACCACTTGCTTCTTGCCTGGAATATATTTTTGAGTAAGGTATGAACAAAAATGGTTTGGCTAAGACTTTGTTAAATTTTAAATGTAAACTAATTATAAACTTTAAATATTATTAAGTAACTATTTCGAACAAAAATTATAGGCAAGTATAGCATAGTATTAGTAAGGTAGGTAATCTTGCTTGCTTTGGTGTTATGAGAAATATTCATGTAATGGTGTTGTAATATTGATCGGGCAATGTTACACAATGCTGAACAATGATACACGCCGGGAGAAGGCTAACACGTGTTGTGGTGAAGCGACTAGGCGTTTACAAGTCGTGTATAATGTTCGTCGAGTTGTGCGGATACTTAGTGCAAATAAGGCTATTAAGTGATATGATGACTCATGCCAAAGGTTAATTTTATTAACAGTTAGGTATTTTTGAATTTAGGGTAACTGTTAGACCTAATATGATTTGTCCCTATCACGCTTACCATGTTCGTACTTTACCTCAATATATAGGCCTATCTAAAACTTGCTAAATGTGTAGAAAGAGATATTCATACGTAAGAACTTCCGACGCAGAATAAAAACTCCTGTGTATTTTGTCACTAATTGTCTGTCATTAGCTTTTCCGTTGTTATTATAAACGCGCTTTATTAATGGAAAATAATAGGGAAACACGAAATTTTATGCCGATCTCTCTGTAGCATGTATTCAACTAAGTCCCAGGCAAGCTAGATTCAAAGTGTTATGGCGATCTATCTATGACGTATATTCAACTAAGTCCCAGGCCAGCTAGATTCGAAGTGTTATGCCAATCTATCTATGACGTATATTCAACTAAGTCCCAGGCCAGCTAGATTCGAAGTGTTATGCCAATCTATCTATGACGTATATTCAACTAAGTCCCAGGCCAGCTAGATTCGAAGTGTTATGCCGTTCTATCTATGACGTATATTCAACTAAGTCCCAGGCCAGCTAGATTCAAAGTGTTATGGCGATCTATCTATGACGTATATTCCCCTAAGTCCAATTCAGCTAGATTCGAAGTGTTATGCCAATCTATCTATGACGTATATTCAACTAAGTCCCAGGCCAGCTAGATTCAAAGTGTTATGCCGATCTATCTGCTACTTATATTTACCTACGTACTAAACCAGCTAGATTCTCGGTGTTATGCCGTTGTGTCTGTGACGTATATTCACCTACGTACTAGGCCAGCTAGATTCACATAGTTATGCCGATCTATCTCTAGCGTATATTTACCTACGTACTAAACCAGCTAGATTCTCGGTGTTATGCCGTTGTATCTGTGACGTATATTCACCCACGTACTAGACCAGCTAGATTCACATCGTTATGCTGATCTATGTGTGACTTATATTCACCTACCCCTATGCCAGCTAGATTCACTGCGTTATGCCAATTTATCTATGACGTATATTCAACTAAGTTCCAGGCCAGCTACATTCAAAGTGTTATGCCGATCTATCTGCTACTTATATTTACCTACGTACTAAACCAGCTAGATTCTCGGTGTTATGCCGTTGTATCTGTGACGTATATTCACCTACGTACTAGGCCAGCTAGATTCACATAGTTATGCCGATCTATCTCTAGCGTATATTTACCTACGTACTAAACCAGCTAGATTCTCGGTGTTATGCCGTTGTATCTGTGACGTATATTCACCCACGTACTAGACCAGCTAGATTCACATCGTTATGCTGATCTATGTGTGACTTATATTCACCTACCCCTATGCCAGCTAGATTCACTGCGTTATGCCGTTCTATCTGTGACGTATATTCAACTAAGTCCCAGGCCAGCTAGATTCAAAGTGTTATGCCGATCTATCTGCTACTTATATTTACCTACGTACTAAACCAGCTAGATTCTCGGTGTTATGCCGTTGTATCTGTGACGTATATTCACCCACGTACTAGACCAGCTAGATTCACATCGTTATGCTGATCTATGTGTGACTTATATTCCCCTACCCCTATGCCAGCTAGATTCACTGCGTTATGCCGATCTATCTGTGACGTATATTCTGCTAAGTACAATGCCAGCTAGATTTACGGCGTTACTTCATTTTACTTCCTTAAGACTCCAATATTTAAATTACGATCAACACTAACAAATCGATGACTCCTATTGAATTATTACAGCATATGTGTGTAATTTTGAATGCCTGGGCAAATCAAACATGAATAAAAATGGAAAGTAGTAACTTATATCTATTACTATTTCAAGTATTTATTTATCATAAACATGTGAATATAGGTTTGTACATTTACAAACAATGTTAACAATATTTATCCATGAATTATTTTTTGTAAGAATCAATAATTGTAGCCAAGAGGTCACTAAGAGGCGCCTCGGGTATTCTTACACTGCAAGGGAATGGTGCAGTACAATTGGATTGTCTATCGATGGTTTTATACAGTTTTAAACTTAATGTAATGTAGCAACCTCTGTAAAGAGTGACAGTTTGTTTAAATACACGAAATATGTTCCAAGGCGCAATGACACTGCAGTGAACCGCCATCTTGGACGCAGCAGAGCAAGACACAAGTTGACGCCGAAACTTCCCCTTCCGGCTTATCGTCTCCTCCCTAAACATTTATTCCCGACAGCAAAATATCAGGATGCCGTATTTAAACTTTGTGAGTCTCGAGTTGCCAAGTTTTACACTACTGCTAACATGAACGCCGCGTCGCGAGCAAGAAGAATTACACAGTTCCTTTCTTTGTCATTTTACGTATAAGACGGATCATTGTTTCGCGAGTGGATAAATCTTCATTAATAAGTTTGCAAAGTTATGATAAATGAAACTCCTGCGCCAAAGCTACAATGACATTACAAATATTAAAAACAAAGTTTGTAATGCATTTCTTTAAAAGCAATTAGAGGAAAGAACGTGCGACAAATATAGACAACGAAAGCTCTTTATCAGGAGTATATAACCACATAATAGCCAAAAAAGGAAAACAAATGCTAACAAATATAGTTTTCATTAAAAAAGAATACCTTTTGTTCTGAATTTTAAGGATATCGTTAGAGTTTTACTATTATAGGAATTAACGAATGCAGAAAGATTCGTCGCTAATACTATCATAGCAAACTCCCCCAGCTTGAGGTTGTAGAAAATGTTCATCTTCAATCAATCAACCAAATAGGTAGAGTAGAAGATACGGGCTTCAGAATTTATTACAAAACCAATTTGGTTTTGACACTCAGGAGAGTGAAAGGCAGAAGAGAAAACCTTTATAGCCACGACTTCAGGTATTTTGAATTGCGCATTGAGAAATTACCTAAACATTTGTTATAATATAAGAAACAATAATGGGGCCTACAAATTTTTAGAAACACCAATATTTGAACTACAAATAACAAATTAAAGCTAATACTTTTGCAAAATTTTCAAGGAATGAAATGAAAGTATAAGAATATGAACATTCATTTTATAATAAACTATAATATAGGTTTTTTACATTTTACACCAAAATTTAATCTACAAAATTAAAGCTAATAGTTTTGCTACATTTTTAATGAAAGTTGCCAAAAATACGACTTTATATATTTTTCATTCAATATTTATATCTTTACTAGGGGCTTGTATAAATGTCCCTGTTCATATTGAATCAAATTTTAACCTTAACATAACTGAAGCTTTTTGTAACAAAATTTACTTATAAACAGTATTTTGTGAATTCGTTTTCAATTACGTTTTTTGTACAATCGTATTTTCAATATGTATCTTTTATTCGTCTTGAGATTTTACTCTACTAAATGCAACATAAACTTGACCATGTGTAAAACATGGTCTTCTTCTTCATCTGCCTGCATTGTTTCTGAAGACCACCCCTCTTCTGCGTGGCCTCCCCCTTACGTTCATAATAAAACTCCACAATAAAATAAATAATGTAAACACAAAACCCATAAAGGCTATACTCATAACCTTCAATACTGTAAAAACATTTGTTCGTTTACAAATCATAATCATCTGTTTTTCATATCAATTTATACACATAACCTACTTTCATACTGTTAAAATATATGTTTGTTTATTAATCATACTCTGCTGTTTTTCTTTGCAAAGTACTTCTTAAAGTGATTATCGGTAACTAAAGTTACTCAATAAATTATATATTTTGTAAATTGAGAAAAACCTTAATTCAACCCCCCCCCCGCCGCCTCTTCGTTCTAATATCTTTCATTTGAGCCATCTACGTACTCTGAAGGACCAAGCTCCCACAATCTTTCTCTCAAAACTGTGCTTACGAAATATAGGAGCTTATACGTATAGGGGGAAATTTCTGCTTATAATTTACTAGGGGCTTGTAGGGGCAAATGCCCCTATTCATATTGAAACAAATTCTAAACTTTTGTATCATAATTTTATTTTTAAAACAAATTAATTTAATACAACAAAATTTCCTCATAAAATGTATTTTTTGTAAATGTGTTTTTAATTTGATTTTTTTTGACCAACCATATTTTCAATATGTATCTTTAATCCATCTTGAGATTTTACTCGACATAGTGCAACATAAAGTTGACCATGTGTAAAAACAGGTTTGGTCGATTGAAGCCTTACTTATAGTTATTGAAAATGTAAGTCTTAAGGGTAATTGGTTCTTTTTCGTTTGAAATGGAATGTTAGGAACTGTTTATATTAATTTAATTGATGGTAAAAATATGATGTTTCCTTTTCCAGAACCAGTGATTACTTCTAATTTAACTAGAACACTTGACTTTAATTTGACTAGTACACTTGTCAAATATATCTAGTAAGATAAGACGTACTCCATTAACTAATCTGAACCCAAGTTCACATGTCCAATTAACCTGCTAACATATTTATACTCAGCTGTTTTAATATAATATTTGTACAGCTGTGTCTCAGCTGAAATGTTTGAAAATCATACTCAGCTGTTTGATTGCAATGTATTTCTTATGGAGATTTTGGGTATTTTAGGTTACTCAAAACCCTGAAAAATGTTTTAAATTGAGAAAACCCTATATTTGTCTCCACTCCTTCTTGTCAATGCCTTTAATTTGTGCAATCTCCCAGCTCTGTACGATTCCAAAATGTTTCCCTCAAAATTCAGCATACGAAAGTGTGTGTGTGTGTGTATACATATATATATATATATATATATATATATATATATATATATATATATGTGTGTGTGTGTGTGTGTGTGTGTGTGTGTGTGTGTGTGTGTGTGTGTGTGTGTGTGTGTGTGTGTGTGTGTGTGTGTGTGTGTATGTATGTGTGTGTGTGTGTGTGTGTGTAAGGTGATTTGAGGAATGTATTCAATAAAAACTAATGTTTATTGTACTTAGTAATAAAAAAATGTATGAAAAACAAAACGTATTCATTAGGTGTTTACTGAATAATTTTTTAACAACTTAAATAAGTCATTATATTTATTAACTGATTAAAGCTATTTAAAAATATCCTTTTTCCTTATCAATGTTCAATAAATAATGTAACATAGCCTAAGTGGAAAACAGCTGTTCGACAAAATTACCTATAACACATATCAGCTGTTGCATGAAATCATATGTTATCATTTAATTTCCTTTTAAGCGACTCATAGCGTAGCCTGGCGGAAATTTTACTGTTGCAAAATTATATGCTTATGTTCATCCAATATGTTTTTGTAGGCGTCACTATAGAAGTTTTCACTTCCATAAATAATTTATGACAAATTTTCTTAGGATGATAATTTTCTAGTTAGGCATTTATTTCATAGAAACGTTTCATAGATAAGTGTGTTTAATTTCGTATTATTTGAAGCTTTTTACCAATTTTGGTTATTGGTATTCTCTAGAAAAATTATACCCGCTAAGCACTAGAGAAATGTAATTGTTATATATTCACTAGCAGATAAAATTGTGTAAGACAATAAAAAAGCTTCAAATATCTTGAATTGAAATATCCTACTTTTTATCCAACAATCATACAGTCGTTCTCCCTCCGGTCCTTGGTGAGGTTGTGTGTGCGAGGAAGCACGAGTGAAAAAATATTTAGTTACTTAGAGTAACAAACATGGTGGTGGACGCACTAAACAAAAAGCAATCAACAACTGCCGTATTCAAGGCCTTCGACCGTGTCTGGCACCCCGGACGTCTTTACAAACTGGCCACCAGCCCTCTTCCCAAATTCACGGTGTTCCTTATCCGCTCCTACCTGACCGACAGACGCTTCACCGTTTCTGTCGATAACTGCCTCTCCTCCTACAGGCCGATCTCTGCTTGAGTCCCCCAGGGATCGGTTCTGGGCCCTCTCCTTTACCTAATATACACCAACGAGATCCCTCTCCTGCCAAACGTCACACTCTCCCTCTACGCTGACGACGCCATCCAGCTCAGCGAGTCCCGCTCTCGCCTCCAGGACCATCCAACGGCAGATGGGCATCCTGTCGCCGTGGCTCCGGCGCTGGAGAACGGCGGTGAATGCTGATAAGTCCGAGACTATCTGCTTCACAAGGAAGAAAAGACCGCAGTCCGGAAGCGTCACTCTCGACAAGAGGCCCATCGCCTGGAAGTCCTCGGTAAAGTATCTTGGCGTCGTCCTTGACAAGAGGCTATCCTTCTCCCAACAGGCTTCCTCAGTCCTCAACAAAGCGAGGGGCATCCGCTTCCGGCTTTCCCCCTCCTCTCCAAACGAAGTCCCCTTCCTATAAAAACCAAACTCCTCCTGTTCCTCATGCTGATTCGACCGGTCCTTACCTATGCCTTCCCCTTTTGGTGGCCAATTCTAAAGAAGTCCTACCGAAAAAACCTCGAATTTCTCCAGTCCCGTACCCTACGTTCAATTTCCGACAGCCCCTGGTTTGTTTCCAACAGCCCAATCAGAAACTCCTTCCGCACCCCATCCCTGCGAACTTCGTCCGTTCCCTCTATGCAGGGCTCTTCGGCAGAGCCGAGAGTTCAGCCTACCTACACATCCGCTATCTCAGTGACACCACCGGACCCCCTCCTGTATTCCGACCGCGTCCTAAAGTGCTGTTGGACCCTCCATAGCACCCTCAAACCCCCTCCCCTCTCCCCACGGTGCATCATTTAATTAATGATACTCATGTTAGATTAAGCGTAAAGACTTTTAGCTTTAAGTGATACTCCAACAGACAATTTAATTTAATATTTGATGGCACTTTTAAGTCATGTTAGCATAAGTTACCGCTGCCGTAGGATAAGTGAATAGCCTATAGTTACAAGAAATCGTGTTAGATATAGAAGTGATTAAAACACGTAGCATCAAGCAAGCCGTGTTAGTTTTTAAGCCAATATTGTCCATGTCAGTTTTAAACGATTCATGTTAGATAAGTGTTACCTGTTAGTTTTAAGCTAATAATTATGTTAAGCCACACTACAACTGTTTTTTGTAATAATTAAGCCCTTTTAGTTTTAAGTTAAACTGTTCGTGTTAGTTTTTTAAGTGATCCATGTTAGATTTAAGTATGTTAATTTTATATTTTTCAAGATTTTGTCCACAGAATATGCTTTGCTTGCCAAGAACTTCTAGCGCAAAAAACGTCAGTCAGCCATTATCCTTAACAAAAATAGCTCATCCTACCACCAATTACCAACCTCCGTCCTTTTACCAAACCACTCAATAAAAAACAGTGCTGAAAACACAATGATACAAGCAGCCAGTGTTAAGCAACAGACGCTGCAAACCCACAGGGGCCACCAAACCCTCTTCTTCCTAATGACTGACTGACTGACTGAAAAAATATTTCTTAAAACTTAATAAACAAACAAATAAACCCGGAATAGCCTATTCTGAACATTAAAATTACAATCTGCTCCACTATCATTGCTTAATAGTTTCCTAACACCATTAATTAGCTAGATATACATCTTTGTTTAACTCTAAGGCTAGAAGGGTTGTTTCCTGTAAGACTGGAGGCGATGGCGAGATAGTGAAGACCGAGAATAAAACCGGAGCGAAACGATGTAGTCAATAATTGAGCCAAAGAAGATTTCATAATGCAAGTGCTTTCTAAAATATTTTTAAACATGGGAATACTTATTTCTCTATTTGATAAAGAAAGTGTCCGAGTAATTAGTCTTTGAGATAAATGTCATTTTTAAAATTGTAAAACTTTTAAACAACTTACACGGCTTAGAGTGTTGAAAGTGTTAATGATTGTTCAGTTACTTCCGGTTATTATAGCGTATGCGCCAAAATAAAACGTACTAAAACAATGGAAAGATTTTATTTTATTTCATTTTATTTTATGTATAGAGTTCTACAAACACATTTAAGTGAAAAGAACCTAAATCGGTTAAACTCGGGTGTAAACGTGTTCCATGCGACCTCCGTTCAATTTGAGGCAACACTCGTATCGTTCTTGATGGTTCTGCATGGTGAAGAAGGGTGGTTTTTATGCTCATTACACACATGGTTATTTTGTCCTGTAGTTGGAAGGTGGTGGATGGTAGCATCTTGGAAAATCTTCTCTTTCATAATACCCATACGTAGGCGTCATGTGGTGTATGATTGGGGGAGTGGGCTGGGTAAGAAAGTTTGTTCTAAGGGAGATGAAGCGGTTGCCAAGAGTTTCTTGAAGGAAAGCAATGTTGTCTAAGACAGCGTGGCTGGTTGGGCCATCTTACTGAAACCATTGTGAACGAAAAGGCAGGTTTAGGCACAGTAAATTCTCCTGAGGCCTCCTATAAAACGACCCAGAATGACTTTATAACCGAGGTAAGGCGACTATAGCTGATTCAGTTTCAATACTGTTTATTTTGTCGCATACGGTACTTGTTAGTTTACAATATGTTTGCCGATACATCTTGAAAATAATGTTCAGATAAAATGTGGCCTTTAAAAGTTTAGTGGAACTTTACCACCTATGTATAATGTTATCTATTTTATAAAACGTAAGTTATGTTGTATAATTGTTTAATTAAAGCTGAGCTCCTGAAAAGGAATTTCGGGAAGAAATTCGAAACGTTGAGTGTTTAAAAAAGCAAATTTGTCGTATTACAAAGTTATATTAAGGTTATAATAAACCCTTATGTATATTGCAATGATGAAGCCATAGTAAAAGAACAAAACTGCAATGAAATTAGAAAGCAACTTTGAAGTTTTAGCTTTGTAATCTCATTCTACTTGTTCCATCTGATGATGACTTTACTGAAACGTTTACCACAAAGTTATATAAAGTTTTAGTTATTGTTATTAATTAATTATTACTTTGCAAATTGTTAGTTATGAGCTATAGTCATGTACTTTTCTCACTGAAAACTACATCAAAGTTAGTATTAGTAAAGTGGCAATGAAAAGAATTAATATTTTGTCCACTTCATAAAATTTTTATTTTTATAATAGTAAACACATCATTAAAATTTGTTAAAAAGTTAAGACATTGATAAAAGTAAAAAGTATTAAAACTATTTATGCGTACTTCTAGTACCTTATGAGGACTTCAATTTATTCATTCTTATTGAATTAATTATTTTATATAATAATTACTTAAACCTCTCATAAAACTTTCTTACCTCACCATCTAGTATGTTATGCTATTAGGTAAAACCAAAGGAACCATAAAGGATAAGAGGGAACGAAAAACCTGTTTTATGGAAAGTGCTAAGTGTGTATTGAAGGGTTGGTTTACCCTTGACCAATCTACTTTGACCACACATATCGAGTGTCACCTGTTCCCTTATTAACAGGCATCTGCTCGCCCTCCTTTTTGGCTACTTTTTGTATTCCGATAAGTCTTGTTTCTCATAAACAATCTAAATAGTCTTTTTCTCTTAAAAGGATTTTAATTGGAAGTCCATTCCAAAGCTGTCTGTGAGGTTGCCGCTAACCCGGCGCTGGCGATTTGTCCGCTAAATTAACCCAATGCCGTTGCTCTGAGACTGCTCTTTGCTTCGTTAGTGAACTTGGTCTTTGCAATCAACGGCACTTGGAGATTTAAATACTTCTAATTAGGTTCGTTAGTTTTGATAAGCATGTTTTACCTGCATAAAGGAACATTATTACTTTCAGATAGATCGAAATTTTATGTTTACTTTATTCGGGTAATACGAGCGCCAACAAAATATATTTTGTTCGACGTTCATTGTTTTCTTAAATTAAATCTTACAACTTTTTTCTACCACTAAAAACCAAATCGGAAAAATTTATTTTAAAGCAAATATTTTTTAAAGCCGTTTTAATTTATTCATGTGATTTTCACAATACTGTTTGAAATTATATTTAAAATTGTATCACAATTTCCATTAAAGATGCTTTCTTTGGAATTGAAATTTATAGGGATTTAATAAAAGGCTTTATTCGTGGTTACAAGGTATTATCTATTTAAAAAGCTAGAGGTTAAGAGGTTACTAGTTTTAGAGGTTTAATTACATCAGGATTTTGAACGCAAATTTCTGAATGTATAAAATTTAAACTAATATAATATTCACGGCAGGAGATGTAGGTTGCGATATACTCTAATCTACATATGTGTAAAACACATTTAACAAAGTTTATTATTTCACGAAATAAAAACAGAAAAAAAACAGAAAAATTGACCAAAATTCGTCTCAGACTAATTCACTACGGCCCATCGTGCCAAACGTCACTTGTTTCTTAAATTAAATTTAAAAATTATTTTTGTTAGATTTTTTAATTAATATATTTTTAACTAATGAATATAAATGTGTGTCATTTAATTTCAAACACGAAAAATCCGGCCTCCATAGAACAAAGCTAGCAGCAATTTAGTAGGCTATGGCGAAAGTCCAGGGGAACTCATCGAAATACAAAAGTTATGTTTTTCAAATTCTATTAATTCACACTCTCCTTATATATTTTTATATATCTTGTTCAAATTTTCAATCGTTAATATAATAATTTTTATTCAACTCAAATTAAAATACACTTTTTTAAAATTTATAGTCGATTACACTTGATGTTAATACAGTTTTTTTTCATATATTAATTCATTAACTAATTTTAAAAATGAATTAATTTTAGTTTTATGCGAGTGAAAAACTGTTCGGAAAAGCAGCAAGGTATTCAGTATAGTTATTTCGTCTCATTTGCCTTAAAATAAGTAAAACATATGATTTAAGAAGACAGCTGATTTCATTTTATAGGTTGTGTGGTAGAACAGGTGATTTAAGGCATAGGTTAAGTAGCTTTATTTATATTAATTGCAATAATTTTATGAAAATTAACTAAAATAACATTTTTTTGATCCAAGTAGGAATTGACTTTAAAAAATTGTTTATATTATTTGTTTTTATTTATGATATAACTTATAATGGATTCAAGTCCTAAATTCATTAGACTGGAGTAGAACAATTTGATTTTAAATACATCAGACCAGCAAGGTATTACGTAACAATTACATTTTTGGCAAAACATTAAACGGTTGAATTATATTTCCCTTTGTGGAGCCTAGAACTAGAGACCCTGACAAACACAGGTTTCAGTCGAAAAGTTCCAAATGCCACTGAATATTACTGTTAGAATAGCGTAAAATGTTGTCCCCAGGTGTTGAGATTTTAAAAATTTTCTGGGCGATTTCCCAGGACCCCGGCGCACCCCTAAATAATTTTCTGGCTCCACAACCGCAAATATCATGACATGGTTAAATTGGGGCTCAGAGTTATAGATCTTGCAACTAAACAGAAATTTATTTATAGCAAATGTATTGAACCATGGTTGCGAGCACTAGTAAGGAAAACCAACTCACAACCAATATTCCTCAACCACATCTTGTTTAATAATTATTTGGAATATTTTACTATGGTTTATTACAAATAAATAATACACACAACCTCTAACAACAAATATTTTTGTTCTAGCTTGATATACATTTCTGTTACAAAATAACCATCCTCAGAGACATGACAATACATAGACCTTCTGCCTTTTTAACCGAAATGTACATCAACCTAGAATAAAAATATTTGGGACCAGAGGTTTTGTGTGTGTATTATTTATTCACATCCCGTTTACAATTACATTTCTATATTTGTTTGTTTGTAATTGAATAATTTATTTTGACAATTTTATACGAGCAATGACATGTCCATAAATATGTAAGACGTGTTTGGACGGCGTTCTCAACAAAACAGCGAATCTATATAAACTGTTTAGAACAAACAGTTTAGAAATATTCCACAACCAATCAGCTGCAGAATTTGCATTCCTCAAAGTGCACACTCTACCTTATAGTAACAACAATGATTTACAATGTTAAAGACAATTAAATTGTTATAAATGTATTCCAGAAATGTAAACTGAACATTGATAAGTAATATGATTTTTTTCAACCCAATTCCTACTCAAGTCAACAAAGAAAGACTGTATTTTAGTTTCTTTTTATTTAATAATTACAACTAATATAAATATACATAAGTCAGGATAACAATATTAAGTGGCTAAATAAAAAGCGAATTTCCTTGAAATTTACCATTTTCTTTACTATATATGGTGTTTGACTTTTTATTTTTTTGTTACTATTTATAAGCTTTCTTTTTCTTGTCGCTTGCATTGTGTTGTAGTTTCTTTCGCTTTCCTTTCCAATTGTCTGTTTGTGAAGCAAGGTTCGATACCGTTAATCCATTTTGTTTATTTTATTTTATTCGTTTCTTTCATTTTTAATCCCTGAGCATTATTTATGATATTGTGTGGTAACCACGACAACACATTAAGATGGTACAATGGAAGTTTCAACGACAACCAGATGGGAGGAAAAGAGATATTCATACACATCTTTCATATAATTCCAGCTATGGGAAGGTCAGCTCAGTGACATAAGCGTTAGACTTTGAACATGAAGATATGCAGTTCGAATCCGACTTAGACCCGAAATATTTATAAATTAATTATTGAATAAATATTTGAAAAAAACTGTGTTAGCATCCATTGTCATCCACTACTGGTTAAAAAAACAGTTATTTGAACGTGATTAGATAAGGAAAAATGTATTTTAATAAGGATTAAAAATTTGTACAAGATATATATAAGGAGAGGTGAGCTAATAAACATAATTTTAAAAAATTAAATTGTACTAAGTGTTTAAATAAATAAATGACCTACTTGTTATGCCAAGCAAGATAGATCAACGAAATTGTAAAATTGGTTTTATACAGACAACCGATTTAGATTCTAGTATTTTATAAATTTAATGAATTACTAATAAATTCAAGGAATATGTAAATGTAAAACTAGTTTTATGTTAACAATGGTCTGTAATGGCAGCCAATATTCATTCCCAAACTGAGCCTACTACTTGATTCTAATAGACAGGAAGGCTGGTGATGATAAAGCCAACCCACTTAGGTGTCGCATATACTTGTCCTAACCAATTAATAATGATTAATGTACTTGCTTGACGTTTTGTACTTAAGCCTGTCTTTAGTTATCAAATTTGAAAACTAACTTCTAAATATATTACTTAAGATCTTATCGGCGTGTTTTTTT
>JBAIZL010000004.1:35476162-35556162 GCA_036971475.1 Prosapia bicincta | reverse complement strand
CCCTCATGTTGCAATTATGAGTGTTCATGTTACATGATTGGCGTCCATGTTACAATATGGGAGTTTATGTTACATTATGGCTCCTCATTTTACATTATGGACCCTCATGTTACATTATGGGAACTCATGAAACATTATGGGAGCTCAAATTACATTATGGCCCTCATGTTGCAATTATGAGCGTTCATGTTACATGATTTATCGTCCGTGTTACAATATAGGAGTTTATGTTACATTATGGCCCCTCATTTTATATTGTGAGCTCTCGTGTTATGTTATCGCTTCTCATTTTACATTATGGACGATAATGTTACATTATGGACGTTAATGTTACATTATGGACGTTAATGTTACATTATGGACGTTAATGTTACATTATGGACGTTAATGTTACATTATGGACGTTAATGTTACATTATGGACGTTAATGTTACATTATGGACGTTAATGTTACATTATGGACGTTAATGTTACATTATGGACGTTAATGTTACATTATGGACGTGAATGTTACATTATGGACGTTAATGTTACATTATGGACGTGAATGTTACATTATGGACGTTAATGTTACATTATGGACGTTAATGTTACATTATGGACGTTAATGTTACATTATGGACGTTAATGTTACATTATGGACGTTAATGTTACATTATGGACGTTAATGTTACATTATGGACGTGAATGTTACATTATGGACGTTAATGTTACATTATGGACGTTAATGTTACATTATGGACGTTAATGTTACATTATGGACGTTAATGTTACATTATGGACGTTAATGTTACATTATGGACGTTAATGTTACATTATGGACGTTAATGTTACATTATGGACGTTAATGTTACATTATGGACGTTAATGTTACATTATGGACGTTAATGTTACATTATGGACGTTAATGTTACATTATGGACGTTAATGTTACATTATGGACGTTAATGTTACATTATGGACGTGAATGTTACATTATGGACGTTAATGTTACATTATGGACGTTAATGTTACATTATGGACGTTAATGTTACATTATGGACGTTAATGTTACATTATGGACGTTAATGTTACATTATGGACGTTAATGTTACATTATGGACGTTAATGTTACATTATGGACGTTAATGTTACATTATGGACGTGAATGTTACATTATGGACGTGAATGTTACATTATGGACGTTAATGTTACATTATGGACGTTAATGTTACATTATGGACGTTAATGTTACATTATGGGCGTTATTGTTTCATTATTTAACCTCAAGGTACATTATAAGCTCTCATGTTACATTTTAAGCGCTCATATTACAAATTGGACTCTCAAGTTACATTATGGGCGCTCATATTACATTATGGGCGTTCATGTTACACTATGAATGCTCGTATTTCTAGAGGAAAATTCCAATATTCTAGCTTAGCAGAAAAAAATATTCCTTCTTTTAAGATTTTTGCCGAATTGACGCGTGTTATAGAAGTCTAAATTTATTATCTGATAATAATATTAGCTGAAATGGAACAATTATTAAATTACAACAAAGGTAAATTAACCGTGTAATCCTCATTCGGTGCAAGGCTTCTAGCACATTTTTGTCACCAGGCCCTCATTCGGTGTAAGTCTTCTAGCACATTTTTGTCACCAGGCCATCATTCGGTGCAAGTCTTCTAGCACATTTTTGTCACCAGGCCCTCATTCGGTGCAAGTCTTCTAGCACATTTTTGTCACCAGGCCCTCATTCGGTGCAAGTCTTCTAGCACATTTTTGTCACCAGGCCATCATTCGGTGCAAGTCTTCTAGCACATTTTTGTCACCAGGCCCTCATTCGGTGCAAGTCTTCTAGCACATTTTTGTCACCAGGCCATCATTCGGTGCAAGTCTTCTAGCACATTTTTGTCACCAGGCCCTCATTCGGTGCAAGTCTTCTAGCACATTTTTGTCACCAGGCCCTCATTCGGTGCAAGTCTTCTAGCACATTTTTGTCACCAGGCCATCATTCGGTGCAAGTCTTCTAGCACATTTTTGTCACCAGGCCATCATTCGGTGCAAGTCTTCTAGCACATTTTTGTCACCAGGCCATCATTCGGTGCAAGTCTTCTAGCACACTTTTGTCACCAGGCCATCATTCGGTGCAAGTCTTCTAGCACATTTTTGTCACCAGGCCCTCATTCGGTGCAAGTCTTCTAGCACATTTTTGTCACCAGGCCATCATTCGGTGCAAGTCTTCTAGCACATTTTTGTCACCAGGCCCTCATTCGGTGCAAGTCTTCTAGCACATTTTTGTCACCAGGCCATCATTCGGTGCAAGTCTTCTAGCACATTTTTGTCACCAGGCCCTCATTCGGTGCAAGTCTTCTAGCACATTTTTGTCACCAGGCCCTCATTCGGTGCAAGTCTTCTAGCACATTTTTGTCACCAGGCCATCATTCGGTGCAAGTCTTCTAGCACACTTTTGTCACCAGGCCATCATTCGGTGCAAGTCTTCTAGCACATTTTTGTCACCAGGCCATCATTCGGTGCAAGTCTTCTAGCACATTTTTGTCACCAGGCCATCATTCGGTGCAAGTTTTCTAGCACATTTTTGTCACCGGCCATCATTCGGTGCAAGTCTTCTAGCACATTTTTGTCACCAGGCCATCATTCGGTGCAAGTCTTCTAGCACATTTTTGTCACCAGGCCATCATTCGGTGCAAGTCTTCTAATACGTCCTTGTCACCAGCTCTTTATTCACTAATACTTCAGTATATCCAGTTCTTCAAGCCGATGTCAGTCTACAAATACTCTTAGTGCCCTGAGTACTATAAGCTAGTTCTTCGGCAAATTGTTATGAGCCTCTTCCTTGCATAGGCATGAAGGAAGGAAAGTAATGCCGCGTCGTTCAATCCACAGCTGCACATTGCAACTGGGTACTCGTGCAGTTTCTTTTTGGTCCACTTCTTGTCAAGATGCTGTATCTTCTTTAACAGTTGTTCATACATTCCATAATCATAGCAGACTTATTAATGCGGGCATTAAGATTTTATTATTTATAATTAATTCATTCTTTTTTGTAATCAAACCTCTACTCATGAGTGGAATTAAGGGGGGGTAATGAGCTGCCCCCAACTTTCTGGAGAGGTGTATTATTATTATTTTTTAAAAATCAAAATCTTACAATGATCTCATTAAAGTACTTCAAAAATAATAATAAAGTTGACAGGAAATATACTCGGCAGTATCCGTTGTTATTTTGATCGTATCTGAGTTATTTTCTAAGTATGAGTAAGTTCAAAGAAATATATGAACTTTATTTCAATCTTACAAGTCATGATGTTCGCACTGAGATTTGAAGAATTGTTTCAGATGATGTTTGTTGTTTTAACGTTATGTTTCTCATAGAATCAAAATAAGACTATTTTAAAACTTGTAACTTTGCAAATTTCGAAAAAAATAAAAGTTTTAAATTTTACAAAGCTATAAGTCTAAATGCGCCCAATTTGTGGTCTACGAGAAACAAATCGCTGAGTACCATAGCCTAACGTACCAATAAAAAAGTAGTTTAAAACATGGACCTTATAATGTAAGTTTTGGATGCTGGCTTAATGTCAACAAGCTCTTAAATGTTCTATATATTTTGGGACTCTTTTTGATACCCCTACGGCAATCTTGAGCCCCTATAACGAAATTTACAACTCCGCCCTTACTCCTACTAAACAGATACTCTGTTGTTAGATTGTAAAATGGATAGTTGCATTCCTAAACAATAGGGCTCTTCTGATACAATAGGGTTTTATAAAGAAGCTAGGTGCTTGTAGAAGCAAATTCAACCTATTTATATTGAAACAAAGTTTAAACTTTTGTATCATAATTGTAGTTTTGTAATACAATTTAATTTAATATAATTCAAATTTTTCATAATAAAATTTTGTCATAAAATATATTTTTTTAAAATATGTTTTCAATTTGATTTTTTTGACCAATCGTATTTTTAATCTTTAATCCGTCTTGAGATTTTACTCCACTTAGTGCAACATAAAGTTGATCATGTGTAAAAACAGGTTTGGTGGATTAAAGCCTTACTTATAGTTATTGAAAATTTAGTTTCAAAGGTAATTGGTGCCTTTTCGTTTGAAATGGCACTTTAGGATCTGTTGATAATAATTTAATTATTGGCAAAAATATGATGTTTTCTTTTTCAGAAGCAATGATTATTTCTAATTTAATAGACCTACACTTATCAAATATATCTAGTACGATAAGACGTACTCCATTAACTAAACCTGATGCCAAGTTTATATTTATAGTTAATCTTTAATACAGTTAAAATATTTGTACTCAGCTGTTTTTAATATAATATTTGTACAGCTGTTTCTCAGCTGAACTATTTGGAAACCATACTGAGCTGTTTGTCATTGAAATGAACTTCTTATGGAGATTTTTGGTAACTTTGAGTTCCTCAAAACCCTATAAATGTTGTAAATTGAGAAAAACCTATATTTTCCCGCCCCTTCAATACCTTTATTTTGAGCCATTTACCTGCTCTGACGACCTTCCAAGCTCCCACAATTATTCTCTCAAATTCGGCTTACGAATATATGGACTAGGGGCTTGTAGGGGCAAGTGACCCTATTCTTATTGAAACAAATTTTAAACTTTTATATCGTAATTTTATTTTTTTAACATACAATTCAAGTTTTTCATAACACAATTTCCTTATAAACTATAATTTTTTAAATGCGTTTTCATTTTGGTTTTTTCGACCGACCAATCGTATTTTTAATATGTATCTTTAATCTATCTTGAGATTTTACTCGACTTAGTGCAACAAAAAGTTGACCATGTGTAAAACAGCTTTGGTCAATTGAAGCCCTGCTCTTAAAAATGTTTGACCCTGAGCCTTACTTATAGTTATTGAAAATGCAAGTCTTAAAGGAATTTGGTTTCTTTGTATTTGAAATGGCATGTTAGGTTCTGTTGATATTAATTTAATAATTGGTAAAAATATGTTTTCTTTATCAGAAGCAGTGATTATTTCAAATTTAATTCACTTGTCAAACATATCTAGTACGATAAGAAGTAGGCTACTCCATTAACTAAACCTGATCCCAAATTATTATTTAAAAAGTGTTAAAATATTTGTACTCAGCTGTTTCTCAACTGTACTGAGCTGAAATATTTGAAAATCATACTCAGCTGTTTTTCATTGTAATGTATTTCTTCCCGGCAAGCTGGCCTGAGCAACCGGGCGGGTCCACAGGTGGCGGATAGTGGGACGGCCTACAGAAATGTAGGTTACCTGTGAATAAGGATTCCGGAAGGTTTCTGAATATGCAGGCCTGGACCAAGGCTATGGTTCAAAGGTGAGGAATTATCCCTCCTCGTCAGTCAACCGGTTGGGTGTGGTAGAAATAACTACTCTGACCGGGGAGACTGGGGTAGTTGGGAATTAAGTCCTCACAATGCTACTCTCACCTCCCAGGTGAACCAAGGGCAATGCGACAGTGAAGTATGGGCGGGGAACTACCCTAACGACACAGTTGTAAAAAAGAGAGTAAAGCAGGCTGTTCGATCCATGAGCAACAGTTAATAATGTCCTGAACTTGGGGTGTGCTTCAAGGTCAGTGACTGAATACCCAATCCAAGGTGGAAGGCATCGTGCCGAAGGATGAATGGCTGCAGGGTATAAAATGCAGTTGCACACGATCCCCTTGAGGAACCAGACAAAACCTCATTGTATGTTGTCTTGCCAGGGCAGTGGGGCTCTGCTCTGGTCGACCGTTATTTCCCCCATACTCGTGGGACGTTAATGGACCAAGTAAGTAAAAGAATTGATTTCGAGACTGCACAGACAGCGGGAGCCAATGAGACGGCAAACCGTGAGTCTGTAGCAGATGTGTCAACGGCAACCATCACTGGGGGTGCGGGGGCGGCTGTCAAGCTGCCGACTGCAGAAACCGGTGAAGTGGCTGTAGAGTTGAGCACGCTGTCTATTCCTGGGGCTGCTATGCGGACCCAGGCGACTGCAAATTAAGCAGAACAATGATCAAGATCCTCCAAGTGAACCTACAGCATAGCAGGGCGGCGAGTGCTGTCGTGTGTAGGATGCTGGACAGGGGAGAGGTGGACTTGGTTCTCATCCAGGAGCCATGGATTTCTGGAGGACGAATATGCGGGCTGGCGACATCTGGAGGTAAGTTGTTGTACGATAAGGACTCCGGTGTTCCCAGGACGTGTATCCTGGTTAGGAGGGGGTTGAGTGCTTTTGTACTAACGGATTTCTGCTGCAGGGACTTAATAGCAGTGACGGTGGAGCTGCGGGCGGAGGGGAGGATGAAGAGGCTGAACCTTGCCACGGCATATCTCCCCTTTGACTACGCGGGGGTCTACCAACACAAGCACTGAGGAGGCTGGTCGAGCACTGCGGGGCTGTGGATGAGGAGCTGCTGGTGGGGATGGATGCTAACTCCCATCACACTTCGTGGGGAAGTACAGGTACCAACACTAGAGGTGAGGAACTTTTAGCTTATCTTAGCTCTAAGAATTTACTAGTCTTAAATCAGGGGGAAGAGCCGACGTTTGTCACTAGGGCCAGACAGGAGGTCCTGGACATTACGGTGGCATCGAACCAGACGGCTAGGTATGTACTAAACTGGCATCTGTCGGATCAACCATCTTCTTCTGACCACAGACATATTAGGTATGATATCTCTCTAAATCCAGCCATGCTTCGGCCAACCAGGGATCCAAGAAGAACAGACTGGGACTCCTACAGGAGGGACCTGGGAGTTCGGATTGAGGAGGCTGGATTGGAGTATGGTGGGAGGAGAGAGCTAGAACTCTGCCGCATTGGTTGGCGAGGCTATAGTAGAATCCTTTACTGATAACTGCCCTCTCAATGAGGGGAGAAAAGTAGGGGATCCGTCATGGTGGAACAAGAAGCTAGCCAAACTTCGGAAGACCACCAGGAGACTCTTTAATAGAGCAAATAAGAACGGGGAATGGGACCAGTATAGGAAAACACTAACCGAATACAACAGGGCAATTAGAGAAGCACGCAGGAAGTCCTGGAAGGAGTTTTGTCAAGAGATTGACAAAATTCGGGAAGGGGTACGACTGCATAAAGTGCTCTCTATGGACCGAGTTAACCCGGTGGGGATACTAAGAACCCCACTGGGAAATATAACAAAAACTGCAGGGGAAACTGTGGAAGAATTAATCAGAACACATTTCCCTTCCAGTACTCTGAGGAAACTTGGGGGAGCAGACACTGAACCAGTTGCCAAACTCTTCACAAGACGTGGTAAGAGGGAGGATTGGGAAGTGGCAAGGAGGATAGTAACTCCACAAAGGGTAAGATGGGCTATTGGCACATTTAAACCCTACAAATCTCCAGGTCCAGATGGGATCTATCCTGTGCTGCTGCAGCAGGGAATGGATTTGCTGGTACTGGTACTTACTAAATTATACAGGCTAAGCATTGCTCTAGGGCATGTGCCGGCAGCCTGGAAATCTAGTAAGGTGGTCTTTATACCTAAGCCCACCGGTAACCAATTGGAAGGGAAAGGATACAGACCTATTACACTCATGGCCTTTGTTCTTAAGGGACTTGAAAAACTGGTTGATAGGCATATTAGGGGGGTGCTTTGGCCATAAAACCACTGCATTGGAACCAGTATGCTTATCAACCGGGGAAATCCTGCGAAGGAGCTCTCCATCAAGTGGTTGGTAGGATTGAGCAAATGATCGCCAAGAAAGGTTGTGCCATAGGTGTTGTCTAGATGCTTCCTCGACATTGAAGGGGCTTTCAATAACCCCTCCGCGGAGACGATGGTAAGTGGTGCAAGACGTCATGGAGTGCATGCAACCACTTGTGGTTGGATAAGTTCCATGTTAACAAACAGAAGCATTTCTGTAGAGGTGGCAGGGGAGGTCAGAAGGGCGGAGACAAGTCTGGGCTGTGCGCAGGGGGGGGGGGGGTTCTCTCTCCTCTGTTGTGGTGCCTAGTGGTTGACAACCTTATTGAACTCCTGAATGAACAGGGGTACGTCTGTCTAGGATATGCGGACGACATAGTTGTTCTGATCCTGGGCAGATTCCCTGATACAGTCCTTGAGGTAATCAGAAATCCTCTACGACTGATTGAAGAGTGGTGTAAAAAGGAGAACCTTAGAGTAAATCCAAAAAAGACTGCTCTCATTAACTTACCAGACAACGAAAAGATCTGACGACCAGGATGCCCCGCTTGTTTGGTGAATACCTTGAGTTTGTGGGGGAGGTGAAGTACCTGGGAGTTACTCTGGACAGGAAACTCACCTGGAACCCACATCTTGAGAGGACAGTTAACAGGGCCAAAAGGGCACTGATGACTGTGAGAAAAATGGTGGGTAAGAAATGGGAACTGAAGCCATCAATGATGCACTGGATGTATCTGAGGGTGATAAGACCTATGATTACCTATGGAGCTCTGGTGTGGTGGACAAAGGCCAACCAGGCACAGACAAGAGCTAAACTGAGCTCTATCCAGAGATTGGCCTGTCTGTGCACACTGGGAGCGATGTCAACTACACCAGGTGCAGCAATGGAAGTAATGCTTAACCTCCCTCCCCTTGAGCTTGTCCTTAGGGGAGAGGCGAGGCTGGCGGCATGGAGATTGCGCAACTCGAGCAACTGGGCTAACCTCCCAGATGTCTTGGGACATATGAGTATCGAGTGCGTGGTCAAAGAACCCGTCTTGGAAATGGGCAGCGACCACATTACTCGAATGTTTGCACCTGACCAGGTCCACCAAACTATGATGGAATGGTCAGGGACATTAACATCGGGAGCTCAGATCTGGTATACAGATGGCTCCAAGATGGACTTCGGCACTGGAGCGGGGGTGTATTGTAAAAACCCAAGGGTAGAACTAGTTTTTTCCTTGGGGAGGCATACCTCTGTCTTTCAGGCCGAAGTATATGCTATAAATGCCTGTCTGGGAGAGATAGCGAGAAGGGAAACACGGGACCCGGATTGCTATTTTCTCCGACAGTCAGGCAGCAATTAAGGCACTAAACGGACACGTGGTCACCTCGGCCATAGTCAGGGAGTGCCTAATTAACCTACAAGCTCTGGCAAGGCACAATCAAATCAAGTTAGGTTGGGTGCCAGGGCATAGGGGAATACTTGGAAATGAAGCCGCAGATGCGCTGGCCAGGGAGGGGTCTTCGACTCCCCTGATTGGACCGGAGCCTGCGGTAGGTATTTCCAAATCCATGGTCAAGATGACAGTGCGAAGGTGGATGGCTGAAAGACACTGTGAGCACTGGATCAGGGCCGAAGGGATGAGACACAGTAAGCTAACCCTTAGGAAACCTTCCTTGGGGGTGCAGAAGAATCTCATCTATCTGTCTAGGCAGGAATTGAGGATAGTCACAGGTCTACTCACGGGACACTGTGGACTAAGGAAACATTTGCATAAAATGGGTATCTACAAAGATGAACCAGTGTGCAGATTATGCGGGCAGGAAATGGAGACTGCCACACACATTATTTACAGATGTGAAGTTCTTGCTGAGAGGCGCTTCAACCTCTTTGGTGATGGAACGGCTTCGGTGGATGCTGAAGGTAAAACTCTAGTCAGGAAACTCCTAAACCTAGTAAGAGGGAAGGGGTTATTTGACTATATCAGGGAGGTAAGTACATATACCTTAAGGTAGCAGCGCTTCGGGCAATTCAAACCCGCTCCCAAGTTAAAAAAAAAAAAAAAAAAAAAAAAATGTATTTCTTATGGAGATTTTGAGTATTTTAAGTTACTCAAAACTTTATAAATGTTGTAAATTTAGAAAAGCCTATATTTTTCCCCGCTCCTTCGTGCCATTATCTTTAATTCGAGTCATCTCCCAGCTCTGTACGACCTTCCAAGCTCCCAAAATGTTTCTCTCAAAATTCGGCTTACGGAATTATATGTATGGAAGATATCCTATGTATACAGTTTGATGAGGGTTTGTACAGTTTGGGTAAGTTCTTATTTGGTCAAATATAAATCACTGATTACGGTTCGCTACATTCAAAATATTAATTTATTCACGTTGTTTTTAATATAATACGTAAGAACGAAAATCGTAAGTGGTTGAGTACCTGTCGGCTTTTCATTTTATCTTTAAATTCGTCAGATTTCGCCTGTTGCAAGTAGCCCAATACACGAGTGTAATGCCTGCTGGTGTCACGGGTTTAATTAGACAACTAGAGAACGCGATATGCAAACACCTCCATCCATTACGTCATGCTATGAACGACATTTCATTTAGTCTTGCAGCGATTTATATAAGCTTTTAGTATAAGCACTTATAAATACTCCAGTTTCCATACTTATAGGTCACGACTTTTCCTCGTACATTAGACACACTTCGCGCACTTCTACAGACACTGTTTACCTTGACAAGGGACATTCCAAACAGGGCACGTGATTAAGCTAAGGCGATTAGGTTTGCATTTGAGGTTGTATTTATAAAATATAAATTTCTGCTTTTGTAATATCACATTAATTTTCTGCTTGTTCACATGGACAATTACTGTCGATTGATAACACCTGATGCTTTGGAGGAGAGGATATTTTATTTAAAGCAGCAAATCTAAAAAGAAAATTACGCTGAGAAAATTTATATAATGCAGTAAAATAAACTTCAACAGGAGATATAATGTCACTAAAACGCCTAACAGGCTCTGACCACTGGATTTAATTATTTGAATAATTATAAATGTTTTTATTTACGTAAAAATCCGTAATTTAATTATTCCAAATAATTACAGGTAATAATTTTGTATTGTTAAATGGATATATTTACTTCCAAAACTAAATAGATACCGAAATACAAAATTGGAGATTACTTTATTCATTTATTGTTCTTATTACATTCCTTCTATTAGCTCACACTCTCCTAATATAGCCTATATCTCATACAAATTTTCAATCGTTAATAAAAGAATTTTCTACCCATCCAATCAAGTTCAAATTCACTTTTTGTATCATATAGTGGATGACAATTGATGTTTAGCCTGTTTTTCAGATATTCAATGTTTAAATTATTAATATTTAGGGCTCCAGCCGAACTGTGAATCTTCATGTTCAGAGTCTAGCACACTTTGGGACTACGTCATCTTTCCAATAACTAGAACAGAATTTCTAAAACACATATACGTAGTTATAAAATAAAGTAACTAAAAAATTTACTTTGTTGGCCTCAGTAGAAATTTACTTTAAAACGTTTTTTAAATAACTTGTTTTTAGTATCAAGGTTATTAGATTGAGAATTTATAATAAAGTGAGAGAGACTATTGTCAGCTATGAAGCGTAAAAAATGGGTCAAGAAATCCCTGTTAGAGCATGAGTTATAGGGTGGATCATAACTTCCCGTATGCACGATGTTGAGTATAACATTAAGGTCCATGACGAGGTGCTATCTATTGCAAAAAGGATATAAGAGTGTAGAGTGGATCGGGCATGGTTACGGAAAGGACATGATGATCAGATAACATTTCGTAATCATCATTACATGAAGTACATACTCTATACCGGGGTCATGACGAGGTGCCCCCTTTGCAAGAAGGACAAACGAGTGTAGAGTCAATCGGAAATGGCTATAGAAAGGAAATCACACAATGTGATCTCGGTCACGTATATAACGAACCTACTCTTTACCGGGGTCATGACGAGGTGTCTAACCATTGAGAGAAAAAAGATAAGGATGGTAGAGTGAATCGGGGATGACTATGAAAAGGAAATCATGATCCTGTAATATGAACATAACCTATGCCTTAAAACAGCTGTTATACCAGATAACCTCTAACATAAAATCAGCTGTTTTATATAATCATATGTTATCGCTCATATGGGAACGAAATAACCATATTGCATACCTGGCCCCTTTTGTTAAAGGTTTTTTCCCATATAAAAGATAAATTGATTTATTATTAAATTTAATTAATTAATTAATTAATATTTGAATGAACTGTAAACAAGATAGTTTTACAGTATTAACGTTAAGTGTCATCCACTAAAAGTTAAAAAAATGTATTTGAATTTAAGTGAATGAAAAGAATTTTAAAGGACTGAAAATTCTAACACGATACATATAACATACAGGCCTATATATATATATATCGCAATATGTATTCTTGTGTATTAATAAAGAACATAAATCAAAATACAAATACAAGAATTATAAATAATTCTTGTATTTGTATTTTGACTTATGTTCTTTATATATAAGGAGAGTGTGAACTAATAGAAGGAATTCAAAAAGAGGATTGGGACTTTCATTTTATTGGAATCGAATTTTCAGATAAAGAATGTTATCAATGAAGATACCAAAATATGCAATGCAAATATATTTAGCTTTAAAAATATACAAGTTTAATAACATTCAAAGCTACAAAATATGAAGAGGTTTTTTTAGAGATGTGTTTCTTATGTTTTAAATAATAAAATTGGAATACTGGAAAAGGTTTGTGACCAAGGGGTGAAAAAGAAAACAAAAACAAAAAGAGCGTAAAAACAAAGGGACAACTAAACATGCACAGAGTGGGCCGCCTTATGTATCTCTCCTCAAGTAGCGAGCATTACACGTCATTATTATACTTACGGCTGGAGGGTAGGGCTTGTTCCTTGGAAGCTTCCCCTGTCGGGAAGCACCGCTGCAGGCGCCCGTGTCCGCCCGACATGTTTAATTATTCCTGCGTCTGCTTAAGATATGTACACAGAATTATAATAGAAAATGTTTTACTTCCAGTGGAAACAACACGTGGAAAAAGAAAGCTGTAAGTTAGAAAACTCCCCGCTCGCGTGTACACGTTGTGTTGCTTCTCTGAGTTTTTGACGTTAATGAAATACAAGGGTTTTTTTTCCGGGGCAAATTCTGTAACCTTTGTGTACAGTTAGAAGTAAAAGATGCGGCTCTTGTTTTTTTTTCAATATAAAGCCAATACTTTATTAATTAGTCGGGGTACAAGTCCTTCCCGTATATTGTTGGAGGACTTTGATACATAAATACGAGATAAAGTTTTATCTTAATATTAGTATAGAATTTTATGCCCTTCTGATACCATACCGAACACATACACATGTGTAAACCAGGCATACCTGTTTTTTATACAAATTATTTGCACCAGTGAGCTATCAAACTTAAAAACATACCCTCCTTTCTTTAGCAAAGATTTCCAAATACCATTAAAAAATATACAAGGATATCTTTGACAGCATTCATTACATGTAGAAACTAACTTGGAGGTTATTCTTCTACTGGAGGGGTTCCCAAACATTTTGGTACCACGCCCCCCTCTTCTTGAAATAAAAGCCTCCTACCCTCCCTCCACTTTACACCTTAAATAAATGGTATAGGCATTTGCAGAAAAAACAAATATTATTAATAATATTATAAAAGATATATATATATATATATATATATATATATATATATATATATATATATATATATATATATATATATATAGAATATCAAATGTGTTTTCCTGTTAGAATATTTTTAAGATCAAATAATACACACAAATACAGGAATATTTAATTTATTGAACAATAAACTCAAAGCTTTTCGTTGGCTTACATTACCAACATCTTCAGGAGTTACAATATTAAGAATGATAAAAAAAAAATATTTTTTTTATATATTTAAAATATATTATATATATATATATTTTTTTTTTTATCATTCTTAATATTGTAACTCCTGAAGATGTTGGTAATGTAAGCCAACGAAAAGCTTTGAGTTTATTGTTCAATAAATTAAATATTCCTGTATTTGTGTGTATTATTTGATCTTAAAAATATATATATATATATATATATATATATAAAAGATATATATATATATACTAATACTAATAATAATAGTATATATACTAATATACATACTAATATATTATATAATACTAATAATAAGTTAATAAATGAACAAATACAAGTAAAATCTAAATTTGATACTATATTCAGTATTTGTAATGTTGGGGCAGCAAAGTAATAGTTTGTCAACATTGTAATAAATTTGGCAACGCTGTTTGTTGCATCTAGTTTGCAAATGTATGGTTGATGTTAAATTTCTAGTATTCCTGAGGATGTTGGTACTGTTTGCCAACGAAAAGCTTTGAATTGTAAATTCAATAAATTATTCTTGTATTTGTAAATGTTTTATTTCTTTAATAATACACAAGAATACATATTATAATATATATATATATATATATATATATATATATATATATATATATTTTACATAATTTCCCAAGAAACATGATATAACGTTTGAAGTTTTAATTTGTAAGATCAATTTCAACTGATAAGAAAAAACTCTGTTAGATGGATGAGCTTGCATATAAGTAATTAACAAAAATTTAAAATCAAGTTTATTCTTATATTTTGTTTTTATTGCAACAAGTGCTGAAAATGTTTTTCGAACAAGTTGGTGATTGAAAAAGACAACTATATAAGGAACGCTGCCCGTGATACACGTTTAAGTGTTTTATCCAAAATTAAGATATGTCCATTGAGACTCTGTTGCCACAATGAACGCGAAACATTCGTTTCGCGACAATTTTGTACTGTTCTTTTCAAGCAGACATGTTTAATTTAATGATTTAATTTCAGGTTACAAAACTTGTACAACCTTTACTTATATTTGTTTTATAAATGCATACATTTCATTTAAATTTTCTAAACATCATGAATAAAATTACCTTTGTAAAATATCTCAGGTGTGAATTTAGTTTTAAATTTTCATGAATTGATTACTTACATTTAACTAAATGAGATTTTATCTTACTATTTCCGAACTGTCCTCGCGCCCCCCTGGCTCACCTTCACGCCCCCCAGTTTGGGAACCCATGTTTTAGTGGGACAGTCATAATGTAAAAACGCCATTAATAATTAGTTTATAAATTTCTTGGGCACTGTGGACTAATTTTAACCAAATAAATAAAAACCCACTAGCCACTGTATAAAAATCTTTTACTTTACTACAATTACTTTATGTACATTTCGATTACATGGTAATATTTTCATAAGTACTGTTTAAAATAATTTCCAAGACGGGTGAAAGAGATTTGCCATTTAAGAAAAGTTAAAAATTTATTCGTGGGTACTTATTCCCTATAGAATTTCTAAGCGGTGACCAATTCACTCCCATGAAACATAGGAAATTACAATATAAACAGTATTATTACTAAGGGAAGCACCATAACCGTCGGGATTGTGGGGCGTAATGCAGCCTCCAATATGTAATTTGTTATTGGCGGTAACAACCCTGTTCGTTATTTAAAAAATTAGATCCTACAGCCAGAAGCAACGTATTATGCAGTGAATATTGTTTTGGAAGAAGAACAGCGAATAATATACAATATCAATAATACAGTAGTACAATATATTACAATAACAATATTGGAAAATCACCATTACTACAAAATAATCAAAAATTAATAATAATACAAGTTAGTTAAGATTAAACCCTTATGCACATTTCTATGACCATGTCATCAGAGGGTCTTATTACAAAATTACAATCTATAATAGAATAAATTACAAACTAGACTGGCCAATTCATTTATTGGATTGTTTCCAATATTTTTATCGTGATATAGTGTACCATTGTGCTTTTGATATCGTATAAATATAACCTATCATGTACTTTCTTTAAAACACTCTTTAAAGTAAAATGTGTGTCAAAATTTGTAATTTTGGCATCTGCCATTTGTTTCGGAATACATTTTAAGTTTTCTGGTAAAACGTTTATTAAATTATAATCAACACCCAATGAAGTAATTTTGAAAACATTCAAATAATGCAACAGAATAAATATATTACTTGTTATATTTAAAAATCTTTCATTGAATGGAATTCCCATAAAAATTGTATGGTCATAAAAATGTACATAAGGGTTTAATCTTAGGTGACTTGTACTATTAGTTATTTTTGATTATTTTTATGGTATTGGCGTCTTTTCCAATATTTTTACTGTAGCACATCTGAAGGTGATTACCATGTGATCGAAAGGCTCATATAATAAAATATATTCATAATGTGGTTAGTGGGTATTTTAATTATTAATTTAGTAATTAGTGTTTACCAAATAAAACAGTATATCACATGCTTGCTTCCCTTTAAACCATCCCGGGACACTGGCATAGGAAGTTTTGGATTTTTCTAATCAAGAAATCAGTTCCTCTTGAATGTGTCTTGTTTTGGTTTGAATGGCTCCCTCTCAACCAAAAACAATGCTGGCTTCGCCTAATCTCGAGGGCGTGAATGTAAAGCATAAATAAAAATGACAACCTTTCATCGAGAGTGTTGACTGAATGAGTGATGGTGGCACAAGTGTCAGAAGAGTACCAGAACGTGTCAACTAACTGTCATTGGACAGCCCGTAATGGGACAGGTGAGTCTACAGCTGCCCGCGTCCCGCCACCTGCCACGCTAAACTCGTTCTTAAAACTTGTATTCAAATTAGATCCGATGAAAACAATGAAAAACCGTGTCATTTTACTCTAAATAAAGTACAATTATCCTAAGGCGATTTGCTCGTTAAAGGCTGCCTTATAGGACGGTGTAATTGCTGTTTACTTGTGGTTCATACGAAAGCCTCCAGGTTTAGTCTATCAAGTGAATTTCGACAATCTAATTTTCGAAACAGAATTTTCTAACTGGATTTAAAACTTGAAGCTAAAACAAAACCAAATCACAAGAGTCGAAGAATCAGGACGAAAATCTTACGAAAGTTTATTGGGTCCACAACAATACAAGGAGTTGTGGTGAGGAAATTCTTGTCTCACGAGGTTGATGACATTTTAATTAAATAACAATACTAAAAGTTGTTGTCCACAGTGATGTAAAGTGATTTTCAAACCTGTGATTTAGTTACTGTTATTCGAAAATCGCAGTTCGTCCTGTTAAGTAGCGAGATGAAATAGCAGGCTCTTGTTATGACGACGTGGCAAATCGCCTCTACCCGTGATGCGGTAACACAAACCATTAACAATCGTCACACACAGGAAGGCGAACTAAGGCCGTTGATCTTAAACTGCCCCTTGTATATGCGAGGAGCCTGGGGTCGAGACAGGATGTCTGTAATTCACTTATTTAAAAAACAGAACGAACGAAAAAAGCTGGAAATTAGAACCTATTTTTTACTGTGATTGTGATTCTCAATTAATATAAAACAATTCTACTGACATGGTCAACTAACATGTTATTTCCTAACCTCACTAACTAATAGCAATTGACAATCGCAATTAAAAATCCCAATCACAAATAAAAATCACAGTTTGACCTATTACTTTGAATCACTCAAAGTCACATCAGTGGCTATCCAATCTTTAGCGATATTTCCTCCAAATATTATTTTTGAGTTTGGCTTATGAGTCAGGATAGTTATTTAATCATAAAAAGATCTTAAACTCACAACCAAAACAATCTATTCAGACCCGTTTCATCCTTAATACCTAAACTTTCCACAATGTAAATAACAACTATATCTCATATTTTATAAGTTATGATTAATATTTTATAAAATATAGTTATATGGTTTTATAATATTATAAACCATACAATGTATAACAATATTACTAAACGATAATTACGTACATTCTGCTACAAATATAAACATAAAACATATTTATTCAAATTTTCTATTAGTTCACACTCTTTATATATATATATATATATATATATATATATATATATATATATATATATATATATATATATATATATGTATGTATGTATGTATGTGTGTGTGTGTGTGTGTGTGTGTGTGTGTGTGTGTGTGTGTGTGTGTGTGTGTGTGTGTGTGTGTGTGTGTGTGTGTGTGTGTGTGTGTGTGTGTGTGTGTGTGTGTGTGTGTGTGTGTGTGTGTGTGTGTGTGTGTGTGTGTGTGTGTGTGTGTGTGTGTGTATACATTTTCTATCGTCAATAAAACATTTTTTTATTCTTCCACTGAAGTTCAAATATATTTTTTTAAACCTTGAAGTTCATGACACTGGATGTTAATACACTTGTTTACAAATATTAATTCAATAATTAAATGTATTGCATTGATTTCAGTTTTATATGGGAGAAAAACGTTTTACAAAAGGGGCAAGGAATGCAATAGTAGTTATTTCGTCTCATCTGGCTTAACATAAGTGATAACATAAGATTTCATAAAATAGCTGATTTTATGTTCTAGGTTATGTGGTGGAACAGCTGTTTCAACACATAGATTGTTACTTTATTTATATTATTTATAATTATTTAATAAAAGTAACTGAAATAAAGTTTTTGTTTGTTAATCTAAGAAGGAATTGACTTTGCTTATTTACGCTTATCACAATAAATCCTGACTAAGCAATATACTATCTTACTAGCAGACTATTTTACTCGTGAACATTATTTACCAAATAAACCATTTCTTTTAAAAATAAACAAGTTTTTAATTTGTTCTTAAATGTATTACTACGTTCTCTTTAACATACTAAAATCCCTAGTGCTCTAAGATACATCAGTTGTTTTTATGTTACCCCTTCTAATGTATTTCAAAATTTTAAAAACAAACAGTCGTTAAATTGGGAGTATTATTAATCGGGAAAACAATGAAAATGAGGACTCTTTTATATTTTTCTTTAAAATAATTCTGAAGAAATTATTTTGAGTGGTACTGTTTTTAATTATTGAACGTTCCTAACCAACGTTTACGTTTAAGAAAAGGTTGTTTCTATTTATGTGGACAACTGTCCGAAATCTTCCATTGTATCACTTTATGGTAATAACACATTTAATTTTTTGCTACTACCTGCAGATCGTTAAATAAATGTTTAGGCTTAACGATATAGTCAGCAGTGTTTTCCAAACAGTAATTTCTTAATAGCAGTAATTTCTTAATTTTTAATAGCAGACTCTATGGGGTCAAGTCTAAGCCTAATAGATTATACTTTCTCACAAACTGTCTTCCTTTCAGTTCCTTCTATTAGTTCACACTCTCCTTATATATATCTTAATCAAATTTCAATTGTTAATAAAATCCTTTTTATTCATCCACTCAAGTTCAAATACATTTGTTTTATCTTGCAGTGGATTTCACTTGATGATAATACAATTTTTCAAATATTAATTCATTAATTAAATGTAAAAAATTAATTTTAGTTTTATATGGGAGAAAAACTTTAAAAAAGGGGAAGTTATGCAAATTAGTTATTTCGTCCCATTTGTATTAAAATATATGACAACATATAATTTCATATAAGGGCAGATTTCAAGTTATAACGTAAGTGGTAGGACAGCTGTTTTAACCCAAAGGTTATCTTATTCTATTTATATTTATTGTAATTACTTATTAAATAGTGGCTAAAATAAAATTTTTCTTTGTTGACCTAAGTAGGAATTGGGCTTTAAAACTATTTGTTTATATAGCTCCTAAGAGCTCCTAGGCTCCAATAACTTTTCCATTCCTTGATTTATCAGAACAAAGACGTCTAAACGATGCCCGAAGCACAGACAGCTATTTGTTAATTAAATCGAGAAGCTTCTATTGAAATAATAGGCGTGATTATAGACAGCAAACATGTCATTAGAGGTCGAACAAATAATGTCATTAAATATTTAAACACACGCCTTTACTGCCTGTGGTATGTTAATGGACTGGTTTCGGCTGACGTTCTCCACTGTCACTCTATAATTTCAAACTCTAGGTTATTGTTTTTTTTCAATCTATTTTTTTCATATTAGGTCTTCCGATCATTCTTCTTAATTAAATTTTTAAAAATAAATTATATAATAACTATTATAATAAGGGTTACTTGTTATAATAATTAATTAAGTTTTTTAATAAATTATTAAAGCTCATGTACCTAATAATTAGCATAAGCACATACATTTTATACACTCTCTCTCTCTTTCTCTATCTATCTATCTATCTGTCTATCTTTTTATCACACACACACACACACACAAATATCTTTCCATAGGTTCATACACACAAACAAAAATATTTACCAAAAGGATGAATTTCCTTATTTATGGTAAATAGTTGCCAATGTCTAATTTGTATTCAGAATATTGTAATTACTCCTGAGATGTTTTAAAAAGTCTACTTAAAATGTAATGCAGTATAACAATCTATTACATTTATTGAGTTATTAAGTTTTTTTGAAGAAATATTTGTATATAAACAGTTGACTATATACCTTTTAAATTGTAATAAATACAAAACTAATTCTAGATAATTAAATAAATTTTGAAAAATTGAAATATTTTTGTCCTCTTTCAATGAAATATTTTTGTCAGCTTATAAACCAAAGGCCATTGAAGGTACGAAAACATTTTCGTAAAGTCGTAAAGTTTTTTTTATTCTACACAATTCCACCTTTTGTTTGTTTAAGGTGCACACATAATAATATTAATAACATTATCTATATGTTGTATTGTATTATTGACTCTAAATGGAAAACGAAGAATATCGTATTGGCCCGTTAAATCCCAAGTCTGTTGAGGTCTGTAAGAAGAGAGACTTGCGTTAAGAAACACTTGCGTCCTAAGACTGTACAACCTATTATTCCTTCTTTACATCCTGGCATGTTAATGTCAGGTTTCCGCTACTGTTGCCCATAACGTCTGATTCCAAGACACTTTCCCCTTGTATGACGTTCCTAGGGGAGATATCATCTCATATACAACGTTATGAACCGTCTAAACGCGAGAAGTAACGGGCTGTTCCCAAGTCGATAACAGCGACACAATCAATGTCTTTAAACAAAGAGTTATTTTCCTTGGAAAATATTTTTTTACCTATGATTTACGGCAACGCTTCTTTGAAATGTAAAGATAGAAATTCCAGAAGAAAATATGGGGAACAGCTTTTTGCTAAAACATTCATCACAAGAATAAATGTAAAATGTATTTCCGTGTGAAAACATGGCTATTGTTACTTACCTTTATCTTGGTTTTGAACTAATAGAATATTTGTCTTAAAGTTATTGTCATATTTTAAAGATTTTTGTTTGAAACTCACTTCTGTAATACTGTAAACACGTCAAGGGAATAAGGATTCAAATAGACTATGTATTTAATTAAGATATACGTTTCACAATATATTATAGGTTTTCTATTTATAAAACAAGATTTAACTTCACTTAGGTACATAAGTTACAAATTATATTACCAATGATTTGGGGACTGAAGACAAACGTTTCAGTAAAAAAAAACATGCCTTTTATTTAAAAAACAAGCCAAACATGCCTAAGAAACAAGCCATTTTATTTAAAATGGTTTGAAGGTTTTCGTCAAATTGGCACTGTAAACACAACTATTTTGAATTTTGTAGACCATTACGTTCGGTAAATCTTAATTGGTCACTTTAACATTTATGTTACACACAATAAATGTAAATGCACAATTTGTTTTAAATATTACCAAAGAAATAACTTTGTAAAAGATTCAAATAATAATAATCAATTTTTCTGTAGAAATGTATGCATGATTTGAATGTGTAACACACAAATACACACACACACACACACACATACAGATACACACACACACACACACACACACACACACACACACACACACACACACACACACACACACACACACACACACACACACACACACACACACACACACACACACACACACACACACACACACACACACACACACACACACACACACACACACACACACACACACACACACACACACACACACACACACACACACACACACACACACACACACACACACATACACACACACACACACACACACACACACACACACACACACACACACACACACACACACACACACACACACATACACACACACACACACATATACACACCACACACACACACATACATATATATATATATATATATATATATATATATATGTATATATACACATACACACACACACATTCACAGACACACACAGACACACACACACACAAACACACACACACACACACACACACACACACACACACACACACACACACACACACACACACACACACACACACACATATATATATATATATATATATATATATATATACACATACACACACACACACAAACACACACACACACACACACACACACACAAACAATTTAACTCTTGTTGTTATAGTCGAGTTTATCAAATTACGTACGATTAACATTATTAAAAATCGTTACTAAACGTGACCGTGCGATGTTATTTTAAACAAACCCATTAACGTACGTACCTCTATCGTCAATTAGTATATTATGATTTACGTGACCGTAAAATTGATATAGACGTGTTTATTGACGTACGTACGTTTTACCTCATTAAGCACATCATGATTAACCGTTACCATGCGAAGATGTAATATACGATTTTATTGACATACGTAACAGGTAACTTCTTTAAATATATCGAGAATATAGGTGATCGTGAGGCGTTTGTATGACAGAATTGATTTACTTTTTAACGTTTTAATTCTTTAAATATATCGAGAGTAAATGTTTTAGACGATTTATCACATAGTACGTTGAACTTTAATAAATAAATAGTGACTAATGTAGACCAAAGGACATTGTTAGAGACAAGTGTATTAAAAAACGTAACTATAACTTCATTAAAGATTTCAGCAAAGAGAACGTTTAACGTAGCTGGATATTTTGTAGCAATATATTAATGTTGGGTTATATTTACGTTCCTACAGTGGTCATTATTATATTAGGAAGTTTATGTATCTAAGGCGATAATTAATGTACATGAATTTATGTTAAAATATTTTCCAGATTTATTCTTTAAACAAGTACAGAAATGGTAGACAAGTGAAACACGATTTGGGAGAGGTAGGGAGAAGGTGTAATATTTTGGGCCCCGCCCACTACACGCAACTTCCTACATGATACACTAATCGCTATGTATTGTTTAGTTATTAAAAGATGGACGTTGGTGCATTCACAATACGGCTCGTTACCAATCATTCTATGCAATGCTGTAGGCTAACATTACATTCAATGTGTTCCCTATATGTATATTCATCACCATACAGGCCTTCATATAATATATGTAAATCATTTGTAGCTTTCGGTTAATTACTTCAAATATTTTTTTCACCTTGTTAGAGATACTTTGCTGTATTAACAAAAACGGTTTTTTGATGCATAAAATAAAAATATTTAAAATAGATCGTTGAAAAATTAATATAAAAAAATACTTTTTACCAAATTGTTTGTTTATTATTCCTTTAAAATATAGGAAGGTTTAAATAGGCTTTCACAGGAAAAACCTTCTCCTTCAAGTACATTAATGTTTTTCTGTGATGGAGATTTGTAATTTAGCAAAACCCTCCCTTATGTATACTACTATAAAACAATTTACATGAATTTGTTACTAGTGTTAATTTTGTACATTTACAAATTTTTAACAATAAATAAGATAATTGTTAACTTTTTCGAATTAACAAAAGCCTTAGGTATACTCTTTTTAGGATAACATGGACTCTAAGCGACCATTTGCAGGAAATTAATTGTTCTGAAAATTATATTACGAAATGTTTATTTACTGATGCAATCGCTACGTTGTAAAGGCATTTATACTTCGGACAGGAACACCGTTAATGCTATTGTCTGCACTGTCCGACATCAGTTTGATCGTCCAATAAAATATTTATGAATATGTTTTAATAGACCTTGATGGTGGGGGAGGGGGGGCTTTTACTTTATACAAACAAGCTGATGATACCATTACGGCACTTTACTGCTATCTCATGCAACCTATTCGCCCACTCTAGTCACCGTGTGACGTCATAACTGATTGTTCTCAATATATTTATTGAGCTGGCTTCGTTGTTCTACCTATAATGTTTGTTGCTTTAAGTTTCAACGTGAATTAAAAAAAAAGAAAATTGGTTCTGGCACTCGGGGCAGGGCCGATAGAAATGAAAACATTTACAGCTACGTCTATAGAAATATTTGAATTAAGAAAAACATTTAATCTTGCGTATTGAGATATTACCTAAACATTTGTTATATATTAAGAAGTAATAATACAGAATTTTTACCACCAAATTTTGAACTACAAATAATAAATTAGAGCTAATGGTTTTGCAAAATTTTCAATTTAAAAAAATCGCTAAAAATATGGGTTTATACATTTTTTATTCAATATTTATATCTTTATTGGCAGAGTACCCATCCTTCGCACGGGGTTGACGAATATTTGTATTGATTTAATTTGTATTTGGGTTGAATTTAATTTACTGAGATTTAATCCCTGTAAATATATCAAACAATCGTTTATAAACCTACAATTAAGGGAGTTTCCAAGGCCAGTGGGGAGGTGCCTTGATGGAATATCTAAATAAAAATGGGCCTATGTGGAAACCAGGGACCCTAAGAATGTCAAACGTTTCGTCATGTAAAATTTCAGGTATATATTACTCGTTGCAACGTATTCAATAAGGAAAAAAATACACCGGGCGACGGAGAGAGTCGCCAGGGTTCCGAAAAAAATAATGAAAACTCTCGCTCAGGGAAATAAATAAAACTTTTATCAAATTAAAGTTGGATAAAATATTCATTGCGGAGTAATAAAAAGTACCACGTCCCCGTATCAACGCCGCGCCGTACTACGTAAACATATATTTAAATATAGACCTACCTATAAAGTAACCAGTTACGATAGATTTGGTTGTAATTTTATACAACATTGCCTAATTAATGGTCTAATTCCGCGGAGTAATACTTCGTCACGTGATATCTATTCTAGCCATACATATATACATTTGGTTAAATGTATAAAATTACAACCAAATCTAACCTGATTGGATACTTCATAGGTATATAAAATTAACCTTCCGTGGCAATAACAAACAATAATTGTCAAATATAGTTTCAGAACATGTTTTTGATTCATTTTATATGCATTGTATTGGAGGTGGGAAATGTGCATTTTTACCAGCACTATTAGCACCACGTTTGGGGAGAACTAAATTTTTTCAAAACTTTTGGAGCGTGAGCGAGAGTTTTTATAATTTTTTTCGCATCTCTGATGACTTTCTTCGTCGCCTGGTATAATTGTTTTCGTTATATTCGAACGCATGGGAACGGGAAATAAATACCAAATTTCATCTCAATGGGTCCAGTAGTTTCTACGTGATTGAGTAATACACCCCCAGACACCATTAGATTTTTATATAATAGTATAGATTAGTTCCCAATAAATAAATCAAAGTATAAACTTATTGAATATTGTCTTGAAAACCAAGGGAAGTAAAAACGTCTGCTTGTAACATAACATTTCTAAAGTAAATCAATCTAGAAAGATGAATAATAATCACTTACTATCAGCTGTTTAAATGTGTTTAAAAGTGGCCGTTTAAGGTGATTATCAGCTGATTAAATCAATTTAAGTATTAAATGGAGTATAGAAAATTAAGTGTTCAGAGAGTTTTCAAGGCCACTGGGGCAGAACAAACACACACACACACACACACACCACACACACACACACAAACCACACACATCACTCACACACACACACACACACACACACACACACACAAACACACACCACACACACACACACACACACACACACACACATACACACACAAACACACACAACACACACACACACACACCATTTAGATTTTTATATATTACTATAGATTGGAGGATGAATTTACTAAGGACTATTATTTATCGTGGCTATTTATAAAATCAATTATGTAGCAAAAAAACATTTATTAAAGTCTATAGATTCTAAATCTGATGTCTACTGGATACAATATTTTAACATATTCATTTGAAATCAGTTCTTAAAATGTGCATACGCGTCTAAGAATGTTTTCATTTCAAAAATTGGCTTAGAAATACATATGTTTTTATTATCGTTATATTGAATTATTTGTGTTGAGATTTGTCAAAATTTAAATGAAATAATATATTTATTAAGTGATTAAAACTATTTAATAATAACCTTTTTCCTAACAGTCTTATATAAATAAAGTAATATAACCTATGTGTTAAAACAGTTGTTTTACAACATAACATATAAGATAAAGCCATCTGATGTATGAAGCCATATTTTATCGTTTAATTTACTTTGAAATGACAAAGAGCGTAACCTGACGGAAATTTTATGTTTATTGGGGAGGGTCAAAGAAATTAAATTTTTAAAAAATATTTTCGGCCCAACCTAATATTTATGTCTATCCAATTAGTTTTTGTAGACATTTTCACTTCAACAATGGGTCTCTAATAGGTCTCATAAAGTCAGAAAAACTCGGTGGTAAAAGTAACTAACCACCAATCCTCGGACAGTATAGACGTCTAGCTTTAACAAAATTTCAATACTTAAAAACCGCACTTTGTTTCAAACTCCACGGATGTCAAATGTTTTGCTTTGGAGGCAAGAACAAAAACCAAATTTATTTAATTATTTAGAAATATTTATTTTCCAAGAGTTTCTATTTTTGGGCCTTATAATGAGTGATAGTAATAGAATAGATGGAAGTTTACTGCTATTATTTATTTAGTATTATTGCGTCACAATGTATGACACAAAGATGACGGTATAATATTTTTAATTAAACTTGTTAGATGCCCGAGTACACAGCCTTATCAAGCTTTCGATGTCTGTTTAGCACAGCAATGAGGGGCAACATATGTAAATCAGCTGATAATTACAGGCGTGGGTGTGTGGGACAGGACGTGCCATTCTATCAAAGTAAGGAAGTTGTTAGAATGAAACGATCATTTCCCACTTTACAAATTCAAATTGCCATTTATTAATTTTGTTATAAAGCGAAATTTTTTATTTTAAAGTACAAATTATCTAAAATAGTACAAGTAATTCGAGTCAGTTTGTGGGTTTGTAACCTGAGGCAAAAATCGTTATTAGGGTGCACTATGAGGAAATGATATCCGATTAAAGCGCCTACAGCACAAATAGTTTTATAGAAAAGTTGAAAAATGGGGAATTACAGAAAAGGAATTTTATCAAATTTTTACAACAGCTCAGTTCCACTAGTTGATAAACACATTTAAGCAACGTTATTCGAATGGTTAAAGCTATAAAATGTTTGAGTGTGTGATAAAATGATTTTTTTTAAATTTTTGAGATGAAATATTTGATTAAATGCAATCAGTTGTAACATTTAACTGAAACGTAACATTTAAACAAAGTGGAGATAAATGGAATTATTTTATACAATGTTTCCCTCAGTTCCGTATTAGTTTAAACGTTTTAAGGCGAATATTAAAAGTACGACACATTGGTTTTTAATCACATTAAAAGGCCATTTGTTGGTGGTTTAAGTTATTTGTTAAAACTTTAAAAAATATATTTATTAAACAAATAATATTAAAAAATTGAAGTTAATTCCTACTGAAGACAAAAAAGAAAAAATGTATTTTAGTTTCTTTTTATTTTATAATTACAAATAATATAAATATATATGACATACATATGTCATAATAACAATATCACGTAGCAAAATAGAAAGCGAACTTCATTGCAATTTTCAGTTTTCCTTTCTATGTATAATGTTGGACAATTTTTTGTTTCGGAATGCAGAAACATGTCCATCACGAATTTCCTACAAAGTTCATGTATAATCTCAATTTTGAAAAAAAATGGAGAAAGTGGACTTTGACTCTATAGGACTCATATAAGATATATATTTTGAATTCTAATTTCTATTAAAAGTAAATTCATGCCATTTTTAGGAACAAAAACTTAACTTTGACTAAAATTCGCAATTTGTTGAGTAATGTAGCCAAGCTGTCAACAGAGATAAGATAGTTTTGACTTCTTTAGTCATTCTGAATACTGTTGTATAATTTAGATTATACAAGTATTCGTCCAAATTAAAAAAATTACCAACATTTATAATTCATCTTGTTTACAAACTGTAAAGTATTAGAAAAATTTTGTTAAAATATGCAAGATAAACTGAGCCAACGGGCTGTATTTACATTAAAATATATATAATTTAGTTGGACTAAACATAGGTTTCGAAGCATTAATGGGGAATTTTGTTTGTTTAGATAATAAAGAACACAACGAATTCCTAAAACAATGCTATGTAAATCAATAATTATATGTTGAAAGCAGTCTGCTAGGCATGCGTCCTGGGATAATAGCCTACCGACACGAGATCCGTCTATACGCAAACGGCTCTATCGTCAAAGTCTAGGCTAATGCCTCTACAACTCGCACATCTCGTCTATTGATTTCCCTTTAAGCCGTGCACTTTATTTCGTTAACATGTTGCTTTCTTATTTCGATAAACGCCTGATCAACGATTAAGTAAAATTAAAAACAGGTAAATGTTGAGGCATAAGAATCTAATTAAAAATTAAATCCACGTTAACTTGTATGTATTTGGTTGCCGTTAAATAATAACAGAGTGTTATAAATGATATTAAAAAAAATTATAATAAACAATATACTTATCAGCAAGATAATAATAAATCATATTGTATAGAAAGTTTATTCATTAATAGAATTGGGATTATTTGTTAACTACTATTTTTAAAACTATATTATGAACAACTAATATAAAGAAACATTTTTTAAAGTAAATTCCTTACTTAGATCAACAAAATGAAATATTATTATTACTTTTTAATAAATAATTTCCAATTGATGTAAACGAAGTAACATAACCTATCTGTTAAAACAGCTGTTCTACCATATAACCTATAGCATAAAATCAGCTGTTTTATGAAATCATATGTTATCACTTAATTAAGGCCAAACGGACCGAAATTTACATTTCATACCTGGCCCCTTTTGTGAAAAGTTTTTTTCTCCCTTATAATACTAAATTTACTACATTAAATTTAATTAATGAATTAATATTGGAAAAAAACTTGAGTGGATGAATAAAAAGTATTTGATTAATGATTGAAAATTTGAACAAGTTATAAACTTAAACAAGGAGAGTGTGAACTAATGAAGGAATTGAAAAATATTACTAAAGATTTCTAGACATACTAATTTTAGACCTGCATGTGTTCATGTTATAATGTGTAATGAAGCTGTTCTTAGTGGAACCAACCGAGGTCCTGCCGACTTCAGGGTTCTGACAACTTACAGCTTTATTATGCAACAACGCAGCTGGCTGTCTCGGTTAATAGTGTAATTTTCATTTCAGATGGGATAATTCTCACTTCTAAATGTCAGAAGGAAAAAGTTGACGGGAAAATGGTTTGTTTAGGAGGGTGTTATTAGCCGGTACCTTGGCCGGAAACGGGTCAGCAACAAGGCGGAAGTCACGAGACCTGGATTTCGGTTTGTAGTTTGGCTGGTTTCGGTAAAGGGTTGTCTCGTCTTTAAATAAACTCTGTGTGTGTGTGTGTGTGTGTGTGTGTGTGTGTGTGTGTGTGTGTGTGTGTGTGTGTGTGTGTGTGTGTGTGTGTGTGTGTGTGTGTGTGTGTGTGGGTGTGGGTGTGTGTGTGTGTGTGTGTGTGTTAGCGAATTTACTAGTTTCTTAATACTTACAGACTACTTTCGACGACGATTTCGCCTTCATCAGTGGTGCTACAGTGTGCTACTGCAGGGGCACTACTGTATTAGATAATCCCTAATGAAAGCTACATTGTCGTCGAAACTAGTCTGTATTTATTAATATATTAGTGTGTAGTGAGTTTCGAGTGAACCCTTTTAATATTTACTGTTGTGAGAAGCCCTAAGGTTATCTGTAGAATTCCCGGATAAAGAATAAGATTTTAGGCAATCCTAATATTAATATAATGCTATATTGACTTATATTAAATATTAAAGTCAGTTTTATAATTTTGTTATTAAAGTTATATTTTAAAACTTTTTGTGCAGTTTTTGTATTGTACATCTTGAGCTTTTTAAAGAAATTACACTTGAAACAAGTGTAAAATTATATTTATATAACTTTATAACAGTTCAAATTTATAGAATTATCTACTACATAGGCCTAAATTGCTATCCATTACCTAGTTTATACTGATCAGTTTCAAATACAATTTTATGTTTTTAATAATAATTATAAACACAGATAAATCAATTTTAAAATATTATATTACACTTGACAGCTAATGCAGAACTGTTTTTCAAACGAAATTTCTTTCTATAATTAAAATTATTCCTTTTGCAGGTAAAATTAAAACAAGTTATATGAACAAATATTTTAAATTTAACTCCTACTTAAGTCAATAAAAAAACTAATATGAATATGTATATATTAGGTATATATATATATATATATATATATATATATATATATATATATATATATATATCGCAATATGTATTCTTGTGTATTAATAAAGAACATAAGTCAAAATACAAATACAAGAATTATAATTGAATTTACAATTTAATACATATATATATTATAACAACATAGGTTATTTAAATACAAGAATATTTATTAATTTATATCCAAAGCTTTTCGTTGGCAAACAGTACTGACATCATCAGGAATGATTCCTGATGATGTTGGTACTGTTTGCCAACGAAAAGCTTTGGATATAAATTAATAAATATTCTTGTATTTGAATAACCTATGTTGTTTTAAATTATTAAACAAGAAAACGTATTATATATATATATATATATATATATATATATATATATATATATAATATTATATATATAATATGAATATGTATATATATATATATATATATATATATATATATATATTAATAGGACAGAATGACAATAATTAGTAGTAAAGTAGAAAGGCCAACTAATTATAAATTTAATTAATATTTGATAAAGACTATATTTACACTAAGTCTCATCCACTACAAGTTAAAAAAATGTATTTGAAATTGAGAATGGACTTAAAAGGTATTTTATTAACAATTGAAAATTTTAACAAGATATATAAATATATGTAGGGGGAGTGTGCACTAATAGAAGGAATTGAAAAATTAATTCAGTTGAACTAGGTTTTTAGGACGCGATTAAGAAAGTTTTCATTTCAAAGGTTGAATGTATCGTTAGATTAAATTCATTGTTGTAATATTATTTGAAATATAAATTATTAAATTTTGTTAAATGATAAATAGTAGCCTAAAATTGTATCACAATAACGTTAACAACAGAAAACGTTTAGTAATCATTATTGTTAAGACAAGTCATACATCGTCCCAAAATTGAATCGAATATGTAATACGTCTGTATTGGAAATTTAATTAGAAAATAACTAAACAACAATTCAAAAACATTATCTATAAGAATAGACGAAAATAGATGTTAGCGATACCAGCTGTTTGACTTTCGTAAATCTTCGGGACAATCCGTTTATCTTCGTATAAATCGTTCCAATGAGACCAAGTAAATGCTTTTTCCGCAACCGAATGTGTCAGATGCTCCAACAAAGTTAACTTCAAAGTTGTCCATCAAAGTTGACGACCTAAAGCTACGATTCTGCTAGAAAACACTACAGAGGTCCACTCTTTACAACTTTTGGATGTATTGTCGATGTAACTGAAAACTCGCGATGTCAAATTCGGAAACAAATTATTCTTATATTGTTTTAAATTTGCAGATTAGTGAAATAAGACAACAGTTTTTCATCCTCTTTAAAATTCAAAGTAAAAGGACAGATATTTGTCATAAATAATTCCATGAATGTAAGTGTACTGAAGCTATCAGTAGGCCTATATGTGATTATAATGCACAATAATTGTTTAATATTATATTCCATTCAATGAGGTTTTAGTTACTGTTAAAATAATATGAATTTCTCAAATTAAACGCAAAACTATTATTTTTCAATATAATTTAGGTTATAAAGAGATTCAAACACTCGTATGAGTATAGAATAATTATGTTTTAATAACATTAAAAGTACAGAGATTTCTATATAGCTACAAAACATATTTGTTCTGTGTTATATTATTCCAATATAATATACTGATTTTGTACCTTTACACTTAATTGTTATAGGTAAAGAAATGAATTTGTATGATATTACTATGAGTGAAAAAATCTTGGATTAAAAATAAACTCAGGTTGTTAAACAGTTATAAAATTTACCACGTAAATTATAAAATCAAGTGTTAAAAATGCTTGATAGTTTACATTTTGGTAAATTTATGATATATTTTATTTGATGTTAGAAAATGTGTCAAATGTTTTACTAAAAGCTTACATTAGGTTCTGAAGTGTGTGTCTTAATATACATATTATTTAATAAATTGTGATGAAATCAAATTATTTTGTAAAACATATAATTTTAGACTTGGGTAAAAGTAGAATAAATAAATATATATAATATGGAAAAATAAAATTGTCAGGAACAATTAATTTACTTTTGTGTATATTTTGGGTTATACTTTAACTGAAAAAGTAAAATTTAAATAAAACAAGTAACTGGGACTAATTTCAATCCCTGATTTAAAAATGGTTAGTTGAGGTTGACATAAAATGTTTTTAGCAATATATATCATTTTTTATCTCAAAATAACCCACATCAGGTGCATAAATCAGAAATATACTTTAAGTTTATCTCTTTAAAAATTTTCTTCCGCGTCAAGTTAAAAAAGTAAACATATTAGGAAAAATCATGTACATAAAAAAAGCAATATAAACAAAAAACAAATAGTAAACTCAACCCCTACTTTGTCTAACAAAAAGTTTATTTTAGTTAAATTTTACGAAATAATTTTTATTATAAATAATGCAACATAACCTATGCGTTAAAACACCTGTTTTACCACATAACCTGCAACACAAAATCAGCTGTCTTAAAAAATCATATGTTATCGCTTTTTTTATGCCTAATGGGATGAAATAACTACATTGCATACCTTACCTCTATTGTGAAACGCTTTTCTCACATATAAAATTGAAATTAACGAAGTGATTTTTGAAAAAACTGTATTAACATCATTTCATCCCCTACAAGTGTAAAATTGTATTTGAACACCGGATGTACAAGCGGATGAGTATACAGTATTTTATTTTTGATTGAATATATATATATATATATATATATATATATATATATATATATATGTATGTATGTATGTATATATATAATATGTTTTCTTGTTTAATGTATTATTCTTGCATTATTCATTCCTGATGATGTTGGTACTGTTTACCAACGAAAAGCTTTAAATATAAATTAATAAATATTCTTGTATTTGAATAACCTCTGTTGTTTTATATATATATATATATATATATATATATATATATATATATATATATATATATATATATATATATATATATATATATATATATATAAGGAGAGTGTGAATTATTAGAAGGAATTGAATAGCAAGTAGGAACTGCCTAACATTAGGTGATATTCAATAAAATAACGAGTTGAAGAGTGTTGTAAGGAAGCTGTCCGCGAGGAATGGGTCGTTAGCTTTCTCGACAGCGAGAGAACACGTGATTCGATCAATCCTTTGTTAGCGTCAACCAAACAGCAAAGTCTTTTATTCCGCGGAACGTCGATTGTACAACGCATTACAAGGGCTCGGGGGAGCCGGCTGCCAGCTCCCTATTGGATTTGTAGGAGTTCTTGTTCAACAAATGACTGCAACTCGGCTGCGGCTTTCTCCGTTACCAGTTTAATCAAACACTCTTTGTACCTTACTTGGCTCGACATTGCCCTTTATAGCCACTTTAATGGCCCATTTTAGAGTTCCAAACTTCATTTCCTCTCTTCTTACTATGGAAATTTTATTCTCCATTCCGTACATACATATATTACCAGTTATATATAAGAGCTATTGTTAAGGTAGCCTTCTTTCTGAACGCAATTTACAGCCCCCTTGCACAAATAATTCTAAAAACAATTTTCTTATCTTATTTTGCATCAGTGAGAATGAAAATACCAAAGTATTTTGTAAATAAATATATTTAGAAATGTTTTATTTTCAACAAATGTTTTAATAAAATGCATTTGTTTGGTACCCACAAAAACGCGTTTTGTCTAAAAGTAATACATATACAGTAGACAGTTACTGTTTTAAAAAACAAGACAAATGTTTCAAATTTTTGTTAAAACTATTTATTGACAGTAACTTTGCGCAACTTTGGGGTGGTATTTAATTATAAATAAATAAAACATCCTAACCCACAAAGGTTTTTATTTATTACCCGATGTACATTTCGATAGCGAAGCAATCATATTCAGAGGATATTACTACAGAAGTTAATCTTGTAGTAATTATCCCTGAAGATGATTGTTTTGTAAACGGAATTTACATCAAGATACAAATAAAAAATGTTTGCGGTTTAACAGATTTTATTTTTTTTTATAATTAAACTATTTAGTAACAATTTATAAGGCGTATTAAAGGAACTATTAATTGTACTAAGACACTATTAAAGGTAGATGTGCTATATTTTCTATTGTAAGAAAAGTGACAATTTATATCACTGATAATCTTGGTTCCCCATATTTGTACGACGAATAATGTTTTATATAATTATAAAATAATTCATTATTTAAAAATGCTTTTCACTAAACTCCTTTAAAATGGAAATACCGCATTATTGATATGGTGGTTTATTTCAACAATTTTTATAGGCCTATATACGTTTTAGTACATTTTCTTAACATCAAAATGTTTTTATTTGTTCAGGGGTTTCGGAATAATTTCATTCTAAAAACTTAAGCAGTACTTAAATAAACCTAAATGGAATACTATTTAAGTTTTAAGAATAGAGTTCTTACAAAACGAGACAACAAATATTGTAATGTTAGGAGAAGCAGAAAAATCTGGTATACAAACCTTTATATTTCTACAAAATGTATTATTTTTATTTTATGCTATATATATACAAACAACTGAGGCTATTCAAATACAAGAATTATTTATTAATTTTTAATCAAAGCTTTCCGTTGGTAAACAGTATTAACACCATTAGGAATGAATAATACCATTTGTTTATTGTCAGTTGTCTTGATTACTACAGAAGAAAACATAATATATATAATTAATAAATTAAAATATTTCAAAAACAAGAATACTTTTAATGAATACATTTATTCAAAGCTTTTCGCCGATAAAATAGTACCAGCATCTTCAGGAAAATAATTATCTAATAAAATATTTTTACAAAAGAATTTTGTAAAAATATTTTATTAGATAATTATTTTCCTGAATATGCTGGTACTATTTTATCGGCGAAAAGCTTTGAATAAATATATTCATTAAAAGTATTCTTGTTTTTGAAATATTTTAATTTATTAACTATATTACAAGAAAATATAACCCCATATTTAATATATATATCTATCTATCTATATATATATATATATATATATATATATATATATATATATATATATATATTTATATATAACTTCGCAACACTTTTTTGTATTCACTTATCACTTACACTTTATGTACTTAAACAAGAACAAGATCTTACTCGGTATATATGCGAGTCGACTTTTGAGAAATTTAAAGTCACTCAGTCTCAGAAAAAGTACGAAATTGAGAGCACGTAATTAAAGTTCTCAAAAGTTTACTCGGATATATACCGAGTAAGATTCTTGTTTAAGTACATTAAAGTGTAAGTGATAAGTGAATACAAAAAAAGTGTTGCGAAGTTATATATAAATATATATATATATATATATATATATATATATATATATATATATATATATATATATATGTATGTATGTATGTATATTAAATATGGTGATATTTTTTCTTGTAATATATTTAATAAATTTAAAATATTTCAAAAACAAGAATACTTTTAATGAATATATTTATTCAAAGCTTTTCGCCGATAAAATAATACCAGCATCTTCAGGAAAATAATTATCTAATCTAGATTAGATAATTATTTTCCTGAAGATGCTGGTACTATTTTATTGGCGAAAAGCTTTGAATAATTATATTCATTAAAAGTATTCTTGTTTTTGAAATATTTTTAATTTATTAATTATATATATATATATATATATATATATATATATATATATATATATATATATATAGGCCTATATAAATATATATATATTTTTTTTTTTTTTTTTTTTTTAAACAACATAGGTTATTCAAATACAAGAATTTTTATTAATTTATATCCAAAGCTTTTCGTTGGTAAACAGTACCAACATCATCAGGAATGAAAATTACAATATATATATATATAAAGAACCAAGTCAAAATACAAATACAAGAATTATAATTGAATTTACAATTCAAAGCTTTTCGTTGGCTAACAGTACCAACATCATCAGGAATATTAAAAACATATTGCTTTGAATTGTAAATTCAATTATAAATCTTGTATTTGTATTTTGACTTGGTTCTTTATTAATACACAAGAATACATATTGCGATATTTATATATATATATATATATATATATACATATATATTGCAAGATAGTCATCACATAAGTACATAAAAGATTTATTTGTAAGTTTTGTGTACTTATTTTATCTGTTGTGTTATAGTTTCTGGTGGTTAATTTGGTCATCTGAGAGTAGAGAAGAAGTAGTAAAGCGTAGGCACTTTATATTAACTGTTACAAATGTTCCACCCTTGTGGGAGAATAATGTTGTGTTCGTATAGAGTTAGGCGTATTTAGAAACATTAATCAATGTGCTGGAGTCAATGCCAAACGCTGCTGTGGGCAGGGCTCTAAGTAGCCCATATGTTTGCCCTTCATTTTACTATTCAAAAGATTTCATTTTGGATTTAAAAGATTTCACCTAATTATATCTTTTTATTGTATTTCGGATTATTTTTTAAACTGCTTAAAATTAATACCACAATAGGACTACTTGTTTTTATTGGACTTTACAATGCGTAGCACAAAAAAAAATTAAAGTCTATTCCTACTTAGGTAAACAAAGAAAAATTTGTTTTTAGTAGCTTTTTATTAAATAAATGCAAATAATATAAAAAAGTAACATGCGTTAAAACAGCTGTTCTTCCACATAAACTGTAACAAAATCAGCTGTTTTATGAAGTCATATGTTATCACTTATTTTAAACTAAATGGGACAAAATAACTATATTGCATACCTTGTCCCTTTAGGGTAAAATGTTTCTCCCATATAAAACTAAAATTAATTAATTCAATTAATGCATTAATATTTGAAAAAAACTGTATTAACATTAACTGCCGTCCACTACAAGTTTAAAAACTGCATTTGAACTTGAGTGGATGAATAAAAAGTATTTTATTAACGATTGAAAATTTGAACAAGATATTTATAGGGAGAATTTGAAATAATAGAAATAATTTAAAAAACAAACAAATATTGGCGCCGACGGACGTGTAGCGGTTACATTCAGTAGCCTCTAAATACAGCTGTTGCCAGTAGCTACTCATTATATTACCCTATATTTACCGATAACCCATGGCATTATTAGGGAATAATAGGCTTATAGCTTAAATATAATCTACAATGGAGAAAGTGATTCAACTACAACAAACAAAACCAGCTTTATAACTTAGTTACATACAGCATATGATATAACTGAATATGTAGGGAATTAGATTTTATAATGATTTAAATATGACCTTCATATAAACTGGAAACGAAAACGGCTGTGCGCGTTAACCTATCAACGTGTTTAGCTTTCGGGAATCTTCGGAAGAATTCGGTACGAAGAGAGAGATGTGGGTAGACATTCTCTTTAGAATTTCTAAGCGGTGACCAATTCACTCCCATGAAACATAGGAAATTACAATATAAACAGTATTATTACTAAGGGAAGCACCATAACCATCGGGATTGTGGGGCATAATGCAGCCTCCAATATGTAATTTGTTATTGGAGATAACAACCTCGTTCGTTGTTCAAAAAAACGTAATTTTTGGCAAAGAGCCATTATCCCCTCCTCATGAAAACCTCGAACTTGGGATTTATTAGATTCTACAGCCAGAAGCAACGTAATATGCAGAGAATATTGGTTTGGGAGAAGTGGGAATAACAATAATAGGCTATACAATATCAAGAGCGCAATAATACAATATATTACAATAAAAATATTGGAAATAAACCACAAAAATATTCAAAAATAACAAACAAGCTACTTAAGATATCTAATAAACTAAAAGTAGCCCTTCTAACAGGTTTACTATGATTTTAAATAATATTTATTCACTATTTGCCCATCAATCTACACGCGGCGTAGATTACTCGTAATTCAGCAACAAATATCACTAAAGCCTGACAATCAGATTTACTTCAAGGCTACTAAATCCGGCCTTGATCTTACTATACCTTCTTCTTGTTAAAACCACAAAAAGCGATCTTTAAAAATTAAAGCCACTCGGAGATTGGAATATTTGCGCTGTAGTTAGTCGCCACGTTCAGTGCGGAAAGTGAATTGATACCCGCGCAAAACAAACTGCGCTCTCCAGTGTCTCCTTTAATACTGACTCCACAAATATTATCTATAGTCGGATGAAGTCACGCGGAGATTGAAATTTTTGCGCTGTAGTTAGTCGGCACGTTCAGTGCGGGAAGTGAATTGATTCCCGCGCCCAACAAACCGGCATACCTGTGTCTCCTTTAATACTGACTCCACAAATATTATCTATAGTCGGATGAAGTCACGCGGAGATTGGAATTTTTGCGCTGTAGTTAGTCGGCACGTTCAGTGCGGGAAGTGAATTGATTCCCGCGCCCAACAAACCGGCATACCTGTGTCTCCTTTAATACTGACTCCACAAATATTATCTATAGTCGGATGAAGTCACGCGGAGATTGGAATTTTTGCGCTGTAGTTAGTCGGCACGTTCAGTGCGGGAAGTGAATTGATACCCGCGCAAAACAAACTGCGCTCTCCAGTGTCTCCTTTAATACTGACTCCACAAATATTATCTATAGTCGGATGAAGTCACGCGGAGATTGGAATTTTTGCGCTGTAGTTAGTCGGCACGTTCAGTGCGGGAAGTGAATTGATACCCGCGCAAAACAAACTGCGCTCTCCAGTGTCTCCTTTAATACTGGCTCCACAAATATTATCTATAGTCGGATGAAGTCACGCGGAGATTGAAATTTTTGCGCTGTAGTTAGTCGGCACGTTCAGTGTGGGAAGTGAATTGATTCCCGCGCCCAACAAACCGGCATACCTGTGTCTCCTTTAATACTGACTCCACAAATATTATCTATAGTCGGATGAAGTCAAGCGGAGATTGGAATTTTTGCGCTGTAGTTAGTCGGCACGTTCATTGCGGGAAGTGAATTGATTCCCGCGCCCAACAAACCGGCATACCTGTGTCTCCTTTAATACTGACTCCACAAATATTATCTATAGTCGGATGAAGTCACGCGGAGATTGGAATTTTTGCGCTGTAGATAGTCGGCACGTTCATTGCGGGAAGTGAATTGATTCCCGCGCCCAACAAACCGGCATACCTGTGTCTCCTTTAATACTGACTCCACAAATATTATCTATAGTCGGATGAAGTCACGCGGAGATTGGAATTTTTGCGCTGTAGATAGTCGGCACGTTCATTGCGGGAAGTGAATTGATTCCCGCGCCCAACAAACCGGCATACCTGTGTCTCCTTTAATACTGACTCCACAAATATTATCTATAGTCGGATGAAGTCACGCGGAGATTGGAATTTTTGCGCTGTAGATAGTCGGCACGTTCATTGCGGGAAGTGAATTGATTCCCGCGCCCAACAAACCGGCATACCTGTGTCTCCTTTAATACTGACTCCACAAATATTATCTATAGTCGGATGAAGTCACGCGGAGATTGGAATTTTTGCGCTGTAGATAGTCGGCACGTTCAGTGCGGGAAGTGAATTGATACCCGCGCAAAACAAACTGCGCTCTCCAGTGTCTCCTTTAATACTGACTCCACAAATATTATCTATAGTCGGATGAAGGCACGCGGAGAATGGAATTTGTGCGCTGTAGTTAGTCGCCACGTTCAGTGCGGGAAGTGAATTGATTCCCGCGCCCAACAAACCGGCATACCTGTGTCTCCTTTAATACTGACTCCACAAATATTATCTATAGTCGGATGAAGTCACGCAGAGAATGGAATTTGTGCGCTGTAGTTAGTCGCCACGTTCAGTGCGGGAAGTGAATTGATTCCCGCGCCCAACAAACCGGCATACCTGTTTCTCCTTTAATGCGGATAACAAAAATATTAACTGTAATCTGATGTAATTAGTTTTGCATATAAAATGAGAAATATCTAATTCATATATTTGTTAACATGTAGTATTTCATAAGTCTTAAATATCTTGTGTTCCCTTCTGTAAATCCAGCCTAATTTTTGTGTCCCTTACCTACTCCGAAAATTGTTTTTTGAAACAATTGAAAAATAATAAGATTTGGACAAAGTGTTAAGTAATTCATAGGCAGAATTGGTTTGGATATTTAAAAGATAACAATCAACATTGATAAATTGACTATTAAGAGATTAATTCAAAGTTGAAAGAAACCTGTTTCCCATTGAAATTTATCAAATTTGTTTGAACTAATGATAAAAAATACTTCTAGTTTTTGTAAATCTGACTACACAAAGTTTAAAATATCTGTATATAAGAAGTCAAACTATGGTTACTATAAGAGATTAATTACAAAAATATGTAGCCTAAAGCTCTGTCTTATTCAACTCCATTTAAAAACTTCAAAACGCCATTCCTTTGGTTTAATTTGATAGATAATAAAGTCTATCTTTTGATTTCGAAGTTATAAGTAGACTTATTGTTTTTTTTATACTGTATTACCTTCTTTAAAAAAAGTTATAGTTGATAAAATACTTTTCATTCATCCTCTCAAAGTTCAAATACATTTTATAAAAACTGTAGTGGATGACAATTGTTGTTAATACAGTTAAAAAAAATAATTCATAAATAAATTTAATGAATTAAATTTAGTTTTATATGAGATTAATATATTTCACAAAAGGGGCAAGGTAGGCACTATAGTTATTTCGTTCCAATTGAGTTAAAATAAGTGATAACATATCATTTCATAAAACAGCTGATTTTATGTTATAGGTTATGTGGCAGAACAGCTGTTTTAACGTTCAGGCTATGTTACTTTATTTATATTATTTATAATTATTTAATAAAAAGTAACTTAATACAATTTTTTTGCTGACCCAAGTAGGAATTGATTCTAAAAAAATATTGGTTTATAATACTAGTTTAAAAAGTAGGAAAATAAGTAATACGGGAGATTTAATTGTAAAATATTTTGCCAACAATTTTTGAACGGAAAGGAAGTTGTTCTGAGTTAGGCTATTCAGATTAATGACCACTTGAGCAAGGAAAGAATCAGCGAAATGCTATTTATAAACACCTAAAAAATCTTCTATTTATTCAAAACGACCAGATTTTAATTTGTTTGTTCTTTTTTCAAATTTAGATGGGACGAATTGATAACGGATCGTAAACGAATTGGATATCTTTAAAAGTTGACACACAAACCGGTTTGTATTTAATCCTGGTAGCTAAAGCAGGGGAAAGGAACTTCCATTAACAGTGATGTATATTCGTTGCGCGTAAAGTGTGCTCATAGAAGCATGCATTGCTTTCAACAAATTACAGTATCAGTACGTGCTGCTACCTAACGGCTGTAATTGTTAACTCTCAAACATTACCGTTTCTGTCTACAATATTGCGTTGTGATTAAAGTTTGTTTGGTTTAACGCTCAATTATAAAGAAATTTACTCGTTTTTCTAATTTTAAAACTCTTTTTCTTGTTATTAGTACAAATGTAATGTATAACAACTTTATATCATGCTGTTATAAATAGATATCTTACTATTTCTTTAAAGTAGGGTTATGTATAAATGTACGTGTTATTACCAAATTCATCTTCTAATTTAGTAACAATTCACACCTAAAAAGTACCTAAATTTATGGGTACAAATAATCACTATTCTATGATTCGGTTGTATTTCTTAACTTCATTGAATATTTTTAAAACTTTGAGTATATTTTCAATATTTGTGTTATAATATATTACCTTGATGTTGTAAAAGTGCTGAGCAATGATTGCGCAAGCTGACTACTCTAAAATTTACAATAATGTGATGTTAAAATCTGTGTTAAATACAGAAAATTTCCAGATGTTTCTAGGAATATTTTCTATAACAGTTTTAATTTTTTTTTACTATTTTAGTTTTTAATTGAAAAATGTGAAATATTAATGAATATTAATGAAACATTTTTTTTACAATGTGTAATACATTCTGGTTAGGCGAGGTTACAATATCGTAAAACTTGAAACAAATTCCTACCTACCAATTTAAAAGTTTAAAAAAAACTAGATTAGTTTCAAAGAAATTCTATAAAATAAATTTATGTGTAAAAATATTCACTATTCTATGATTGGGTTGTATTTTTTAACTTCATTGAATATTTTAAAAAACATTGAGTATATTTTAAATATTCGTGTTATAATATAGGACCTAGATGTTATAAAAGTGCTGCGCAATGATTGAGCAAGCTGACTAGTCTAGAATTTACAACAATGTGAGGTTAAAAAATTGGTGGTAAATACAGAAAATTTCCAGATGTTTCTAGGAATATTTTCTATAATAGAGTTTTAATTTATTGTTTACTATTTTTATTTTTAATTGAAAAATGTCTCTATTAATGAAACATTTTTTTACAATGTCTAATACATTCTGGTTAGGCGAGGTTACAATATCTTAAAACTTAAAACAAATTCCTACCTACCAATTTAAAATTAAAAAAAAAATTAGATTAGGTTCAAAGAAATTTTATAAAATAAATGTATGTGTAAAAATATTCACTATTCTATGATTCTGTTATATTTTTTAACCTCATTGAATATTTTTTTAAACTGTGAGTATATTTTCAATATTTGTGTTATAATATAGGACCTAGATGTTGTAATAGTGCTGCGCAATGATTGAGCAAGCCGACTAGTCTAGAATTTACAACAATGTGATGGTAAAATCTGTGTTAAATAGAGAAAACTTCCAGATGTTTCTAGGAATATTTCTATAACAGTTTTAATTTATTGTTTGCTATTTTTGTTTTTAATTGAAAAATGTCTCTATTAATGAAACATTTTTTTTTACAATGTGTAATACATTCTGGTTAGGCGTAAATCTTGAAACAAATTCTTACCTACCAATTTAAAAGTTTTTAAAAAAGTTACATTAGTTGCAAAGAAATTTTATAAAATAATTCCTAAACACTTAAAAAGTGTCCGGCGTAGGTCTGTAAGAGGTAAAATGAAGTTTTATATCTTCATTGTATTTGTTGACAAGTAATACCAGTCGTGTTAAAAGTTCACCACAGATAAAATAAGACGAAATTATCAAGAAATATTATAATAGGCTATTTCTGTAAATACAAAATATAATGACCGTGTTTAAAAAAAATATCTGCCAACATTCCAAATAGCAACGACGTATAAGCGATAAACTAAAATTTATTGATACTCAAATCGACGATAGGCCAATCGTACAAGCATTTAGAAAGCATAGCCTAGATTAACATTTAAAGTAGTAAATAAAAAACTAATAAAAAAACCATGTTTTTAGACATTAATTTACCTTCCACCGGCCTCACATTTACTTGTACTTTTATTTTACACCACGACACAAATATTTTACAGAAAACAATATAAACTCGTCGTAAAATCGGTCTGTAACGTGAGTTGTGAGGTTAAATAAACATTCTAAAATAGGCGACAAACACGAAAGCTAGCTTCGAGCCTGGCGTGACAGGAGAAGGTGGTCAGGGACATTCGATTCCCTATAATACAATGCTTTATGTGGTCGCAGTTTTAATTCAAGGCACTGAAGTGACGGAGGTATTTATTTAATGTTGGAAAACACAAATATCATAATTTAAATAGAAATGAAGCCATTCAAACAGAGTTAAAAGTAGGCATATTAAACAAAACGAGTGTTTTATGTTAAAGAATGTATATAAATGAGCAACAAATAGAAAATATTTAAATGTAAAGATGAACAGAATAGTAAATAAAATTAAAAATATACATTTGAAAATTTATTTAAATGTTTAGAAAAGTTTGAATATAGCTAAAAAATAAAAACCAACAAAAGTAAAAGATGTACGCGCACGCGCACTATAGGCCTATTATACTAAAAACAATTTACCATCATTTTATCTTTTCACCTTAACAAACATAACATATTACAATAAAAATATTGGTAATACCATAGAAAATAATTTTAAAAACCTAATTTTACAACCTACCTATGATTAACCCCTTATGTACGTTACGATGACCATGTCATCATCATCATCAGAGGGTCTTATTTCAAAATTACAATATAAAATACTATAATTTACATACTAGACTGATCACAAAAATAATTAATATTGCAAGTAATCTAAGATTAACCCCTTATGTACAATTCGATGACCATGTCATCATCAGAGCGTCCTCTTACAAAGTATGATCTAGAATGCAATATTTTATAAACTAGACTCTCCCCAAAAATAACTAATAAAACAAGTTACCTAACATTAAACTCTTATGTACATTTCGATAACCATGTTAACATTAACAGAGGGTTTTATTACAAAATTACAATCTAGAATGCAACAATTTACAAACTAGACTGACCAATTCATGTATTAGGGGTTTTGCCATTATTTTTATCGTAATATATTATACCATTATGGTTTTGAGCTTGTATAAACATAATCTAATCATAAACTCTCTTTTAAAACACTCTAGTTTATAAATTGTAGAGTTTTTTATGAAGTAATGAGTGACAAAGTTTGTAATTTTGGAGTCTACCATTTGTTTTTGAGCACATTTTAAGTCTCCTGGTAAAACGTTTATTATAATAAAATCCTCGCCCAATGAAGGAATTTTGAAAAATTCAAATAATGCAACAGCATAGACACCTTACTTGTGATTTTTAAAAATCGTTCATTTATTTGTATTCTCATAAGAATAGTATGTAACTGTATGTGCTTTTTAAATAATTTGTATTAACTAAATAGGAGAGATATTTACTCAACAGATAAGTAATAATTGAGCTGGCTTGTGAGTTGACTTTAGAAAAAATAAATAACTGCACAAGAACACACAAAACAATATACTTTATTGATGTACGTGTTTCAACGACTGATATCATCTTCAGTGACACATCTTCTCAAGATGGAGTTGTAAATTTATAGTGTTGTCACTGATGATGATGACATAAGTCATTGAAACGCGTATACCAATAAAGTATATTGTTTTGTGAGTTCGTGTGCAGTTATTTATTTGTTTATTACTTCATAGAGTTAATCAAATGGGTTTTGTATATCGACACGCGCTACTTTCAAACGAGACATTTAAATGTATTGAGTTTAGTTACAAGGTAAGGTTGGTAGCACTGAACACGCACGGAGCAGCAAGTCTACAGATAAATGCAAATAACAGTCCAACAGACGGTAAATACAAACAACAAAGCCTTTCAAATAACACAGCTCGCGATGCCGTAAACACTGGTTCAAGCTATGAAAACGTTTCATGGAATGATTTTATCTAAGGAATAAAATAAAGGTATTCGCGTCTAGTTATGGAATACGGAAAAGGCAAATATTAGCTAACTTGTGCAAGTGTGATACAACTTGTAAATTGTGAATTCCTTTACAGCTATATTGCCTTGACTCTAGTAATGAATTAAACAGCGCTGAATGTACTATTATAAGTAGACTATAATTATTCTACTTTAGATTATACTTACATTTATACCCGACTAAGTCCCGATTGAAATAAATACGTATCCTTCAAACGTTTTAAAATAGATTTCCTAAAACTAATTGCTAAAAATTTAATAGAAGTCGTTTTTACTACCTAAATTGTCTTGAACTCTCCTAGCCATATAAAAAAACCTCAAGAACCTAGACAGAGTATGAAGAAACCTATACCTACACAAACTCGAAAATCTATAAAAAGGAACTTTCCGTTTTAAAACCGAGAAACGATATATCGTTAGCTAATTATCACTAACTAAATATAATTAACTCTCCATAAGCCGAATATCATTAGCTAAATTTATATAGTCAACACACCCTAAATATTAATAGCTATAGGGTACATCGATAGATAAATATCAATATCGAATATTACAAACTAAATTTCGTTAGCGAAATATCGTAAACTAAATATTATTTGCCAAATATCATGGCTAAATATCGTAAGGTAAATATCACGAGATGAATATCATTAGCTAAATATCATTCGCTAAATATCCTATGCTAAATATAGTAAACCAATTATGATTAGCAAGGTATCATAATCTAAAAATCATTAGCTAATTATCATAAGATAAATATCATTAGCTAAATATCATTAGGTAAATATCGTTAGCTTAATATCCTAAAATAATATTGTCAGCTAAATATCATATGCTAAATATCGTTAGCTAAATATCGTAAAATAAATATGATTAGGAAAATATCATTAGTTATATATCGTAAGATAAATATTATGGACTAATTATCATTAGCTAAAAATCATGACGTAAATGTCAAGATAAATATCGTATGATAAATATTAATACCTAAATATCATAAGTTAAATATCTATTGATAAATATCATTATCTGAATATTTAAAATCAAATTTTGTTAGCTAAATATCGTAAACTAAATATTATTAGCTAAATATCATGAGCTCTATAACGTAAGCGTATTTCATGAGTTAAATATAGTTAGATAAACACCATTATCTAAATATCGTAAGGTAAATAGCATAAGCTAAATATCATTAAATAAATATTATAATATCGTATAGTACAATATTATTTCTGGTGCTATTTTATGAAATAATCAAACTTAATATTCTAAGGTAGAGTTTTATCTTTCTCCAAGATTATTTAGTTTTTAGAGAAAGTCAGAACTGAAACCCATTTCATTATAAAAGGATGGAGTAACGAAAACGATTAGCAACCTGCTCGGACTGACATATCGTGCTTCAAGTCAGACCGAAATGTCACAGTCAGTTGTCATAGCTCCAGGACGAACGTTAAGTACACGATAAACGTAAACATGACACAATTATTGTCAACAGCGCTAATTTTGTTTATATTTTGGAAGTATTCTGTTAGGGTGAAAGTTTCACAATTACGAAAGAACGCCATTTTTACAAACTCCAGCAATGTAGGCTCTGTTTAGTTGCCTTTGTAGGATCCTTCTTGTTCTCCAGTAAAATTCCATTTACTGTAATTTGTTAAATTCCTTCTATTAGCTCACACTCTCCTTATTTCATTCATCCAATCACGTTCAAATACATTTTTTTTAACTTGTAGTGGATGACAGTAGTAACACAGTAATAACTGTCGTAATACAGTTTCTTCAATACTTATTCAATAATTAAATTATAAACGTTTGGTGGGGGGATAGGTTAGATTCGAACTGAGTATATTCGTGTTAAAATTCTAGCGCTTTGGCACTGAGCCCACTTTTCCATAGCTAGAAGTGTATTACTCAAAGTGGTGTATGAACTTTTCCTTTAGCCCTATATGGTTGTGGCCGAAACCTCCACTGCACAACCTTAAATTGTTGCCGTGGTTACCACACAATATCATAAACAATGCTCTAGGATTAAAAATGAATGACAAGAAATTAACAAACAAACTGGGATAACGGTATCGAATCTTACTTCACAAACGGACATTGCGAAAGGAAAACGAAAAGTAAGTGTAACACAATGCAAACGAATAATAAAAATGAAAGTGTATAAATAGTAATAAACAAAAATAATAGTCCAACACCATACATAGAAAGGAAAATGCAAAGTTGCAAAGAAATTCGCTTTCTATTTTTCCACCTAATATTATTATTCTGACAGATGTATATACATATTTATATGAATTGTAATTGAAAATAAAAATAAGATAGGGTTTATCCTATTTGACTCAAGTAGGAATTGACTTTTTAAAAAAATTATACGAATTGTTTTCAAGGGAAGAAAATCTCGAAATACCGACATTATTTCTTCTCCTTTTATAAATGTAGGTTACTTCAACAGGCCGTTAATCTGACAACATGCTACTTAAAAAATCAAACTTGACTCTAACAGTATCCATAGGCTTCAGCTTATCCAGACAGCTACCCAATAGGACTGAAGTTGGCTTCATGTCCTAAAGACAGCTAATCAACTGGACTGATTTTACAGCAAAAACCTCTAAAAACGTCATTAAAACTGGAAAATACTATTTACTCTTCTTTTAAAATTTGTTAACGTTAAAAATAAACATAGAATTAATTTCTACAAGGAAGAGAGAAGCGGGTTTCATTAAGAGTTATAGAAAGTTTTATGTAGCAGAAATTAGCTTCCAAAACCGATATGTAGGTAAATCATTTGCCACTTGTGTGTTCACACAGACCTAATATTTATCAACAACTGGGTGGCAAGAGCGAACTTTTTGGTTATAATGATCCCTCGACCCGGTGTGGAATTTGAGAACCCTTATGAAATCCTAAGGGCAGCTACAAAAAATAATTGCTTGACGAATGTTCAAAGCAGCTGAAATTTCAACAATGCTGATAAATTATGAAGAGCAATGCCAGGAATTTTAGGACGAAGCGAATATTGCGTAAACAAGTCAAGAAGGACATTTCAAACATTTGGAAGTAGAAAGTATGCAATGGTGTTGTTTATGAATTATAATTAAAATCAATTTCGTGTTTCTACACAGCTTTCTTATGTCGACAGAAATAAGATTAAACAAAATAGATATTATCTTAAAACATGAATAAAATACGTTTTGTAAACCATTCACTAACATTGGTCCCTGGTCACTTTTGTTGAGCAGATACTTCTGATCCCCTAAAGAGAAACTCAGTGAAATATCTTTAATAACAACTTTACTTAATCTAAGCATTTTTATTTTATTCAGTTTTAGGCATCTACCATATAATCTTCAAAGGCCAAATCTTTCATTGCCCAAATTTTAGTATAAAATAATTATAGCTTAATTAGGTAGGTATATCGGCTGAAGGTGAGAACATTGATAAGGTTATGTTTGCCTTATCTTAAATAAAGCAAGTGAGAATTGTGTTTGTAGTTAGAAATTCATTGTGTTTGTAGTTAGAAATTAATTGTGTTTGTAGTTAGCAATTCATTATACTTATAGTTAGCAATTCATTGTGTTTGTAGTTAGCAATTCATTGTACTTATAGTTACCAATTCATTGTGTTTGTAGTTAGCAATTCATTGTGTTTGTAGTTAGCAATTCATTGTACTTATAATTAGCAATTCATTGTGTTTGTAGTTAGCAATTCATTGTGTTTGTAGTTAGCAATTCATTGTGTTTGTAGTTAGCAATTCATTGTAGCCTACTTATAGTTAGCAACTCATTGTGTTTGTAATTAGCTATTCATTGTGTTTATAGCTAGCAATTCATTGTGTTTAAGGTTAGCAATTCATTGTGTTTGTAGTCAACAATTCATTGTGTTTATAGTTAGCAATTCATTGTGTTTGTAGTTAGCAGTTCATTGTACTTATAATTAGCAATTCATTGTGTTTGTAGTTAGCAATTCATTGTGTTTGTAGTTAGCAATTCATTGTGTTTGTAGTCAACAATTCATTGTGTTTATAATTAGAAATTCATTGTGTTTGTAGTCAACAATTTATTGTGTTTATAGTTAGCTATTCATTGTGTTTATAGTTAGCAATTCATTGTGTTTAAGGTTAGCAATTCATTGTGTTTGTAGTCAACAATTCATTGTGTTTATAGTTAGCAATTCATTGTGTTTGTAGTTAGCAATTCATTGTACTTATAATTAGCAATTCATTGTGTTTGTAGTTAGCAATTCATTGTGTTTGTAGTTAGCAATTCATTGTGTTTGTAGTTAGCAATTCATTGTAGCCTACTTATAGTTAGCAATTCATTGTGTTTGTAATTAGCTATTCATTGTGTTTATAGCTAGCAATTCATTGTGTTTGTAGTCAACAATTCATTGTGTTTATAATTAGAAATTCATTGTGTTTGTAGTCAACAATTTATTGTGTTTATAGTTAGCTATTCATTGTGTTTATAGTTAGCAATTCATTGTGTTTAAGGTTAGCAATTCATTGTGTTTGTAGTCAACAATTCATTGTGTTTATAGTTAGCAATTCATTGTGTTTGTAGTTAGCAATTCATTGTACTTATAATTAGCAATTCATTGTGTTTGTAGTTAGCAATTCATTGTGTTTGTAGTTAGCAATTCATTGTAGCCTACTTATAGTTAGCAATTCATTGTGTTTGTAATTAGCTATTCATTGTGTTTATAGCTAGCAATTCATTGTGTTTGTAGTCAACAATTCATTGTGTTTATAATTAGAAATTCATTGTGTTTGTAGTCAACAATTTATTGTGTTTATAGTTAGCTATTCATTGTGTTTATAGTTAGCAATTCATTGTGTTTAAGGTTAGCAATTCATTGTGTTTGTAGTTAGCTATTCATTGTGTTTGTAGTCAACAATTCATTGTGTTTATAGTTAGCAATTCATTGTGTTTGTAGTTAGCTATTCATTGTGTTTGTAGTCAACAATTAATTGTGTTTGTAGTTAGCAATTCTTTGTGTTTATAGTTAGCAATTCATTGTGTTTGTAGTTAGCTATTCATTGTGTTTATAGTTAGCAATTCATTGTGTTTGTAGTTAGCTATTCATTGTGTTTGTAGTCAACAATTCATTGTGTTTGTAGTTAGCAATTCATTGTGTTTGTAGTCAACAATTCATTGTGTTTATAGTTAGCTATTCATTGTGTTTATAGTTAGCTATTCATTGTGTTTGTAGTTAGCTATTCATTGTGTTTGTAGTCAACAATTCATTGTGTTTGTAGTTAGCAATTCATTGTGTTTGTAGTCAACAATTCATTGTGTTTATAGTTAGCAATTCATTGTGTTTGTAGTTAGCTATTCATTGTGTTTGTAGTCAACAATTCATTGTGTTTGTAGTTAGCAATTCATTGTGTTTGTAGTCAACAATTCATTGTGTTTATAGTTAGCAATTCATTGTGTTTGTAGTTAGCAATTCATTGTGTTTGTAGTCAACAATTCATTGTGTTTATAGTCAACAATTCATTGTGTTTGTAGTTAGCAATTCATTGTGTTTGTAGTCAACAATTCATTGTGTTTATAGTTAGCAATTCATTGTGTTTGTAGTTAGCTATTCATTGTGTTTGTAGTCAACAATTCATTGTGTTTGTAGTTAGAAATTCATTGTACTTATAGTTAGCAATTCATTTTGTTTATAGCTATCAATTCATTGTGTTTATAGTTAGCAATTCATTGTGTTTGTAGTTAGCAATTTATTTTGTTTGTAGTTAGCAATTAATTGTGTTTGTTGTAAGGAAGTAATTCGGTTTCCTGTTAATTTTAATTTATTGAGATATCTAGCGCCTATTGGTTTCTTTTTTACTTCATTTAAAGTTTCCTGTTACGTTATAAATCTAAATTAAATAGTTTTTTATACTTTTTGGCATACTTAATGGCATTTAGTCGCCATTTAATAATTCTATTGTGCTTTAAAAGTAGGCCTAAATTAATGACTACCAAATTTTCTCTCAATTGTGAACAAAAGTACAGACCTGCTGTCTGTTTAATTTAGTTTTTCGTGTTAAAAGCAACAAGAAAATACCAAATTCGCCCCCCTCCCCTATTCCATTCCACTAAAGTTGTATAAATCCGGATGAAATCTTGGCTAGCCGTATGTCGCTATCGAAGCGTTTCGGAACAATGTATATATTAATTTTATTTATTCTCATCCCTAAAAATACATCCAACAATACATCCATTTTCTTGTGAAACATAATTTGCTACTTGAATTCCTTATAATAATTTTAAACAAGTGGCTTATACGGCTATGTAAGTGAAGGGTTTCACAAATGTTAAAGAGGTTAATAAATATTCCTTGTAACCATAATTATATTAACCCAACTGATTCGAATTTACCTAAGTTAGGTTTTGCCTTTTATGTTTACAATAATAAAACAGTAAAAAATTTTATTGACTGCAGTTTGAACCTTTCTTTGACTAAACTTGGAAAGTAACATCTTTGGAATCGAGATTTAGTCTATTAACAGTAAGAAGGGCTAAACCAATAAGATTGAAGAAAGTATGTTGCCATGGGGTAATATATACAAGTGAATTCGAAGGTAAGTTATTTACCTTTTTAGTGCTGTAGAAGTTTAAAGTTTTACATTAATAACACCTAACCTGTTGTGTTTGAAATCTCTTTACATTTTCCCCTCATACTTAGGCTGTCCCATGCTTTCCCTCATACTTAGGCTGCCCCATGCTTTCCCTCATACTTAGGCTGCCCCATGCTTTCCCTCATACTTAGGCTGCCCCATGCTTTCCCTCATACTTAGGCTGCCCCATGCTTTCCCTCATACTTAGACTGTCCCATGCTTTCCCTCATACTTAGGCTGTCCCATGCTTACCCTCATACTTAGGCTGCCCCATGCTTTCCCTCATACTTAGGCTGCCCCATGCTTTCCGTCATACTTAGGCTGCCCCATGCTTTCCCTCATACTTAGGCTGCCCCATGCTTTCCCTCATACTTAGGCTGCCCCACGCTTTCCCTCATACTTAGGCTGCCCCATGCTTTCCCTCATACTTAGGCTGCCCCATGCTTTCCCTCATACTTAGGCTGTCCCATGCTTTCCCTCATACTTAGGCTGTCCCATGCTTTCCCTCATACTTAAGCTGCCCCATGCTTTCCTTCATACTTAGGCTGTCCCATGCTTTCCCTCATACTTAGGCTGCCCCATGCTTTCCCCCATACTTAGGCTGCCCCATGCTTTCCCCCATACTTAGGCTGTCCCATGCTTTCCCTCATACTTAGGCTGCCCCATGCTTTCCCTCATACTTAGGCTGTCCCATGCTTTCCCTCATACTTAGGCTGTCCCATGCTTTCCCTCATACTTAGGCTGTCCCATGCTTTCCCTCATACTTAGGCTGCCCCATGCTTTCCCTCATACTTAGGCTGCCCCATGCTTTCCCTCATACATAGGCTGCCCCATGCTTTCCCTCATACTTAGGCTGTCCCATGCTTTCCCTCATACTTAGGCTGCCCCATGTTAAACATCACAACCGACAAAAACAATACAAGAATTTCAGAAATGAAGAAATCCAAAGCACATAAAAACATAAAATATTCTCAGGGACTAGAAACGGCTTAAAATGATTGCCCAGTTCGATTTTAATTGACCCAGTTGGAATAATTGCAACAAAATAATTCGAAGTCTTTACACCTTATTAAAAGTCTTTGAATTCTAACGTTTGCCGTTGAGTAAAAGGACACTGTATTTTTTTCAGTAAACCTAATTAAAAGATAACTTAGGTAAATAAATACAATTAACTTTCATTAAGTAAAATTTAATATACTTTCATGGCGTGAGTATAGCTTAGCAACAGGTTTAATGATTAAACAGGAAAAAACTAATGCGAAATAATTTGCATTCTATTCAAAACTCTACTGCTTACACTTTAGATACACTTCGAGTTGCTTTTGTTGTTTTTAAAATTTAAATTTAATGATACAACGATATTATAATTGTATTTAAGCCTAACATAATATTTTAATCTACTGGATTAAGTGCATAAAAACACACTTTCTTACCTTTTTTAATGTCTGTTAATAACTATTCAATGTGTTTAAGGTAATGACAGAGCATAGACCAATTCATGACCAGTCAAATACATTCTACGTTCCGAAATTCTATCAGAAAATCCTTTTCAAGACCTAAAAACATTTATTAATCTAATATTAAAGCATAATTTATAACATTCATAACAATACTTTGAACATAATTAAAATAAATATGTCATTATTCTCAGCGTAATAAATATTAACATTTACAAGTCAAATTGCAATGCTAGACACTTTACCTTGTATATGTTAATATTTATTGAGAATATTAAAATATTTGATTTTAATTATGTTTGAAGTATTGTAATGAATGTTATAAACTGTAAAATATGGTTTAAAATAAATTAATACATTTTTAGCTCTTGAAAAAGATTTTGGGATAGGATATCAATAAGTAGAGTGAATTTGTAAAAGCATGAATTGGTCTGTGATCTGTCATTACCTTAAGAACACAATTATTATTTCTCCAAATAAAATATTACATTTTGATAAATATATTACAGCAACAATGTAATAAATTTACCATTTATTACAGCTATTAAATAAATCTCTTTTATAGGCCTATACCCTATTTATACAAAATCAATATTAATTTTACAATATTTAATTGAAAATGTATTATAATAGATAAATATCTCACACCTGAACAAATGTTTTACTGTGCATAACCACTAGTGTAGAGGGAAATTTCATTTATAGTATAGTTAAAGAGGGATATTTTAGTTTTACAAAATTTAAAGTTGGTAAACGTTTTTTTCCTATTTATTACAATTCTTGCAATAATTAAAGTCTATATAAAAAACTAAAACTGAATTAAAATTAAAATGATAGTCCAATTTGTTCTTAGTGTTATGTTTTTGTATTACACGTTTTCAGTATTAATTTTGTTTCATCAAGCCAATTAAAACGTTGGTAATTTTTGTTCCAAGTGTAATTTTTTCTATCACACATTTTCAATATTGATTTTGTTTTAAATGTTAGTCCAATTTGTTCCAATTTTTATATTTTTGTATTACACTGTTTCAATATTAATTTTGTTTCCTCAAGTCAATTAAAATGTTAGCAAATTTTTTTTCAAGTGTTATGTTTTTGTATTACACTTTTTCAGCATTAATTTCGTTTCACCAAGTCAAAAATGAACCTTTGTTAAATAAAGGTTAAATGTTGTTAAACAATAAAAAACGAATTGCTATAGAATATGATGAATGTAATTAGATATATTATATTAACATTATTGAGTGCGGTTGAACTGCTTCGAAATAAGCGTGCATCAATTAAAATGTTAACAAAAATAGGGCAAGCTGCGACAGGTTTTCGGGGAGGGGGGAGAAGTGCAATGATAAAACACCAGACTTACCTTGGTCGCTATTCTGCACAACACAACACAAACACAGTCCTTCGCGAGGTTCGGCCGAGATTTGAGCCCAGCCTCCAGGTTCTCCAGCGACCGGCTCCAAGAATGTTAATCACTCTCCCACTCCAGCCATTTCGGTCACGAACTGCCCAAAAAACGCACCTGATTACAGATACCAATACGGCGTCTGTCAAAATAAACTAATGTAAACTTCATGTCAAACGAATGGTAGCTGTTAGGCTGATTCCAACGGGACGGAACCTTGGCAATGTTATAACTATAGTTAGAGACGGATGAATTAATCCGGCCTTGCCATGGCCTTTGTAATTACATGCCGTCAACCTTATAACTAGACTGTATTATTTGGGGTTTTGTTAATTATACAATTGTTTATTTTACAGTAGAAGTATCAAATTAAACCTATTGCACGTCAGGATGTAATATGTATGCGGCCAACGTGAAGAAACTCCAGTCATACGAGTAGGATAGCGTAAAGCTACAAACTTAGCAACTTATGATTGTGACTAGCTACTGGATTTGTAATAGTCTTTTGGTTTTTCAAAAAAAAAAAAAAAAGTAATGGTATTTTTCTTTTCGATATTTTGTAAATTTGTAATAAAATCTTATAATAATTAACCCAAATTACTTTTTAAATGTTCACAAAAAATAGCCCAACTTAACAAAAATTGTTTTTCTCTACGGAAATTGAAAATATGAATTGTTATATATAAATTTAATGTTGATTTTTTGATTGATCTATATTTTATTAGTAGAACTCTAATGAAGGATATAATTTTTTTATTTGAAGGTTAATGTTAGATTTGTAGAGGTGTATTTATAAGCCTATGTCAGTCATACAAATATATATACAGTATATATATATATATATATATATATATATATATATATATATATATATATATATATATATATATATATTAATATATTAAAGACTTATTGTATATGTCTATATATATATATATATTAAAGAATTATTGTAATTTTCATTCCTGATGATGTTGGTACTGTTTGCCAACGAAAAGCTTTGGATATAAAATAATAAATATTCCTTTATTTGAATAACCTATGTTGTTTTAAATTATTAAACAAGAAAACGTATTATATATATACATATATATATATATATATATATATATATATATATATATATATATATACTGTATATATATATATATATATATATATATATACTGTATATATATATATATATATATATATATATATATATATATATATATATATATATATAGATCTATATATATATATATATAAATTAAAAACATTTCAAAAACAAGAATACTTTTAATGCATATATTATTCAAAGCTTTTCGCCGATAAAACATTACCAGAATCTTCAGGAAAATAATTATCTAACCAAATATTTTTACAAACATTAAATCATATGTACTACAAAGGACCATGTGTTTATATGGTTTTATATGGTTTATATATATTTTTTGTAAAAATATTTTATTAGATAATTATTTTCCTGAAGATGCTGGTACTGTTTTATATATATATATATATATATATATATATATATATATATATATATATTAAATATGGTGATATGTTTTCTTGTAATATAGTTAATAAATTTAAAATATTTCAAAAACAAGAATACTTTTAATGAATATATTTATTCAAAGCTTTTCGTCGATAAAATAGTATCAGCATCTTCAGGAAAAAATTATCTAATAAAATATTTTTACAAAATTAAATCATATGTGCTACACACAACCATATGTTTATAAGTTTGTAAACATACGGACTTATAAACATATGGTCGTTTTTAGCACATATTATTTAATTTTGTAAAAATATTTTATTAGATAATTTTTTCCTGAAGATGCTGGTACTATTTTATGGGCGAAAAGCTTTGAATAAATATATTCATTAAAAGTATTCTTGTTTTTGAAATATTTTAAATTTATTCATTATATATATATATATATATATATATATATATATATATATATATATATATATATATATATATATATATATTATACAACTAAATATGTATTCTCAGGAATAATCACTATTATCATCAGGATTATTCCTGAAGATGTTACTATATGCCAACGAAAATGTTTGAATTGTATAATTCAATAAATTATTCTTGTATTTATATTTCTCTTGTTCTTTTCATATATATATATATATATATATTGATATATATAATAGCTAACAAAACTTTTATTGAAATTACACTTGAACGGCGTCAGTAACAACGGCTGTTAGTAAACTTTCATGTTGTCATCTTTATATCGAAATCTTGTTGCTGTTTATGACGAGCTTTATGTTAATCACTTATTCCACTTTGATATTACTTGCGACCAGACTTTTTGTTAACTAAAGGTTGTTAAATTGTTAACTTACACTTGGAGGAAACGTTTTCGTATTACGACGTCTTCAGCCTCCTATCACAGTCCTCTTTATCACAAGTTATTGAAGTTGCTTCATGTATTCATCTTGAATTCAATGATTAAACTAATTTTAAAAATACTTAAGTAAGTGAATACGTAAGGGCTTACTTGCTGACACGTTTCAAAACATTCGTTCCTATTACGGAGCAAAGCCTCTACTCAGGCTCAGCCTCTCTATTTGAGTAGAGGGTTAGCTTCGTAAAAGGAACGAATGTTTTGAAACGCGTCAGCGAGTAAGCAATACGCATTCACTTAGCTAAGAATTTTTAAAATTAGTTTCAAGTTATGTTTGGTTTAATTGTATTGCAATTTGAGTTGACAAAAATATCACTATTTTACAATATTTAAAACAGCTGATCGCTCACATTGGTTAATAGTTACAGCTGTTATATGACAAATTTAAAAATTCTCCTCAAAAATTAAATTGTTCTTCTTAGTACGCGCCTATATAACAAGGCACAGCTCCAATACAGGAGGGCAGCTTAGTGGACGTAGGAAATGAACTTATGGGTTTAATGGAAATTTAAATGGGAGATTCAAGTCTAATAGGTTTGTGTATAGAAAAACACAAGAACCAAATTAGCAACTCACATTGTTACAGAAGTGAATAATAAATATTCCCCTTGGAGTCAATTTAAAATTCTGGAAACATATTTGTCTTTTATAAATATTTGTTAATATTCAAAGTAGTTGATTAGTGTCATAGAATGGTACACTAGAGTTATTATTAATACTCAAGTGTTAGAACAGATTATTTAGTGTTCGAATTGACAATAGTTACTCAGTGTACTCAGCAATTGTTTGTTACTAACTTTAGCCTTTAGCTTAGTAACAAAGTGGCCTGGCCAAGTGCGCGTTTTTATTCTTAATGTGCAATGTAATCCAGAGGTTTAGTTTAGTTTAGTCTGTACACAAAGGGAGTAACTAAAAAATAACGAACTCTCAATTAACAATTAGTTTTCTCAAATGTTTTTAAATAAAACAAAATTGATTATCATCAGTGAGTATAGCTACAAATACTCACATGAAGATGACTTTTTAAATAAAACGCGTAAGAGATAATGACCACATAGATGTAAGGTAACTATTATTAATATACTCATCTTTATTTCTGTTTCGTCAAGACGAGCTCAAAATTTGGGTGACCAGTACGATTGAAGTTTTGAAAATAGAGTTAATCCGAGACGCGTCAACAAAAGAGAATATTGAAAAGTTAGGAAGCAGAAAAATGTACTTAAAGATATAGTAAGGTAACTATGTTTAAACATAAAATTGACTTTATAAGCTATCGGAACGAGATCGAATTGGGCCCTATATATTCTGTTTAATAGGTTGTCTCTTTCTTTAATTTTTATCGGTTTCATAATTTCTACTTTTATTAATGTGTATTTTTTTAATAATTGGAATTTGACAGTTTTAGCCGTTTTAAGTGACAGTTTCTACTGTTAACTAAATTTGTTTTCCGGGTTAAAATTTAATACTTAATTACAAATCTCAATTTGACACTTTTACATAATCTCCTGACCGATTCACTCTGGGGGGGGGGGTAAAACGGCTTTTACATACCCTTTTTTTTAGCGCTTGGGGCAATGTCAAATAATATACGAGAGGGATGGAGAGGTAACGCATACTTCCACAAAGATGGTGATACGTTACTTGCTATGAAATAAAATTACAATTATCGTTGAAATTTCATTGAATACTCAATAGATTTTCTTTAAAACATTTTCATATTTCATTCATACCAAATAGCTTTTCATTATTCATCCATACCGAGTACCTTTTCTTAAAAACATTTTCATATTCCATTCATACCGAATAACGTTTCAGTAAATCGTTTTCATATTCTATTCATACCCAATAGCTTTTCTTTATAATTTTGTTACATCCCATCCATACCGAATAAAGTTCCTTTAAAACATTTTCATATTCCATCCATACAGGATAGTTTTTCTTTTAAACCATTTTCATATTCCATTGACACCGAATAGCTTTCTAAACCCCTTTTTCATATTCTATTCATACCGAATAACTTTTCATTAATTCCTTTTCATATTCTATTCATACCCAATAAATTTTCTTTAAAGCTTTGTCATATTCCATCCATACGGAAAATTGTTCCTTTAAATTGTTTTCATATTTTATTCAAATCGAATAGCTTTTCATTAAAGCTTGTTCATTATCCATTTATACCGAGTATCTTTTCTTAAAAACATTTTCATATTCTATTCATACGCAATAAATTTTCTTTAAAACTTTGTCATATTCCATCCATACTGATTAGATTTTCATTAGAAACCTTTTTATATTCCGTTCATACCGAATAGCTTTTTAAAACCCTTTTTCATATTTTATTCATACCGAATAACCTTTCATAAAATCGTTTCATATTCTATTCATACCAAATAGCTTTTCATTATCCATTTATACCGAGTAGCTTTTCTTAAAAACATTTTCATATTCCATTCATACCGAATAACGTTTCAGTAAATTGTTTTCATATTGTATTCATACTCAACAGCTTTTCTTTATAATTTTTCACATTCCACCCATACCGAATAAAGTTCCTTTAAAACAATTTCATATTCCATCCATACAATATAGCTTTTCTTTTAAAACATTTTCATATTCAATTCATATTGAATAGCTTTTTAAAACCTTTTTTCATATTCCTTTCATACCGAATAACTTTTCATTAATTCCTTTTCATGTACTATTCATACCCAAAAACATTTTTTTAAACCTTTGTCACATTCCATCCATACCAAAAAGCTTTCCATTAAAACTTTTTTATATTTCATTCATACCGAATAGCTTTTCATTAAAGCTTTTTCAATATCCATTCATACCGAGTAGCTTTTCTTGAAAACATTTTCATATTCTATTCATACCCAATAGCTTTTCTTTTGAAACCTTTTCGTATTCCATTCATATCGAATAGCTTTTTAAAAACCTTTTTCATATTCTATTCATACCAAATAACTTTTCTTTAAAAATTGCTCAAATTTCATTCATACCGAAAATTGTTGTCACGTTCCATTTATACCGAATTAGCTTCCAAAGTTGAACCCTGTTACACTCAACAGATTTTCTATATAGCTGTGTTTATTCGGTCATACATAGGCTATACCGCGAAAAACGTCGTTGAGAAAAATGCATGCTAGCCATAAGAGAACTGGTAATAATTAACCTTTTTGACCACATAAAATATTTTTCCAAGTTAAATTCATTTTACATTGTTCGTAATATTCATGGAGAGAAAATGAAAATAACAATAAATGAACCTTGTTATTAATTATGTAAAATTGTTTTGTTATAGTTTGATGTTATCATTAGTTTATCCCACCAATTGTTGGAATAAACTGGTTCGTTGTGCACATTGGCAGGCAATATATAAACTTTTATGTAACGTTCTTTAGATTCAGAGCCATTAAAACAACGAATTTCTAAAGGTTTGACAAAAACGAGCCGCTGCCACAGATTCAGACCGTTGATAGTCCTACGTGTGCGCCCGGTTTTGGAGATGCTGAGGTTTTCGATTTATAAACGCACAAGTTTTTTACTCTGGTATTAAAGTTTCTTTAAACAGCTTTTAAGGCTTTACGACAAGAGTTTGGACACTGACATTTATAAAATATACTGACATTAACTCAACACGTGAAGCCATTGATCTACCAAACTTTGATGAAGCCATTGATGAATAACCAAACATAACCTATTATACTAATAACTTGAAACTACTATACAAATAACGTAGATAAATTTATTTTTATAACCCAAAGCTTGACGAAACGATTGCTAAACAGAATTTTATCAAATGTGTATATGTAGATGACGGAGTACTATAAGGTAATCACCTGAATGTTAGCTGCTTATTGAGTGGAAAATGTTTGACCACTTACCATGTTTACAATGGCTAACAATGTGCTTTGTTTATAAATTGATAACGGAGTAATATAAGACAATTTCACCTGAATGTTAGGGGTATTTTGTATGGAAAATGTTTTACCTTTTACCGGGTTCACAATGGCTAACGATTTACCTTGTGTATATGTAGATGACGGAGTACTATAAGGTAATATCACCTGATTGCTGACAACAAGACTGAATGTATTCGTACCACTGTTTGTCCACGTCTAAGGCCACAATGTGGGACGATTTACCTAGCGATTATATTGATTAGGAAGTACTACAACCCAAATCACCCGTACGTTAGATGTACTGTGTTTGGAAGATGGTACGTTCTTGTCCAGACCACTCGGGAGGGACGTGTTGGACTAATTTGGCGTGCATGGTAATTATGAGACTAGATTTACATGATAATGAACATTTAATTAAGCGAAGTTTAATATATGTCTAGACCTGTTGTAGTAAATAACGTTTTGAATATGTAATTATTTTGAAGATATTAATTGGAGGCTTTACGACAGTAATTATGGCTAATATTATTTTTACATTTATTTTCACTCAAATTTGTCATTGCAAAATCGGTGTTCTTACAGTTGTGGTAATGGTGCTTTTGCTACGCAGTAAATTAAAATAAAAAGTAAACATAAGGTTTATTCAGATATATCAAGTATTATATGTTACAGGAACTAGGTAGTCATTAGACATGAGCCTGTTACGCTGTATAATCTTATTAACCTTGCACGTCATGTTCCTTCTCCCCCCCCCTCCCCCCCCCCCCATTGTAGAAGATGGTGAAGCCTTTCTTAGCCCAGCATAGTTTTCCTCCTCTCTCTTGCTGCAGGTTTGCAGATCATTATCCTCTCCCAGAACGGAAGATGGTGAACCCTTTCATAGCCCAGCATAGTTGTCCTCCTCTCTCTTGCGGCAGGTTGCGCGTCATGTTCCTCCCCCTCCCTAGTATGGAAGATGGCGAATCCTTTCATAGCCCAGCATAGTTGTCCTCCTCTCTCTTGCGGCAGGTTGCGCGTCATGTTCCTGCCCCCTAATATGAAAGATGGTGAACCCTTTCTTAGCCCAGCATTGTTGTCCTCCTCTCTTGCGGCAGGTTGCGCGTCATGTTCCTCCCTTTCTAGTATGGAAGATGGTGAACCCTTTTTTAACCCAGCATAGTTGTCCTGCTCTCTCTTGCTGCAAGGTTGCACGTCATGTTTATCCCCTCGCTAGTATGGACGATGGTGAACCCTTTCATAGCCCAGCATAGTCGTCCTGCTCTCTGTTGCTGCAGGGTTGCACGTCATGTTCATCCCCCCTCGCTAGTATGGAAGATGGTGAACCCTTTCTTAACCCAGCATAGTTATCCTCCTCTCTCTTGCTGCAGGGTTGCACGTCTTGTTCATCCCCCCTCTCTAGTATGGAAGATGGTGAACCCTTTCATAGCCCAGCATAGATGTCCTCCTTTCTCTTGCTGCAGGGTTGCACGTCATGTTCATCCCCCTCGCTAGTATGGAAGATGGTGAAGCCTTTCATAGCCCAGCATAGTTGTCCTGCTCTCTCTTGCTGTTTTATCTTTTATATTAACAACTTACTATTTTTTTTCTGTAAATGTAATATTTATTCTCATGTTTTAAATGTTTTCTTAATCAGTATTAATTAAATGTAGGGCATTTTCATCGTGTTATTGTATTTTTGAACAAAATAAGAGTTATTAACACGCATACATATTATTTTTCATAGAAACTAAATTAATAGCCCATTCTGTAAGATTTGATATAAGTAAAGATCTAAAGTAAATTAGACAATACTTGAACTGTTATTTTCCCTAAAGTGTGCAGATGACTCGTTTCTACTGCAATAGACTCGACTTCATTCATTATTTTAAAGTATTTATAGCATGTTTCACGACTGTCATCTGGTCTTATCTGTTAGTAGTTGATGGTGAGTGTAGGGTCACTCGGTAAATATAATGTACAACTGCATTAAAATTTATCAAATAAGAGATTTCATCAACGTCTAACGGCAAAGAAAAGTGATTCAGAGAATTTCTGCGTCAAATATATCGTCGCGTTAAAATGAGCTTTTCGACATAATGTTGAAACGAAAAACCTTTTTTCAATTCCTTCTATTAGTTCACACTGTCCTTATATATACATTGTTCTAAATTTAAATCGTGAATAAAATACGTTTTATTCATTTACTAAAGTTCATTTTTAAAAAATTCTTAGTGGATAACAATTGATGTGTATTCAGTTTCTTCAATTGTTAATTAAGGGTCAAGGTATGCAATATAGTTATTCCTCCACATTTGGCTTAAAATAAGTGATAACATATGATCTCATAAAACATCTGATTTTGTGTTATAGGTTATGTGGTAGACAGCTGTTTTAAAGCATAGGTTATGTTACTTTATTTATATTTATTGTAATTATTTTAAAAACATAACTAAAATGAAAATTATTTTGTCGACCTAAGTAGGAATTGACTTTTAATAATGTTTGTTTGAATTTTTTGTTTATGCCACTAAACCAACTTCTTATATCTTATTAGGCTATCTACTTCTACATCAGATGTCTTAAAAAATTTCACTTTACAATATTGTGTAACAACTGGAGTACTCTTCGTATTAGGCTACATACGATACTTACACATGCATTTGAAACAAGAAGGACGTGATTGTAAGTATTGAAAATTAAAAACATTTGTTAAATTTGAAAAATACAAAAACATCACTTCCGAAACACATTAAAACAGACAATTATGTTATTTAAACGTTCAATGTATAATATATTCCCGATGTAATTTGTGTTCGTTTGGTTAAAAATATAGTTTCCTCATTTTAGCTAACTTTGTTCATCCTTAACATTAAGTTGCACTTTTACAATTTAAAATATATTATTAGGTATACGCTTTGTTTTAGCAGCACTTTCGTTTTGTCTAAATGTGGACGTTTTGGGATGCGTGACCCAATATCGTGTTGACAGTAGGGCACATCTCTCCTGACGGTGGTCTCCATTTCAAGTGTCACTATGCACGTAGACTAGTAGTTCGAGCTGAAATAAGAATCATATAAGATAAAGTTATATAAATTTACTATTTTTTTTGTTAAAAAAATAATTAGTTTTTTATGGGTTTATTAGTCGATTTTAATTTGAAAGTAATTCAAACATCTTTTTTATTGTAAAATACTGAACGGTTTCAAAGTGTGGATGGGGAGGTATTCACATGATTTGACGACCTCCCGTTGGTTGTAGCTGGAGATAACTCTACTATATTACATTTTGCTCTTTCGTTAATAGCAAGATGTAATACAAAACGTTACTTATTGCCGATAGAAAAACAAATAATATGAACAAACATTTTTACCAGTCATGTCCTACTTTTAGTTACAAGTTTTATTTTAGTTACTTTTTATTAAATATTTATAATTATTATCAATAAAATAATATAGCCTATGCGGTAAATCATGTGGTCTACTACATAACCTATAACATAAAATCAGCTGTGTTTATGAAATCATGTCTCTTGCCTATTTTAACACAAATGGGACAAAATAACTTAATTGCATACCTTACTTTCTCCCATATACAACTCAAATTATTCATTAAAATTAATTAATTAATTATTTGAAAAAAACTGTATTAACAACAATTATCATCTCACAAGTCTTAAAAATTGTATTCGAACTTCAATTTCATTTCGATCGTGTATAAGAACAATCCTTTCATAAATAGCAAAAACTTCGACCAACAACAAACACGGCTTTTTCTAGCACCGACCACAGATGGCAGGTCAGTATACAAGAGTACCAAGATATAGCCGTGAAGTGCAAACCGTGTTATTAGTGTTAATTGAGAGAAGCCCTAAGCTGCAATTAGGGAGCCGGGGCGATCCGTCAGAGGCTGAACGCCAATTTGGGCACATTCATCAAATCAGACACCTTACAAACTAGACGAACGGCCCTAAATAACGGTTACCCTTGTAATTCGATTTAAGATAGCGACCTCATTACAGGCGTCTATTAACTCTTTGATTAATAAAACAATTTAGCATTGTTGTCACGTATAAACCTGGAATTTTGCGATATAAGTTACCATAAAAGTTTTTAGATAAACGACCGCTCGCTAAGATTGGAAAGTTGGCGGCAAAGTATAAAGATGTATAGTGTTTTAATAGGTTCACCTTGTACTGGGTGCAAATACTTTCATTATGGACAAAATATTAATTTGTCTGAAAATTAAAAATAAATTAAATCTTGAGAAAACGTTTATAAAGATATAATAAAGTAACTTCAAAATGGAACTATCCGTAAGTTATTGAGTTACATAATAGTTTTTTATGGAATTGCCTGTGTTGATAAATTGTATAGTGCATGTTCAGGAAGATAATTTTAAGGATAATTTAATTAAATATCATTCATATTGAATCATTATGCATTACTGGACGCAAATTTGATACATTAGGGTGGTTGACAAAAAAGAGAACTTATTATTAGGATCTACAGACTTACTTTTATTCGTAGGCTATGATTATAACTGAAAAAAATTGCTAATTATTTAAAAATTTATAAATTCGAGATTTATTTGAAGATTCAGCAACAAGAGAAATGAAACAAGTAATATATTTTTTTTAAAAGTCAATTCCTACTTTAGTCAACAAAGAAAAACTTTATTTTAGTTTCTTTTATGTACGAGTATATACATAAGTTATGTCAGAATCACAATATTAAGAGGCATGATAGAAAGCGAATTCCCTTGTAGTTTTTCATTTTCCTTTTTGGACTATTATTTTGTTTGTTACTTATATACGCTTCTTTTCGTCGCTTCCATTGTGTTGTAGTTTCTTTTCGCTTTCTTTTCGCATTGTCCATTTGTGAGCAAGATTTGCCAGTTAGTCCAGTTAGTTTGTTTATTTTATTGTTTTTCATCCATTTTTAATTCTTGAGCATGATATAGTGTGGTAACCATGGCAACAATTTAAGGCTGTACTATAAAGGTTGAGACGACAACGAAGCGCTAGACTTTGGACATGAAGGTACTCAGTTCGAAACCGGCCTAGACCCTTGAAATGTTTATAGATTAATTATTTGAAGAAACTATATTAACTATGTTAATTTTCATCCACTATAGGTTTTAAAAAAAAAAGTATTTGAGCGTGATTGTTTGAATAAAATTGTATTTTATTAACGATTGAAAATTTATAGAAGACATTTATTAGAAAAGTGTAAGCTAAAAGAGGGAATTTTAAAATGTCACGCAAAAAATGTGATTTAACCCAAAATTGTAACTTTTATTGTAACTTTTTTCTTTAACACTACGCACTTTATGTAGACGTTTTTGAAAGTAACACTTATATTGACTTTTAATTAGGACGCCATTTCGAGAATAGCGAACAGCAATTCCATTTAACAATGTGACATATCTTGAGTCGACCATTCTTATTCATAGTCGACGTGTAAGAGTTCGAAACGGAAAAATGATGCATCAATTATTGTAAAATGCGACCGATTTGTCTGATATTGTTTCCTAAAGCATATTAATTCTTCTTAAAGAAATCGTATGTAACAAATTCACTTGAACAAGAAAACAAGTAATATAAAAAAGGGTTTTAAAGCAAATTCCTATTTTAAAAAAGAAACACTGTATTTTAGTTTTTTTTTCAATACATAACTGCAGTTAATGTAAATAAAGTAACATAACTTATAAACAACTTAACAAAACGGCTACCAACACACACCCATATACAACATACTCAGGAAAATTAAACACAAACACCATCAAACGGCCACGCAGACAAACCATACAAAAAACAACAAATAAATATCCCTCGCCTACCACAACAAAAACACACACCAAATAGCCTCCACATTCAAAAAACTTCATTAAAAAATATCCTACAAAACAACCAACACTTCAAGACAGCACATACAACCTCTTCAAAAAGAAACTGATAAATACAAACTCTCAGGTATTTACAAATTAACTTGTAACGATTGTCCCAACTATTACATCGGCCAAACCGGCAGGTCATTATATACACGCTTCGAAGAACACACTACCACCCAAAAAAAACAAACAAACCCTAAATCCAGCTACGCAAAACACCTAAAAAGCACCTAACACAAACACCGACATACACGCAAATTTAAATGTTATACACACATTAAAACAAAGTAAAAATCTAACAACCTTAAAAAAATATGAAATCTACAAACACTACGCAACAGATAAAGAAAACGTATTAAATGATCACACACCCTTTGAAGTCAACAGCCTTTTCTATTATATAACACACAACTCAAACAACTCACCCGATTCCACAGTCATAAATCCATTCCCGTTACACCTAAGGTAGAGCCTTTACACCTAACCGATGCCGCCAGTAGAGGGTTAGCTTCGTAAAAGAAACGAATGTTTTGAAACGCTTCAGCAAGTAAGCAATTACGTATTCACTTGGTTGAGTACTTTTAAAATTAGTTTAACTTACAGCTGTACTACCACATAACCTATAAGATTAAATCAGCTGTTTTATGGGATCATGTTATCTCTTATGTGAAGCCAAAAGGAACCAATTAACTATATTGCTATCTTGCCTCTTTTGTGAAACTTTATCTTCAAAACACTAAAACTAATTCATCATTTAATTTAATTAATGAATTAATATTTGAAAAAACTGTATTAGTGTCATCCACTACAAGTTTTAAAAAACGTACCTGAACTTGAGTGGATGAATAAAAGTATTTTATTAACGACTGAAAATTTGAACAAGATACGTATAAGGAGATTGTGAACTATAGAAGGAATTGAACAACAAATTATAAGAAAAAATCCCTATGGATTCATTTTCCATAGTGATCCAATGATTAATACCTTACCTTTGTCGCAACTCCCTAGTTACCCTCTCCATTATTATTTGTCAACGATTACTTGTAACGTCTCAGTTTGCTTTTGCTCGATTCTTATTTCTTTTCATAAAAATAAACATTCTACTGAATGTATAAGGCACTACTGTTTATGCTCCACTTAATCTGCTTACTGAAAATCTACATCACTCTGACTGCATTACTTTCCACCATTAATGCTGACCTGTTGAGTCTACGGTTCCTTTTCTCCAACGTTGCATTTATAGTAAAGCAAGATGTGTACATCCATTCCTATAACCAGCCTGTTTTTTTCCACATTTTCCACATGGGTAACTAATTTTTACAGCGCACGCCATTAGATACAAATCCGGCATCGGCTCAGATTGGAAGCGATAATTTGGCGCAAAGATGAGAAAAAAGCTGAAATGTGGATCTGGATGCTTAGCAAGGCCGGCCTTTAAAGGCACGGTCTCAAAACAATGAAACGGAATCCATCAATCATCCGAATGAATTGTGCATTGCCTGTTTAAAATTCGCGGCACGGCCTGCGAGACACTGGAGACGCTATGATACTTCCAATTAGGCTAAAGCCTCGGATATTCGGTTGATTAGGAAATGCTACCAGCAGGTGGCGCGACCGACTTGCTGGACGGAGCTAATGTTTATGGATTTCGGATAATTAAAGAATTTTAAGCTGAAATCTTCACAAGCTATCCACGTTCCCGACAGCAGACGGGTTTTTTCATGTGTTCAAAGTGCAAAACTATGTACTTGTAAGAAATAAACGGCCTAATTTTGAAAACGAGCTCACATTCGATTCAGGATATACACGGTATATATATTTTTTTTAAATATATATTTTGGCCAGATAAAACGATTTGTCTAAAATGGGATCTTTATGTACTTCCCTCGTCTCGTTATGTATAATATATAATAATTTGACGCATATATAAGACGGGTTTGGAATATTTTCGAATTTTGACAGTAATTTTCATAAATATATTATAACGTATAAACGTAAATTAATAGAAAGCGGATAACGATTACAAAAATATTATCAACACGTAAATCTACGTTACATTCTGTGTTAGTGGAAGTAAAGTATTTTTTTAAATATATTCAACAATTCATGATATATATAGCCTTGTTACATTTTGGCAACGAAAACTATGAATGTTGGACAAATATAGCCATTTGTACTAAATTACTCATATATACCTAAATATGCCCATACGTACTTAATTATACACCTATTTACATAAATATATACAGACATTCATAAAGTAGTATACAGGTTTGTACTTAAATATAAACTAATATACCTTAAAACACAAAATAGATTCCTAAATACGCACATATATACCTGTATGTATATATTTTAACTTTAATATACACATATATAGTCAAATATACTCATATATACCTCAATATGAAACCTATATAATACCTCTATATACCTAACATTTACTTATATACATAGATATCACATATAAACGTGTATATATAGAAAAATAAAACTATATAGCTAAGTACCAAAATATAAACATATTAACTTAGATATACCTCAATATACGCATATATGAATACATTTAAACATACACATTTACACTTAATTGTAGACATATATTTACTATAAATGTAAGACATACTCATATTAACATAGATATACCTAAGTTACACATATATGCCTACACCTAAATGTACACATACATCTAAATATAGACTACACATATTAACATACATATACCTAAATAGAGACATATAGACCTAAATATACACATACCTGTATATGCCAAAATATTGACATATACAGCTAAATAAACACATATATACATACATATTCACATATACACCTAAATTACACATTAAACCTAAATATACACATATATACCTAAATATTTACATATACACATAAAAACTTAAATAAACACATATACTTAAATATTCACAAATTCGCCTATATATACACCAATAAACCTAAATATACACATATATACCTAAATATTCACATACACACCTAAATATTCACATTTAAACCTAAATACACACATATATACCTAAATAGTCACATATTCACCTAAATTTATACATATAAACCTAAAGATAGACATATATACCTAAAATATACACATATAAACCTAAATATACACATATATACTTGAATATTCACATATACACCTAAATATACACATGGAAACCTAAATATACACATATATACCTACATATTCACGTAACCACCTACATATTCATATATACACCTAATTATACACATATACACACATATACACCTAAATGTAGACATATATTTATCATAAATGTTATACATATTCATATCAGCTTACATATAAATAAATATATACATATAAGCCTACACCTAAATGTACACATACTTGTATATATCTAAATATACACATATTAACATACATACACACACACACACACACACACACATACACACACACACACACACACACACATATATATATATATATATATATATATCGCAATATGTATTCTTGTGTATTAATAAAGAACTAAGTCAAAATACACAATTCAATTATAATTCTTGTATTTGTATTTTGACTTAGTTCTTATATATATATATATATATATATATATATATATATATGTGTGTGTGTGTGTGTGTGTGTGTACCTAAAAGAATATATATTCTGATCAATATACTCATATATACACATATATAGCTAAATATACACATATATAGCTAAATATACACATATACACCTACATATACACATATATACCTAAATACACACACACACACACACACACACACATACACACACACATATATATATATATATATATATATATATATATATATAAATATTCACATATACACCTAAATATACACATATATGAACACATATACGCATATTAACTTACGTATACATACATATAACTAAATATAAACATATACACCTAAACACACAAACACACACACACACACACACACACACATATATATATATATATATATATATATATATATATATATATACATATATTCACAGCAAAATACTCACAAACAATACACACGCACACAAAATTATTTACTGGCACAGATACGTCGATGATATTATAACACTATACAGAGGCAACTCCTGTCAATGCCAACAACTCCTCACCTACACTAATAAAATACACCAAAAACTCCACTTCACTTCAGAAATTGAAACCGATCCCTAAACTTCCTCGACCTAACCATAACAAAAAGCCACACACAAAAACACAGCTTCAACATTTACAGGAAACCCATAACGACAGACACACTTATCCACAACACCTCAAACCACCCTATCCAACACAAACACGCAGCCTTCATATCCATGCTCCATAGACTTAAAGAAGTCCCAATGACCACAGAAAACATAAACAAAGAACTAGGCACAATTAAATATTTAGCATACACAAATGGATACAACACCATAATAATAGACAAACTATGGCACAAAATACAAAAAACACTAAAATTAACACTACAGACAGGGAAAACAAATACATCACATTACCATTCATAAACAAAACTGAACTGCAACGAATGTAACAAGTTCTACATTGGACAAACAGGTCGCAGTTTTAAACAAAGAGTCGAAGAACACAAACAGAACACCAACTCAACATTTTACAACCACATAAAAGATACAGGACACAAATACACAGACATTTACCAAAACCTATAAATCCTACACATCAACAAAAAAGGACCACATCTCAACACACTTGAACAATATGAAATTCACAGACACACAAAAATACAAAGTACAAACATATTAAACGAACAAACACAATACAAATCACACATACTCTTTGATACTATTGAAAACCTACCTTTAAAACCGTCACCGCTTGACCCAACATCTCCAAGCAGAAGACACTGATGAAGATCTGCACATAGCGATCGAAAACGTTCTGTCTCAGTACGTTTTAACAAATTCTAAATTCTAAGTTCGGATAGTCATAAACTATTGTTTAAGTGAATAATAAGATTCAACCGAACGTAATGGACTATAAAATTCAAGAATATATATTTATATATATATATATAAATATATATATATAAATGTACACACATATACCTACTCTTACACATACACACACACACACACACACACACACACACATATATATATATATATATATATATATATATATATATATATTTATATACATATATAGGTTAGTTTTGGTTGGTAAAGATTATTTATATTTTTCGGACTAGGAGACTGACAGATTTACCTTGTAAATGTGATTACCTTGGTAATGCTCCACTCTGTAGTCTTGAAATAGAAACACATAAAAGCACTTAACCAATGATATATTTCAACCACACAGTGGCCTTTGTCAATCAAAGAGAAAACACAAGATGAAATATGAGAGAATGAAATAAAATTTTACTTTATTTGATTTCATTCTCTCATATTTCATTTTGTGTTTTCTCTTTGATTGACAAAGACCACTGTGTGGTTGAAATATATCATTGGTTAAGTGCTTTTATGTGTTTCTATTTCAAGACTACACAGTGGACTCTTACCAAGGTAAGTCTGTCAGTCTCCTAGTCCAAAAAATCTATATATATATATATATATATATATATATATATATATATATATATATATATATATATATATCCTAATACTGTGAAAACATACTAATATGTGAAAATATACACATATAAGTCTAAATATACACATATATACCTACATATTTACATATATACTCATAATATATAATATATAATATAATATAATATATATAATATAATATAAATAATATATAGAGGAACGCATATATACTTAAATATACACATCTATACTTGCTTATACAATAAGTACATGCATATACACTTATACCTGAATATACACATTTATACTTAAATATATACGTAGGCTATATATATTTTTTTCTAGAGACGTCTAGGTTGTCTAAATTGAGCATACTCATTTTTAGATTGAAGTAACTTTTCTGAGACTTCTAAGGCAGACCTGCAGTCGCTGGAAATTTGAGACCATTAAACTGCTGCGACGGTGCTATAGATTGTAGTATGCTTCGATTGCTTAGGAAATGGTTGTCAGTTCGCCTGGGTACGGTTCAATTTTCCTGCCACCAGTCGTGATTTCTTTTCTTTGGATATCAGGAAGGAGTAGTAATAGCCCTTAGTTGAAGGGGAGTCACAAGATCTATGGGAAAGCCTTCATGTTGTTGCGACCAGATGGGAATCGATAGTTTTCACCCCAAGATCTTTGAGATTATCCTTTAGATCTTATTTCAAGCCGGATTCCATAGGTTCCAGCCAGATTGTCGTATTATCTGGAACACATCCAAAGAATGAAATTTAGTTTCTGTAATCAACATCCTCGGGTTTCAGATAAATTTTTTTCTCTGATTTCGAACATAAGATGAATAGATCTTTTTAAATTTATACTCTAAATTGCGATAGTACGGTGTGAATTATGTTTCGCATCAAGGCCAATGGGCGTTGTTTGTAAATTCTGAGGTGAACTTTACTCTACTGTCCTCCAGTGATCCGTGAGTATTGAAAGCGTAAGTTATTAGTGCATGATACAGCAACAGACATACGTTTTGCTGATCTAAAGAATATTTATAATTTCTAATTTTAACTTACTACTTAACTAAGTAAATACGTAATTGCTTACTTCCTGAGCTAACCCTTCACTCGTATAGAGTACTGCTGAGTAGAGGGTTAGCTTCGTAAAAGGAACGAAAAGGAACGATTGCTTTGAAACGCGTCAGCAAGTAAGCAATTACGTATTAACTAATTTTAAAATTAGTTTAATCAGTGAACTCAAGATGATTACATCAAGCGACTTATTTATAATTAATTGAAACACAAAATTTATAGTCAAATATACATATATGTATATACTTACTTATACACATATATATAATGGCACATACACATATAAACCTAAAATACACAAATATACCTACATACACAGATATATACTGAAAACGTCGTATATGTACCTAAATATAAACATAAATATTCAAAACACCCAAATACACTATCAAATATACCCATATCTATAAACAGAAATATACATGTAATATAATAACTAAATAAACACATATATACTGAAAACGTCGTATATGTACCTAAATATAAACATAAATATTCAAAACACCCAAATACACTATCAAATATACCCATATCTATAAACAGAAATATACATATAATATAATAACTAAATAAACACATATATACTGACAACGTCGTATATGTACCTAAATATAAACATAAATATTCAAAACACCCAAATACACTATCAAATATACCCATATCTATAAACAGAAATATACATATAATATAATAACTAAATAAACACATATATACTGACAACGTCGTATATGTACCTAAATATAAACATAAATATTCAAAACACCCAAATACACTATCAAATATACCCATATCTATAAACAGAAATATACATATAATATAATAACTAAATAAACACATATATACTTCAATGAATACGTATATAACTAAATACACGCTCATATACTTAACCATAAACATATATACCTAAAAATGCTCATACATTCTTAATTATACATATACAGGATGGGGCAGAATGTACTCCCTGATTTGACGGGTATATTGTAAAAAACTACCAATAAATTTAAAAAAGGATTTTATTTCAGAAAACTACATACAATGTCATTTTATTTGCATTGGTATTTGAATATTATATCATCCAGGTGACGTCCTTGGCTAGCGATGCGCATATTGAGTCGATCGAAACAATTTCCATAAACTCTTTTCAGCATATCTTGCGTCATCCAAGCGATGACATCTGTAATTGCCTCCTTAAGAGCCTCCAAAGTCCTAGATTGAACTTTATAAACCTCGGCTATTAGATATCCCCAAAGAAAAAAATCGCACGGGCTCAAATCAGGAGAGTGAGGGGGACATGAAACATCCCCTCTTGAAGAAATCAGGCGGCCGGAAACTGTTCTTGGAGAATTTGGCGAGAACGACGGGCAGTATGACCATCCTGTTGAAACAAAAAGGTTGTGTCATGTTCCTCACTATATTCTTCCATTTTGGGGTGTAGAAATGTCTCCAGCATCTCACAATAGCGTACAGAGTTCACAGTAACAGTTGAACCGTGAAATTCAAAAGGTAAGGCTCAATAATGCCTATGGATAATATAATTTTCAAAACCCAATGCAAATAAAATGGTATTGTATGTAGTTTTCAGAAATAAAAACCTTTTTTAATTATATTAATCAGTTTTTTTGCAATTCACCTGTCTAATCAAGGGGTCCATTCTTCCCCACTCTGTACATAATTCGAATTCCTTTATAACTCATACATAACTTTAACATAATTATTTAGATATTTACAAAAACATACACATATATGCTGTATAGAAATGTAGCAATAGAAATATATATCTACCCCAAAGAAATGTAGAAATATATATACTTAGGTATAAACATATATATATATATATATATATATATATATATATATATATATATATATATATATATATACCTAAATAAACAGAATACATACATAAATATACACATACGTTCCTACATAAACATCAAGATATTATATACCATAATACACCCATATATTTATGTTAAACACCAAGCTATACACACTGCAATGACCGTTGGGTCTAATAGGTTAATTTACGCAACGGGATTTCCACAGGGGCGATGAAAATTTTCAAAAAGTAAGCGTATGTTTGAATCGTTACTTGGATCAAAACCCTCAACGAGGTAGGATGTGTTTTGTTAAGCTCCAAGAGATATGAGACCAAAGATGCGGTAAAGAGCCTAAAATAGTGAAAGATGTTGTAACATTATTTTAGGCAAAAATGTTACATATTACAGCAGCTTCAGAAAACAAAACAAGATATTAGTTTAAAAATATGAAATTTTAAAAAAAATTGTAAATTATACTGTTGAGATATGAAATCCACGAGCCTGTTATATAAAAATGCGCCGGAGCGTTGCGCGGAAGGTCAGGACTCGCTTTGTAGGCTTTAAACTTCCTTTTTGGTTGGTGGCAGTAGAATCATGCACACGTATCCAGATGGGTCGTAGCAAAAATGAAATTATTTTTTTTAATAGTTTCAAGTATGTAAAAGTATAATTTATTATTTTATTCCATTTTATTCATAGCAAGAAATGTTCCTACACTAATATTCAACACCGGGCGAGGTTGTCAATCAACTCAAATCCAAAATGCTGAATGGCGAGATCTGATCCAGGAGCCATGTTGTACATCACAAATTCCAGTTCAGATGAGTTCTAATTTTAACATAATGTGATGTGAAATCAAAATTTAACTTTCAAATTTTACTGGTCACGGCAAAATAGTACAAGTTTTTATATTTTTAAAATGCGGGAACTGATAACTAAATTGCGTGATGCAATATCAATTTTTTTAACTGTTGGATAAAATTAAATTGAAATGTATTTTATTTTAAATAAAAGCAATCTCTTTGTGGATATCATATGCCAATGCCATAAATTCTAAAATAATACAATGTTTGCTTAAATTCATGACATGTTAAAAGAATGTAAAGCCAGATATAAAAGTTAGTGTACAACGTTTCAAATGTGTGTTCTTTTCTTGTATTTTTGTGAAATTCTGTGTATTAAAACTCGATTTTTTTAAATTTGAAATTTGTTGGTAAAATTATTTATTGAATGCACCATTCTTAAACTAAATTTAATTCTTGACATTGCATTTTCTTGACATTAACTAATTATGTAACAAATAACTGCAATATTTAACATCTAAATTCGTTAAGAGGTTTTATCTATAATATTTACGTTACAATGTGATACGCAAGTGTTAGTATATTTTAGGTATATGCTGACATATCAAAATCAACACCACCTCGACCTGTAAAATGTGAAAATATAAACCGCAGGACTTAGTGACTTTGAAGAACACGCCGCCCATTAAACATACTTAACAACATAATGAATCAAAGTAAACAAGTTGCGACCAACCAATAAGTTTTGTAAAATGATTAACCAAAAACAACATGTTATTTACTAAGGAGACTGGATGTGAGGAGCCAGTTTTCAAGACAAGACTCACAAAAGAATTAGGACGTCAGAAAGAGGGTATTTAAACAACAACATTCATTTATTTACACTTTATTTTGGTCCATATTAATTCAAACTAAAAATTCAATAAAAATAAATATCTTAAGATAAATCAACCACTATTAGCCTAAATGAATTAAATTTTAATTTTTAAAAAATGATTCTCTATTCAACCGTTTGCATAAAATGGAGAAAAAATATGTAATTTAATAAAACATGTTCAATATAGTTTATATTTCATAAACAAAAGATATAAATTATTTATTGGTTATATGTGGGAATTAATGAATATAGCTTTATTTAAGTAGATTTATTACAATATGTAAAACCAAATAATAATGTAAAAGTTAACCACATTTTTGTGTAAATCTTTGGCAGATTCACATATGTTTGTTTTGATTTAGGTAATACATAATAGAAGTAAATTTAAATTGTTTAATTATAATATACAAGATATGATGATATGTTCGGAATGAGGCTTTGTGGGTACAATAATGATAAGAATAATATAAGTGTATAAACTAAGGCTTAGGTTAAATGGATAGCAGATAGCCTAGTCTAAATATAGGTTGAATAATGCTATAATTATTATTGTGTTAATGGTACGATAAAATAAACAATAATTAGAATATAAAAGCATATACATTTTTGGGGTGGAGGGGTTATGTTCAATATTAAAACAAGGTTTGGTCCTAAATAAAATAATTTGCTATTTGTATACAACAGGAAGTTCATTGATTACAACATTGTAGACAAAGTTTTGATCATACTTTAAATATTATAATAATTGTAAACGAACGGAAGTTAGAATTATGATAAAGAGAATAGGTAAAATTAGAAAGGATTTAGCATACACTTTTAACTTTAAAATAAAATAGGCAAATTATCATAAATTCAAATTATATGTAAGAATTAATAAAATATATCTCGTCAAACAATAGAAATAAGTTGTCAAATATAGAATGAATAGTAAATAAAAAATTGTTATTTTTCGAATAGCTTTGCGTTCTATTATACATAAAGTAATTTTCACTGGGTGTCCAAGTATGGTCAAAAGTGCCTCTCAAAGAATCCATAAACTCTATAAAAGCCAAAAAAAGGTTAAAAGGTGGCTAATTGATTTTGTTACAAATTCAGGAGTTGGTTCTGAGAGATTTATTCTTTGAGCTACGGTATCGGACCACAGAGTTCGAATTAAAGGGAAAAAACATTTACTTTCCTGCTAACAAGAAGTTGTTTCACATCATAGTGTAAAAGCAGGATGGAAATGCACATGCCGGATGTATGGTAATAGAAAGAAAAGGGTTTGAAGTTATAAGGTGGAGATAAATGCCCATAGGAACACACACACACACACACACACACACACACACACACACACACACACACACACACACACACATACACACTAACACACACACACACACACACATACACACTAACACACACACACACACACACACACACACACACACACACACACACACACACACACACACACACACACACACACACACACACACACACACACACACACACACACACACACACACACACACACACACACACACACACACATACACACTATGCACACACACACACACACACACATACACACTAACACACACACACACACACACACACACACACACACACACACACACACACACACACACACACACACACACACACACACACACACACACACACACACACACACACACACACACACACACACACACACACACACACACACACATACACACTAACACACACACACACACACACACACACACACACACACACACACACACACACACACACACACATACACACTAACACACACACACACACACTCACACACACACACACACTCACACACACACACACACACACACACACACACACACACACACACACACACACACACACACACACACACACATACACACATACACACTAACACACACACACACACACACACACACACACATAACACACAAATATATATATGTATATATATATGTATATGTATATATATATATATATATATATATATATATATATATATATGTGTGTATCTAAGTTATTTAAAATATAACTTTTCCTTTAGGTTATATATTTAATTACTTTACCACTCTTTTGTCTCATCTTCAGGTTTCTAATTAATTAACACCAATATCAATTTTAAAATAACACAACACACATTATACCCATTTACCTTAATACTATATATATATATATATATATATATATATATATATATATATATATATATATATATATATATATATATATATAACATAACGTTTGAGGCTAAAGTATAAATTCAGCTTACTCGTATATCCAAAAAAAAAAAAATAGTGGGAAGTAATATTAAGCCAAATCGACCAGAATAATACTACTACGACCTAGAACTACAGCCCGGGGTGGGCATTGGCTTCCTTAACAATGTCCCGCCATGTACTTCTGTCCTTAGCCTTCTGGTTCCATGCTGTAATGCCGAGTACCCTTAAATCTTCCTCAAGGTCATGTAGCCATCGTTTTCATGGTCGGCCAATTCTTCTTTTGCCAATCATCGTGCCATGTAAAATTTTGTTCGGCATTCTATTTGTGGGCATTCTTATGATGTGACCCAACCATTGTAGACGTCGCGTTTTAATAAAATTTGCATCTTTGTATAAGGAATACAACTCGGCTTTAGATGCAAAAGTACTTTTTTTTCTTTTCATTAAAATTACCTAACAGAGCTTTATAAACAGT
>JBAIZL010000004.1:35456162-35466162 GCA_036971475.1 Prosapia bicincta | reverse complement strand
TTTATTATAATTTGGAAACATTTTATTCAAAGGTAGTGATTGTTTTTAAAGTTTCGAAGCTACTGTCGTCGATCTCAGCAAAGAGAGCAGCTGCGTTGAGAAGTAATTTTTGATTTTTTAAAAATGAGTTACCTAAATAAGTTCTAAGTGAGTGGTGGTTTAACATTATACTTTCATAAGATAGTGAATAACGGCGGAAGTTTGTTAAGAAGTAATTTTCGCCAAACAACAATTAAAGAAAAATACAGCATGGATAGTTTTCAGTGGTTTGTTAATAAGCTACCCACCAAATGAGGTTTTGAGGTGAAATTTCTTTGTAAATAGTAAACATTTTATAGTGGGTTTTTAAAGCTGTGTGTTTGGCTTTTCCCCATTAGTTTCACAGCATTGACGTAACGTAGAGTATTGATAATTCGAGGTAGATGGGACCGAGACACCCTCGGATTACCGAAAACTCGGAACTATGTTCCTGTGCATCAAAAAATATAAGAGTTTTAATGAACTCTAATACTACAATTAAAAATAAACTAAATAAGTTTATCAAACTTTATGTGACTATTTCTTGGAAGCCCTACTCATTTCCTTTGCGTACCATATTAATATGAACATATCTTGGAAACCCGACTCATTTCCGTTGCATTGCGTATTCATATAAACATATCTTGGAAGCCCGACTCATTTCCATTGCATACCGTATGGCTATAAATATTTCTTGGAAGCCCGACTCTATATTTCTTCCAAATACATAGAATAGGCTCAAATAGAAATAAGCTTGAATTTAACGGAGCCTCGAAATATCGGAAATCGGTTTTTCGAGACTTACTGTATTTATTTTATTACAACAATATTTAACATTTAGTTTTCATCTCTCAAACCTATTTCACAGGTCTCTTGCCAATAGGCTAGATGAGCGTAGTTGTAGCAAATGTAGTTATAAATAATAATGAATTCCAAGTCATGTAGGCCTATATATTTAAGCAGTAGCCAAACAATGACGAAGGCAATATCGTTGTGGAAACTAGACTGTTATAATAAACTGATGTGTTTGTTTTAATAAACAAGTTCATGCTAAGATTTAGAATAACTGGTTTTTATTTTTACCGATGTGAAGTCATAAATATTTATTTATTTTTTCCACCCGCGATTCAATAAAAAGTTTATTATTATAAAAAGGTACTCCTACAAAATATCTAAATTTATTCTTTTTTTTTTTACAACATAATGTTTAAAACATCTCTTTGTATCCTAAACCCTCAGAGGGTGATAGTATTGTCATTAAAATGCGAATAAGAAGTTAAATTGATAGTAACTGATCGTGATTGTAATACAGAACGCAAGGCAAGAAATAATACAACTTGCTTCGTTATTTTATAATCGATGCTAAGTGACGCCGGGGGCGAATCACACATACTCAGCGCCGATAGTGATTGAGATAGGGGCCAACAGTATAAAGAGGTTATTACATATTCGTTGCTATGTGACGTCGGGGGCGAATCACACAGACTCAGCGCCGATAGTGATTGAGATAGGGGCCAACAGTATAAAGAGGTTATTACATATTCGTTGCTAAGTGACGTCGGGGGCGAATCACACATACTCAGCGCCGATAGTGATTGAGATAGGGGCCAACAGTATAAAGAGGTTATTACATATACGTTGCTAAGTGACGTCGGGGGCGAATCACACATACTCAGCGCCGATAGTGATTGAGATAGGGGCCAACAGTATAAAGAGGTTATTACATATTCGTTGCTAAGTGACGTCGGGGGCGAATCACACATACTCAGCGCCGATAGTGATTGAGATAGGGGCCAACAGTATAAAGAGGTTATTACATATTCGTTGCTATGTGACGTCGGGGGCGAATCACACATACTCAGCGCCGATAGTGATTGAGATAGGGGCCAACAGTATAAAGAGGTTATTACATATTCGTTGCTAAGTGACGTCGGGGGCGAATCACACATACTCAGCGCCGATAGTGATTGAGATAGGGGCCAACAGTATAAAGAGGTTATTACATATTCGTTGCTAAGTGACGTCGGGGGCGAATCACACATACTCAGCGCCGATAGTGATTGAGATAGGGGCCAACAGTATAAAGAGGTTATTACATATTCGTTGCTATGTGACGTCGGGGGCGAATCACACAGACTCAGCGCCGATAGTGATTGAGATAGGGGCCAACAGTATAAAGAGGTTATTACATATTCGTTGCTATGTGACGTCGGGGGCGAATCACACAGACGCAGCACCGATAGTGATTGAGATAGGGGCCAACAGTATAAAGAGGTTATTACATATTCGTTGCTATGTGACGTCGGGGGCGAATCACACATACTCAGCGCCGATAGTGATTGAGATAGGGGCCAACAGTATAAAGAGGTTATTACATATTCGTTGCTATGTGACGTCGGGGGCGAATCACACAGACTCAGCGCCGATAGTGATTGAGATAGGGGCCAACAGTATAAAGAGGTTATTACATATTCGTTGCTATGTGACGTCGGGGGCGAATCACACAGACTCAGCGCCGATAGTGATTGAGATAGGGGCCAACAGTATAAAGAGGTTATTACATATTCGATGCTATGTGACGTCGGGGGCGAATCACACAGACTCAGCACCGATAGTGATTGAGATAGGGGCCAACAGTATAAAGAGGTTATTACATATTCGTTGCTATGTGACGTCGGGGGCGAATCACACATACTCAGCGCCGATAGTGATTGAGATAGGGGCCAACAGTATAAAGAGGTTATTACATATACGTTGCTAAGTGACGTCGGGGGCGAATCACACAGACTCAGCGCCGATAGTGATTGAGATAGGGGCCAACAGTATAAAGAGGTTATTACATATTCGATGCTATGTGACGTCGGGGGCGAATCACACAGACTCAGCACCGATAGTGATTGAGATAGGGGCCAACAGTATAAAGAGGTTATTACATATACGTTGCTAAGTGACGTCGGGGGCGAATCACACAGACTCAGCGCCGATAGTGATTGAGATAGGGGCCAACAGTATAAAGAGGTTATTACATATTCGATGCTATGTGACGTCGGGGGCGAATCACACAGACTCAGCACCGATAGTGATTGAGATAGGGGCCAACAGTATAAAGAGGTTATTACATATTCGTTGCTATGTGACGTCGGGGGCGAATCACACATACTCAGCGCCGATAGTGATTGAGATAGGGGCCAACAGTATAAAGAGGTTATTACATATACGTTGCTAAGTGACGTCGGGGGCGAATCACACAGACTCAGCGCCGATAGTGATTGAGATAGGGGCCTACAGTATAAAGAGGTTATTACATATACGTTGCTAAGTGACGCCGGGGGCGAATCACACAGACTCAGCACCGATAGTGATTGAGATAGGGGCCTACAGTATAAAGAGGTTATTACATATACGTTGCTAAGTGACGTCGGGGGCGAATCACACAGACTCAGCGCCGATAGTGATTGAGATAGGGGCCTACAGTATAAAGAGGTTATTACATATACGTTGCTAAGTGACGCCGGGGGCGAATCACACAGACTCAGCGCCGATAGTGATTGAGATAGGGGCCAACAGTATAAAGAGGTTATTACATATTCGTTGCTATGTGACGTCGGGGGCGAATCACACAGACTCAGCGCCGATAGTGATTGAGATAGGGGCCAACAGTATAAAGAGGTTATTACATATTCGTTGCTATGTGACGTCGGGGGCGAATCACACAGACTCAGCGCCGATAGTGATTGAGATAGGGGCCAACAGTATAAAGAGGTTATTACATATTCGTTGCTATGTGACGTCGGGGGCGAATCACACAGACTCAGCGCCGATAGTGATTGAGATAGGGGCCAACAGTATAAAGAGGTTATTACATATTCGTTGCTATGTGACGTCGGGGGCGAATCACACAGACTCAGCGCCGATAGTGATTGAGATAGGGGCCAACAGTATAAAGAGGTTATTACATATTCGTTGCTATGTGACGTCGGGGGCGAATCACACAGACTCAGCGCCGATAGTGATTGAGATAGGGGCCAACAGTATAAAGAGGTTATTACATATTCGTTGCTAAGTGACGCCGGGGGCGAATCACACAGACTCAGCGCCGATAGTGATTGAGATAGGGGCCAACAGTATAAAGAGGTTATTACATATTCGTTGCTATGTGACGTCGGGGGCGAATCACACATACTCAGCGCCGATAGTGACTGAGATAGGGGCCAACAGTATAAAGAGGTTATTACATATACGTTGCTAAGTGACGCCGGGGGCGAATCACACAGACTCAGCGCCGATAGTGATTGAGATAGGGGCCAACAGTATAAAGAGGTTATTACATATTCGTTGCTATGTGACGTCGGGGGCGAATCACACATACTCAGCGCCGATAGTGATTGAGATAGGGGCCAACAGTATAAAGAGGTTATTACATATACGTTGCTAAGTGACGTCGGGGGCGAATCACACATACTCAGCGCCGATAGTGATTGAAATAGGGGCCTACAGTATAAAGAGGTTATTACATATTCGTTGCTATGTGACGTCTGGGGCGAATCACACATACTCAGCGCCGATAGTGATTGAGATAGGGACCTACAGTATAAAGAGGTTATTACATATACGTTGCTAAGTGACGTCGGGGGCGAATCACACATACTCAGCGCCGATAGTGATTGAGATAGGGGCCTACAGTATAAAGAGGTTATTACATATTCGTTGCTATGTGACGTCTGGGGCGAATCACACATACTCAGCGCCGATAGTGATTGAGATAGGGACCTACAGTATAAAGAGGTTATTACATATTCGTTGCTATGTGACGTCTGGGGCGAATCACACATACTCAGCGCCGATAGTGATTGAGATAGGGGCCAACAGTATAAAGAGGTTATTACATATACGTTGCTAAGTGACGTCGGGGGCGAATCACACATACTCAGCGCCGATAGTGATTGAGATAGGGGCCAACAGTATAAAGAGGTTATTACATATTCGTTGCTATGTGACGTCGGGGGCGAATCACACATACTCAGCGCCGATAGTGATTGAGATAGGGGCCAACAGTATAAAGAGGTTATTACATATACGTTGCTAAGTGACGTCGGGGGCGAATCACACATACTCAGCGCCGATAGTGATTGAGATAGGGGCCTACAGTATAAAGAGGTTATTACATATTCGTTGCTATGTGACGTCTGGGGCGAATCACACATACTCAGCGCCGATAGTGATTGAGATAGGGACCTACAGTATAAAGAGGTTATTACATATTCGTTGCTATGTGACGTCTGGGGCGAATCACACATACTCAGCGCCGATAGTGATTGAGATAGGGACCTACAGTATAAAGAGGTTATTACATATTCGTTGCTATGTGACGCCGAAAACGAATCACACAGACTCAGCGCCGATAGTGATTGAGATAGGGACCTACTGTATAAAGAGGTTATTACATATTCGTTGCTATGTGACGCCGAAAACGAATCACACAGACTCAGCGCCGATAGTGATTGAGATAGGGACCTACTGTATAAAGAGGTTATTACATATTCGTTGCTATGTGACGCCGAAAACGAATCACACAGACTCAGCGCCGATAGTGATTGAGATAGGGGCCTACAGTATAAAGAGGTTATTACATATTCGTTGCTATGTGACGTCTGGGGCGAATCACACATACTCAGCGCCGATAGTGATTGAGATAGGGACCTACAGTATAAAGAGGTTATTACATATTCGTTGCTATGTGACGCCGAAAACGAATCACACAGACTCAGCGCCGATAGTGATTGAGATAGGGACCTACTGTATAAAGAGGTTATTACATATTCGTTGCTATGTGACGCCGAAAACGAATCACACAGACTCAGCGCCGATAGTGATTGAGATAGGGGCCTACAGTATAAAGAGGTTATTACATATTCGTTGCTATGTGACGCCGAAAACGAATCACACAGACTCAGCACCGATAGTGATTGAGATATGGGCCAACAGTATAAAGAGGTTATTACATATTCGTTGCTATGTGACGCCGAAAACGAATCACACAGACTCAGCACCGATAGTGATTGAGATATGGGCCAACAGTATAAAGAGGTTATTACATATTCGTTGCTATGTGACGTCGGGGGCGAATCACACAGACTCAGCGCCGATAGTGATTGAGATAGGGACCAACAGTATAAAGAGGTTATTACATATTCGTTGCTATGTGACGCCGAAAACGAATCACACAGACTCAGCGCCGATAGTGATTGAGATAGGGGCCTACAGTATAAAGAGGTTATTACATATTCGTTGCTATGTGACGCCGAAAACGAATCACACAGACTCAGCACCGATAGTGATTGAGATAGGGGCCTACAGTATAAAGAGGTTATTACATATTCGTTGCTATGTGACGCCGAAAACGAATCACACAGATTCAGCACCGATAGTGATTGAGATATGGGCCAACAGTATAAAGAGGTTATTACATATTCGTTGCTATGTGACGCCGAAAACGAATCACACAGACTCAGCACCGATAGTGATTGAGAAAGGGGCCTACAGTATAAAGAGGTTATTACATATTCGTTGCTATGTGACGCCGAAAACGAATCACACAGATTCAGCACCGATAGTGATTGAGAAAGGGGCCTACAGTATAAAGAGGTTATTACATATTCGTTGCTATGTGACGCCGAAAACGAATCACACAGACTCAGCACCGATAGTGATTGAGAAAGGGGCCTACAGTATAAAGAGGTTATTACATATTCGTTGCTATGTGACGCCGAAAACGAATCACACAGATTCAGCACCGATAGTGATTGAGATATGGGCCAACAGTATAAAGAGGTTATTACATATTCGTTGCTATGTGACGCCGAAAACGAATCACACAGATTCAGCACCGATAGTGATTGAGATATGGGCCAACAGTATAAAGAGGTTATTACATATTCGTTGCTATGTGACGCCGGGGGCGAATCACACAGATTTGGCGGTGATCGTGATTGTGACTCAGAAAGCAGAACACTTTGCAAAGCAGTCTGTTAGCGGTCATCTTACACAGGTTAGGTCAAAAGGGGTGGTTTGATAGATGCGATCCGTTGTGAATAGGAGGAAGGGGAGGGATTGTATCCCTTAATCCAGGTCCCTAAGGCACACCCTCTTTGTAAGCTTATTAATTAACTAACAGGAGAAACTGAATTAGCTTGTGCGACGCTTTGTCTCTTCCAGAATTAGTGGCAGCGTGTTTTACAAGAAACCGTTCGCTGACCCGCCTCCATCCGTTCGTACTTCGCTATTGTTACTGCTAATTCAATTCCCTAGCCCTTTGCACACGCGTTTAATACAATCCCCAAAACAGTGATTACCTATGTCTGATCCGTACCTCGCGTAATGAAATAACTCAATCAATTTTAGACCCGACAGGGTTGTTTCGCCAATTATTAGCGGCTATCCATATTACCAAAACAAAAATTTATTATCGATGCAGAACGTCGTCAAGAGCAAAAAAAAATAATAATAATAAATAAAAATTGCTTTTCATGTTTATTTGACACGGAACGTCCTCCTGTTACTGTTGTTCGTTTACAAGGTTTGGTGATAAACTAATTTTTTTTAAAACCTAACAAATTTTTGGATGTATGTTTAAAGTTTAGTAAAACATCTTCCTACTAAAACAAAACAAAATAGGTAGTATAAAAAAAAATTATTAATAAATTCCTATTTAAGTATAAAACAAAGTATTATAGTTTATTTTTTATTTTATGGGTTTTATATGTAAATATTGTTGTTCTCTCAGTGTTGTTACTGTTTTTAATCCAATCCCTTCTATTAGCTCACACTCTCCTGATAAATATCTTATAAAATTTTCAATCGTTAATAAAACGTTTTTATTCATCCAATCAACTTCAAAAACATTTCTTTTAACTTACAGTAGATGGCAGTTGATATTAATAAAGCTTTTTCTTCAAATATTTATTCAATAATTAAATTATTAAAATTTGGGGTTCTGGGTCGGATTCGAACTAAGTATCTTCACGTTCGAAGTCTAACGTTTGGCACTGCGCTAACTCTCTCATAGCTAGAAATCTATTTCTAATAGATGTATAAGAATTTTGTTTGCCAAATCTAATCGTCGTTGAAACCTTCTATGCACAAACTTAAATTGTTGCCATGGTTACCACACAATATCAAAAATACTGTTCTAGGATAAAAAATGAATAAAAAGAATTAAATAAACGAAGTGGATAAAAGGTATTGAACCTTTCTCCGCAAACGGACAATGCGAAAGGAAAGCGAAAAGACACTACAACACAATGCAACCGAAGACAAAAAAGAAAGCATATAAATAGCAACAAACAAAAATAATAGTCCAACTCCATTCATAGAAAGGGAAATGGGAAATTGCAAGACAATTCGCCTATAATTTTGCCACTTGATATTATTATTCTGACATATGTATATATGTCTATATATGTAATATTATATTATTCATATATTTATTTAAGATAAAAAGAAACAAAAATAAAAATTTGTTTTTGTTGTTTTAAGTAGGAATTTACTTTTTTTAAATTTGTTTATATTACTTATCTTTAGATGAATTTGTGACTCTCGCAACTTTGGTGGGGCATTGTATTAAATGTTTGAACAAAATCTCCTTGAGATATTTTAGTTTAAACTTATTGTAGTGAGTGCACTTATATATTATATACGTATTTACAACCAACGTAATATTGTTCTCAGGCTTGATAAGAGCAGCGAACCGGTTGCTGAAACGTTGCAGTAATTAAATAAACTTCATTGACTCGATATTCAACCGGTTTATCGTTTATTCAAAACTTAGTTACTCTACAAGTATTTTATTTGTAAGTTAATATTATAACAACTAATGAACCTTTTCAAACAGTATTTTTTTTACTAAATCCAATTTCAAAAATAAAACTTTTCTTATTATTTTTCAATCGTTGTAGATAAATGTCTTCTATATATTAAGACAGCTATTTAAGTTTGTAGCGAGGGGCATATCTCCGGGAGACAGGTTCCCGTTCCAAAGCATTCGCCAAATGTGGGATTTGCAATTTTGCACCTTGACTCTAGCGAGCATAAAATTTAAATATAAATTAGACCGAATCGAAAGCAATTTATTAGATAGCTGGTGGTATTGAAATATAATAAATAATTCGTCAGTATCCACATTGGACGACAAATGAGGCCTATGAACTTGTACATTTGAATAAATTATTTAGGAACGAGCTCTGTAATGACCTGCCATGAATATGTAGAGCCGGGCCAAGAGGGTCGACAGTAAGCTATATTATTCACAGGCTGGTTCACAAGTATCCTCTCCTCTGTACGAAGATTAGCATTGATTCGTTCTGTTCAATCAATACAACCAGGCTATGCTCCTTTCTATTACTGAAAGGTTTTACTCTTATTTTAAATTTACTTTCGACAAGATAGTTTCAATAATCTTTAATCTTCCGCTCTGTAACGAAAATGAAACTCCCCAAAAATAATGTTTGTAGGATAAATAATAAAAATACTTTTTTATCAATAAATATCTTCTCTATGGAAGTCACATCAAGGTATGCATTAGAGAGAATCTTCTGCTTTCATTGTTTGGACAGTTTTTTTTTAAACACGCATAGACCTGTTTACTTGGGAGATTGTTTTAATAACCGGTTTCCTACTGTCAATTATAAACTTTGACTTAACAGGTAACCCTCGATGCATACATTACCTCTATGTTTCTACAAATTAAAGACCCACGATAATTTTATTACAATCAAATCTAACATGAATTAGATTTAGGGATATATCTAGTCATAATTAATAGAAATCATATTTCAAAGATATATTGAGCCTCCTTCAAATGACCAAAATTCAACTAACCAAAAAGTACGCAACATTCAACTAACCAAATTACGCAATGTTCAACTAACCAAAAGTGCACGGTCTTCAAGTTGAATGTTGCGTACTTTTTGGTTAGTTAAAGACC
>JBAIZL010000004.1:35331162-35451162 GCA_036971475.1 Prosapia bicincta | reverse complement strand
GTACATAAGTTTTTGTAATTTCAAAGCAAAGAAAAAACCATCATTATAAATCTCGAACATATTGGCGAAAGACAATGAACAATCTCCGGAGCAACCAAGGAATAAAACAATATAGCTTATAAGTTCACAAAACACGTTTGGGTTTTTATACAATTTTTTTTAATGTTTTTATAAATGCAAGAAAAATCTACGGGAATTGGATTTTAATTCTTTATTTGTGTTTTAATACAAAAACAATAGTGTTTACTTTTTAAAGTGTTTATTATTAAAGCTACTGAAAACTCGTCAAACCGTTAAAAATTGAGAGAAAATTTTCGTCATTAAAAAGTTAATTGGTTCAAGTCCAAAGTAGTTCTTAAAGAAGTTTTACAATTTATTGATAAAAGCTGCTTATGCATGATTATAACAAACACCAATACAGTGCGATCTCGGTAATCCGAAATTCAATACTCCGAACACTCCAGTAATCCGAAAAGGCGACAAGTAACTATATATAAGTGTCTTAGTCTCTGAGGTTGGTGGAAAAACAAAGTGAAAAAGGAGTTCTATGAAAAGAAAGAGAGAGAGAGAGAGAGAGAGAGAGAGAGAGGAGTTCTATGAAAAACATGCAACTGAGCAATTGGTTTTCCTGAATTTGTTTTTTGTTGTTCTTTTTTATAGTTTTCAGATGAATCCGCCTACATTCGAAAACTAGCGTGCGATATCTAAAAGTGAATTCAGATTGTCTTATTTTTTTCTTTTCCCGTGTTCAATTACGTATTAAAATGAGTGAAAAAAAGAAAACGTAGGCCTAAAAGACTGTTTTTGAGTGACAAGTGCAGCTTGTTACGTCTCGACAATGGAGAAACGTCTTCCAATCTGGCCCGTGAGTTTATTGTTGCATTCATATTGTTGAACCTTTTTTTAACATTTTTTCCTAATACATACGTAGATACGTTTTGTAATCCGAACCTCTCAGTAATCCGAACATCCCGCTGCACTGTACAAAGTTACAACGATGTTTAACTGAAGCTATAAGCAATTAAAAACAAATGAGTTTTTAGAAAAAGTGAGTTTATGAACACTGTAAGAGTGAATAAAATTGCGAATAATGGGTTCAAGTATTGAATTCATTAATTATCACATATTTTTAAACATTTACAATTCATTATGATTATTAGTACAACATTTGCTTACAACTGTTACTTGGGCAGTGATGATTAATTTTTGAAAACATTAGAAATTTTCAAATGAAAATATGAAAAAGTTTTATACTGAAATGGAAAATATTTTACTGTATTTAGCGGACAAAGAGTGATACTGTTGCGGGAGAAAATCATGGATTTTTAAAAAACGTATTGAACTCTTACTCGAGACAATACCTACTTAAAAAGTAAAGAGTGCGTAAAGAGGGGAGTTGTTGGGGAATTCGTTGTCGGGTCCGATTTCAGTTTTCCTCTACAGGTCGTCGTTCAACACGACCACAATCGTTCCTTAGTCGAGGGCAGGACTGGAAGTAAAGTAGGCTAAATCGTCCTCTACACCACTATATTAAAGAAACCTACATACTTACAAGAATACAAACTCTATTGAAGACCAGAAAGCGTAAACAGATACGATATGATGTAGACTTCCCTGAACAACAGGAAGCAATGTAGATAAACATGAACCCCAGGGGCAATATGGCTGTGTTAATAATGAGAAACATAGTAGACTGCTCTAAACACCAGGAGAACTAAATACTAGGAGACTGTAGATACAGCCCTGAACACCTCTTGTACAATGCACACAAGTCTCTAACCCACGAAGAATCGTAGGCAGTCCTAAACTCAGATGGCAATGCATACAGCTTAGAACACCGTATGTCCAATATTACCAGATAGCCGTACGTAAAACTAATATTAGATTTCGCTTTTTTTTACCGCACGAAAATACTAAATTAAAAGTAAATAACAAATAAACGAAGCACACAAAGTCACAAATTAACCATTTATTCTCTAAGACGCGTTTCAATAAAAGTAGTTATCAGGGAGTATTGAGACTACAAACTCCAACTTACAAGTAGTTGAGTTGTACAGTAGTGTCAATATTTAATGATGATGATGATGATGACTTTGTCACTGAAACTGAGTAAATAAATGATTAATCTATGAGTTTCTTTGCGACTTTTATTTGTCATTAAAAGAATAATTGGTATTAAACGTAAATATTGAATAGTAAGTCAGTCAAAGCAGCTAAAAGTAGGTACGTCTAGTGCTAGAACGAACTATACATAGTGGGCCTAACTCTTGCCTGCTCTAGTGTAGGCATTAAAGGGTTGTATGTATTAAGCTGATTATGAAACTCTAGACGCAAACGTAAAGGCTTTATATATCTGAAGCAAGGCGCGTGGTAGTATTGCTTTCTGAAAACTATTGAATTACCTTAAAACACAATTATTCCATGTTAATCGTCTAAGCCGACGTAAGCCCTCCTAGAAGTATCGGAATGCTGCGTTAAGCTGTTTCGACGGACATTTTTATCTCCCAAAATCTAATGTTAATAAGATTGGTTTTGTAAGCACACGAATCTGACGTCAGATTAGGCTTAGCTATTCGAAGGACTGTATTGTTTACATATTCTGTCAAGCGTCCGGGGAATCGGGGAGTTCGGGAAAACATGTCAATCAAAGTCGGTCTCTGGAGCAGTTGGCCTGACTATTTCGCATCTGTTCGGGGAATTCATATCCGAAATGTCAGTTGTAATGTAACAAGGGCCTGACACTGTTCTCGGGCAGATACGGTTGTATAGTAAAACCGCGAATGTTTTGGAGCTTTTACTTGTATACCAACGGTTGAAACATAGTAAACACTCTTCTAGACACAGTTTCATACCTGGTGTCATCTTTAGTTAAAGTTAATAAAATTAATTATTTTACGATTATTTGTATGTATTTAAATCTACATCTAAACGAATATATTTGGATGACATCTTCCTAGGGGACTTAACTCGATCAATACAAGTTTTATTTAAACTGTAACCACTGTTGTTTTCGTAGTGGGTTCGTTCCGCACTAGTGGAATGCATTGCATAGTTCCGTAGGTGCATACTGACGCATACTGATGGTACATAGACAGTAGTAATGTGGTGAGTTCGTATCTAACAGAATGTACCATGACACTCAAACTCACAGGGGTGTGGAATAGCTGCACCTACTAAGAGGGGTACCGCAGTCTAGTAACACTCTATATCCACCCAAAATGTTTTTGAAAGGGTCGCTATAAACGTTTTCATTTCAATATAGCTTACATACAATATCCCTAATTTTTATACTCTCTCTCCCTCTTTCTCTCTCTCTCCCTCTCTCTCTCTCTCTCTCTCTCTCACACACATACACACACACACACACACACACATATATAACACATACATATATATATATGTATATATATATGTATATATATATAAATATATGTAACGCAACTCAATTAATATTTCAATCTCTATACATAGTTTTTCACAACCACTTCTGACTTGTCAGAACCGTCAAGCGTTGGGTCAAGGCATGACAAATTCTGAACTGGGAGGCTGCTGTGAGCGTGCTCTAAGACGGAAGCATGGTTCCTGTTCTGCTAGCCCTTGGTCTGGCAGGATCCGCAGTGCACAGGTGTCAGAGTATATGCACAGTATTACGATTACTCTACTGATGTCCGCCCCTTACAGGTAAGGAGAAAAACTAAAGTCACCAGAGGTCTATGTGATGGAAGTGATCATATGTGATCCATGAGTTTATTAATGTTATTACATTTATTTATTACCGACCTGAAATAGATTCATTAGATATTTCATAAGGTTTTAGTGTTTTAATAGAAACCTCACATTACATTTTTCAAATTAATTCTTCTTCAAGATAGACACTCTCAAGCGAGTGTGTGTGTGTTTGTGTGTGTGTGTGTGTGTGTGTGTGTGTGTGTGTGTGTGTGTGTGTGTGTGTGTGTGTGTGTGTGTGTGTGTGTGTGTGTGTGTGTGTGTGTGAGTGTTTGTGTGTGTGTGGGGGGGAGGGGGGTGTAAACCCTATTGGATGGGTATATATATATATATATATATATATATATATATATATATATATATATATATATACGATTTTATGTTTAGTCTAGATTGTAGTTGATTGCATTCTAGATTGTAAATTTGTAATAGGTCCCTCTGATGATGATGATGATGACGACATGGTCATCGACATGTACATAATAGTTTGATCTTAAGTAACGTTTTAGTCATTTTGATTATTTTTGTGGTAGTAGTGTTCTTGCAAATATTTTTATTGTAATTTATTGTACTACTATGCTCTTGTTATTGTATATAAACGTACAATTTCGCGTCAGTATAATTTCCGTCAGATTAATAGCGTCAGTATGTATTCCATCAGGTTAAACTTTGTGCCACTTCAAAGTGACGTATATGGAAACATACGGTTTTATATAACAGCTGATTCTATGTTATACATTGTGTCGTAAAACAACTGTTTCTTTATTTATTGAACATTGTTAAGGATACAGATTATTATTATTTAGTTTCGCTAAGTTAATAAATATATCTCATTACGTACAATTAGATGTTTTACCAAATTACCTGTAAACGTGGCTATAAAACTTATTTAAAAAAATAGACAACCGTATTCCTATTGTGTTTACATTTCTAATTTTGAGCAACTTCATATCTGTTACCTATTAAATGAATAGTACATAATAGGTGTTGGTGCTAAATGTTTAATCCTCTAATAATAATAAATTTTATCAAAATACACGAAAGGCATTTTAATATACGTTTGAAAGTATTTAAGTTTTACCTGTTCATACACCTTTATTGGTGTCCGTATTACAACTTTAAACTAATAACGACAAGAAATTGGGGACAATTTCATTAAATAGTTCTGTATAACTTTATAGCTATTCAAAGCTGTTTGTTGTTTACAAACGCGCAGACATCCTTTGTCTAAGTGTTAATGGTCCATTTAACTTGCACGAATTTACAATAGTTCTGTGTGGCAGGGAGGGAACAACAAAGCGACCCCCCTCAACCTAATCCCCCAGACACCTGGGTAGCTGTCAGTCAGACCCGAGCAACAGAAATTAACTTACTTACACATCGCCTGTTATCCTATTGCGTAGTGCCTGTATGCCGTCGTTTTATTGTACTTTACACGCGTCTCTCTCTTGTTTGACAGCCTGTAAGTAAAGTGGATTACCTCCCAGCATACTATCCTAAACTTGACATGGATATTATGTTATTCAATATACTTGGAATTTATTGAGGAAGAAGCGGAGACTTGTTTTGAGTATAGAAAAGTTATCTGTTCCAAGTAAATGCCTTGTTAAAACGCTACGGAGACTATAGTGACTTTAATTCGTGGATGTATAAAATTCCTTTAAATCACAAAATATGTTCTGCCTAAAGAAATTGCAACAATATTATTATTAAAATTATAAAGTATATTTTATTTATCCTAAATAATTCGTTTACGTTATATAATGTTAAAACTGAATGGAGATCGCATTTATCGATATTTGAACTATGTGAATTAATTTGTCAACGATTCACAAAGGTAAATATTAATAGAATTCACTCAAAATTTCACTACATATTAGTGTACTACAACAGTATTATCCAATCACTGATGAAGGCGACATTGTCGTCGAAACTAGTCTCTACGTAATATTGAACTAGTGTATGGTGAGACTTTGAGTGAACTCTTTTAATATTTACCGTTGTGGAATGTTCTCACTAGCTAAGCTCTAATTAACTTATTATAGATTAGTGGGAAAACAAACAAAAAACTCAGTGCGCAGTAGCGTAATTAAAATTTAATAAAACAACAATAGCCATGGATATATGTATATTTACACAACCTTGATGAACATTCGTAACCTTCTGATGACGCTAACTGTGTTAGCTAGATGTACATCAAGGCTGTGTGAATATTTTTAGAAAGGGTTATTGTTGCTTATTAGTTCAATAGATTAGTGAGTCTAAAAACCAATGCCATAAGTTATAAAGAACTCGTTTTTTAATCACCACTACATTAATTTCAAAATATTTTCAACAAATATTAAAACTTTGATTGTAAACGTGTGAAATTTTACCTGAAAATTTAAAATTTGATTCCGAAAACTTTAAAATGTAAAATATTATTCCGGACATTATTGATTTCAAAAACTGTTCTGGATAGAAAAAATTAGTTTATAGTTAAATTTTGTCAAAGGGCTTAAAATATGAAAACCAAGTAATATAAAGAAAAAATATAAAGAAAGCTAATTCCTGATTCCATCGTCAAAGAAATATTTTATTTTAGTTGCTTTTTATTTAATAATTACAGTTGATATAAATAAAGTAATATAACCTATGCGTTACAGCAGCTGTTGTACCACATAACCTATAACATAAAATCAGCTATTTTATGAAATCATATGTCATCATTTTATTTAAGCCGAAACGTCGACATTTGTATAGCCTTTTGCATACCTTGTCCCTTTTGTAAAATGTTTTTCTCGCATTTAAAACTGATATCAATTATTTAATTTATTCAATGAATTATTGTTTGGAAAAACTGTATTAACAGTTTGCCAAATGGAACAAAATAGCTAAATGCATACCTTGCCCTTTTTGTGAAAAGTTTTTCTCTCATATAAAACTAACATTAATTAATTATAAAATTAAATTAATGAATTAATATTTGACAAAAAACTGTATTAACAACAAGTGTCATCGACTAGAAGTTTAAAAAAAGTGTATTTTAACTTGAGTGGAAGAATAAAAAGTATTTTATAATGATTGAATATTTAAACAAGATATATATATATATATATATATATATATATATATATATATATATAAGGGGAGTGTGAACTAATGTAAGAATTTGAATAACTCAACCTAATAGAAAATTACTGAGATTAAAAATTAGGCATTAATTTCCACTCTAACATAAGAACACTCGTCGCATGAATTTCGCTTCCATTGGCAGTTTTATTAAATTATTTTAAGGTAAAGGGCTTGTAAATTGTTAGAAACGATGGGTTTTTACGTTTAACGGATAAATTTAATTACAAGCAGAATCTCTTTTGGGAGATATGGTAAATCTTCAAAATCCTAATAAGTGGTTAAAATATTAAACTGAGATGCAGTAGCGCCATACTCAAGATGTAAACTAGCCCAAAGACAACAGTTTTTGGAACGTCAGTGGTTTACATTTAAAGTATTGCTTGACTAAAATTTAGGTAAATCTGAGTCAAAAAGATTAAAATATTGTTAACATTGTAAACATAAGGGAAGTTCAAGCAAACGTTGAAGATACAGGAGCATCTCTTGCAGGTAGAGAAACATAGAGACTGTTACAAAGAACGTAAATAAAAGAAACAATAACACAGACGACGTAAATAAGTTGTGTGTTGGCACCCCTTAATAAAGATCCATTCCCTGTGATCCCTTGGGAAAGAGGTCTCCCATTACCCTCCCCATCGGTTTCCACTCCTCGCTCTTTAGTTACTTATCCAACCCCACACCCTATCTGCATCTTATCAATTACCTCACTCCCTAAACAAAAATACATACGAATCAACACACGCAACAAATTATACAGCTTTTAAACATTCGTTTGCGATCGAGGGTTGTACACTACGTGTGTCGTACGTTTCAAACATCGTTGGCTTTAAACATTCACACAACAAAGTTCTGCAAGGCTAGGTTACTGCTGGCGTTATACGTTAAACATTTGCAAAACGCTACTGACGTATTTTACGTATGAATAAATTGTTACATTACAAGCAATTTTAAAAGTGTTACAATTGTTACTTCTATGCTGTTCTTATATATATATATATATATATATATATATATATATATATATATATATATACGAACATTCCAGATTACCGGAATTACGTGTACTACATATACCTAAGACTTAAATATGGCTACATATATGTCTATATGATAATATAAAGTACGGGTAATCGGGTAATTATTGGGATAAGCGACTACCACTCCGATCGGAGAAATTTCTTTTCCTGATGAATTTGACCTTGCTGAACACGAATCTGAAGTTTTTTTTACTCCAAACACATTAAAAAAATAATAATAACCTAACCTAACCTGACCTGACCTGGTTTTCTTACGTTAATATGTGTTTGCCGTTAAAAATAACTTCAGATTCTTGTTCAGCAAGGTCAAATCTATCAGGGAAAAATTTTCACCTATCGGAGCGTTAGTAAGCACCAAAGGCAGTCCAGGTCAGGTTAGGCTATGTTTGTATGCAAATATGTGTTGGCAGTAAAAAAAAACCTTCAGATTCGTATTCAGCAAGGTCAAATTGATCAGAAAAAAACATATTTCGCCGATCGGAGCGGTAGTCGCTGATCTTAATAATTACCAAAGTACGTATAAGCTAATGTCAGGAGTAGAGTTAGTTAAGTACATTAACAAAAAAAAAAAAAAAAAAACACGCACCAATTGAAACATGTATTTTTTAATTGAAACAGGGTTTTATCATGTAATGTTTTAAAATGAACAATATAACAAACACTTTTAATAAAGCACAAATAAACTTACTACTGTACGTACTGGATATAAACACTTTACTTTTTTATAGAACTTCACTTCTTACTAAAAAATTAAGAAAATTTTTGTTTTCTTTGGTTTGTTGATTACCTTTTCATCAGCGTTCTTGCTGATCTGAAGCAGCAGCAAGACTTTATGGTATGGTATGTCGTTTTCTGTTGCCCAGTCAACGCATGTGTTAAAAGAGAAAATTGCATCGTTGTGTTTCACACCTAGCTCTCTTACTTCTTCTTCTTCAGCATCCCCTGTTTCAAATTCATCTTCACACTGTTGATGATCTCGCTGTTTGTTTGTAAATTAATGATATTTTCATCCCTTCAATTTATCCACTTGCTTACGTCTTCTGAATTTAAATCTCCACCTTGCTTGGCCTTGTTTACAATGTGGACTATCGTTTCCATGTCTTCACTTTTATTCTCGTCTGAAACTTTATCACTTTGATATTTTGGGGAATCAATCGATTACCATAAATGTTTCCACGATTTTTGAATGAGTTCTCGGGTGACAGAATTTCACGCATCTGTTAGAGAAAACGCTAGTTCTTTTGTCGTTAGTTTCTTTAATATTGCTGCAGTGTCATCAGTTTGTGCTACAACCAGATAAAAGAGGTTTTTTCTTTTAACCTCTCTTTCAGCTACTTATTTCTTTCTGTTTCTTAGGAGTGATTTATATTTTTATAGTCAGTTAACATCACAATCACATTTTTTGTAAACCAAGTTATTCTTACAACTATATTTTTATAAATTGGGTTACACTCGCAATTGAATTTTTGTTCACAATCATATTTTTATAAATTCAATTGTACTCATAATATTTATTTTTATAAAGCCAGTTATCCTCAAAATCATATTTTCATAAAATCAGTTATCCTTACAACACATACTATAAATTAAGTTATACTCACAATTGTATTTTTATAAATTCCATTGTACTCAAAATTAAACTACTGTTAAATCAGTTATCCTCACAATATAAATTATAAATTAAACTATGCTCACAATTGTATTTTTATAAATTCAGTTGTATTTACAATGATAATATTATAAAGTCAGTTAACCTCACAACACATATTAAAATTTTAGTTATACTCACAATTGTATTTTTATAAATTTCGTTCTATTCACAATGATACTACTATTAAGTCAGTTATCCTCACAATACATATTATAATTTTAGTTATACTCACAATTGTATTTTTGTAAATTCCGTTGTACTCACAATTAAACTACTGTTAAGTCAGTTATCTTCTCAGTAATAATTTTAATATAAATTATAAATTAAACTATACTCACAATTGTATTTTTATTAATTCAGTTGTATTTACAATGATACTATTATAAAGTCAGTTATCCTCACAATACAAATTATAATTTTAGTTATACTCACAATTGTATTTTTATGCAATTCAGTTATACTCAAAACGATACTAGGCCTACTATAAAGTCAGTTATCCTCACAACACATATTATAAATTAGGTTATACTCACAATTGTATTTTTATAAATGCCGTTGTACTCACAATGATACTATGATAAAGTCAGTTATCCTTACAATACATTATAAATTAGGTTATACTCACAATTGTATTTTTATAAATTCAGTTGTATTTAAAATGATACTATTATAAAGTCATTTATCCTCACAATACAAATTATAATTTTAGTTATCCTCATAACACATATTATAAATTAAGTTATACTCACAATTGTATTTTTATAAATTCAATTGTACTCACAATGATACTATGATAAAGTCAGTTATCCTCACAATGCATATTATAAATTAAGTTATACTCACAATTGTATTTTTATAAATTCAGTTGTACTCACAATGATACTATTATAAAGTCATTTATCATCACAATGCAAATTATAATTTTAGTTATCCTCACAATACATATTATAAATTAGGTTATACTCACAATTGTATTTTTATTAATTCAGTTGTACTTACAATGATACTATGATAAAGCCAGTTATCCTCACAACACATATTATAAATTAAGTTATACTCACAATTGTATTTTTATAAAATTCAGTTGTACTCACAATGATACTATGATAACGTCCGTTATCCTCACAAAGCATATTATTATAAATTAAGTTATACTCACAATTGTATTTTTATAAATTCAGTTGTACTCACAATGATACTATTATAAAGTAGTATCCTCACAATACATATTATTATAAATTTAGTTGTACTCAAATTCATATTTTTATAAATTGAGTTATACTCAGACCTATTTGTTATAAATTGGGTAAAACAATGATATTACTATAAAGCCAGTTACTTTCAAAATCATAATTTCATAAAATCAGTTGTTTTCACAATATATATTATTATAAATTTAGTTATACTCATAAACGTATTTTTATAAATTGTGTTATACTCAGACCTATTTGTTATAAATTGAGTAACACAATGATATTATTATAAAGTCAGTTATCTTCAAAATAATAATTTCATAAAGTCAGTTATTTTCACAATACATAATATTATAAATTTATTTATACTCATAATAATATTTTTATAAATTGAGGTATACTCTAAACGATATTGCTGTAAATAGGGTAACACAATTATATGTTTACAAAGTCAGTTATTTCCATAATCATATTTTTGCAAATTCATTTGTACTCACAATGACATTTTTATAAAGCTAGCGATCCTCAAAATCCTGTTTTTATAAAGTCGGTTATCTTCACAACATATTTGTATAAAATCAGTTATTATCATAATTATATTTTTATAATTTCAGTTGTATTCACACTGATATTTTTACAAAGCTAGCGATCCTCCAAATCATGTTTTTATAAAGTCGGTTATCTTCACAACATATTTGTATAAAATCAGTTATTATCATAATTATATTTTTATAATTTCAGTTGTATTCACACTGATATTTTTACAAAGCTAGCGATCCTCAAAATCATGTTTTTATAAAGCCAGTTATCCTAACAACATATTTGTATAAAATCAGTTATTATCATAATTATATTTTTATAATTTCAGTTGTATTCAGGCTGATATTTTTATAAAGCTAGCGATCCTCAAAATCCTGTTTTTTATAAAGTCGGTTATCTTCACAACATATTTGTATAAAATCAGTTATTATCATAATTATATTTTTATAATTTCAGTTGTATTCACGCTGATATTTTTACAAAGCTAGCGATCCTCAAAATCATGTTTTTATAAAGTCGGTTATCTTCACAACATATTTTATAAAATCAGTTATTATCATAATTATATTTTTATAATTTCAGTTGTATTCACGCTGATATTTTTACAAAGCTAGCGATCCTCAAAATCATGTTTTTATAAAGTCGGTTATCTTCACAACATATTTGTATAAAATCAGTTATTATCATAATTATATTTTTATAATTTCAGTTGTATTCACGCTGATATTTTTACAAAGCTAGCGATCCTCAAAATCATGTTTTTATAAAGCCAGTTATCCTAACAACATATTTGTATAAAATCAGTTATTATCATAATTATATTTTTATAATTTCAGTTGTATTCACGCTGATATTTTTACAAAGCTAGCGATCCTCAAAATCATGTTTTTATAAAGCCAGTTATCCTAACAACATATTTGTATAAAATCAGTTATTATCATAATTATATTTTTATAATTTCAGTTGTATTCACGCTGATATTTTTATAAAGCTAGCGATCCTCAAAATCCTGTTTTTATAAAGTCGGTTATCTTCACAACATATTTGTATAAAATCAGTTATTATCATAATTGTATTTTTATAATTTCAGTTGTATTCACGCTGATATTTTTACAAAGCTAGCGATCCTCAAAATCCTGTTTTTATAAAGTCGGTTATCTTCACAACATATTTGTATAAAATCAGTTATTATCATAATTATATTTTTATAATTTCAGTTGTATTCACGCTGATATTTTTACAAAGCTAGCGATCCTCAAAATTATGTTTTTATAAAGTCGGTTATCTTCACAACATATTTGTATAAAATCAGTTATTATCATAATTATATTTTTATAATTTCAGTTGTATTCACGCTGATATTCTTACAAAGCTAGCGATCCTCAAAATCATGTTTTTATAAAGCCAGTTATCCTAACAACATATTTGTATAAAATCAGTTATTATCATAATTATATTTTTATAATTTCAGTTGTATTCACGCTGATATTTTTACAAAGCTAGCGATCCTCAAAATCATGTTTTTATAAAGCCAGTTATCCTAACAACATATTTGTATAAAATCAGTTATTATCATAATTATATTTTTATAATTTCAGTTGTATTCACGCTGATATTTTTATAAAGCTAGCGATCCTCAAAATCCTGTTTTTATAAAGTCGGTTATCTCCACAACATATTTGTATAAAATCAGTTATTATCATAATTATATTTTTATAATTTCAGTTGTATTCACGCTGATATTTTTACAAAGCTAGCGATCCTCAAAATCCTGTTTTTATAAAGTCGGTTATCTTCACAACATATTTGTATAAAATCAGTTATTATCATAATTATATTTTTATAATTTCAGTTGTATTCACGCTGATATTTTTACAAAGCTAGCGATCCTCAAAATAATGTTTTTATAAAGCCAGTTATCCTAACAACATATTTGTATAAAATCAGTTATTATCATAATTATATTTTTATAATTTCAGTTGTATTCACGCTGATATTTTTACAAAGCTAGCGATCCTCCAAATCATGTTTTTATAAAGCCAGTTATCCTAACAACATATTTGTATAAAATCAGTTATTATCATAATTATATTTTTATAATTTCAGTTGTATTCACGCTGATATTTTTACAAAGCTAGCGATCCTCAAAATCATGTTTTTATAAAGCCAGTTATCCTAACAACATATTTGTATAAAATCAGTTATTATCATAATTATATTTTTATAATTTCAGTTGTATTCACGCTGATATTTTTACAAAGCTAGCGATCCTCCAAATCATGTTTTTATAAAGCCAGTTATCCTAACAACATATTTGTATAAAATCAGTTATCACAATTATATTTTTATATTTTCAGTTGTATTCACGCTGATATTTTTACAAAGCTAGCGATCCTCAAAATCATGCTTTGTAAAGCCAGTTATCCTAACAACATATTTGTATAAAATCAGTTATTATCACAATTATATTTTTCTTAACATATTCACTTTTGTTATTATGGAAGCGAGTATAATTTATTTTGTTTGTTAAATACTCTTTACAAAGTTATTAATTGCTATTACACGGGCTTTTGTGTCGGGCAAGGCCTTTCTATAGAATTCATTTTACTATACCACCTTCTGTTTTATTTATTCTTCTTCCGGTTACTATTTTCAAATCAGCAAGTAATGGCTTCTTTGTATGAGGTAATTATCTGTTACATCTATTTAAAGGAGTAAAGTCAGGGATAGAGAAAGTACATTTCCGGTAAGGATACTACTGGACCGGACTGTTAGTAGTACGTTAATATGAACCACGCGACCCTGAGAAAAATACGCTTCACACAGAATTAGAGGTTTTTAATTTAAATTAAACAAAAACGTCGAATTATTTTTTAAACCGACCAACTAGTTAGATTACAGAATTAAATTGCATTGTGTCCCGTTGAAAGTAATTTTATCACTACTTTGTATTTGCCACGTACGAAGTGATTAATTCGTCGAATCATATAAATACATTAATTAAAAAAGCAGAGTACAAACGTTAATAATGTAAACATTGGAGAGAGCAATGCATCGAGGGTAGGGAATATAATCAGTTTTTTGTCGCATCCAATCAACGAATATCACAATGTATGCAACGAGTAATGTGTTTGTTTCGACATTAAATTACAGCGGCTTAAACTGCGATGACGTGGCTATCGATTACTGGATTAGAGCAGGCAACCAATTTATTGGCAATAAATGAATGGAGGGTGGTTCCATGCTCTGCCGACGCTCTTGATTACATTTGCACATCCAAACTGTTGACTCCACTCTGACACTAGAGGGGCAATCATCCAATAAACTCTTTGACAAATACTCCACTCCCATATCCAACGTTGCATCTATTCGTATGCTATGTACCACGATTATTAAATGCATTTAAAAATAACATCTGTAGGCAATGATTCCAAATGAAATTTGTAAATGTTTCCCATTATATTAATAACATTAAATGAACGACCCTCCTGTAAGGATAAAATATTAATAGTAAACCTCGTTTTGTAAAGTAGTCCCTACTTAAAGTAGGTATTTGTAACAACATCTTACAATCTCTGGTTATCTGAAAATGTTTATAAATAAATTTAATTTTCCTGTTTTTAAATGGAGTATACAGTGCTATTTCAAGATATGTGTCCTTCAACCCGGCTTCCCCATTAAATTATATATAGGCTCATGCGTTCACTACAACCTTCATTATTCTTCTATAGTGTTACCAGCTTGTTCTTATTTCGGGTAGACCAAGCCTTCTCAGCGTTAAATGTCTAACCAGTTCTGACCGTGAAACTAAATATTCTGCGTGATGCTACTTATTGCTAATAGTTTTAAATCTACTGCTACTAAATTTAATACTATTATATTTTCTGCTAATAAATCTACTTTTATCACATTTACTGCTATTACATCTACTGCTACTAGATTAACTGATATTAAATCTACTGGTAATACACATGTCACCTGATATTTACTCTACTGGTAATACACATGCCACCAGTATAAAATCTACTGTTATTGGATCTATTAAACTTACTGCTACTACATTTACCGATATTTAATCTACTACATTTACTGATATTTAATCTACTACATTTACTGATATTTAATCTACTACATTTACCGATATTTAATCTACTGGTAATACACATGCCACCAGTATAAAATCTACTGTTATTGGATCTATTAAACTTACTGCTACTACATTTACCGATATTTAATCTACTACATTTACTGATTTTTAATCTGCTACATTTACCGATATTTAATCTACTACATTTACTGATATTTAATCTACTACATTTACTGATATTTAATCTACTACATTTACCGATATTTAATCTACTGGTAATACACATGCCACCAGTATAAAATCTACTGTTATTGGATCTATTAAACTTACTGCTACTACATTTACCGATATTTAATCTACTACATTTACTGATATTTAATCTACTACATTTACCGATATTTAATCTACTACATTTACTGATATTTAATCTGCTACATTTACTGATTTTTAATCTACTACATTTACTGATATTTAATCTACTACATTTACTGATATTTAATCTAATGGTAATACACATGCCACCAGTATAAAATCTACTGTTATTAGATCTATCAACTCTACTGCTATTTCATTCACTAATATTTAATCTACTGGTATTACATCTATTCCTATAAAATCTACTACTACGTACTCTACTTTTACTATATCTACTGCTGATAAGTATACTTCTATTTAAATCTACTGACATTATATCTTCTGCTAATAAACCTACTACTATTAAATCAACTGCTAATTAAATTAAAAGCTATTTAATATACTGCAATTAAATCCACTGCGGCTACATCTACGAGTGATAAATCTACTGCGTTTACATCTATTTGTATTAAATTTACTAATGCTATTATATCTACTAATATTTACTAATGTTAAAACTACTGCTTGTATCTACTTAGCACTAACATTTTTTTAAGGAAAACTTAGTGTTTAAAATTATATCAGCAACTAAGCTTTGCTTCAGTAAGAAACCCATTGACCAGGAGATCTAAGAGACGTCGTACCATCATGTCTAGACACCTACTCTCTGCCAGGGCGGTAAAGACGTTCCTCCTTCTTGTAAGAACATGGATATGGAAAAATCCGTAAACTAATCAAGGCCAAGAAAAGGGCACAATGATCCCTTATACGTTGGGGGATAGGGTAATGGTATGGTAAGATAGTTTGCTTAGAGCAAACCAATCTCAGGTAGAGATAAGAAGGTCTGGCGAAGGAATGGTAAAGCCATTAGGCCTAGTAATTATCAGTATATATTTTAATGCAGTGTATTAAAACATTACACTTTGTAAACGAAAAGCAACTAAAAAAGTAGATAAAAAACTAAAGTACTGGGATCGAAAAATTTCCAATAGAAGCAAGAATAGCATTGCCTTGCAACTTTATTTGATTTTACTCTAATCTTTGGTGAGATATGTAGTACTAGCATGATTTGAGATAGGCCTAAATACTGTTTAGTGTGTGTGTGTGTGTGTGTGTGTGTGTGTATGTGGTAGATGGTGTTTGATGTGTGTGTGTGTGTGTGTATGTGTGTGTGTGTGTGTGTGTGTGTGTGTGTGTGTGTGTGTGTGTGTGTGTGTGTGTGTGTGTATTTGTGTGTGTGTGTGTGTGTGTGTATTTGTGTGTGTGTGTGTGTGTGTGTGTGTGTGTGTGTGTGTGTGTGTGTGTGTGTGTGTGTGTGTGTGTGTGTGTGTGTGAGTGTGTGTGTGTGTGTGTGTGAAGTGTGGTGTGTGTGTGCGCGAGCGCGTTTGTGTGTGTGTGTATGTGTACGCACGAGCGCGTTTGTGTGTGTGTTTGTGTTTGTGTGTGGCATAAAAGAACTTACATAAAAGGTTTGAACATTTTTTTCAAGAGAAAATATAAATACAAAACAAAACAGGGAAATCAGACAAATTGCATTTTTTACCAGGTTTCTCCAGTACAGGTTTGTACGGTTCATCAGAGCACTTTTGGTTCTATCCACACTATTATACGTTTTTATGATTGTTGAAGAGTATTTAAATATTTCTATGATTTCTTTTAAGTGCTTCGTATTAAAATAACAGAGGTTTTGGAAAAGAATCGATTCTAAAATAGTGTCGATTGTTTATGTAGGCTGGGCGTGGCTTGGCCATGTCGGACCAAACTTTATCGTGTTTTTCCTTTCTATTATGGCATTGTTGACGTATTACTCCGCGCTTTTCAGCGACAACCTCCATTAAATTTATCATTTCCGTCGGACAAAATAAAAACTTCCAACTTTTTGTTAAAAGAGTATATTTTCCGTCTATTGTTTTTGTAAACAACACGGGGACAATGTGTTGGGAAGGGAGATAGCGCCTCCGACGCGCTAAATCAAAACAACTCATTCACGCTTCATCGATAAATTAATTTCAATAGAAATGTACAGGCCCTCTGCTGTGGTTGTTGGCAATTGTTTTATGGCTGTGAATCAATTAATGTGGATTGCGCGAGTTTCCAACAATGCTCGACAAATGATCCCCCCCCCCCACCAAAACATCCAATGTACACGGCTTACCCAGGGCTAGCACTCTATTACGATAATGATTCTATATTCTGTGTACTTGTCCAACATATATAATTCCATGTAGATAGCGAATCCCGTATTGCCTTTTATTTTATATTATTCATTAGTGTACTTTAGTGTGACACGTAATCACATTGCAGGAATATTACTGGTTTGAACAGCTTTTTTATCCATACATTAATTATCTCTCTTCGTACTAATTAATAAAACACAATAATGACGATGGAAATGAACTATTTACCACAAAGCTTGGATAAATCGAGACTGGAAAACGTCAAAAATAAACAAATACTAAACGAAATGTAAATGGATAAAAATATTTCGGGAGGAAATAGAAAGAAAATAATTAGCATGGTTTGGACAAGTAAAGAGAATGGGAGAAGACTGACGACTTCGAAAGGTACTAGAGTGGGTTCCCAATGAGAAAAAAGAGAGAATGGCAACGAAGAAGTTTTGCGTGATGGTATCAACGACGTAATAACTGGAAGAAACCTAGAAGAGGCATTAACGTAAGACAGAAGAAATTGGAAACTGGGGACAGAGCGGCGGCGAAAGCTGTAATGTGTATATATACAGAAAACGAATAATTAGATTGACGAGTAAAGAACTTATATTACTGAGTACAAATACGGTGTCTTGCCTGATCTTGTTTTCTGCTACTGGCTTCTGTAGATGCAACAGGAGACAGGCCTTGGCTCAGACCAGTGTCTCATCATAACAGCCCTTCGACCAATACTGAAGTAGGTGATAGATCTCTGAATGGCCTAAGGTCTGACAGATTGGGAAAGTCTAATCAGCATAGATCCCACGCTATTCACCCTTAAATCATATCTAAAAGTTCTTTTGTTGAAGAACAGATCTTTATATGTATAAAATATTATCGATTATTCAAAATCATAATTGCAAAGAAATAAAACTACCTTTAATATATGCGTAAACACTAAGTTATACATAAAGACTTATTGTAATGTTATTTTGCTATAAAACGAATTACTACATAAACTATAACCCTACCACTAAAAATATTCGGCGAATAAACAACAAAACATGCAATACATTAAAACAAAATAAAGTAAATTCCTATTTAGGTCACCAAAGAAAACTTTATTTTTGTTACTTTTAATAAATAAATAAATTTGAAATAAATTTGAAGAATATACATTTATATATATGAGAGTGTATATATATATATATAAATGTATATAAATATATTCGTAATTGGTAAAATAGAAGGTAACATTATTTATAATAATTGATTAAATTTACTGAATAAATAAAATTTGCAAAAACCGTAATAACATCAAGTGTCATCTACTACAAGTTTTATAAAAAGTATTTGAACTTGATTGGATGAAAAAAAAAGTATTTTATTAACAATTGAAATTTTGAACAAGATATATATAGGGAGAGTGGGAACTAATTGTAGAAGTTGAAAAAGTCTGATACTATAAAATATCACATTAGTTGATTATTACTCAAGTTTCGTTAACACATTTGTCATTCTCAGAAATCAATACATTTTAAAGGTTTTATATTTTTTAATCAGATTTCCTTCCAAACAAAATCCTTCAGCCGAGGCAAATAGATAAGACTTTTATAGTTCATTGTTTTCTTATATTTTTCTGAGTCTTATATATATATATATATATATATATATATATATATATATATATATATATATATATATATATATAGAGAGAGAGAGAGAGAGAGAGAGAGAGAGAGAGAGAGAGTTCAAATTTTCAATCATTAATAAAATATATTCATTAAACTCAAGTTCAAAAACACATTCTTTTAAACTTGAAGTGGATGACACTAGATGTTAACACAGTTTTATCAAATATTATTTAATTTAATTAATTATTTGAGTTTTATATGTTGGAAAAATATTTTACAAAAAGGGCAAGGTATGCAATATAGTTATTTCTTCCCATTTGGCTTAAAGTAAGTGATAACATATGATTTTATATAACATCTGACTTTACCTTATATGTTATAAAGTAGAACAGCTGTTTTAACGCATAGGTTATGTTACTTTATTTACATTAACTGTAATTATTTAATAAAATTTAACTAAAATAAAATTTTTGTTTGGTGAGCCAAGTAGGGCTACGTTACGTTTTTAAAAAAAAATTATATATTACTGATTATACCTTGCTTTAAGAAAGAGAGGGTCAGAACAGTTTTTAAAATTCATATGAAATTTTAAAAAAAATTGTATGGTTATGTCAACTGCGGACGATAAACACATTAGAATGTTTCTGGAGACACTGCTGATTGGAATCAGGTCCTTTAGTTTAGTAGTAAAGAGTCATTTTATATTGTCATTATGTATAAATCAAAAACAATAAATATTAGAATTGAATTTCTGTGTTAGACAAATTTAAAATAAGGGGATCTGACATTAACAATATTTTATCACAGTGAAAATATTAGTAAGAGCTCCATTACTACAAACTAATAAAAAATAACAAATAACACAAGCTATTTAATAATTAACCCTTATGTACATTTCGATGACCATGTCATCGTCATGAGACGGTCTTATTACAAAATTACAATTTAGCAAACTACAAGTTACAAACTAGAGTAACAAGACCCTCTGATGATGATGACATGGTCATCGAAATGTACATAGGAGTTAATTCTTAAGTAACTTGTTTATTTGTTATTTTTTATTATTTTTGTGGTATTCGGGTTCTTTCCAATATTTTCATTGCAATATATTGTACCACTGTGCTCTTTATATTGTATAACATGTTGTCAAATTAACACAAAGCCGACATAGGACTTGATAAATTAACAAAATAAGTAAAGCTTATATTCCCTTTAAAATTGTTTTTATGCATTTAAAGAAACACTGGAGAAGGATTTTTGTTAAATAAAGTCAATTATAAAACGAAAATCCAATTTTGGTTATTTATTCATAAAATATTGTTTTAACCTTCCAGAAGTTAAATTACACAATTTTACTCGAATTAATGTTGATTCTTGTTTTGTACTTATTGTACTTATCTTATGTCTGAAATTGGACCCAAACAGGTAATATATACAAACATTTTTTAAAGTAATTCCTACTTAGGTCAACAAAGAAAAATTTTAGTTTCCTTCTATTTTATAATTAGAATAATTATAAATTTGTATATACATGTGATAGAATAACAATATAAAGTGACAAAATAGAAAACGAATATCCTTGCAATTTTTCATTTTCCTTGCTATGTATGGTGTTGGCGTATTATTTTAATTTGTTATATTTATACGCCTTTTTCGTCGTTTGCACTGTGTTGCAGTTTCTTTTCGCATTGTCCGTTTGTGAAGCAAGGCTCGATAGCGTTAATCCAATTTGATTATTTTATTCTTTTCATTCATTTATAATCCTAAAGCATTATTTATGATTTTGTGTGGTAACCATGACAACAATTTAAAGTCACACAATGGAGGTTTAACATATACATCTTTGAAAAATTTATTTCTAGGTATGGAAAGTTGGCCCAGAACCAAAAGCACTAGACTTTGAACATGAAGATACTCAGTTCGAATCCGACCAAGACCCCCAAATGTTTACAATTATTTTATTGAATAAATATTCAAACACTGCATATTTTATATATACTAGTAAAGGTATTTTATAAAAAATTGACAATTTGTATATATATATATATATATATATATATATATATATATATATATATATCACGAGAGTGTGAGCTAACAAAAAAAATTTTTAAATGTCACAAGATATTATATTACTATTATTATAAATAAAGTATTATAACATATGCGTTAAAACAGCTGTTCTAAGACATAACCTACAACATAAAATCAGTTGTTTTATGAAATCATATGTCATCACTTATTTTAAGCGTAAATTTCGAAATTTGTATAGCCTTTTGCATACCTTGCCCCTTCCGTAAAATGTTTTTTCCCATATAAAACTAATTTTAATTATTTAATTTAATTAATTAATTATTGTTTGGAAAAACTGTATTAACATCAAGTATCATCCACAAGTTTAAAAAAATGTACTTGAACCTTAGTAGAAAAAAGATGAATTATATAAAAGATTGAAAATTAGGACAAGATATATGGGCCTACAAAGAGTGTGATCTAACAGAACGAGTTGAAAAATTATTCCCTATAATAAGTTATTAAACCGTGTTCTATAATATTTATGTATATATAATTTTATAATTATTCCGTGTAAACCCAAGAGCGCAAAGAAGTGTAAAATAAAAACTGAGATGATGCGTTTAGTGCTAACCTACATTGGTAGACATTAACATGGTTGTGGTATATTTGTTGGACAAACTGACCACTGCGGGGTGAGTAATGGTCTGGAGGTGGGGTGGGTCTAATGATGACGGATAGCTTGGCTACCACTCTCGCCTCACTTTACCTCCCCATCTTATAACCATTAGGGTGTTTGACCATTCTTCTGCTTTCACGGCTTTGTAATCATTTCCCATTCAACAAATCTTGAATACGTTACTAGGCTGTACATAGGAAATATTTCACAGTACATGAGAGAAATTTTGTAAATTTCTAACACTTTTCAATTGGATAATTTAAGTGAGTTTATTTGTATGATTTCTTTCAGAAATTAGGAGTTCTGGTGGTTTTAGTTTATTATTATTATTAGATGTCTTCTATTAGCTCATACTCTTCTGTTATAGTCTATATATCTTGTACAAATTTTCAACATTCGTATTTTTAAAATACGATTTTATTCATCTAATCAAGTTCAAATACATTTTTTCAAACCAATATTGGATGACAATTGATGTTAACACAGTGTTTTAAAATATTTGTTCAGTAATTAAATTATAAAAATTTAGGGATCCTAGGTCGTTTTCGAACTTATTATATTCATGTTCGAAGTCTAAGGCTTTTGGCACTGAGCCAAATTTCCATCACTAGAAATGATTTTTTTTAAAGGTCTATATGAAAAACCTTCATTATATAACCTTAATTTGTTGCCATGGTTTCCATAGATATCATAGAACATGCTCTGATATTAAAAATGAACGAAAAGAATGAAATAAACAAACAAAATGGATTAACGGTATCCGATCTTGCTTCACAAACAGGCAATGTGAAAGGAAAGTTAAAGATACTTCAGGACAATGCAAGCGTCATAAAAAGCAAGCGTGTAAGTAGAAAGAAATCGAAATAATAGTCCAACAACATACAATAAAGGAAAATCCAAAATTGCAAGGAAATTCTATTTTGCACTTAATATTGTTATTCTGACATATGTATATACAAATTTTAAATTAATTGTAATTATATTTATATAAAAAAATATATATTCTATTTACATTAACCTTAGGCCTACTTATTGCTAATTAGAAGATTGGATAACATATTACAAGAGAGAAAGTAACAAATCAGTTTAAGAATATTATTAACGAAGGAAATTTACAAGGATATTACGTTACTTTAGGATGTACACATGTTAAAGAAAAATAAATAAAATGAAACACACACACACACACACACACAAATATATATATATATATATATATATATATAATAAAATAAAATATTTCAAAAACAAGAATACTTTTAATGAATATATTTATTCAAAGCTTTTCGCCGATAAAATAGTACCAGCATCTTCAAGAAAATAATTATCTGTTAAAATATTTTTACAAAATTAAATCATATGTGCTACAAACGACCATATGTTTATAAGTATTGCACTTTATGCAATTTTTTCTATAACATCAATGACCTTATAAATAGTTTGGTGCCTTGATCTCACTTGAATTTGTTCATCAATTAATTTGTCTTTAACTTTATGCTTATAAATTTCCAATGTTTCAAATATATTCATTTTTAATCCTTTATTTAATTCTTTTATTAATTTCGTATTTTCTATTTCCGGAAACTCGTGTCCATTATTAATACAATGCGTAGCTAAATTTGATTTGTATATGTTTGGTTTGATATAAGCCTTTAAATGTTCTTTGTATCTTTCTTTTAATTTCTTTTTTGTTTGTCCTACATATAATTTATTACAAGTTAGACATTTTATATTATATACTCCATTTCCTTCTTGCATATTATTTTGATTTTTGTTATTGTTTATTAAATTTTTAATTTTATTATCAGTTTTATATGTAATTTGTAAATTTGTTTCTTTAAATAACCTTGTAATTTTATTTATTTCGTTATCAGTGAATGTAAAAGTTGTCCAAATATTTTCTCTCTTATTAGGTACAAAGTTATTTTCGAGTTTCTGTTTTCTTATTATGTTATTATTTAATTTATCTTAAGTTTTTCTTTTATATCCATTTTCTAAACCAATTTGATATATTATATTTTTCTCTTTTATTTGATCATTTAAGTTCATTGGTATTTTGTACATTCTATGTAGTAAATTATAAAGCGCAGCCATTTTTTGGTTGTATACTTTGGTTGTAATTTGAATAATTAGGTATTATTTGATTTGTCTGCGTTCATCCATACAACCAAACAATGGCGCTTACAAACTCATATATATATATATATACACCTGTGCTAAATAGATACATATATTTTTTAGAAACCTTTACTAGTACAGACTAGAACTTGAATACGTTAACAGATTGTGTTATTATAATCCAAGTGTAATGCATATGTTTCATGTAGGTTAAGGCGGAAAGTTATGGTTTATCTGTCGTCCCGGTAGATTTGTTCTCTATATTGTGTTTTTATTCTGGCTATAAAGTGTTCATTAGGCTACTTTCATTTGGGATACGTTCTTCCGTTACTTTTGTAAAAATAGTAATTATAATGAATAAAATATAGCCTACTACAAAATAGCCTATAAACAACTAAATAGTTCCCACAACAAACTAAATATACTAACCCATTCGCATTTAAACCTATTTAGCAGTCACGGATATAGGCTATATTGCTTTGTAATATAACACTCAAGATATATTTCCGTAGGAATTTTGTTTTTAGTTGTGAATAGTCTTTCAATAACAGTGCTAAATGTTTATTATGTTAAAATAAATATTCGAGAATGGAAGTAAAACAGTAAATCTCAAAATATTAATTATGGCCTAAATGGAAAGTAGTGTGAAGTTACTTAGTCTACGAAGTTTCCAACAGAGTGTTCCACTTGACAATTGTGCTGATGTACGCTATCAGTGTGAGCAACTTTATATTAAGTTTTTGTCTCCCTCCCCCATCATTGTTTGCCAGCAGATGCAAGTTTCTAAAAATATATCCGACGTTTTGATATATTTGCCAGAGATAACACAATGGCACATACTAAATCTTCTTTGCTGAGTCATGGCAAAGCGATATAAAGTTTTAGGGATTATTGTCTATTGTAGGAGACGAACTCTGCTCTTTAAAATTTAATATATTTTGACAAACTCTCACAATACGACCGCAAACAAGAATCAAGTTTGGCTGTTCAAACAAGGGAGCACAAACAACTGTCACCGTAAAGTAAAAGCAGAACGGGGCGAGCGAGAGTGCGGGGTTAAAGTTTGCCGTTCGTGTCACCGAGGTAAGAACTTCCAACTTTGCCGAATTAATTAATCGTTCGATTTATTAACACGCCCAATTGTAAGGAACATATATGGGTGTGCGGGCTGTTTGATCGGTAGAGGTGACGCAGCAACAATATGGCTTTCTTCTCGGTTTAGTCACCAGATAGGGCTCCTTAGCTGTGGAGAAAGTAGCCTATATAGGAGACGTAAACTCCGAAGAGAAATTCTGGTCCCGCTCCTTACCTATAGGAAAAGAAGCCTATATAGAAGACGTAAACTCCGAAGACACCCTGGATCCACTTCTTAGCTGTAGGGAAAGTGGCCTATATAGGAGACGCAACACCGAAGAGAAACCCTGGTCCCACTTCTTAGCTGTAGGGAAAGTAGCCTATATAGGAGAAGCAAACACCGAAGAGAAACCCTGGTCCCAGTTCTTAGCTGTAGGGAAAGTAGCCTATATAGGACACGTAAACTCCGAAGAGAAATTCTGGTCCCGCTCCTTAGCTGTAGGAAAAGAAGCCTATGTAGGAGATGTAAACTCTGGAGAGAAGCCCTGGTTCCGCTGCTTAACTGTAAGGAAAGCAGCCTTTCTAAGGGAAACCACTCTGAAGAGAAACCCTGGTCCCGGTCCTTAGCTGTAGAGGAGACGCCTATCTACGAGAAGGAAACTCTAAAGAGAAACCCTGGCCCTCCAGGTTGGTAGTTCAGGCCCGGGGAAACACTTCATTACGTAGAACACGAAATGGCTTACTAAGAAATTTAATAAAATAATAAGAAGGGAAGGATATAAAGGTAGTTATAGTGGTACATACGGAAACAAGTGACAAGACTCTGAAAGAGTGGGATACCATGACCCAAATTCGTAATGGTGTGATTAGATAGCCAAGGAGGGAGTATCGATATGATAAGAAGGAAATAGAGAACATGCATTAAGACATTGAAGGGAGTTGGCAGTAGAATGATGAAGGGGAACCTTAAAATCAGGTCAGAGAAAATGACAGTGATGCGGGTATGTGGAATTGGGGATAATGTAGAGGTGGCCGAGAAGCACGAGGTGTATGAAAAACGCAATGACGAAAAGAAGAAGATAGAAAGGGCTAGAAATTTCTTAATGGGAACTTGAATAGAAAAACCGGGAAACTCAAAGTATTGTGTCAGTACGGGAGAGGTATTGCAAATACAATGGCAACAGACTTTTAGCGGAATTTCAACATAATGATTTGAAAATGTCAAAGTGGATTTATCAGCATTCAATATCCAAAAATACACACATGGTCACATAAAAACAAGAAACCTCAGGACTATTATAGATAATGTCACAAATTCAGATTCAGCAGAGTGTTACGGGTAAGTATAGTAAGAAAGAAAGATGGTGATGAAAGAAGAATGGTGGCATGGAGTGGCTGTGTCAACACTCACCTACTAGGCGGAGAACACAAAGATAGATCCCTAATGAGGAGAATCTCCAGTCCAGCGTATGAAAACCTTATCCCCAGATCCAACCTCATTCTCGTGACAAAAGTACGGGTGACAAGCGTCAGGCCCGAGATAGCATGAATGGTGCCACGGCCCGTGATTCCAGCATACAAGAATCTTGCGGCCTTACTGTAAAGTAAGTGGCCCCTGGGATAAGGCGAACTGCAACCATACCCTACATAAAACAAAATTAAAAAAACACTAAAACGGTGGAACCAAAAGGTTTCTAAAGGCCTTTAGGAAGAATTATGGAAGAATGGAATTAGAAAAGCGTACGCTGAATAATGGACCGTTCTACAGGGTCGTGGTTTTATGCTGAGGGTCAAGAAAACATAAGAGGAGAATTCGTAGACTATGTAGGGCAGATATCTCAAGCCCCTACAATCGCTGGTGCAATGCAGAACTTTTTAGGATATCAGAATCTTTCAACAGATAATTTTGTTGGATTTGGATTAGACGGATGTTCTGCGATATAAAAAGAAGATGGCGAGCAAGCCATTCTACATTGCAGCGGGATGGTTTCGACAATGACACGATAGTTCCGAAACACGCCATCAAATAGGTTTAAAAGTTTTCAAGTCAGTTACGCATTAATTACTTATAATTTATTCAGTGAATTCTGATTACAAGCAACTTTCAAACATTTTATCTTCTACAAATTATTTATAATTTGAAATATACAAATATTTTCGCAACAGGTTTTTAGAACTTTTACTCTAATTTAAAAAAATGTTTCAGATTTAGGCTCATGAAACTTATAGACAATTAAAAATATATTTTAAAAATTAGTGATAATTTTAACAATAACATAAACAAGTGATATAAATTGTTTTTCAAGTCAACTTTTAATGAGGTCAACATATTTTATTTTAGTTACTTTTTGTTTTATAATTACAATAATTATAAATACGAATAAAACATATGACAGAATCACAACTTCAAATGGCAAAATTTCTAAGCTAATATCATTGCAATTTTCCATTTTCCTCTTTATGGCTGGACTATTTTGTTTGTTACTATTTATTCGCTTTTTTCCTTTCATTCCTAATTTATGAAGCTGATAAATTCTCTAATTTCTCATTCTATTCTTCTCTTGTAAAGGTTCATCATTACAACGAACCACTATGTTATAATTTTGTACAGCCTACATCTTTGAGTAATGGATTGTAGTTAGGGGAAAGGTACCTGTTCCCAAATGCTAGATGTCAAACATGTCATTCAGTCCGAATCCGATAAAGTCATCAACTTTCTTAAGATTTAATTAATGAATAAATATTTGAAAATAACTGTATGAACATCAATCGTCGCCCACTACAAGAAAATAAAGTATTTGAACTTGATTGGATAAATAAAAACGTATTTTATTAGCGATTGAAAATGTTTACAAGATAAATACAAAGAGAGTGTGAGTATAACGGAAGAGCTTAAAAAATAAATTTGCAACATAATCACAAAACGTGTATATAAAATGTAGTTATTTCGGACTTTAAAAACATTATAAGTTTTAATGAGAAAACATTTACCATAAATATTAACATTAGAATTATTCCTCGTTAAATTTTCCCTTAAATATGCCCTTAAAAGTCTTAAATATGCATTAGTGCAATGAATATTGGTAAACAAAAGGGCCAAATTAATAGAATAACTGTAATGACGTATTATCTATATGGATATTTAGAAGGCTGGCCTATCTGTGACGTAGCATTCTATAACTAATGTCAATCCATCAGTATTACCAAGCGTAAGCAAATATAACGAAACATGGCATGAACGCAATCTAGCAGTGCATCGTGCGATGTGTCCGTGTTTGTGTTTCTCAACACGTGTTGCTAAGCCAAGTCACCGCCGATAACACGTCCAGGATTAAGCGTCCCACCCCTTATAACTTCTGGAACAATGGTTGCCATTGAAGGACTCTAGCTTTGCAAGTTTGTCCGATTCCCGGGTTCTAATTTATATATTTTTAAGTACAGTTTCTTACAAGTATATTTTTATGTTTCTTCAAATACCTCATTTTACTATTCTGATTATTAAATTATAAATTTTACGAAAATTAAAGAAAAACACCCTAAGAAATATTAAACGTGGGTTCAATTGCGCATTAATTAAGACATATAGAATGAAAAGCAATGTTTCATAAGTGTTGGGAACAGATTTAAATATTATTAAATATAAGAACTTATTAAGAAGAAATCGAAAGTGAAAAATTCACGTTCGTAATAGAAATAAGATTCTGGGTGAAAAAAGAAAATAATCATAACCCCTTTCGGTTAAAAACAGACATTAGAAATCGTATAAGTTTGTGTGTGTGTGTGTGTGTGTGTGTGTGTGTGTGTGTGTGTGTGTGTGTGTGTGTGTGTGTGTGTGTGTGTGTGTGTGTGTGTGTGTGTGTGTGTGGGTGGGTGTGTGTGTGTGTGTGTGTGTGTGTGTGTGTGTGTGTGTGTGTGTGTGTGTGGGTGTGTTCAAAAAATGTCTGCTTTACTCAACTTATTGTACAGATTGTATAAGATCGCCATGAGCAAAGAAAATACAATGAGAGAAATAAAAACATAATATATCAAACTGCAATAGAAAATTATAAAAATAAAACTGTCTAGTAAAATAAACAACCTAATTTCATTTCCAAAAATATTTATAATAAAACCATATGGACTTCATTTATATTTATAGGTAATGAAATAAAAAAATATCTACCAAATTGTTAAAAAACCAAATGTCAAAATTGCATATAAAACTAATTATAAATGTAATGAATAACAATAATAAAATTAATAATATATATGGAGAAGGTGGTGTTTATACATTAGAATGTGAATTTTGTAATAAAACCTGCATAGAGCAAGAAAAAAACTAAAAGAAACATGTAAAGAAGATTCAAATGCTCACAAAAAAAATATAAAAATCCAATTTTGCAAATCATTATATTAATAAGCACCAATTTCCAAATATATGAAACTTAGAATAGAAGTTAATGATTATAAGGATTAAGAATAAACATACGGTATATGAAATATTCGAAATATGTAAGTATAGTATTAATAAAAAAATTAATTAATAAACAAATATAAATACTATCCAAATTTAATATTATATTTAACGTCTATGAAGTTACAGCAACAAGATAAATTTGGCAATATTATAATAAAATTGGCAACAATGAAGCTAACGTTAATCTAAAATATGTTATCTTGCATTATTGCATACATTCCTGATGATGTTGGTACTGTTTGTTAACGAGAAACTTTGAATAATAAAAATTATTAAATACTTTTTGTATTTGAATATCCTTAATTGTTTTGACTGTCACACTTGGCATGACATATATACATATATATGTATATATATTGTAAACCTTAAGTTAAATTATTTTTTCTTATTAAATATATTAGGTTTAATAAAGACTTTCATAGACAAGAATACAGTATTCTTGCCCATGAAAGTGTTTATTTAACCATATATATATATATAAAGAACAAAATTCTAAATACAAATACAAGAATTATAATTGAATTTACAATTCAAAGCCTTTCGCTGGCCAACAGTACCAACATCATCAGGAATATTAAACAATATATTTAATATTCCTGATGATGTTGGTACTGTTGGCCAGCGAAAGGCTTTGAATTGTAAATTCAATTATAATTCTTGTATTTGTATTTAGACTTTTGTCCTTTATTAATACACAAGAAAACATACATACTGCGATATATATATATATATATATATATATATATATATATATATACTTTACTATATATACTACAAAATTTTTGTTATAGGGCTAAACAATTATGAAGTTTTCCCTACAGCCAATACTTTATAACCAAGTAGCGATTGGTAATACTGTAGTTATTACTATGTAACATAAATATATAAGTATTTCTAATCCAGCACGTAATGTTTCTGTCACAAGGGTTGGGAGCTTTCTGTTGAGACACGACAACGCCTTAAAGCAATACAACTATTATATTCCTACTCAAAGTGGGCCCCCTTGTCGCTGCAGAAGGTAACCCGAAGCGGTTTGGAACAAATTTTATGGTATATAATAATCGGTCTCGAAATGAATAGAAAAGTCAGGATACATGTAGAAGCGATCGAACGCTTGCATAACAAGGGCGGTGGATTTTGTCCGGAACCGCTCAAGTGTGAGGCTGTGACAGCTTGTTGTGTGAATTGACGGAATCGCCGAAAGCCCCTCGGACAGGAACAATGCACGTGAGGACGTGTTAACAATTTGTAACTGACAAAGGAAAATCTGAGGTTTCAATTTCAGAAATGAACAGAAGCTGCCGCTATTGTGCGTGTGGGCTGGTCTTGTCCCGATTTCGAAAACAATGAGTGGAAATTGAAAGTTGAAGAAAGTAAAGCTGTTTTTGGACACATTCGTTCGTATAATGTTTGTAATTTGTAAATACAATTATTTACGATCCTGAGTTTTAAAATAAAAGATAACTTCTTTTTTGTTGATTTGCAAGTTGAATAAAAGAATGAGACACGTATCCACTAAGTTCTCTTCTACAAGGACTAGTGGACTACAAGGGTTTAGTGTAAGTTGCTACTGGCAAGCTAAAATATTTTATAGCCATAAAGGAAACAAGAACACAAGCTTCCAATGCTAAACTTAGATTCATTGAGGTCTGGTAAATATACTCCTTGCTGAGGAGGTTCAATGCTGAGCAGAAGCAGTGTAGAATGATCCTGGTTGGTGATTGCGGAAAATTTACTTTCTGAGAATCCTCAAAATGGGCTGGGATCATGTTTTCAGGCGTAGTGACTTAGTACAGAGGTGCACAACCCTTGGTCCGTATTTTTTGCGGCCCGCAGGCCGCTCTAAAATACTGCTCTTGAATTTAGCGTTTTATGTCGATATTATGCATCATATGAACGAATTTAACACCGATCTAGATCTCCAAGACAAAGACAATCTATTTCACTCGTCAACGAGTCTTTACAAAGTGTTGGAAAAACGTTGTAGCGTTTGGTGCTCAAATACAAAAAGGAGTTCTGGCTTACTAACTTTGCTTTTTAAGATGAATTCAACTAATAACACCATCTACGCCTCGAAATATAGCAATGAGATAGAATGTTTGAAGGCAGATTTTGAAATCAGATGTCAAGATATTACTTAAATGCTTGTATTGCTTTCAGCGTTGATTGTATAAACGCACCAGATTGTATTCAAATAGAACATGATTCAGTTAAAGGCTAAATTCTGAGAAGTTTTATTATTTACATTTCTAAAAAAATTCCTTTCCTCTAGAAATAGTTAATTTGATAGAAAAATTTGTTTTTTATTTCGAGTTTGTTCGGTTGCACTTTTATTTGTGAGCACGTTTTTTTATTAATGAAAACTATACAATTTAAAGCTCGTGTCTAACAGACACACATGGAATCAACTTTGAAAATACCAACCACAAACATTGAAACAGACATTGAACAATTATCAAAAAGAAAACAGTGTCAAATGTCTTACTAAAATACGCATTTTACAGACTTCATTTTATGTTTATAACATTTTCAAGGTAAAAATTGATTCATGTTTTTAATCCTGAAGCTATATCATCATCGCAACATTATAAAGACAGGGAATTATTGATATTTGGATACATTGTTACAGGTATGTATGTTATTATACATTATAAAATGGCTGTGCATGTGTGGTATTTACGCTTATTAAAATATAAAATGTATAATATATTATTTGGAAACTTCAGCATAAGTAAATAAGACATTCCAATTGTTGAACTCGGTAAATTTAATCCTGCGGGCCAACTCTAGAAAAATGAGCAATTAATTGATCCACAGTTCCAAAACGTATTGTGCATTATTACCTTTCGGTAAGAACGATTCGGGGCGACCTCTGTTGGGAAGTGAGGAGGCAAACGAGTATGCATTAAGTATCTAGGCATTGGGAATAAATAAATGCATTATTTGGAGAAACCTATATCTTGAAGTAAATATTGGCCTATAACGTTTTTGTTCAAACACAAAAAATAGCTACAAGCCGAGATTTTAAAACAATGAACTTTAATAAATTTTTAATAACGCTTTTTGAAATTTGAAGTTTTTATGCTTGTTTTACGTTACTTGTTATTGGTTCTAGTTTCACTTTATTGACATCCTCATACTTGAGTAATGTAAATATTATTTTAAAAGGAGAAAGTAAACAAATTTTTGGATTTAAGGTGGCTGACTATTATGAACTTAAGGAAGCAAAGTTTACGTTTCTTCTGGGTTCCACAGTGTTGAGTACATAAACTGTCTGCATTTCTTAGCGAAGATATCTGTAGTTTGGCGCGTTTCGGATCAGGAACATCTTTGTACTCTAGATCAGGGAAATACTTGTACAGACGTACCTGAGGACGGGAAAATAAGTAGTAAAAATATATTTGTAATTCAATAATGCCGTAAAATTATATTCTGTAAAAATATTTTAATTTTCTATTTAAGGTCAATTTAGAGGTCAGAACAGTAACGGAAAGAACATGAAGACAATGCAATGAGCTTATGGTGTTCTCTAAAAAAAATAACTTTTCTCAAATAATTGCTTTACTAAATTATTAGTTTTTTGTATTAGTGACTACCTTTTTTCAATTTCTTCTATTAGTTCACACTCTTATATATATATATATATATATATATATATATATATATATATATATATATATATATATATATATTATATTATATTAAATATGGTGATATGTTTTCTAGTAATATAGTTAATAAATTGAAAATATTTCAAAAACAAGAATACTTTTAATGAATATATTTATTCAAAGCTTTTCGCCGATAAAATACGTACCAGCATCTTCAGGAAAATAATTCCGAAGATGCTGAATTATTTTCAGCAATTTTGCAATTATTTTCAGCAATTATTTTAAGTATTGCTGAATACCAGCAATTATTTTCCTGAAGATGCTGGTACTATTTTATCGGCGAAAAGCTTTGAATAAATATAATCATTAAAAGTATTCTTGTTTTTGAAATATGTTTAATTTATTATATATATATATATATATATATATATATATATATATATATATATATAAAGAACTAAGTCAAAATAAAAATACAAGAATTATAATTGAATTTACAATTCAAAGCTTTTGAATCAGGCTTTGAATATTCCTGATGATGTTGGTACTGTTAGCCAACGAAAAGCTTTGAATTGTAAATTCAATTATAATTCTTGTATTTGTATTTTGACTTAGTTCTTTATTAATACACAAGAATACATATTGCGATATATATATATATATATATATATATATATATATATATATATATATATATATATATAAAGAACTAAGTCAAAATACAAATACAAGAATTATAAATTATATATATATATATATATATATATATATATATATATATATATATATATCTTGTTCTAAATTTCAGACGTTGAAAACATTCTTTCATTCGTCCATTCAAGTATAAATACAGTTTTTCAAAGCTTATACTGGAGGATATTATGATAATACAGTTATTTCAAATATTAAATCATTAATTAAATTTAATAATAAATTAATTTCAGTTTTATATGGGAGACAAACCTTTCACATAAGGGGCATGGTATGCAATATAGTTATTTCGTCCCATTTAACTTAAAATAGGTGATAACATGTGATTTCATAAAACAACTGATTTTATGTTATAGCATATGTGATAAAACAGCTGTTTTAATTCATAGGTTAAAAATGTAGAAATATTTTATTTCTGAAACAGTAATAAAAACAAGATTCTGCAAAACACAACAAAATCTCGTGTTTGTCGAATTGTGACGGCAACTTGTGAAGCAAGACGAGGCAATATTGGGACATGCTAACACTGATGGATTGGCTAAACTTTGACTTTCAAATTGCCGTCTGTCAATTGCTTTCACACCATACGTCGACACATGTTCCCTCTACCTCAAACACCCGATTCTGAATATCAAAGATCTCAGCCTAATTCGATCCTTGTCGGATAACGTATTCATACGAGCGGCGCGTCGCAAACCCTACTCTTATTTATGTCAAAGTAAATGCATTTAATATTATTCATTTTAATAAACAACCTATTCATGACAGCAATTACAACCTTAACAACAAAATAATATATAATTTATTTACAAGCTGGTGGTACTTTCATTATGATTTAATTTTAACTCAGCAAGATGTTTTCCAAGTAGTGATTCATAATATACTTAGTAAGGACAGAAACACGTTTTATTAAAAAAATATAGTTCCAGTGATAGAAGTCAAAAAGGACGAATGCCCCGAAGTGTTATATATTTTCTTCGGGTATTTTACAAAGAAGGTTACTTAGATTGCAAACATTTTTGTTGTCTTAAATTAAATATTGAAGGGAGTCAAGTGATGGAGGAAGTGAAGAGAAGTAATGGAATAAAACAAAGTTATTACTTTAAAATAGTAAACTAAATATATTCAATAAAACTAAATATATTTCACTCAACAAAGATGTTAAAGTATAATGTTAAAATGTGAAACTATAAATTTGTGAAACACAGTTATAATTTGTTTTTTCAATTCCTTCTATTAGCTCACACCCTCCCTACACACATCTTGTATAAATTTTCAATCGTTAATAAAAATACTTTTTATTCATCCACTCAAGTTTAAATACATTTTTTTAAAACTTCAGTGGATGACTTTTATGACACTGTTAACTAACACAGTGTTGTCAAATAGTGATTCTTTAATTGAATGTAATAATAAATAATTTTAGTTTTATATGAGAGAAAAATGTTTCATATTGAGGCAAGTTATGCAATATATATATTTTGTCTTATTTGGCTTAAAATAAGTGATAACATGATTTCATAAAACAGCTGATTTTATGTTATAGGTTATGTGGTAAAACAGCTGTTTTAACGCATAGGTTGTTACTATATTTATATTAATTGTAATTGCAGTATTTAATAAAGAGTTACTAAAATTAAAATTGTCCTTGTTGACCTAAGTAGGAGTTGCCTTTAAAATTTTGATGAAAAGATTACTATTGATTATGAAAAGATTTGAAGATAATTTAATTTCTAATATACTGATAATTGCCAACATTGTAAACATTTGTCAATTAATTGTATTAGTTCACATTCTCCAAGAAAAATAAATCTTATTCAAATTTTCAATCGTTAATAAAATACTTTTTATTCGTCCACTCAAGTTAAATTACATTTCTTAAAACTTGTAGTATATTACAATTGATGTTAATAAAGTTTTTAAAATTCATTAATTAAATTTAATTAATTGATTTTAGTTTTGTATGGGAGAAAAACTTTTACAAAATGAGCAAGGTGTGCAATATTGTTATTTGTTCTCATTAGTTTAATTAAGTTATAACATATGATTCCATAAAACAGCTGGTTTTTTGTTATAGGTTATGTGGTAGAACAGCAGTTTTAACGTATAAATTATGAAAGTTACTTGATGCAATCGTCTTGAATTCACTGATTAAACTAAATTTAAAAAATACTTAACTAAGTGAATAGGTAATTGCTTACTTGCTTACGCGCTTGAAAACATTCGTTCGTTTTACGACCCTCTACTATTTGAGTAACTAGTAGGCTACTATTTCAAAGTAGACCGCTACTAATAGAGGGTTAGCTTAGTAAAAGGTACGAATGTTTTGAAACGCGTAAGTAAGTAAGCAATTACGTATTCACTTAGTTGAGTACTTTTAAAATTTAGTATAAATTATGTTACTATATTTTAATGAATTTTAATTATTTAATAAGTCGTTATTAAAATAAACATTTTCTTTTTTAACCAAAGTAGGAGTTGATTTTAAAATGTTTTTTTACTTGTTTTTTACTAGTATAAAATATTATATTACTTGTTTTTGAGAAAAGATCATGAACAGATTTGAGGATAATATAATTTCAAATAGGCCTACACTGATATTTGCCAACATTGTAATTATTTTTAGTTTTATGTGGTCTAAAACGTGTTTAAGGTTAACTTGAGTATCATTTCACACTTCAACAATATACTCGAGCAAAACAAGAACATTGATACCATAATTTAATTAAACATTTTCCTAAATTGACTCTCAGACAAAGGTTCCGTCAGAGGTTATACAAGACTTGTATCTGCCGTTACCGTGACACATAATATCACTATAATTTGGTATTTGTCTAAAAGCCGAACCTTCTCAAGGTGGGAGATCTGAGATAACAGTCTAATACGTTGTTAGCATTTTCTTTCAGCTTAAGCTTTGTGTCTTCTTCTACCTGTCCTGCACTATTACTGTTTCCGCTTGAGGCATATAGCTTACTCACAGTTCGTAAACTCCCAGCCGACTACAGCGAACCTGTTGATATTTCTAGTAACTGAACAGCTGACCGTCTCGTGAAGCCTTTACCATGTAGACTATTTACATCGCGTGTATACAGATATGTTTCGGTTGCCTTCTTCCAATAAACATCCTCTATAATTCCGAACTCTACAAAGCCAGGTTTTGTAAGAACCTGAGCTAGTGTTGCAGGTGCGTGTGACATCTAGAGGGATTAAATATGTTAGAAAATGGATTAAACTTTGTATTACCATGGGACTTGGTGTTTTTGTAAAGGCAACATTCTTCAGCCTCCTCAATGTTGTCACGGATAAGCCAATCAAATTAAATAACGAAATTAAAATGTAACGTTTTATACAAATAGTAAATATCTTTAGACCTCGTGAATAGGATTAGAAACATTTTTGTTAGTAGTCAAGTTATGTATGTTGTCATTAGATACAATTTATGATTGAATTCTCCAAGGGCGTATCTAGGATCAATACTGGGGGGGACCATGGACGTTCAGGTTTCGATCGACAATAAAATAACGATAAATAACCCTAATTTCATAATTTTCAATAGTGTGAGTTTTTTTAAATTATTAAATTAGTTTTTAAATTGTAATAAATTCCAGCAGCAAAATTGTATACCCATTTATTTATTATAACTTTGCTTCCAGGGGGGCAGTTGCCCCTGCCCTTTGTTGGGTGCGCCCATGGAGTGCTCGGCTTGTTTAGAAAAATGCCTTAAAAACATTGACGGCTTTAGATTCATAATATTATTAACAGGTGTTTGTAATTTCCCGAACAATAAAAATCAATGTAAACATGTAATTTAAACAAAAATTTCTTAGTCAATTCCTACACATGCTTAGTATGTAGGCAAAACCAAAGGTAACCTTTGAGATTTTAGTTTTTTTTAATAACGTTGTAAATGGAGGTACAACGAAAGAGGATTTGGAAACTCCCGAGGAAGTGTGGTAAAGTGGAACGTTGTGGTGACTACTAACACTGAAGAGAACCACTAGTTGGAGCGAACTGTGGTGAGTTGGTAATAAGTAACAAGTAACATTAGCAGACATTTTTTTTAAAGTCAATTCCTACTTATGTCAACAAAGAAAAATTTTATTTTAGTTACACTTTTTAAATAATTACAATTAATATAAAATAGCAATATTAAAAATGCGTTAGAACAGCTGTTCTATCACATAACATAAAATAAGCTGTTTTATAAAATCATATGTTACTACTTATTTAAATCCAAATAGGAAGAAATAACTATACTGCATACCTTGGCCCTTATGTGAAATGTTTTTCTCCCATATAAAACTAAAATTAACTCATTAAATTTAATTAATTAATTAATATTTGAAAAAAAACTGTATTAGCATCAATTGTCATTTAGTACAAACTTACAAAATGTATTTAAACTTGGATGGATGAATAAAAAGAATTTTATTAACGACTGAAAATTAGACTTTTTAATAATTACAATTAATATAAAAAAGTAACATTAAAAATGCGTTAGAACAGCTGCTCTATCAAATAACATAAAATCAGCTGTTTTATAAAATCATATGTTACTACTTATTTAAATCCAAATAGGAAGAAATAACTATATTGCATACCTTGGCCCTTATGTGAAATGTTTTTCTCCCATATAAAACTAAAATTAACTCATTAAATGTAATTAATTAATTAATATTTGAAAAAACTGTATTAACATCAATTGTCATTTAGTACAAACTTACAAAATGTATTTAAACTTGGATGGATGAATAAAAAAAATTTATCAACGACTGAAAATTAGATCTTTTAATAATTACAATTAATATAATTAAATTAACATAAACTAAGCGTAAAAACGGCTGTTTTAACACATAACCTAAAACACAAAATCAGCTGTTTTGTGAAATCAAATGTTATAACTTATATTAAGACGAATGGGACGAAATAACTATATAGGATACTTAACTTTTGTGAAAAGTTTTTTTACAATATAAATTGGGGTGAAATTAAAGATCCTGTTACTTAATTTACTAGTACAATAAATACTGTAACCAAATTATTGGTAACTATACGGATACTGAATTTTATCCAATCGAAATTCAAGTTTTATAGAAATTCTGTAAAAATCATTAAGCTGAGGGGGCAGTTTGCTAGCTAAGGTCCAATAGCATGTGTTTTGTGGACATTGTGTAATCTTCAAAGCAAAGGAAATGCTTCTCTCACTCGTAAAACTGAAACGGAATTCACATTCTCCGCATTCGCAGAGCAGTAAAACCATTTCTGAGTGAAACACAGCAAAACCCACTTAAATAACATGCATTTTATAAACCATAAAAATTCTGCCTGAAAATTGGCCATTCCCGGGCGTCATTATGGAGATAAAACATATTGCTAAAATCAAGTTGAGTGTAATCTGCGCGGAAGTTTATGGCGCAGCCGTTACTTTGTTTTCAATAAACAACTTGGCAATAACACGAAGGTGGTCGTAATGTAACATAAAACATTAAAGTGTGGTTTCATCGTTTAGGTGTTTTATGTCATTTTTATAACTTTATTCTTGTTCAGTAGACATTTGCTTTATGTACTGCCAATATATGCGCTAACAAGTAATACAAACAAAACATTTTTAATGTCAATCCTACTTAGGTCAACAAAGAAAAGTTCTAGTTTAGTTACATTTTATTAAATAATTACAATTAATAAAAGTAAAGTAACATAAACTATGCGTTAAAACAGCTGTTCTACTACATAGCCTATAACACGAAATCAGCTAATTTATTAAATCGTATGTTCTCACTTATTGTAAGCCAAATGGAACTAACTAGCTGTATTACATATCTTCCCCCTTTTGTGAAACGTTTTTCTCTCATATAAAACTTATATTAATTCATTAAATTTAATTAATGAATTAATATTTGAAAACTGTATTAACATCAATTGTCATCCACTATGAGTTTTTAAAAATGTATTTGAACTTGAGCGGATGAATAAAAACTACTTTATTAACGATTGAAACTTTGAACAAGATATATATATATATGAGAGTGTGAACAAATAGTAGGAATTAAAAAACATGTAATACAACACCCGTGAGGAAGAACCTTGTGGCTCCTGGTTACTTTCCAGGCTGTAACAGAGCACATATTACAAAGGAGATTGTTGTACGATTAACTAACATTATTTCTTTTAAACAAAATTTCGTTTAACAAAAATAGTTTAGTTTGATCTTATTGATATGACTTGACAAAAAAAAAAAACGTCTACAGTACTTACTGATATTTCTCAACAAATGCGTTTCGCACTAGATCACTGCATTGTTCAGTAATGTGTCACGGATAAAAGTGTTGCTCAAATGTGATGTAACAACTACTCGTGTACAGTGACACACCTCAGAACATCAAAACACCACAGACTCAATAATAGAACACGCCTGCGCAACAGTCTTGTCCGTGATTCACATCATTGAGCATGAACAATGAACTAGACACTGATCTAGTACGAAACGCGTCTGGTGAAAAATACCAGTAAGCAGTGGATTTTTTAAAATGATATTATTTTAAACTATTTAAAAAATCTCAAGATGTACAACACAAAACTGCTAGTTTACTTGTAACTTACTTTTAGTTGGCACAAATTTCGAAAAAAATCATTTAATTTCTAAAAATACATTCTAATTTGAAAATCAAGCACTGTATTTAAAAATATTAAAAAGAGTTTTACTATGTTTTAAAATTTCATAAAATTTGAAGACCTACAATATATCTTCTCTGATTTCCTATACGTAACCCCTCTTTAAAGTGTTATTACGTAGGAAACTCAAAATATTTTTCCTCTTTGTAATGTATTTATATAGTGTTAAATTATTGGCCTTGTAGATCAATAAATTCTTTCTTCTCTTCGAATCTATTGGTCGTTCTTCGTTCTTATAGATCTAATCGTGTAACCATACCACTTTTCTCTCTCCCTCAAAGCAATTAATACTGATTCTGGGGCTTCTTATTCCATACATGATATACAGATATCATGATAGCATGATGGCATGATGGCATGATGATAACATGATAGCATGACAATAGCATGATGATACCCTGATACTATGATGATACCATGATAATTACATGATACCATGAAATTAGAATGATACCATGATAATACCCTAATGCTACGATAATAGCATGATACCATGATAATACCATGGTACTATAATGTTAATATAACAATATCATAGTGATATCATTATAACACCATGATAATAGCATGATACCACGATAATAGCATAGTACCATTATGATACCATGATAATATTATGATACAATGACGATACCAAGATAATATCATGATTTCATGGCAATAGCATGATACCATGTAGATACCATGATATCATGATTATAGCATGATACAATGATGATACCATGGTAATACCCTGATACTATGATGCTACCATGACAATTCCATGATACTATGATTATAGGATGATATCATGATAACAGCATGATACCATGATATTAGCATAATGCCATGATAATAGAGCGATACAATGATGATACTATGATAATACCATGATATCATAATAATAGCATGATACCATGATAATACTTTGATGATACTATGGTAATACCATGATAATAGCAATATACAATGATGATACTATGATATACCATGGTATCATGATAATAGCATGATATAATGATAATAGTATGATATGTTGATACCATGATAATAGCACGATACAATGATGATACCATAAATATAGCATGATACCATTCTAATGGCATGATACTATGATAATACCAAGATATCATGATAATACCTAGATACCATGATGATACTTTAATGATACCATGGTAATACCCTGATACTATGATGATACCATGATACTTTGATAATAGCATGATACCATGATAATAGCATGATTTCATGATAATAGCATGATACCACGATAATAGCATAGTACCATTATGATACCACGATAATTTATGACACGATGACGATAACATGATATTATCATGATTTCATGACAATAGCATGATACCATGTAGATACCATGATATCATGATAATAGCATGATACAATGATGATACCATGGTAATACCCTGATACTAAGATGATACCATGATAATTCCATGATACTATGATAATAGGATGATATCATGATACCATGATATCAGCATAATGAGATGATAATAGAGCGATACAATGATGATACTATGATAATGCCATGATATCATAATAATAACATGATACCATGAAAATACTTTGATGATATCATGGTAATACCATGATAATAGCAATATACAATGATGATACTATGATAATACCATGATATCATGATAATAGCATGATATAATGATCATAGTATGATATGTTGATACCATGATAATAGCAATATACAATGATGATACTATGATAATACCATGATATAATGATAATAGCATGATATAAAGATAATAGTATGATATGTTGATACCATGATAATAGCATGATACTATGATGATACCATAAAAATTGCATGATACTATTCTAATAGCATGATACAATGATGATACTATGATAATACCATGATATCATGATAATAGCATGATACCATGATGATACTTTGATGATATCATGGTAATAACATGAAAATAGCAATATACAATGACGATACTATGATAATACCATGATATCATGATAATAGCATGATATAATGATCATAGTATGATATGTTGATACCATGATAATAGCAATATACAATGATGATACTATGATAATACCATGATATTATTCTAATAGCATGATACAATGATGATACTATGATAATACCATGATATCATGATAATAGCATGATACCATGATGATACTTTGATGATATCATGGTAATACCATGATAATAGCAATATACAATGATGATACTATGGTAATACCATGATATCATGATAATAGCATGATATAATGATCATAGTATGATATGTTGATATCATGATAAAAGCAATATACAATGGTGATACTATGATAATACCATGATATAATGATAATAGCATGATATAAAGATAATAGTATGATATGTTGATACCATGATAATAGCATGATACTATGATGATACCATAAAAATAGCATGATACTATTCTAATAGCATGATACAATGATGATACTATGATAATACCATGATATCATAATAATAACATGATACCATGAAAATACTTTGATGATACCATGGTAATACCATGATAATAGCAATATACAATGATGATACTATGATAATACCATGATATCATGATAATAGCATGATATAATGATCATAGTATGATATGTTGATACCATGATAATAGCAATATACAATGATGATACTATGATAATAGCATGATATCATGATAATAGCATGATATAATGATAATAGTATGATATGTTGATACCACGATAATAGCATGATACAATGATGATACCATAAAAATAGCATGATACTATTCTAATAGCATGATACAATGATGATACTATGATAATACCTTGATTTCATGATAATAGCATGATACCATCATGATACTTTGATGATATCATGGTAATACCATGATAATAGCAATATACAATGATGATACTATGATAATACCATGATATCATGATAATAGCATGATATAATGATCATAGTATGATATGTTGATACCATGATAATAGCAATATACAATGATGATACTATGATAATACCATGATATAATGATAATAGCATGATATAAAGATAATAGTATGATATGTTGATACCATGATAATAGCATGATACTATGATGATACCATAAAAATAGCTTGATACTATTCTAATAGCATGATACAATGATGATACTATGATAATACCATGATATCATGATAATAGCATGATACCATGATGATACTTTGATGATATCATGGTAATAACATGAAAATAGCAATATACAATGACGATACTATGATAATACCATGATATCATGATAATAGCATGATATAATGATCATAGTATGATATGTTGATACCATGATAATAGCAATATACAATGATGATACTATGATAATACCATGATATTATTCTAATAGCATGATACAATGATGATACTATGATAATACCATGATATCATGATAATAGCATGATACCATGATGATACTTTGATGATATCATGGTAATACCATGATAATAGCAATATACAATGATGATACTATGATAATACCATGATATCATGATAATAGCATGATATAATGATCATAGTATGATATGTTGATACCATGATAATAGCAATATACAATGATGATACTATGATAATACCATGATATTATTCTAATAGCATGATACAATGATGATACTATGATAATACCATGATATCATGATAATAGCATGATACCATGATGATACTTTGATGATATCATGGTAATACCATGATAATAGCAATATACAATGATGATACTATGATAATACCATGATATCATGATAATAGCATGATATAATGATCATAGTATGATATGTTGATATCATGATAAAAGCAATATACAATGGTGATACTATGATAATACCATGATATAATGATAATAGCATGATATAAAGATAATAGTATGATATGTTGATACCATGATAATAGCATGATACTATGATGATACCATAAAAATAGCATGATACTATTCTAATAGCATGATACAATGATGATACTATGATAATACCATAATCTCATGATAATAGCATGATACCATGATGATACTTTGATGGTATTATGGGAATAACATGATAATAGCAATATACAATGATGATACTATGATAATACCATGATATCATGATAATAGCATGATATAATGATCATAGTATGATATGTTGATACCATGATAATAGCAATATACAATGGTGATACTATGATAATACCATGATATAATGATAATAGCATGATATAAAGATAATAGTATGATATGTTGATACCACGATAATAGCATGATACTATGATGATACCATAAAAATAGCATGATACTATTCTAATAGCATGATACAATGATGATACTATGATAATACCATGATATCATAATAATAACATGATACCATGAAAATACTTTGATGATACCATGGTAATACCATGATAATAGCAATATACAATGATGATACTATGATAATACCATGATATCATGATAATAGCATGATATAATGATCATAGTATGATATGTTGATACCATGATAATAGCAATATACAATGATGATACTATGATAATACCATGATATCATGATAATAGCATGATATAATGATAATAGTATGATATGTTGATACCATAATAATAGCATGATACAATGATGATACCTTAAAAATAGCATGATACTATTCTATATGCATGATACAATGATGATACTATGATAATACCATGATATCATGATAATAGCATGATACCATTGTAATACTCTGATGATGATACCATGATAATACCATGATACTTGGATAATAGCATGATACCATGATAATAGCATGATACCACGATAATAGCATAGTACCATTATGATACCACGATAATATTATGATACAATGACGATACCATGATATTATCATGATTTCATGACAATTGCATGATACCATGTAGATACCATGATATCATGATAATAGCATGATACAATGATGATACCATGGTAATACCCTGATACTATGATGATACCATGACAATTCCATGATACTATGATAATAAGATGATATCATGATAACATCATGATACCATGATATTAGCATAATGCCATGATAATAGAGCGATACAATCATGATACTATGATAATACCATGATATCATGATAATAGCATGATACTATGATGTTACTTTGATGATACCATATTAATACTCTGATACTATGATGATACCATGATAATACCATGATACCACGATAATAGCATGATTCCATGATAATAGCATGATACCATGATGGTACCATAATAATAGCATTATACCATGATAATAGCATGGTACCTTGATGATACCATGATAATAGGATGATACAATGACAACACCATGATGATACCATGATAATAGCATAATACCATGAAGATACCATGATAAAAAAATTGATACCATGATGATACCATGACAATACTATGATACCATGATAATAGCATGATACCAAGATGATACAATGAAAATACCATTATACTATGGTAATAGCATGATACCATGATAGTAGCATGATGACATGATATCTTGATAATAGCAAGATACGATGATAAATCCCTGATATGATAGTAGCATTATACCATGATGATACCATGTTAATACCATGATGATACCATGATAATAGCATTATACAATGATGATACCATGAAACACAGATACCACGATGACACAATTTACATCTGAAGACCTAAACTTTAGACCACCCTCTCTGAATTCTTACACCTAACTCCTCCTTAAATGTCATTGCGTAGATAATGCGAATTATTTCTTCTCTTTGTGGTCTATTTCTTTACTGTTTCGTTATTGGACTTTTTATTATAGATTTTTTCTACTGCTCGATACTGTTTGCTCGTTGTTGTTATAGATCAAACCTTGTAGCCACACACAATTTTCTCTTCCTTTACCCAGTTAATACTGATTCATGTATTGCAAAAAATGGTCAAACGAAAGCAATTTTCCAATTGGAAACAGTTTGTGTAACTTCCATAACTTTTTGGACGCTTTATATGTATTTGAAATTTCCCATTTCTTGTAAAGTAGAGATTTTTCCCAAATTGATTTTACTGTTTCCTTCATCGTAAGACATCCATAGTGGAAAGCTTTTGGATTGAATATTTATCATAGTTTTTCATCCGTGAAGGAACACGTATCCTCAAAATATACACATATATCTTTAATAGCAGGTATTTCTTCAACAATAATATTTTATTTTTTCACTATCTTAAGCTTTGATGATAGGTCAGCATTTTCAAAACCTCACTTACAATGTACCCATTTACGTATTTTAAGTATTTAAGCGACTCCATTAGGACTTCCATTTAGGATAAACAATATATATATATATATATATATATATATATATATATATATATATATATATATATACAGTAGAACCCCTCAAATCCGAACATGATTTGATGAAAACCTAATTTTAAAACAGTATCTAAAATTCCATGAAGTAAGTACTGAATGTTTACACTTACGTAAAACAGGACTGAGATGTGTAATATATTGGAATTGACACTGTTAAAACATGATATAATACGAAGGCCTATACTGTACTACTGTATCATTTCATTAACATAGAATTTATTGGCAGTAAAACAAAAATAAAAAAAGACAAAACACTAAACTTTATGTTTCACTTGAAAAGAAACGACACAAACACTTTACTATATTTTTCACTTAAAATCAGTAATCTTCATCTGACGAAGAGACGTTAACCTTCCCGAGGATGCGATGTTGCGCCACCGTCGCATTAGCATAGCATCATTGGGTGTTGCAAGTGTATGTTGTTCTACGAAACGCAACGCAATGTCGAGAGCGATGTCAGCGACGGCATGAGTAACAGCATTCGTAGAAGCATCTTTACCCTCGCTATCGCTTGCTACACTGTCATCGTGTTGATCCTGGATCATAAACACCATGACATACTTGACTCATACGCGTTTCAATGACAAAGTCATAGTCATTAGTGAGTGTTGCTACAACAAACGCAGTTATTAAAATAACTGTTGGTTTGACAGGTGGTATGTGGCGACTCTCGCGGTATAAATATAGAAGTGTAACCTTACTTTCACCTTAGTTGCAAGTTAGAGTTTGTAGTAGCAACACTCACTGATGATTATGACTTTGTCATTGAAACGCATATGAGTCAATAAATGGTTGATTTGTGAGTTTATTTTATGTCTTTTATTTGTTTTAACATAACCTCACAAACTAATCTCAAAGAATAGTTGTATAATATATCTTGTTTACTTCTAATATTTATAATTCCACGCTCGTTTTTTATTGCACAGACCATTAAAAATCTTTTAGTGATTTGCTAATTAAAAATACTTCAACACTTCCATATTTTGTGCGTAATAATTATTTTTCAATAAACAACATAATTGACACCACAATAATATCACGTTTCCGAAACAATACAAATAATTTTAAAGGAAACTGATTCGAATACGTTGACAACCATTGAGGGCCACTTTGAGACAGGCAGTAACTCAGCTTTTCTAATATAATTTCATTACGCTACATCTACTTCCAAGATAATTGGGTGATGCGGTCGTGACGGATAGGATAACCGTTAAAACGCTTCCTGGCGGCCGCCGTCGACAGTTTTCCGCAAGACCTGCTCCGGTCGGGTCAGGCGCCTCGCACCGATGCCGGGCCCGATATCCGAGTGTTAATTTGACGTTTATGTTTCGAGATTCTATCATAGAAGAAGTCTTCCACAACTAGGAGATAACACATGACGCTTATTATTTTACGGTAGTAATTTTTTATTTCTGATTTGTTTCAGATACTGTGTTGAATCTGTGGCAGGTTTCGACGTTTTTCAATTCCTTCTATTAGTTTACGCTATTCTTATACAGGACTATACCTTGTTCAAATTTTTAATCGTTAATAATAGAGCTTTTCAAATATTATTTCATTAGCTAAATACAATGAATTATTTGTAGTTTTAAGGGGGGAAACTTTTCATAAAAGGAGCAAGGTGTGCAATATAGTTATTTTGTCCGACTTGGTTTAATATAAGCCATAACATATGATTTCATAAAACAGCTGATTTTATGTTACAGGTTTTGTTGTAGAACAGCTGTTTAAACGCATAGCCAATGTTACTTTATTTATATGAATTGTAATCTCTATATAAAAATAAATGTTTTTATGTATGTATGTATGCACCTTATGCACTATTAAATCACTGAACCAAAGTTAATGAAATTCGGAGACATTGTTTAACATATTCCCAAGATAGTTCATGTGAAGTTTGGTGGAGATCCATCCACAGGGCTCTGCCACAGAGGCTTAGGATGGTTCATTGTACAGTCTTCCATAAGTCTAATATTAAATTGTGTATCCATGCCACCGTTACTTAATTAATCTAAATACCTGCATATAAAAATTATTGTATGTGTCTATGTATGTATGTGTGTATGCCTTATGCATTACTAAACCACTGATCCGATTGCCATGATATTTTGCGAAAATATTGAGTACATTCCTGGAAAGGTTTCTGGAATATTAAATCTTGGGTGCATAGCCAGGGGTCACAGGGCTCTCCCCTCAAACCATATAATTTTAGCAGAAAAATACTAATCTATAAAACGGAGCTAGATTTAGCAAAACCGCTTTCCGACAACATAACAATTTTTATTAAAATGTATTTTTTATATACCAAAGTAGCATAAATATGATTTTCTATCTTATCTCATCCAAAGACATTTCATTGAATTGATTAGAAATTTTGGTTGCTAATCAACACTCAACAAATTAAAATCATTTGGATTTTATTTTTAAAACCCATGTTTCTTATATTGGCAGGTGTATGTGGCTTGCTCACTCGTCGGAAAACCTTCTGATTTATTTGTATTTACCAGAGATAAAAACCAAAAATATTGTATTCCGAGAGCACTTCAATAAATAGCAAGTTCAGCTATTATTATGTTAATGAAGTACTAAATTAGAGGCTAAGTTCAGCTAATGTTTACACCCCATTCATTTACATTTAAGCTGTACGAAGTTCCCCGGGTCGGCTAGTTACCAACAACCTTATCGATTGTGACGCCAAAGATAAGATCTTCTTGAAAAACCATGGAGTTTACAGCGTTTCTTGTGGAGTTTGTAAGAAATCGTAAATTGGCCAAATGAACAGACATATCTCAGCTAGGCTTGAGGAGTGCAAACTAGGCCTTAAAAACAAGCTGAAATCGTCGGCTCTGTACAGGCACCACTGCGATACAAGGCACACCATTGATTTCCAGGCTTGCCGACAGATTGCTCAAGTGGAAAACTACATGACTAGAATTACTCGTGAGGCTGTCGGAATAGAGAAGCAAGTGAGTCTTAACAAACGCGATCATACTTTGAATTTGTCCCTGCGGACCATAGTTAAGGCAGAGTGTAGCCATCTCTAGTCTAGAATAGTTCTCCCTCCATTTACTCTGCGAGTATATCAGTGTGTATGTAAAATCTAGTAATAATTGCTAACATTGTAAATATTCAATGTTATTAAATAAAAATAAATCATTTTTTAAAAACCTTTCGTGTGTAACGAATAAAGTAACAAGATAAATATAATATATATATATATATATATATATATATATATATATATATATATAAATATCGCAATATGTTTTCTTGTGTATTAATAAAGAACAAAAGTCAAAATACAAATACAAGAATTATATTTGAATTTACAATTCAAAGCTTTTCGTTGGCTAACAGTACCAACATCATCAGGAATATTAAACAATTCCTGAATTGTTTAATATTCCTGATGATGTTGGTACTGTTAGCCAACGAAAAGCTTTGAATTGTAAATTCAAATATAATTCTTGTATTTGTATTTTGACTTTTGTTCTTTATATATATATATATATATATATATATATATATATATATATATATATATATATATTAAATATGGTCGTATGTTTTCTTGTAATATACTTAATATATTAAAAATATTTCTAAAACAAGAATACTTTTAATGAATATATTTATTCAAAGCTTTTCGCCGATAAAATAGTACCAGCATCTTCAGGAAAATAATTATCTATTAAAATATTTTAACTTTTTGTATTTATATTTATATTTACTAGACAATAATAATAGATACTGAATTGGTGATCAATAAATTAAAAGTAGAGGAACAAGAAAATATGCGAATAAAAACATCACATGAAATAATAAAGTTAATTAAAAATAATAAAACTAATCATACACACATAAAACAATACCAGCAAATTCATCAAATTAAACAAAAATTACAAACTAATGATCTTATTTTGACAGAAGCTGATAAAGGTAATGCTGCAGTTATTATTGAAAAAACAAGAACATATAAATAAAACTGAAAATTATATATCTAAAAACCAATATACACAAATAAATAAAGATCCCACAGACAAATATCAAAATGAAATAAAATATATAATAAAAACATCATCTTAATTATTTTATCAAAAATATACTAATAATTACATAAATGAGAATCCTAAAATTCCAAGATTAAATGGACTAATTAAATTGCACAAAGAAGATAAACCAATTAGGCCATTAGTTAATTTTACAACTGCTCCTTTTTATAAAATTTCAAAATATTTGGCTTTATTACTTAAAGATAAGGTAAAATTAAATAATACTCATAATATAAAAATCTCGATTGAACTTATTGAAAAATTAAAAGATATTAAAATTGATAATAATACAAAATTAATATCATTTGATGTTACTAACATGTATAATAACATACCTATAATGAAAACACTTGAAATAATAAAAAATAATATAGATACATTTTAAAAGACAACACATTATCACAAGAAATAATAAATACATTAAAAATCATAATTAATCAAAATTACTGTTTATTTAATAATAAAATTTATAAACAAAAGGATAGATTAACAATGGGCTCTCCAATGTCCAGCATATTATCGGAAATATTTTTACAAAATATAGACATTGAAATAGATAAGATTATTAAAACATATAACCAAAATGGACACTGGTTTAGATATGTAGATGATGGATTATACATATCAAGTAATAATGGTTTAAATATTGACAAAATATTAAAATGTATAAATAATATACACGAAAATACAACATTTACTCATGAATTTGAATCAAAAAATAAACTAAATTATTTAGATATTACAATCACTAGAAATATTGAATCATTTGAATATAATATATATAGCAAACCAACGCAGACAAATCAAATAATACCTAATTATTCATATCATCCATACAACCAAAAAATGGCAGCGCTTTATAATTTACTTCATAGAATGCACAAAATACCAATGAACTTAAATAATCAAATACAAGAGAAAAATATAATATATCAAATTGGTTTAGAAAATGGATATAAAAGAAAAACTATAGATAAATTAAATAATAATATAATAAGAAAACAGAAACTCGAAAATAACTTTGTACCTAATAAGTGAGAAAATATTTGGACAACTTTTACATTCACTGGTAACGAAATAAATAAAATTACACGATTATTTAAAGACACAAATTTACAAATTATTTATAAAACTGATATTAAAATTAAAAATTTAATAAACAATAACAAAAATGAAAATAATATGCACGAAAGAAATGGAGTATATAATATAAAATGTCAAACTTGTAATAAATTATATGTAGGGCAAACAAAAAAGAAATTAAAAGAAAGATACAAAGAACATTTAAACGCTTATATCAAACCAAACATATAAAGGTAAAAATATTTTATTAGATAATTATTTTCCTGAAGATGCTGGTACTATTTTATCGGCGAAAAGCTTTGAATAAATATATTCATTAAAAGTATTCTTGTTTAATATATATATATATATATATATATATATATATATATATATATATATATATAAGATAGAAAGAAATTAAAAAAACGTAGTCACTCATATAAAAAAAAATAATTCAGCAAAGCATTTGAGAAATGTTATTTTTTTCTAAATTTACACTATAGCCTTATCGCATTTCCCTCATGTCCTTTCCGTTCCTGTTTTGCTTTCTAAATTGACCTTAAATTAAAAATTAAAATATTTTTACAAAATATAATTTTTACGGCATTATTGAGTTACAAATATGTTTTAAACGTCTACTTATTTTCCCTTCCTCATGTACGTCTTTACAAGTGTTTCTTAGATCTAGAGTACAAAGATGTTCCTGATCCGAAACGTGCCAAACTACAGATGTCTTCGCTAAGAAATGGAGACAGTTTATGTACTCAATAAAGTAGAACCCAGAAGAAACGTAAACTTTGCTTCCTTATGTTTCAGCCAAGGTCATAATAGTTAACCACCTTAAATATACAACTTTATTTACTTTCTTCTTTTAAAGTATATATATATATATATATATATATATATATATATATATATATATATATATATATATATATATATATATAAAAGAAACTGAAAAAAATGTTATTAAGAAACATTAAAATCTATTTGTCTTGAACGTGATTAAATGCCACCAAAAAACTGTAGTATTTTCCAATTTTTTAAAAATCCTAGTATATTTTAATATATCTCGAAAAGGTTTATAATATGCGATGTTATTAAACCCCCCATAATCCTCCAGGCTACATTTCCTTAGTTTCAAGTGTCCTTCAAAATAAAGATGTAAATTGGTCCATAAAATACAATTTAAAAATGTAGTAACGATTATATATATATATATATATATATATATATATATATATATATATATATATAGGTCTATACTTCAAATTTTTAATCGTTAATAAAATACGTATGATTATCGTTTAATCTTGTATATTACGATTAAACTTGTAGTGGATGACAATTGATGTAATTACTGTTTTTTTTTCAATTATTAGGCCTAATTCATTAATTAAATTTAATGAGTAAATTTTAGTTTTAAATGGGAGTAAAACTTTTCACAATAGTGGCATAGTACGCAATATAGTTATTTCGTCCCTTTGGCTTTAAATAACTAATAACATATGATTTCATAAAACACCTGATTTTATATTATAGGTTATGTGGTAGATCAGCTGTTTTAACGCATAGGTTATAATACTTTATACTAATAGTAATTATCCAAATAAAAGTAACAAAATAAATTTTTCTTCGTTAAGCTAAGCAGGAATTGAATTTAAAAAATTGTTGTTTATATTACTTGTTTATACCATCTATTTAACACATTTGTTTAGTTACCCGAAAGAAGCAGGGCTGGTAAACGTCAGTTACAAATAGACGTGTAACCCTAGAGACATCTGGAATGACATCGAAGACTTTATGAAGAGTAATGCGACACTACTGTGAGTGGTTGATAGCATCGTCCCGTTGGGAAGGTATTTTAATCGGATGAGGTCTGGAACCCAGTAGCAGGTTAGATCCTAGATTAGGCGTCGACACACGGTCGTCTTGCGTTACACGGTTCAAGGGTAACAACTCAGATATTGCTGACAGTAAGAATCAAACAAGAGACGGATAAATTAGCAGTGCCTTCAAAATGTACGCCTAAGAATAGTTTACCTCGGCAAGCTTCCAAGAAAATGTATTTTATAGTAGTCTTTTATCAGGCTTTAAAATTATTAGGGTTAAGGAATATTCTCGAAGACAATTACAAATACTTTTTAAAACAGCATTTTAGAAAATAATTTAAAAAAATAAGAATTACACATTAATCATAGAGTTTAGTTTTATGTTAGAAATGTGTCATGGAGTTCAGTTTTATTACAGATGAGTCATTGATCTGCTTTTTTATATTACACGAGAGTCATAGAGTTCAGTTTTGAATGTTACAATTTTTAATGTGAGCCATGCAGTTATTTTTTTTAATTTCACATAGAACATGCTGTTTAGTTTTATATTATAGATGAGTCATGAAGCTTAGCTTTATATTACATATGAGTCATTCAGTTTAATTTTGTTATCGATGAGTCATGCAGTTTAGTTTTATAATACACCTGATTCATATAGTTACGTTTTATTTTACATGTGAGTAATGCAATTTAGTGTCTCGTTACACGTGAGTTATGCAGTTTAGTTTTGAATTACACATGCGGCTTATACTTCAGTATTACGCTACAATATGTCATCTGTCGACTGAGTCACTCAGTTTAGTTTTATATTACACCTGATTCATATAGTTCAGTTTTATTTTACATATGAGTAATGGAGTTTAATTGCGCTTTACACCTGAGTCATTTAGTTTGTTTTATATTACATATGAGTCATATAATTCAGTTTTATGATTCAGATGAGGCATACAGTTTAGTTTTATAATACAGATGAGTCATAGAGTATTGTTTTATGGCCATGAAGATTTAATTTATATTACTCATTTTTTTAGTTTTGAGTCGTGTAATTCAGTTTTATGTTACAGATGAGACATGCAGTTTAGTTTTATATTACACATGTCTCATATATCCGCGTTTTTATACTACACATGAGTCATAATGTTCAGTTTTTAGTTACAGTATGCCATCTGTTGTCTGAGCCATGCAGTTAGATTTGTATTACACAGAGTCATGTAGTTTAGTTTGTTACTACACATGAGTCATTGAGTTTATATTACACTTGAGTAATGCTGTTTAGTTTTATATTATATCATAATTGATATAGTTTAGTTTTATTCAATGCCTAGTGAAAAGAGTTTTTTAAAGTAAGTAGTCATATAATAATTATAAAGTTAATTTTTACTCTCACAAAAATCACTCATAAAGCTTGATAAATTAAATTCACAAATATCACGTAATGTACAGCAACATAGTCTAAGTGTAAGTGTGTAATGAGAGGCATATTGTGACTCTACACAAGCAGTTTACGCACATAAAATATTTACTTTTGGAGCGAGCGGCGGCGTCACGTAGCTTAGGACGTGGGTTCAGAGTTAATGGCGGTTCAGGTGAAAGCTTGACAAAGTAGGCAGAACATTTTGGCCACATAACGGCGCCCCGGTATGGGCTTTTACTGTGCAAACACGTCCCGAGCACGCGCTTGTACAAAACTCTCTTTCTTATAAAAACCGTTACCCAGCCCCAGTAAAACGTATCGGTAAATTCAAAATGCCCCACGTAAACCCGTGATGTCAGAACTGTTATGTCAAACCGTCTGCATTACAGGCTTAGGCTGTACATTTGCTGTGGGAAATGAAAATGTTCTTTATAAACTATAAACATAGACGTTGTTCTCTTCAAAGTCGAATATAACTAAAGTCCAACGTCTACAATATTAAAACATACAACGTACAAACGGTTTTTTTTGAAAATTGTTTCCGAAGTGAACTATTAAAGATTGGTTTAGTTTTTCCTTTGTTTTTATAAATAACACATGCACTTAAGGTCAGCCCAAAACCCAGTTAACCTAAATATGTTCTATTTAATTAGAGAGTATTTGTGAATCTTGATCCAAACAAAGAGGGGTAACGCAATTTTCAACAAAATATTGAAAATGTTTATCGTATGCGCCAAAATAAACAGTTGTAAGATTTTATTTTATTTCATTTTACTTTCTTTGCATAGTTTTACAAAGACATACAAGTAAAAAGAAGCCAAATCAGTTAGACTCGGTTATAAAAATGTTCTATATGACATCCGTTCAATTTGAGGCAACACTCGTACCGTTCTTGAAGGTTTTCATCATTTTTGTGAAGAGGGGTACTTGGATAATGGTAGTTAGTGGGTCATCACGGAAAATCTTCTTCGTCATTCCCCAGAAGTAGGCGTCAGATGGTGTAAAATAGAGGGAGTGGGCTAGGTAAGGAATGGTAGTTCTAAGGGGAGATGATGCGGTTGCCAAAGGTTTATTGAAGAAAAGCAATGTCTAAGGCAGTGTGATCTTGCTGGAACCATTGTGAACGAAAAGGCAGGTTCCGAATGACTATATCTGAGAGAAGGCAACTACAGCTGATTCAGCTTTAGTACTGTATATTTTGGAGCATTCGGTAAATTGTTTATTTCCATCTTCAGATGGAACTACAAATACACACTATAATATCAATATAAACGCTGGCATGTAAAAGACTTTGTGGGTCATATAATAGTACTTACTTTTAATAATAGAGGGCGTCCATTTCGGGGAGTTGACAATGAGATACATTTCCCATTCAGTGATTTTGGGATTAGGAAAGTTTTAAAATATTTATAAGAGGTGTTATTAAAGTTCAAACACCCTCCCAAGTATTTACCAATCTTAGAGTGTGTTAGAATAGTGATATTTTAATAGTAAATGTTTGCGAGATTATTAATTTATTGTTTAGAGAATCTATTTATATTCAGTACGTTCGAAAGCAGCGCATAGAGTGGCGAACTGGAGAACTGTAATGTCGAACTTAATCTCTGCGTATTGTACCGCCGCTAGATCAAGGAATGGTAACATAAAATCGCCCATACCTTCAGACGTTACAGTGAATCTGTCGAGAGAGGCAGAGTCACCTGCAAATGTTGTCATTAGTTACTTTGGGCCGTGTTAACATGTTGATTAGAACATGTCACTCACTCGCTACTGCTTGACACGTCACAACGTCTTACACAGTCAGCCTTGTTCGCTGCCTGCATTATTCCCAACTGTTTGCATTAAACTTTCACCTTATAATTCCGTACGTCGCACAAGCTTATTGTATAGGCAAAAACAGGGGAAACCTTTAAAATTTTAGTTTTTTTAATAACATTGTAAATGGAGGTACAACGAAGAGGGTTTAGAAAACCCCGAGGAAGAGTGGTAAAGTGCAGAGTTGTGGTGACTGCTAACACTAAAGAGGACCCCTAGTTAGAGCGAACTGTGGTGAGTTGGTAAAACGTAACAAGTAATGTAAACAAACATTTTTTTAAAGTTAATTTCTTTTCAGGCCAACGAAGACAGTCTTTATTTTTGTTAATTTTTATTAAATAATTACAATTAATATAAATAAAGTAACATAACCTATGCGTTCAAACAGCTGTTCTACCACTTAACCCCTAACTTAAAATCAGCTGTTTTATGGCAACATAAGTTATTACGTATTTTAAACAAAATGGAACGAAATAATTATATTGCATACCTTTCCCTTTTTGTGTAAAGGTTTCTCCCATATAAAAGTAAAATTAATTCATTATTAATTTTAATTAATGATTATTATTTGAAAAAAACTGTATTAATATTAAGTGTCAATCATTACAATTTCAAAAAAGTATTTTATTAACGACTGAAAATTTTTACAAGATATATAAATATAAGCCTAGGGAGAGTTTGACGTAATAGAAGGAATTGAAAAACATTTGTGTTTGCAAGTGAAACATTCTTGAGGGTACGAAACCCATTTTGAGTAAGGGTGTTTACATACTTATTTGATAGGTAAAAAATGTCAAATAGGTTTATAAGAAATAAAGCGGTTTTGGAACAAATAAAATAACAAAAAAAATAGTATCTATCAAGATTACTAGAAGAAATTAGGCGAAATTTTCTCAAAAGGAATCATTTAAAAGATTTTATGTGTGTTAGAAGATTAAAGAAATCTGTGGGAACTTGGGTTTTTAAAAAAGCCTTGCCGTTTAATTGGGAAATGTAGCAAGTTACGGCTTATGCGGGTTACCTTTACATAATGGTACCGTATTCTTCATGTACCTTGTCCTTAAGGTGGGCAGATTTTAATCCTAAGAACCAAAGGCGCAGTGTATGGTACCAAGACCGGATTCTCTTTGCGGGCCCTCTGCTCTATGAGTTAGTCATATTTATTGCGTCTAGTTCTTGTACTGCTTTGTTCTATTAGTCGCCATTGCTACTCCTTTCTCCTTATACACATGACTTGGTCAGTATCTTGGTCTAACCGTCTGCGAAAGGCCTCGCATTTTTTGTCTATACTTTTATAACAGCACCGGAACCACATAGATAGAAAGACGATTGCTTTGAATAGGCAAAACCCAATCTCTACTTTGTGGCATATCTCTAATATATACGCTCAATAAACTCTAGCCTTCTCTATTTTCATGTATAATTCTTACATCTTGACTTTAATCTCACTTTAATTCTACTGGTGCAGTTCTTTACTCGCCCAATACTACCTGTCTTACTCTTTGCTAGGATTACCTTATAAATTTCCATTTGTTTTTTGTTGTTCAGTTTTAGCCCATATTCTTCATTTGTAGGCAACTTCGTATAGTGCGGACCACGTAACCGAGCACTTGGCCTTGATTGTACTACCACTTTTGAAAACATGTTACATATTGAGAACGTTCGATACATCAACAGCTTCTGCATCCGATATGTCTACACATATTTCAAGACTGTTATATCATACCGAAGCTAATTTATCGGGCCACAGAACTTTGCACTTGGTTCTGAAAACATGTTACATATTGAGAATGTACATCAACGGCTTCTGCATTCGATATGTCTACACATATTTCAAGATTGTTATTTAATACCGAAGTTAATTTATCATTGAATTCAAACAAGTCAGTGTTTTGATAGTCCTTACCATAATTGTAGGAAAGTATTTATACTGACCCTATACCTCCCGTCTCACCTACAGCGATCTCTCAAGGCCAAGTGCACGGTTACGTGGTCCGCATTATACTTTCAACATTAGACAATTCACCTCCTCCAAAGTAGACTTAGTATAGTGTATCAGTGTCGTCAAAAATAATAACAATAGAACATTTTTACTGAGTACTTTTAAAAAAATTAATAATAAAACATTGAATTACTATTTAAAACATAATGTTTGATTCAAACTTGTTGAGCCTTGCGACCATCGACTATTCCTAACAAATGCGAATATAATTTATGGTCTCTCCCTAACTTGGTGAATCCAATGGTCCTACAGATATGCACTAAAACAGTTCTTATTCAGTACAGTTGTAAGTTCAAACAATCAGTAGCCTACTTTACAGGACGTAGGCTGTCATTCTGCTTCAACGACACTGGTGAAATTTAATTAAAATAATTACGATAACATTGAAACCAACTCACATTATTTGCAGATGGGAAAAGCGCGGCCGTCGTCCATCCACTGCCGTTTTAATTTCATGTTTCGGGAGGTAAAAGCAAAGGCCTTCTAAGATGAAAGGAGCCGCCTAAACTACAGATGTTTGTATTTGCTCCGCTAGAGTGCTCTGTCAATGTATCGAGTTGCTGTTCCGTTTGTGCACTTGCCCATTTAGAACTGTTGACATTTAATAATGGCAATACTTTGTGTTGCCGACCTGCCGTGACGGACAAATAGCAGCCTCCATGGCTCGTGAAATAATAACAATATTTACTCATTGATTTATCGGTGAACATCCATTGGCTACGCTAGTAAACATAATCACATGTACCGTTCGTACTTAACGGTATCAAACTATGGCCGATTCAAAGACTCAACTTGCAATCATTATAAATTATCAATTATACGGTTATTTTTAAAATATACGTATTATATTTTTTGAAAGTAGATTAACACTTTAAGACAAATTTATATTCATTGCAAAACAAGATAAACTCTTGCAATAGCCTAAGTCTTGTAGTAATTTCCTCTGAAGATGATTGCTTTGCAAATAACCATCAGGACATAAATACTGTAAAAGGTGTTTGGGTTTAAGAGGTTTTATTTATTTATAATTAAAATAAACAAGGTTTAACAGGCATTTGCCGGTAGACACCAAAGAATATAAATTAGCTTTAATACACATTTGCTGGGAGATAACAAACAAGTTAAACTAGGTTCAATAAACATTTACCGGTAAACACCAAACAAGACATTTGCCGATAGACAGCAAACAAGATAAGCTAAATTTGATAGAAGTTTACCGGTAAGCACCAAACAATACATTTGCCGGTAGACACCAAAAAGACAATCCAAGTTTAATATACATTTACCGGTAGACACTAAACGAAATAATCCAAGTTTAATAGACATTTACCGGTAGACACCAAACAAGACATTTACCGGTAGTCAGCAAACAAAATATTCTAGGTATAAAAGATGTTTGCCGGTAGACACCAAACAAGACGTTTACCGATAGACAGCAAACAAGATAAACCAAGTTTAATAGACATTCACCGGTACACACCAAACAAGACAGTTACCGGTAATCAGCAAACAAGATAATCTAGGTTTAATAGACAATTACCGGTAGACACCAAACAAGACAGTTACTGTTAGTTAGCTAAACAAGATACTCTAGGTTTAATAGACAATTACCGGTAGACATCAAACAAGACATTTGCCGGTAGACATCAAACAGATAATCCAAGTTTAATAGACATTTACCTGTAGACACAGATCTCTTAAGAAAAGCTACCTTGCTTCTAAGTCTTCTTAAGCAAACGACGAGTTTCTTACAGTATGCTTATTTTCTCATCTCTTACAGTTCCAAATCTCTTTCCCTTCAAGGAGTAGAAGGGTTTATCTGCCCTTCTCAATAATCCCTCATAAATACTACCGAAAGCAGGAGACCTTCATGCAACTACATCTCTCCACCTACCCTATGGTTATCGCTATGAATAAAGTGATGTAGCCTTCATTGTGTAGGCACTATCCTATGCCAGTGATGTCTACAGTATCTCTGCCTCAGGGTTGTTACTTTTATCTGTTGTTATGATTCTCGTATATTTCCAAATCCAAGAGACAGCTATATCCTTACCTTTATTCTAGACGTAAACCAAGCCTTTGGCAAGGCGTGGCGTGAAGGTCTGATCCATAAATTAAATAAGCTACTTCCGAAGGAATGTGTTTCATTGTTAACATCATATACAAAGGCAAAACATTCAGAATCAAACCGGAAGGGAATATTCCGAGAATTAAGGAAATCAACGCAGGAGTACCCCAAAATAGTGTACTGAGTACTATACCTACTTTACACCTGTGATATTCCAACTACCTCAGAAGTGACCGGAGCAATGTTTGGAGATGATACAGCATTATTAGCAACTGACAAAGACATATATACATCTACGGACAAAGCCCAGAGAGCAACAAACAAACTCTTAGAATGGATTGATAATGGAAAATCAAACTGAATGAAGTGAAGTCAGTCCACATCAACTTCACAAATCAGGTACGGAAAGATCCTCCGTTAATGGATGTTAACGGAATCATCATTCCTTATGAAAATAAAGCTAAATATCTAGGTATGAACCTTAATACTGAACTAAGATGGAAACACCACATTTAGAAAAAAAAATGAGGAATTAAATATCAAATACCGTAAGCACTATTGGCTCTTGGGTAGAGACTGAATCTTCTCATTAGAAAATAAAATAAAAATCTACAATCAGATTTTGAAACCAGTTGGGCTGTATGGCAGTCAACTGTGTGGACGTGCAAATGAATCTAATGAAGTAATTCTCCAGATGTTCCAAAAAAAGGTACTAAGAAATATAGTTAATGCCCCTTGGTATGTAAAAAACAAAGATATCCACCGAGATCTGAATATCCCGACGAAAACAGAAGAAATAAATAAGATGCCAAAAACATGTAAAGAGACTTCACCTTCATCCAAGTACAGTGAAACTTCAACTTCTCGATAACCAGTTCTACATGGATAGAGGATTAAAGAGAAATAAACCATTTGACTTATTGTAGAGTTATGTTGTGTTACTGCTAATATATGTATTTGACAATGTCCAGGCAAGAACTAAAGAGTTATTGGGCACTTCAGTTATATGAGTATTTAGGTTATGATAATGCAAGAAAAGGTAAGGGTAGGTTTTAATAATTGAAAAAAACCTTAATTTTGCCTATATTTTAAAATCCTTCTCATGTATAACTATTCAGTCTTTTTGACTGTATTAAGAAAGAGGGTAATACAATAAGAATGAACATTATGACTTCCAGTCTCCAGAAGGTGGGGAACTATAAGAAGATACTGTTATTATCAACTCTTCAATAAAGGAAAAGCCAATGTTTATTTCAACTCCTTCTATTAGTTCACACTCTCCTTATACATACTGTGTATAAGTTACATAGCGTGTGCAAATTTTCAATAAAATGCTTTTTATTTATCCTCTCACGTTCAAATTCATCTTTTTGAAACTTGTAGTAGATGGCACTTGACGTTGATATTGTTTTTTTTCCAAATAATAATTCATCAATAATTTAATTGATTAATTTGAGTTTTATGTGGGAGAAGAACTCTTCACAACGTCTAGGCCGTGGGAGAATAATAACATATTATCAGCCAATATGATTGGTTCTCCTCTTCTAATACCTTTATTTTCAAATGTTTTATGGCTTTGGTAGGGTTAGATTTTTCGTCAATTAAATTATAGTTATTTAAATACTTCTAGGCAATGATTAATTTAATAAAATAATCTATTGATTAAACAAATCTAGTTAGAAATTAATTTTATTCAATAAATTTATCTTTAATTTGAACCTTTAAAACTTACATTAATTTAGACTATACATTATGTTCCTCATATTTTGTTACTTCTTTTAAGTTCCAATCCGTGTATTTTATAAGTTCATATAATGTAAAGATATAGGCTATATGTTGGTACTTGGTATTATATTGACGACATTTTGGTTACTGGACGTTTATTTCAAAAAATTCTTCCTTTCATCTATTCTGGAACTCAGCGCGCCAAAACTTTCCAGGCGCTTGAATAATTCAAAACGTTCACTAATGACTTTTCCCTTTCGTGAACAACAAATCAAAATGAAAGCAGAACCGAGTACATAAATCAAATCTCATTTCTCACCTACAGTGTAAAAACATATAAAACATAGTCTTAATACTATGTTATTTGGTGAGTTTGTACCTTATGCAGGTTCCTTTGGACAACGGGAGTCGTGTACAACTGTATACGCTGTGCGTGTAGACGTGTGGCTGTAAATATTCGTAATTGCTTCCCTATATCCAGCGCGTTTCCGACATCCGACATCCGCAGTTTCTTGCATTATTTATGTCGATCCAACTGTAATAACTGGCTGTAAACTCTGGTCTTAAGAGAACAAAAATGAGCCAAATATTAAACGCACTTGTACTGGATCTGGGCAAGCACAAAAGCGGGAGCTATTGCCACTTGATCTAAAACAGTCAGGCGTGGTTAATCCAAAACCTAAAACAGTCATACAAGGTAAAGCAAAAACCTTAAAAGAGTCATACAAGGTAAAACAAAAACCTAAAACCGCCATACAAGGTAAAACAAAAACCTAAAACAGTCATACAAGATAGAACAAAAAACTAAAACAGTCAGACAAGGTAAAGCAAAAACCTAAAACCGCCATACAAGGTAAAACAAAAACCTAAAACAGTCATACAAGATAAAACAAAAATCTAAAACAGTCATACAAGATAAAACAAAAACCTAAAACCGCCATACAAGGTAAAACAAAAACTTAAAACAGTCATACAAGATAAAACAAAAACCTAAAACAGTCATACAAGATAAAACAAAAACCTAAAACAGTCATACAAGATAAAACAAAAACCTAAAACAGTCAGACAAGGTAAAGCAAAAACCTAAAACAGTCAGACGAAGTAAAACAAACATCTAAAAAGTCATCCGAAATAAAACCAAAACCTAAAACCGATGTGGTTAAAAATTACCATATAATTGGTGTAGCCTACTATGATATGTTGAAAACTTATTTTATTTTCCATTTTATGATTTCTTTCTACGTTCACACAATTGTTCTTCTTCATATAAAAAAAAACTGTTCGAAACATCCTGAAATATATCCTTCGTTACAAATTGGAAATGTCTTCGTCTGTTTCGTTCCAATTTCACAACTTATGAATCAGCAAAAAAGTGTTTACTATATTCTAATTTCAGTAAGAATATCAGGTCAAATCCACTGTACTACACAGGAATGAGCGAAGTGTACAAGGAGTGATATCGTAGTTGAAGTGTCTTAATCAAGGGCAATGAGTGTGGGTATGGGTTAGCTAGCAAAAGCCAAAGGCTTCCTTTTTTTAAATGAATTAAATGGATGTTTTGTTCTGGCGAAAAACAGGTTCAGTACGAGCAATTAGCGTCCATTCAGTTGCTCAAAGGCCTATTTTAAGATAAGGCTGTTATAGGTTACAGTGGCAGAAAAATACCTAATTATGGGGCATCTAGGTGGGTGCATTCCTACAACAAATTCTTAAAGTAAATACTTCTTTACGTTGGGTATGGCTGTATGTCTCGTCACGTTACAATACGCTCTCCAACTTACCTTAAGTGATAACATATGATTTCATAAAACAGCTGATTTTTTGTTACAGGTTATGTGGTACAACAGCTGTTTTAACACTTACTTGAATTTACTTTATTTATTTATTGTACATTATTAAATTTAATGATATTAAACATTTTTCATCAGTTAATAGACATACTATCCATATAAATAAGTTCGTAAGGAAAATATTGAGTGGAAAATTGTGTGAGCTTGGAAGGTCGTAGATAGCTGGGAGATGGCTCATATTTAAGATATTGACATGAAGATGAGGAGGAAAATATAGATTTCTCTTAATTTACAACTTTTATAGGGTTCTGATGAACTTAAAGTTAGCGAAAATCTCCATAAGAAATGCGTTGCAATGAAAAACAGCTGAGTATGATTTTCAATTATTTCAGCTGAGAAACAGCTGTACAAAAATTATATTAAAAACAGCTGAGTACAAATATTTTAACAATATTAAAGATTAATTAGAAATATGATCTTGGGATCAGGTTTAGTTAATGGAGTACGTCTTATTGTAATAGATATGTTTGACAAGTGTATTAAATTAGAAATAATCACTGGTTCTGGAAAAGGAAACGTCATATTTTTAACAATAATAATTTTTGCTGATAAATTACTAATAATATCAACATATCCTAATAAGGATTTCAAACAAAAAGGAATCATTTAATTTAAGACTTACATTTTAAATAACTATAAGTAAGGCTTCAATCGTCCAAACCCGTTTTTACACATGATCAACTTTATGTTGCACTAAGTCGAGTAAAGTCTCAAGATAGATTAAAGATGCATAATGATAACACGATTGGTCAAAAAAACAAATTGAAAACATATTCTCAAAAAATATGGTTAATGAGGAAATTTTCTTATGAGAAATTTGAATTATATTTAGGCCTAATTAATTTGTATTTAAAAATAAAATTACTATACAATAGTTTAAAATTTGTTTGATTATGATTAGGGACATTTGCCCCCTACAAGCCTCTAGTATTAATTTACATTTCGATAAAACTTACCATAATTAATTTCATATAATGATTGTAATATAGGCCCCTACGTATTTTTTTATTACAACTTTTAAAATGAATACTTCAATTTCAAGTGTCAATTTCATTAAAATGAAAGTGTCAAACACTTTGCAAGAACAAACTTCTAATAAATTCGTTAAAAAATTTTAGTCAGTAATTTTGTTTTACATTAATAAAGATTTAGTAGCCCACATGGTTTTATTTATTTTTCTTAACTACATAACTAGAATTCTTTTATAAACTCTATTAAGTATTCATTTCTGATTACCTTTGATATTTCTTAATTAAAAGAAGAATCCAGTACTAATATTACCCCACTTTGTTCCAGAGATGAAGGAACTGGAATATCTGTGTCGCCGCACCGTGCAGACTATCCATCACAGATATCCCACGGTTGTAGTTATTAAAGAACACCAAGGAATCTGTTATTCCAAAGGCGGTCGAGGCGGGTCTAAATAAACATGTCACACGAGGAGATGATGGGCTAAGCACGTTTTTAGACTAATCCACAAACAAAACATCAAGTTCGACAGGTAACCGGAAAGGACAGCTTGACAGCAAATACAGCGGCCCGCAGTCAAAGGCTGGATTCTTGTGTTACTAGCACCGGATGCAAGTGAAATAATCCTTTTTCTATTCTATATTGCCACAGCAACCAAATTCAATAAAAATAAGTCACAGGTTGGTAAATATTCACATACAATGAGCAGAGGCTATAAATTATAATTGTATTAAAATTGCCAATGCAGTATTACTCATAACCACAAATATATAAATAACTTTACAAAACTAATTAGATATTTAGCTAAAAACCACAAAGAATATTTGGTCACTGACAAATTTCAGAAAGTAGCCAACAGCCGTTAAATATTAAGTTAATTAGAGCATAGCTAGTAAGAACAATTCACAACGGTAAACGTTAGAACAGTTTACTTTAAATCTCACAACACACTAGTTTATTAAGACAAACAAATTAGTTTCGACGACGATGTTGCCTTCATCAGTGCTTAGGTACAGTGAAGTAGCCAAGTGTTGTACCCAAGCACTGATGAAGGTGTTATCGTTACCGAAACTAGTGTGTTTGTTTAATAAACTAGTATGTTTGTTTCAATAAACTAATACGTAGTGAAGTTTGGAGTAGACGGTTTTTATTTTTACCGTTGAGCCTTTAAATGCATTTCCCTAACACACTCAGAATAGTATCTTTGTAGCTGATGCTTCATATTGTACCGTATGCACTATAATAAACAGCCCTAAAACAGTTGTCAGTTTTATTTTATTTACATAGGTTTCTTCGCATCATGCCACCAAAAACTAACCTCTAAAGTACATCAACACTAACACTCGGCAACAATAAAAAGTCGTCTCAGCTGATCAAGAAGGCTACTACAGCTGATTCAGTCTCAGTACCTACTGTTTATTTGTGCACATACGCTAAGCAAGCTACTCTGTGCTATTTTTATTACGGTATAGGTTACATTTATAGCCCACAATTGGAACTTCAATTTCGATTCCTAAGAGTACATAAATAAACTATTTATATTAGAAAATAGAATTTAGTATTTTGTTGTTGCACCATTGTACTATTCATTGTACAGTCAGTTTCACGAAAAGTAGACCGTGTAAAACATAATGATTTTTCCTTAATTTTTCCATAATGTTAAGTTCTTTATTTACATTTTCAATTATTACAGGAAATTATAGAAAGGGAGGATGCAACTTTAAAAAGGGAGGAATTTATTCCTTAGGTTTTAGTTTTTGCACTTACGAGACTCCATAACTGATGTCAGAGAATGTCAAATTGTCTTAACTTGTAAAACTTTAATCGTAAAATAACAATAGGTTTCATTAAAAACATATTTTACAACTTTATGTAGCCTATTTGTCTGTAAAGATTAAAGAATTTACTTATGCTTAAAAGTTGTTATTAATGATAGAAATAATTATTTATATTCAAACGTCAAGGTTCGTTTCTTTAATCTCAGTCTTTTATTTTGATTAAAGTAGTACATTTAGTCTATCCCTGACTTTTCTATTTCCTGTTTTGAGCGGAAGTAGGCGGTCCTTACATTCGTGACTCCGTGCATGGGTTTACTACAGCAGCTAGAAATGAATGGTTTCATACATGTATAGATTTATTTGTAGATATAGCAATTAGAAAATTATTCACTGCAAGAGTAACGTTTCTATATACCTCCCTAAATAAAAATCTCAACAAAATAAACAAATTCAAATTTGTAATAAAGGACATTATAACAAATATCCCGAAGTATGCAATACCACTTTCTTATTCTCGCAATCATGTTCTGTAATTTACAACTTTGGTCTTATTTTGTTGAGATATCCAAAGAAAATTGATAATTTATTCTTTGAAGTTTTCCGTGAAATGAGTTTCCTGTTTACAATTGCAAACATTTTCATGCTTTGAAAACATAAATAAATATGCATGCAAATTTCCAGTTGCTGCAACCTCCAGGCTTTATGCAAACTGCGGGTTAAACATTTATAAGAGAGAAAAGCTACAAAATTACTTTCTTCAGCGTTTCTTTCACATTTATTTAATTTATTGTATTAGTTCACACTCTCCCTAGGGCTATATTTATAGGCTACATCTCGTTCAAATTTTCAATCGTTTATAAAATACTTTTTATTAATCCAGTCAAGTTCAAATACCATTTTTTTAAAACTTGTACTGGATGAGACTTGGTGTTAATATAGTTTATTCGAATATTAATTCATTAATTAAATTTAATAATTAATTAGTTTTAGTTTTATAATGGAGAAAAACTTTCACAAAAGAGTCAAGGAAACCAATATAGTTATCCTATTTCTTCTCTCTTGGCTTAAAATAAGAGATAACGTATGATTTTATAAAACAGCTGATTTTATGTTATAGGTCAAGTGGTAGAACAGCTGTTTTAACGCATAGGTTGCACCTATTACTTCATTACATAATTGTAGTTATTTAATAAAAGGTAACTGAAATAAAATTTTTCTTTGTTAACCTAAGTAAACTTTTTTTTTAAATGTTTATATTCCTTGTTTTTAACTTTTATTTTATCGCTTTTTAGATTTGAAATATGTTTTTTAAATCACGGAAAAAATTGGCTTTAGATTGTTAAAGAGTTTGAGAATTATTTTCCAATATCAGTCACAGCTTGTAACTTGAGTCAGTTTAATCCTCTTGGCTTTATACCGTTAATTTAGGCGTTTTTTGCCTTCTAAATAAAGTATTTAATTTAATTCGTCACGTTTTAATATCGAACCATTCAGTATCGAAAGCCTTGTTTGTAAAACCAGTCCAGGCTGAGCGTAGTGCATTATTTCCGATCTGGAGGCTTTTCAAAATTGGCCGTCAAAATTGTTCTGAACACGAATACAGAAACTCAAAAGAGAACAAAATATATTTTGTTTATGCGAATATTTTCCTATTACACTCTTAGCAAAAACGTTTTGAATATTACGTCACACTTTTCCTTGGTTAATTTATTTACTTATTGATTTGTGTAACTTATACTGATTATACGGTTATCCTACTGATAGATTCCGTGGCGAGTAAACATTCACTCACATACCCACCAGAGAGTAGGTCTCCACTTCAATAACCCTTCCGACGAGTATATTCCACACATCCTTGCCTTATTCCTGCCTTTATTAGTAATCCTTTCCTCCTTACTGACTATCTAATTTCCAAATATAGCAATAGTCATAAGACAAAAACAAAATATTATTTTAATCATGACAACTGTACTTGATTTAACTATTATAGTTGTAGTGTAAAATTTTGGCTCTAGATTACTCTTCCAGGATCTTCTGAGTTACCAAAATTTCAGCACGTTCCCAGGGTCTCAGCTTAACTGCAACGGAAGTACTAATTTTTATTTCCATCCCTTTTTAGTTTCGAGTAGGTAGTATAAAAAGAAGTGCATGTCATTCCTGCCGTAGCCTCACTAACGAGGTATTTCTAAGTTAATACGCCTCCTTATCCCTGAGCATAAGAATATCCTAGCACCCAGGGTTCCTGCATGATCTGTCGCGGGATTTTTCCTGACAGGGTTTCTTTTTTGCCAGGTTTTTTCATCCCGCTCTTAGCGCAACGCTTACTGTACTGTTTCATTTCACTATCTCCCGATTCTCCATGGGAAGAGCTTATAAGCTTGGTACGTGGGCAATCAATTTCGTTTCCTCCATTCGCGGTAGGGACATTAACCGTATGCGCATGTGAAACGGAGGCAGCTAACTAAAGGTTGGCTGCCTCGAGGGCTGGGCGGGATCTTTGAGCCCAGACCTTTGTTACAATATAAAATTAATAAGAAAAATAATAAGAAAATAAAATTTGAACCCAATAGGAGTGTATCGTGTAATAAGTATCATGAGTTGCCTATCGTGAGCAGTTTTGTGCTGGAATCTTGGGGGGGGGGAATCCTTATGTTAAGGGATGAAAACGGGTGTTACCTTACATGTACTTTGTTAGTGAGGCTGTGAGGCACTTCTCCTGCTGTCTACTCGAAACTGGAATTGGCAAGCAAAACAGTAATTAACCCTGAGGGTGCTGCGACCCTCGTGATGATCCCCTAAGAAAGTTGGTTTAGGAGACAGTTATTTGAAAGATGTGTTCATTAATAAAGCCCCAATATAAGGTAGAGTGAATTAAGCTAAACCTAAAGGGATTTTATAAGCCCACTTTACAAACAAAATCATACTTTTACGTAATGGTTTAAAACCATCACAATGATGAGCCTATTTCACAACAGAGACCACATTATGGGCACCACAGACGCCACAGTCTTAGAGTCCAGTCTTACAGGACTAAATGTATAACTAATGCGGTACATTTGGTTTAAACTCAACTTGCGTTTACCAATAACAAGTCAAATCGAGGGGGGTTGAGTGACAATCTGTAGAAGTCAATATGCACGAGTAAAGAAGGAAAACAACCCCAACGAGAGTGTGTGCTTCCAACCCCATGGTTATCTCTCCCTCCGATGCGACAGCCCGGAACGCATTGACAACTTATTTGATGAGCATACAAACCCTCGGACCATAAAGGGCCACCGACACCACCTGGTCAAAGATAACTTTCCAAATACGTCGCCCCGTACGATTCTAAAATAAAAAACTAACAAACAGGTAGAAAAATTCGAAAATGTTTCCATATTACATTTTTAAACATTTTTTTTATCTTAAAGGTATTGAAATACATTAAATGTTGCTGTCATAATAAATAAATTTACTACGAAAAAAGTTTTTAAAATAACAATAAGATCAATAGTTTAATAATTGTTAGAGAAAACAGAAAATGTATTTTGTTTTATTTACTAAACTCTGTTTTTTTAAAATTATTATAAGTTCATTTATATATATATATATATATATATATATATATATATATATATATATATATATATATATAGGCTATATATATATAAATAGAGTGAACTGATATATATATATATATATATATTATAAATATATAAATACACGCCTATATAGTATATTGTTCGAAATTTCAATCGTTGATAAAGTACTTATTATTCACCCGCTAAGGTCAAATACATTTTTTTAAACAGTGGACTATGATACTTGATTTGGAGTTAATACAGGTTTCTAAATGTTAATTCAGTAATTATATTTAATACGGAAATTTTAGTTTTATGCGGAAGAAAAACTTTCCACAAAAAGGAAAAGGTGTGCAGATAGTTATTTCGTCCCATTTGGCTTAAAATAAGTGATAACATAAGCTTTTATATAACATCTGATTTTACTTTATAAGCTATGAAGTAGAACAGCTGTTTTAACGCATAGGTTCTGTTACCTTATTTACGTTAAGTGTAATTATTTAATCAAAAGTAACTAGAATAAAGTTTTTGTTTGTTGAGCCAAGTAGGGATTTACTAATTTTTTTAAATGTTTATATTACTGATTATACCTTGCTTTAAGAACAAGAGGATCAGAACAGTTTATAAAATTCATATGACGTTCAGGAAAAATAGTGTGGCTATGTTCACTGCGGACGATAAACACATTAGAATGTTTCTGGAGGTAGGCTACTGCTGATTAGAATCAGGTCCTTTAGTTTAGTAGTAAATAGTCATTTTATATTGTCATTATGTATAAAAACAATAAATATTTAGAAATAAATTTCTGTATTAGACAAATTGATAATAAAAGGAAATGGTGTGCAGTTAGTTATTTCGTCCCATTTGGCTTAAAATAAGTGATAGCATATGATTTCATAATACAGCTTATTTTATTTTATTTTATATATTATGTGACAGAACAGCTGTTTTAACGCGTAAGTAACGTTACGTTATTCATATTAATTAGATTATTTAATAAAAAGTAACTGAAATAAAAATTTCCTTTGTTGACCTTTATAAGAATTGACTTTAAACATTTTTGTTTATATTACTTATTTCTTAGAAGAAAGAAACCCTCTGGTGGTGATAGTATAGTTATCGAAGTGTACGCATAGGTTCTAGATAACCTTGCTAATTTAACTGTTTATGACATCTTGGAATGTGGTTATTGAATAATGTTATTAATTGTAATATTGGCAGTAGGCCAACTGTCTTTATTTCTAATATTGTCACTCATTAATTCGTACAATGAGCTAGATGCATCAGGGTGAAGCAGGAGGAAACACACCCTGGACTGAGAGAAGTTAAAGCTGGACTCCCATAAGGGAGGGTTCTGGGGACAGTAGAATGGGCGCCCATACCTTGGGGCAGAAGGAGCCCTAGCTTACCCCCAGCTTTACAAACAAAATAATTATCTAAGCATTAAGTGTAGACCAATGGATTTTTAGAGAAAAGTATTTTAAAAATTGGTGAATTGTTGGACATTACTAAGGACTATAATATTTATATAAAAAAATGTGTTTTCTATGAGTATTTGCATATTATAGTTTTAATATTAGATCCCTACCCGTTATTATTAAAATCAAAAGGTGTTCTTCCTGTTAGTTTCTATATATCACTTGGTTTCAATAAAACGTCCAAGTAATTGCATTAATGTTTATATGTTTGTTATAGTACATTAAGTACCGTGGCCTAGTACTTTAAAAGTAGTAATAGGTTAAACAAGGTTGAAATTGGAGTATTTTAGCTGCTTAATATTTTAGTAAGCAGTGCCTTTACTTCCAGGCCCTACAAACTCTCATATGGGCGCCGATGGACAGTTTTAGGTATAGGCCTACTATTGTACACCAGAGACAATAGTGTCAGCAAGTTGTAGGGTCGCTAAAATAAATATTCAGTGATATAAACTCTCTGGATAAACAACTCGAAATAAAATTTAACTCCTACGTTTAGTATTTTTTATACTTCATTAGTTATATTTTTAATAAATGTTCAATATATAATTTTATACAAGAAACGGTTTACAAATTTTTTACCTACGTTTCACCAATTAATGCGTAGCTTATTCATTAACAGGGAACGTTATAAACAATTATTAGTGTTTACTTTAATTGTATTTTCTTAATTTCTCTGCATTTATCATCTGTCTATTAAGATTCCTTGCAGGAATTACACATTTCTTTGCTTACGTTATAAATTTATTTTAAAAGGAAACCATTCCAACATATACAGTTAATTTCGATCCGATCTATATCGATCGAAGTAGTACGCAAAGAAACCGTTAGATGGTGCCTGGGTGTTTAAACTTGCCCAGACTTGACCATGAGGAAAACCACGCCTACAGAGCCTTATCAAACCACGCCTGCTTTATTTGTGGAATTCATTACTGTTTTTAAATGTTTGAAGTAGGGGAACAGCTGATTAAGCAACAACCTGCCGTGGGCAATGCGCCGCTCTTGTAAACTTGATTTTACATGTAATCGTTGGATTCGATATAACATGCAAGTCACACACGGTCTTTTACAGATTGCAGAATCGCGTAGGTACTTTTCGGGGCAGGTTTATTTCTCTTGAATGCAAGGCAAATTGTTGTAGCCGACGTCGCAATCATTGCACTGTTTTAGAGGTAACTGAAATCGTTCATACCCGTATAAATAAATATCGGGCTATCCATGTCATACGATCGAGGCTATAACTTCCCCTCGCTGACGCTACGGGATAAAGAGGGCTACCAACGAAACTCGTAGTCCTACACAACTTCATACAACTGTCAAGAGATTTTGTTATTTTCGAAAAGCTCACTTGCAGCTCCGAAAAATCTTTACTTTATCAATAAAAAGACAGATAATTTAGATTATTAAAATAATTAATAATGAATTATAAAGCTGAGAAACTGTTGGAGCAAACTGGGCGAATTATTACTTGAAGTAGCCTAGTAAATAACGTATAAATGAGTGTAGGATACATGTGTACGAAGTAGCCTGCCCTCTTTGGGGAGAAAATTTAAAAACTTACTTTCCCTTTGGAAAACCAAAGCAAGAAAGGAAAAGGTTTTAGTGCAGAAGACAAGCAGGTTTAGACAGGAAGAAGAAGAAGATATTCTAAAAAAAGAAATAGTCTCAATCCCTCTTAAGTTGTCTTAATCTTATTATAACAATGCATTGAATGTAGTTGGGCTAACACAGTTGAAACATAACAAGATCTTAACGTAAAAGTTTACTATCGGGAAAATTATAATGACTTAGTATTATCCTCTAGTGTTGCGTGAAACATCCACTTAGTGTGCCAATCTCCTGACTAAGGGGAAACAGGACAGCGTTAGAACTAGGTTAGCTCATGTTACTATATATAAAATTAATTTCAGTTTATACATTTTGAATATTAAAATAGGCGTATTTAAACTTATCGTAATGGAGCAAAATAAATTAATTAGAGGAGTAAAATATAAAATATAAAAATGTAATTTCATAATAGGTAGCCTAAAAATTATTATTATCTGTATGTAAAAATTAAAACTATCTATAAGGTAACTACTATAGGAAGTAGGCTACAATGCTACTATTGACTAACAAAACGTCACAGAGGTAATGATGATCGTTGCTCGTAACATCTGATTATGAAAAAACAAATAATATAATTCAAACCTTTTTAAATTCAATTCCTACACAGGTCAACAAAGACAAATTTTATTTTAGTTACTTTTTATTAAATAATAATTACCATTAACATAAATGAAGTAACATGACCTTTGTGTTAAAACAGTTGTTAACCTACAACATAAAATCAGTTTTATGAAATCATATGTTATCACTTATTTTAACCCAAATTAGATGAAATCACTATATTGCATACCTTGCCCTATTGTAAAAATTTTTTCTTTCATATAAAACTTAAATAATTCATTATTGAATTTAATTAATGAATTATTATTTGAAAAACTGTATTAACATTAAGTGCCATCCACTACAAATTTTAAAAAATTTACCTTCACTTGAGTGAATAAATACATAGTATTTTATTACCAACTGAAAATTTGAACAAGATTTAGGTTCTACACAGGGAGAGTGTGAGCTAAAAGGAGGAACTGAAAAATAGTATTTATCCAATGCACAAATATAAAGGCATCATCTGGCTAAAGATTCGATGAATATAGGCCAAACTATTAATTTCCCAGTTTTGTATCGTAAGTGATTGTATGATTTCCTAGTTGATTTGAGTTTTTAAAGGTAGCCTTGTAAGTTTGGTTCCTAAGGTTCACTATTTTAATAAACACAAAATTTATTCAAAATTAAATTGAAGTGAAAGCTATTTAAAAATAATTCTTTCATACTAAACTTTTTTTCGAATTTATAAAAAATGAATAAACACTTTTTTAACATGTAAAGTGAAAATCAAAACAAGTAATATTGAAAAAATTTTGAAGTCATTTCCAATTTAGTTCAACAAAGACAAAATTTATTTTACTTACTATTAATTTTATAATTACAAATAATATAAATATGTAGGCTACATACATATAGCAGAATTACTTAAGTTGCAAAATAGAAAGCGAATTTCGTTGCAATTTTCCATTTTCTAATCTTGAACAGTATATGGTCTTAGACAATTTTTTTTTTTTGTTACTATTTATTCGCTTTCTTATTTTCTTTTCTTATTTTCTTTTCTTAATTTATAAAGCTGATGGTGGTCTATAATTTCTTATTCAATCCATTTCTTGTAATTATTTCAGAAACCTTTAATAATATCGTATACATCTTAACTATCGTATACATCTTTAATATAATATCGTATACTCTTATAATATCGTATACATCTTTAACTAATGGACTTCTATCTATGGGAACGTTGGCTCAGTGCCAAAGTGCTAGATTACAACCATGAAGATATTCAGTTCGAATCCAACCAGGACATCATGGTTTTTAAATTTAAATAATTAAATAAATATTTGAAAAAACCGTAGTAACATCAACTGTCATCCACTATAGGTTTAAAAAAATGTATTTGAACTTGATTGGATGAATAAAAACGTATTTTATTATCATAGAAAATTTGTACAAGATAGGTATAAGGAGAGTGTGAGCTAATAGAAGGAACGAAATAATGGAATACTGTGTTATTAGTTACCGAGCTTTAGAGCGGGAGGTTAGAATTGCTACAATCATGCAGAAGACTGACATAGGACGTATCATGCTTCAAATCGGACGCCATTGCATCTGCCAGAGGCTTACAGTATCACTGCGTGTGCTGCATAGGCCTATGGAATAAAAACTGAGTTCGCGCAAATCAGATGGTATTTGGGCTTTGTTCTACGTGACTAAGAGTATAAAAAGATTAAAGTTACCATGTAAAGTTTCGGGTAAAACCGCCAGGAGGGAATGGCACGTAGGCGTACCTAATAGTTCATAATATCTCTGAAGACCAATTCCGCAACAGGCTTCTCATTTTGCTGAGGAAAGAAAATAGAAATTGCGACAACGTGTTCGTCTCCAGTGACCTCACTTCATCAGATGAATTTCGTTACTTCTCTGGGGCCGCTCCTGAGTTGTGTTTAATACAACGCACGGAGGAAGTGTCTCGACGGCTTTAATAACAAAACTTTTAGTAGGCCCACTTTTATTCTCTTCATGCAAACGTATCTATACACTTTATTGTGTTAAATATATTGTAAAATACGGGCAGGTATTTTCAGCTTCAGATCTCTATTTCCGACTCAAATATTGTAAAATAATTTTATAAACATTGTATTTATACTTTTATATTTTATAATCAAATTTAATAAAAATTATATAATTTAATTCGAAAACTTCATATAAACAATTGCATTTAAAATGGCATAACAACTTGATTTTAATTTAGTTTATTAATTTTTAATATTTTGTTTTGTGTTCTGGAAATTTTGTGCTTGGTAATTGGCCTTTTTGCGATTGGAGAGAATTTCCCGATTGTAAAGTCGTCTGCAACACTGTCGTCTGTTTTTATTCACGTTGAACTTGAACGACTAGGTGTACAGAGATTCCTCCTATAAGTAGCATTTTCACAAAGCGCGCGCGCGCGCGCGCACACACACACACACAGACACAGACACAGACACACACACACACACACACACACACACAAATCCCTCATACAAGTAGCATTTTCATATATGGTGTAAAAGAGAAAAAACTGAGACATCCTTAAATATTTTACGGTTTAATTTCTATCTATTAAGTTTAGGAAACTACGAGTACTTTCACAATTACAAATAATTGCAACTAACCTAAATGGTTAATATTCCATTTGAAACGAAATTATTGAACAAAAATATAGTTTTCTGATAGGTTATCATCTGAAGAGCTGCCTTAGCGAATTGTGCATCAAGTTTCTGTAGGCTAACTGTTTCGCCAGTGTGTTCTGAATTTATCATTTATTGTTCGGGAAAAATATAAACTATTTACCCTTTAAAAAATGTACATACACACGTGCGCGCGCGCATAAAATATTAAGTAAATTTCGTTTTTGTACATAAAGTGAGTGTAAGTGATGAGTGAATATAGGGTAACAGAGTAGCTTTATTTCTTTTCACCTTTCACATCTTTGGACATAGTGGAGTTAATTTTGTTATTATTAATCAAGTTTACACTCGCCGAGATTTTGTATTGTTAAATAAAAGCGGTTGGCTTGCGAGTCAGGTACAACTATTTATTTATACAAGCAACGTTTCATCAAAGGACACGTTTATCGTCTTCGAGTCTACAATACATTAGTACACAATTAGAATTGCCAGCAGTAATAACAGTTGTTCACAAACAAGCATGGCTACAATGAAATTTCTTATACTTTTAAAACATTACATAGCCTAAACCTCTAAAATGGGTAACGTCAGAAAATGTTTTAAAAAGTTTTAAAAAATTATTAACATAACAATTACAAACTATTACATATTTTATTGTAACAAAAACATGAAAACCTACTAACCCCTACTACAGTTACAATCACTTACAAGTAAAGAATAAATTACATTTATAGTTTTAAAATGCATAAATTAAATCAAATTAGCATTACAAAACAACCTGCCAAATTTCAAATAATTAACCTTATCATGACTAAGTATATTTAAGTTTTTAATAAATGCTGTAAACAAACGTGGCCAAGTTTTTAGTGTCCTTCTCAATAATAACAGCATTCTTCTGTAACTTAATATGGGTCATCTCAGAAAAAACATACGCATTGCCAGTTACTTTCATAGCCCAAAACCTCGGGATTTTTAAAATCAAAACTATGATTAAACTCCCTGGTGTGATCCAATATGGCCTACGCAAGAGGTAGCTCTGCATCAAGTATTTTACTCTATTTTTCATGCTCATTCATACGTGCTTGCAACCGTATCTTAGCTTCAGCAGCATACGTGGCCTCACAGTCATTACATTTTATTTTCTGCACCACATTACAACGATTGAGAGTCTTAGTCTTGGCTTTATCCCTTTCAATAATGTTAGACAAACTATCAGAAATGGAAGGAACAGTTACGATTTTTATATTTGCCCAGTTTCTTAGACATTTTCGCATAGAACACTTTTACATATGGTAAATAATTCTGTTGACGTTTTTGCAAAAAAATATGTGAAAGAGCTATTAAAATAGTAAAAACGTTTTTTAATTACTGAAATAAGTTCTGATATGCCTAAGTTCGATAAAGTCTTTGAGGGCCCTTATATATTTTCGTGTTTTCGAAATGCGATTTCACCCTAACAGGCCTATATGACTTACTAAGGTTATTTTTCAAATAGGGTTACATGTTTTTAAATAAAACTTTAAAAAAAAGTGTTGAATATGTCTTAACGATCTTTCAACAACGAAATGTTCTTAGAATGACCGCTATGAAATATCAATTATTACATATATTTTTTAACTAATATGTTACTATTTAAAACAAATTTTTGAAATTTTTAATTCTGACGGAGTAAATTGTTTTATTAACTTACGTAAGAAAATATGTTTCTGTAAAAACTTAGGCAATTATTAAATCTGTCTGGAGATAAAGCAAATTTAAACGTTAAGTCCCTTCCTTAAGAAACATAAAAATTGTAAAATCTAATGGTTTAACCGCCTTATAAATGGTTGCCCTAAGCTGTATAATATATCTTAAAGTATTGAAGATTAATACTTGTTGCTGCAACAGATTTTGTAAAGTACCTTAAACTGTTTCATATTTTTCGAAGTTGTTTAATTTGTAATGCGAAAGAGTAAATATGTTTCTGGTTCAAAGATTTTACAAAAGATAGCAAAATTTACAGGCTCCATTCTGTAAAAGCCAAGTCCTGGGAGATCAAATGGGCCTACGAAGAGGATAAACTGAAACCTCCAAACAATATTCTATTCCTTCTATTACTTCACACTATCCTTATATTCACTCCTTCCACTTGATGTAAATACTTTTTTTTGAAATAATAGTTCATTCATTAAATTTGATAATGAAATAATTTTAGTTTTATACTAGCGATACACGGCGTACGTTGATGCACCTGAAATCATAAGTTTTGCAATTAGAAAAGCAAATCAAACATCTAAATAATCATATTTCATTTACTGCAATGCTAGACAATGTTTCTCTTCATTTTATTAGGTGTATAAACATATACCTACATTTTAGATGTCCCAAAAAGTGAGAACACAAAATTTCAATCATCCGTGGTAAAAGCTCAAATATTCCACATTTGATCCAGCAATGGTCAATGATTGTCCTTATGCCTTGTCTATGGTTATTGCGAATGCAAGTCGCAAAGGAAATTGTAGTCGTTTGAAATCATTAGGTAGATCTGATAAAATCATCGGTATTCATGGAATTAAGACAATCTCTCCTTTGAACTTACCACCTCTGATTTCTGCCCGGATGAAGTTGGGTGTCAGTTTTTTTGTGGTTATTCTGATACCATTGCACAGTTTTGGTTGATTCAAATTTCGCAAGAATATTATCGGTGATCCTACTTTTAATATCAAGTGTGATGGCAATAATTAAAAAACAGTGTAAAATAATTATTATTGTATTTTTATTCTTACATATTGTTTATAATTTTGAAAAATTAATTTCAGTAACGCTATGATAGATATACATTTTAACATTAGACTTATAGATTGCTGCACACTAAACCATCCTAACTAAGCCTCTGGGGTGGAGCCCTGTGAATGGATTTACACCAAACCTCACACGAATCATCTTGGAAATATGTTAAAAAATCCTTCCAAATTTCATTAACTTTTGTTTAGCTGTTTAAGCGTACATAAGACATTATATACACACATATATACATACATCGGTTTTTAAACGATCCCAAGCCTGTGGGGCGGAGCCCTGTGGTTGGATCTACACCAAACGTCACACGCACCATCCTGGGAGTATGTTAAACGAACCCTTTAAGTTTCATCAACTCCTGTATGGTGGCTTAGGCGTTCACAAGATACATACATATATACATCAGTTTTTGAACCATCTTAAGCCTCTGTGGATGGATCTACACCAGACTTCCCATGAAGCGTCCTGGGAATATATTAAAAATTCTCTCCAAATTTCATTAGCTTCTGTTAGACTTCCTTGCTGTTTAGACGTCCTTGAGATACAAACACACACACACACACACACACACACACACACACATATATATATATATATATATAGATTTTTTAGATTTTTTGGACTAGGAGACTGACAGACTTACCTTGGTCTTTACCAACCAAAACTAACCTAAATATATATATATAGGCATATATATATATATATATATATATATATATATATATATATATATATATCAGTTTTTGAACCATCCTAATCCCATGGGGCGGAGCTATGTTAATGGATCTACAAAAACCTCAATCGACCCATCCTAGTAATATGTCAAACAATCCCTCTAAATTTCATAAACTTCTGTTCAGCGGTTTAGGCGTCCATAAGATACATACATCAGTTTATGAACTATCTTAAGCCTCTGGGGCGGAGTCCTGTGGATGGATCTGTACCAAACTTCGCATGAACCGTCCTGGGAATATGTTAAAAATCTCTCCAAATTTCATTAATAGTTTTTTCAGCGGTTTATGCACCTATAAGATACATACATACATCGGTATTTGAACCATCCTAAGCCTTTGGGGCCGAGTCCTGTTGATGGATTTACACCAAACTTCACAGGAACCATCCTTGGAATATGTTATACAATCCTTCCAACTTTCATCAACTTCTGTTCAGCGGTTTAGGTCTTTATAATATATTTATATATATATATATATATATATATATATATATATATATATATATATATACACACACACACACACACATACATACACACAATCATTCATTTTTATAGACATAGATGAGAGAAAAACTTTTCACAAAAGGGGCAAGGCATGCAATATATTTATTCCATCTCGTTTGTCAATAACTGATAGCATATGATTTTATAAAACGGCTGATTTCATGTTATAGTTCATGTGGTAGGCCAGCTATTTTAACGAATAGGTTATGTTAATTTATTTATATTAATGGTAATTTTTAAATAAAAAGTAACTAAAATAAATATATTAGTTAAAATAAAGATTTTCTTTGTTGACCGAAGTAGATATTCGACTTTAATTTTTTTTTTTTTTTTTTTATTACTTGTTTCATGTTAATACTTCTTTTTATACGATGAGAGACTAAAGCGTAAGTTCTTACATCAAAGAAGGACGTTATATTCCGGAGGATCGAGGGACAAGATCTATTAGGAAGGAGTAAGGAATAAAACTTGTAAGGACGAAGAAATGGCAGCTAACCGAACCAGATGAAGAGGAAGAATATGTTTGTATGGGCTTAAGGCTTATAGCCTATATGGAGGAACCGGAGGAGTTGTACTCACAGAGGAAGACAAAGGAGCCCAATAAAATTCAATTTTTAAACCATTAAATTTAGTTGTATTTATGTAAATTTAAAGGGTAAAATGTAAGCCAATCCATTGTCTGACGTAATAAAGAAAATCAGAGAGAAAGAAGAAGAAACAAAGAAGTGTCGGTAAAAGTGTAAAATATGCAGCGCTTTAAAATTCGATAATAATTTATTCAATAATATATAAAATTTAAAATACTTTGTAAGTATTGTTTCCTATTGACAGTAAATTGTTTATTATTATTTTTTTTCAATTTACTTGTTTTTGTGTGTAAGACACGAATATCAACTTTTATTTTTCGCTGAGAACACGAAAAGTTAATTTTTTACCACATATTAGTTGGGACTACTTTTTTGGAAAGTTGAGTGGTCCAACCTAACTTTATAAAATTTTACACTAAAAATAAACTTGATAACCTAACCTAACTTTAGCGTGTATCAAGAGAAAAACAAGCTAAAGTTAGGTTAGGTTTGATTTAGTTATTTTACTACCTAATGTAAAAGAACATTAGGGAACTAATTAGACGTCTGTTTTCGTGGAGTACATTTCCCCCAAAAAAGTAGTCATTAATAAATGTAAAAAAATAATTTTCCATATTTTTCGCGGAACATAAAGTTGAAGTTAGTATTCTACACACAAACACGAGTAAGTTTTAAAAATTATTAATTAAAAAGTGTCATCAATTAATTGTCAACAGCATGAAATATTTACCAAATTTTGAAATGAAAACTGTCAATTAAAGGTTTTTACAGAAATACAAGTGCATAAATACGAGCTTCTAACAAGAATACAACCTCAGTTGACGAAACAAGAGCCAAAGCCCCATCAAATACGATCAGCATTTAAAGTTAATTAAATTATTCAAATATTGAATCAGGAGACGGTTAAATGAATAGAATGGCAGTGTCAGTAGGCCGTGGATGGGGATTATGCAGGGCAGATGAGAGCCCTCCAGAATACTAAGTAACTCCGAGCGCAACGGGGCACGCAGAGCACACATTATCCCACGCACGCACTCTGGTGTCAATTTCACTAAACACCGTCACTTACGCCAAACAAATACACCCGTTCGTTTATTTGACAAATCACATCTTATTGGACGTATCCAGAAGTATAGTCAAATATTTGGGTGCGTTACTCATCGTTGGGATATAGGCCTACTTGTGTAGTATAGTAGGCCTATAGCATTTCTCTGCGAATAGATGTTGTGAATATGCAAAGAGTTAGAATTATTTCTCTAAACATCAATTATTTCATTATATTTCAATAAAGAAACATTAAACAAATCTTCAAACGAATGAATTATGACTCATACAAAATTTTATGATTCCCATGATAGAAAAGGTGTATTAAAAAGAGTTTGTATGCCTATATAGATTGAGTAAGCTAGTCTAATGATCTTACTTACGGAAAAGTATGTAAGAAATTTTTTTTAAAACAAACCAAATACAAGATTTCGCAAAAACACTTTAATAAACCATACAGCCTGGGCACGTCGCGTTTGCTATTCTACGTGCGAACCCTTGCGGGGAAAATAAGTTACGGTTTTTGGTAAGTGAAAGAATCCCAGAGAAAAGATAAACTCAAAGCCTTTCACAGAGAAGGTTGTAAAGAATCTATTGGAATGGCTTTAAGGGGTAAGTAGACTTAGAAGAAAGTCTCTGATTGAAAAATTAGTAACGTTTGATTTTATAAAGCCCAATTGTTCAACCACTTCATTCAAAAATGAGTGAAGTACTTGGTTTTTTTACATTCGTTCCATTAGAACACACTCTCCTGATATAGGCCTACATCTTGTACTAATTTTCAATCGTTAATAAAATACGTTTTTGTTCAGCCAATCAATTTCAAATACATTTTTTTTTAACCTATAGTGGATGACAATTGATAATAGAGTTTTTTCAAATATTTATTAAATAATTAAATTATAAAATTTGTGGGGGCCTGCCGGATTCGAACTGAAAACTTCATGTTTAAGTCTAGCACGCCTTGGCACTGCGCCAACTTTACCAATTCCTAGAAATATTTCTCAAAGATGTGTATGAATCTTTGGCTACCTTTCAAAATCTGGATTTTACAACCTTAAATAGGGGTAACTCTAGGGTGCTCTAGGATAACTACAGTAAAATATTTCTTTGTTAACCTCAGTAGGAATTTACTTAATTTTTTTAATGTTACTTCTTATCATACGTAATTAAATGACAGAGCTTTTACTAACCGTGTTCAAATCGCTCAATAGCTTTCTTTACCCAGATATAAAGGACATCAATCAGAACGATTTCCCTTTTTAATCTCCGAAGTACCTAACCTGTCGTCTCTCCTTACCCACCCACATTAACGACCTACAAGTGCCTATTACCTTACATAAAGTGGTCTAAACAGTTATATAATATATGAAGATGGTGTAAACCTTTGTATATATATATATATATATATATATATATATATATATATATATATATATATATAAATATATATATATCGCAATATGTATTCTTGTGTATTAATAAAGAACTAAGTCAAAATACAAATACAAGAATTATAATTGAATTGTAAATTCAATTATAATTCTTGTATTTGTATTTTGACTTAGTTCTTTATATATATATATATATATATATATATATATATATGTATATATATATATATATATATATATATATATATATAAATATATATATATATATATATATATATATATATAAATATATATTTATATCGCAATATGTATTCTTGTGTATTAATAAAGAACTAAGTCAAAATACAAATACAAGAATTATAATTGAATTGTAAATTCAATTATAATTCTTGTATTTGTATTTTGACTTAGTTCTTTATATATATATATATATAGGCCTATATATATATATATATATATATATGTATATATATATATATATATATATATATATATATATATATATATATATATACATATATATAAAGTGGTGTAAATGGGAAACGAGCTCACTAATTTACCGAACAAAATTTTATTTATGAATTTAATAAATTCACGCCGGATCAAATAGTTTTAAAAAACCTATTGCATTAGTTAAAGGCAAATGTTGATGTCATGTGAAGTAGGGAAGTAGGGAAGTAGGTATTCAAATGAAGCAGTTTAGTTGCAATTCATGTTTATTTGAGCGCTTGAAATAAGTATTAAGCATTTGATTAACCGTTTGAATATCGCGTCAAAAATATTCTTTTATTGGTGCACCGTTTCGGGAGCTAGTTGACTTCATCAAGACTGTTGTGCTATAAAACGTCTTCACATTTAACGTTCAAATGAGTAGTGTAAGGAAGCAGAACATCCGACCCCTACACTTCACCAAGAACTTCCTTTGAAGTAGTAGGGACCACTGTCACAACGAACCAAAGCAAGATATCCGCAGACCTCTCTATAGCAATGAACCGTCATACCTGTGTTTCGGTCACTCACTCTATCTTTGCTGCTTAAGGGTACTTTTTGCACGGACACTCCCATCAGCGCAGAGTTACAGCGAATTATGGCCGCGGATACTCCAAATACCTGGGCTCTCAATGCTTTAAGCTGACACCTATTCTAAACGTTGCGATTAAAAGAAGGTGGTTAGAAACGAAACATAATAATATATATATATATATATATATATATATATATATATATATATATTCTACGGTAACCTATTTAATTAAAGTTTAGAATTAAATATCTGTGAACCCAAATTGCCTTTTGCCCTTTGACACCTAGTTCGGTGGACAGAGATAAACCTAACACAACCTAATTCTTTCAAAGAACAAAATTAAAGAATCATATTTTTCAAAATATGTTTATTGGGATTGGCTATCAAAATTAATTGTGCGTTTTTACCAGTAATGTTATTTTCTAATAAAATTTTTGCTAATAAAAGGATTTCTAATGGAATAATATTTCGAATCAATATCTTTATTTATAATATACAATTAATCCAAAGTGATGCTATTTGCAAGTAGGGTTAAATATTGTACAGTTCGATTTTCCTCCTTATAAATTTCATATTCGGATACAATAGACATAAGTATTGCATTAATAGTTTTCCACTTCTTCTTGAGCATGACGCTAGAAGGATTGTCCAAGACGGAAAAACAAGCCGACAGATGAACACCACCAAATGTGGAATTACACGCATTCAAAAGAGCGACTTCAAAATCTGTCATGATTCTCTGTGGTCTGCAGTTTTGAACTCGTGAGTCATGAGCACAGTTTATAACTGTTCGAAATACTTACTAACAGTGCTCTGAAGATTTGGAAGAAGTCACATTGTTGCATTCGTGCATTGTTTACAATGTATTTGTTGCAAAAATGTAGTTCCCGTAGCAATCACTTTTTGAAATTCGTTAGAAAAAATATTAGAAAACATTTTTGAAATTGCATTAGAATAGAAATATTAGAAAACACTTTTGAAAATGCATTAGAAAAAATGGAATGTTAGAAATTTATAATTAGAAGATTTGCATTAGAATTGTTGATCGTTAACGGTTTATTGGCTTAATCTAACTATCGATAATCGATACCTGCTTCTCTAATTGGAATACCGTCGACTGTTATTGGGTGCATAGCTATAGTTTTTAACGGAGATGTGTAAAATTTTAAAGACTTCAAAGAATTACCAAATAAACATAGTGTAGAACAGGATTTCCTTATTTATTGGTTTTGCATTTTGCTTGGAACGTATTTAAATGGCAGTGGAATATTACAAACTACGTTGAGGCTTTATATTCGGAAAAAAATACCGAAGCTTAAAAGGAGCAAACCTGAACGAAACGTATCAGTGTGACTTGGAGTTACCCCTCCCCTCCAGGCGGGCGGCGTTAAGTAGAAAACCGTGTTGCGAGCAGCAGGGTGACAGTTGACCACTACACCCCAACCCTCGGTCAACTTTTTTAAACCATCAATTAGATAGGCAGTGTATCCCGCATCAGAACACACTCCCCCGTACGCCTGCATTTTTAGCGCCCGTCACTTAGCAATTATTAAGAGCAGACAAATTGATTGGCCATTTCCGATCTTTAACGGGCTCTTTCTGTCACGTTGAATAATATGTGCTTCGGATCATTGCATAAACAATAGAAACCTTATCGACGGAATTGAACATTTTTTATAAAATAAAGTGCAAAAATATCATCTCCTGACGGACTGGATGTTTCGGTCGTGTGTCAAAATATCGTACATCAACCCTTCGAAGAAGGTAACGGTTGGATGGTTACTCTTTATAGTCATCTTCACTTTCCTTACCCTTCCTTGGACAGAGGGATGCCCACGTCACCTAGCGCGTCCTTTAATGCGCAAGGGCGTGTGAAAGCAACCTCCTGCAGGCTATACTTATAACGAACCTCGACGTCTCTCATTTTCAAACTAAGTTACGCCTAAATGGTAATATTTTTCTCCGTGTTACCTTTCATGCATATTTCGTTGTTTGCTATTAAATTTCTTGCCCGTTTCACTCTTCTCTCCTGATTTCATCTTTTCTAAATTTTGTCCGTGAGTTCTCTCTTGATCACACTTTCGCATCTATTCGACTTTCGTAAAATATTATCTGTCCCTAATTGAAACATTTATAGCCGTATAGCCTATCTCTTCCACCACATCACTATCTCCACCATCATCATCACTACCACTCCACTACTACACCAGTACCACGCTACTACTACACCACTACCATCATCATCATCACTACCACATCACCACCGCTACCACACCACTACTACCACCAATACTACCACTACTACACAATTACTACCACCTCCACAACCACTGCCACACAACTATCCTTAGCACCACCACCATTCATACACCACCAGCACCACCAACACCACAACCCCCACAACAACAACATCACTACCGCCACCACATCATTACTAACACCACTACCATCATCACTACCACCACCACTAACATAACCAATACTACACTACTACTACACCACTACCGTAATCATGATCACACCACCACCACTCTACCACACCACTACCAAGCTACCACACCACTAACACCAGCACCAATGCTACCAATAATATTACCACTACCACACAACTAACACCACCACCACTATACTGACTTTCACATCACTACTATCACCACACCCCTACCACCATACCACAACTACCACTAAACCCTACCACCACACCACTTTCTCCACCACCACCACACAACTATCATCACCACTACTACTAAAGCCGCCACCACCACCCGTTCTACACTACTACACCACTACTACTACTACATCCCTACCACCAAACCACTACTACCACTACACCCCTACCAATACACCACTTTCACTACCACCATACACCACTACCACCATAAACCACTACTACCATCACTTCACTAGCATCATCACTACCATTCTGCTACATCTACACTACTCCACCACTATTACTACTACACCACTACCATTATCATTACCACACCACTACCACTGCTACCACACCACTACTACCAGCACCACTACTATCAATAATACTAGAACTACCACACAACTAAAACCACCACCATTACCACTCACGACCACACCCCTACTATAACCACACCCCTACCACCACACCACTACTACCACTACATCCCTACCACCACATCACTATCACCACCACTACACACCCCTACCATTAACACTACCACCACCACCACACACCCCTACCATTAACACTACCACCACCACTAAGTCTACTATATCACCACAACCATCACTACCACAATAACTCCACCGTTTATTTTCTAAGGTCACTCACTATCATTATGCCCTCACTATAACTTTACTCAATATAGGCCTATAACTTATATTCGAGTTGTATGTTAGGAATGTAGAACGTAGTGCAATATAATGTCCTCCTACACCAGAAAAAAGTAGGTTTAATGGTAATACTGTATAAAGATATTCGTATTCCAAATTCCGTTCAATATTTAAGTTTATACTGCAGTGTATAACTATGCTCGCATGCAGGTGTCGTGTGATCGTGTTTGTGGACTTCGTGTACTGATTAATCGAAAATATGATACTGTAACTAAACAATTTCAATATAAAGACACAATATTTTCTTAAACATCTTGAAATAGTATTCTATCAATACTTTCTCTATTTAATATTCGAACACACACCGTCGCTTACTTTTAATTAATCAGATTTACTACCTGTCTTGAAAACATTTCACGATTTATCGAGGTGTGCGCCATACACAGCCGGATAGGTTGCAAGTGGTAGAATAAAATCGAGTCACGGATTGAACGTAAATAGTGGGATTTATGGTTTATTGGGCAACATGATTGCGGCAATACTGTGGTAGAAATACAAGATCCGTTCAGCCATACTTTGGCACGTGTTACGTACTCTGTCGGTGATAAAGTAAAAGCCGTCACCTTCCGTGTCAAAAAATCTTAGACACAACCGTAATAGTAGCGATTTATTACTCGCAGCTCTCCTAAGGCCTTAATGGTAAAGACACTTGATACCCTTTGGAAAATTTTCATTATAAATTCAATCATAATGAATTTTCTACCAAATAAAATTTTCAGAGGCGTTTTATTACGTACCAAAGCATAAGTCCACTACATCTTTAGTGATAGGAAGAAATTCAGGATATTAACAGTTTTATTGCACATTTAGTGGTTCAAAGGAAACAGAATTAAATTTTCAGAATAAAAAACTAACTTAATTCTAAACATTAATTAGGCTTTAACTCAGTTAACAATAAAGTATTGTCTCCCTCTTTCTCTCGATGGAATAATTTCTATGTAACTACACTGCCTACTCGATGTCACAACGGGTGGATTACCCTCTGTGACTCACGATAAAATTAGGTGTGACTACCCTGCCCGCTCGATGTCATAACGGGTGGATTACTCACTGAGAATCACGATAAGGTTAGGTAGAACTACCCTGCCCACTCGATGTCACAACGGGTGGATTACCCTCTGTGACTCACGATAAAGTTAGGTGTGACTACCCTGCCCACTCGATGTCATAACGGGTGGATTACTCACTGAGCATCACGATAAGGTTAGGTAGAACTACCCTGCCCACTCGATGTCACAACGGGTGGATTACCCTCTGTGACTCACGATAAAGTTAGGTGTGACTACCCTGCCCACTCGATGTCATAACGGGTGGATTACTCACTGAGAATCACGATAAGGTTATGTGTAACTATCCTGCCCACTCGATGTCACAACGGGTAGATTACCCTCTGTGACTCACGATAAAGGTAGGTGTGACTACCCTGCCCACTCGATGTCACAACGGTTGCATTACTCACTGTGACTCGCGATAAAATTAGGTGTAATTATCCTGCCCACTCAATGTCATAACGGGTGGATTACTCACTGAGAATCACGATAAGGTTATGTGTAACATTCCTGCCCACTCGATGTCACAACGGTTGGATTACTCACTGTGACTCGCGATAATGTTAGGTGTTATTATCCTGCCCACTCAAAGTCACAACGGTTGGATTACTCACTGTGACTCGCGATAAGGTTAGGTGTAATTATCCTGCCCACTCGATGTCACAACGGTTGAATTACTCACTGTGACTCACGATAAGTTTAAGTGTAACTACTCTGCCCACTCGATATAACAACGGGTAGATTACTCACTGTGACTCACGATAAGGTTAGGTGTAACTACCCTGCCCACTCGATGTCACAACGGTTGGGTTACTCACTGTCACTTACGATAAGGTTAAGTGTAACTACTCTGCCCACTAAATATCACAACGGTTGGATTACTCACTGTGACTCACCATAACGTTAGGCGTAACTATCCTGCCCACTCGATGTCACAACGAGTGGATTACTCACTGTGACTCACGATAAGGTTAGGTGTAAAAACCCTGCCCACTCGATGTCATAACGGGTAGATTACTCACTGTGACTCACGATAAGGTTAGGTGTAACTACCCTGCCCACTCGATGTCACAACGGTTGGATTACTCACTGTGAATCACGATAAGGTTAGGTGTAACTATCCTGCCCACTGGATGTCACAACGAGTGGATTACTCACTGTGACTCACGATAAGGTTATGTGTAACTATCCTGCCCACTCGATGTCATAACGGGTGGATTACTCACTGAGATTCACGATAAGGTTAGGTGTGACTACCCTGCCCACTCGATATCACAACGGTTGGATTACTCACTGTGACTCTCGATAAGGTTAGGTGTAACTACCCTACCCACTCGATGTCATAACGGGTAGATTACTCACTGTGACTCACAATAAGGTTAGGTGTAACTACCCTGCCCACTCGATGTCACAACGGTTGGATTACTCACTGTGAATCACGATAAGGTTAGGTGTAACTATCCTGCCCACTGGATGTCACAACGAGTGGATTACTCACTGTGACTCGCGATAATGTTAGGTGTAATTATCCTGCCCACTCAATGTCACAACGGTTGGATTACTCACTGTGACTCACGATAACGTTAGGCGTAACTATCCTGCCCACTCGATTTTACGAGTGGATTACTCACTGTGACTCACGATAAGGTTAGGTGTAAAAACCCTGCCCACTCGATGTCATAACGAGTAGATTACTCACTGTGACTCACGATAAGGTTAGGTGTAACTACCCTGCCAACTCGATGTCACAACAGGTGGATTACCCTTTGTAACTCACAGTGACTCTCGATGTCACAACGGTTACATTACTCACTGTGACTCGCGATAGGGTTAGGTGTAATTATCCTGCCCACTCAATCTCATAACGGGTGGATTACTCACTGAGAATCACGATAAGGTTAGGTGTAACTACCTTGCCCACTCGATGTCACAACGGGTGGATTACTCACTGTGACTCACGATAAGGTTATGTGTAACTGTCCTGCCCACTCGATGTCACAACGGTTGGGTTACTCACTGTGACTCACGATAAGGTTAAGTGTAACTACTCTGCCCACTCAATATCACAACGGTTGGATTACTCACTGTGACTCACGATAAAATTAGGCGTAACTATCCTGCCCACTCAATTTTACAACGAGTGGATTACTCACTGTGACTCACGATAAGGTTAGGTGTAAAAACCCTGCCCACTCGATGTCATAACGAGTAGATTACTCACTGTGACTCACGATAAGGTTAGGTGTAACTACCCTGCCCACTCGATGTAACAACGGTTGGATTACTCACTGAGAATCATGATAAGGTTAGGTGTGACTACCCTGACCACTCGATGTCACAACGGTTGGATTACTCACTGTGACTCTCGATAAGGATAGGTGTAATTATCCTGCTCACTCGATGGCATAACGGGTGGATTACTCACTGAGAATCACGATAAGGTTAGGTGTAACTACCCTGCCCACTCGATGTCATAACGGGTGGATTACTCACTGTGACTCACTGTAATTTAATGTGTAACTATCCTGCCCACTCGATGTCATAACGGGTGAATTACTCACTGTGATTCGCGATAAGGTTAGGTGAAATTACCCTGCCCACTCGATGTCATAACGGGTGGATTACTCACTTAGAATCACGATAAGGTTAGGTGTAACTACCCTTCCCACTCGATGTCATAACGGGTGGATTACTCACTGAGAATCACGATAAGGTTATGTGTAACTATCCTGCCCACTCGATGTCACAACGGTTGGATTACTCACTGTGACTCACGATAAGGTTAGGTGTAACTATCCTGCCCACTCGATGTCACAACGGTTGGATTACTCACTGAGAATCACGATAAGGTTAGGTGTAACTACACTGCCCACTCGATGTCATAACGGGTGGATTACTCACTGAGAATCACGATAAGGTTATGTGTAACTATCCTGCCCACTCGATGTCACAACGGTTGGATTACTCACTGTGACTCACGATAAGGTTATGTGTAACTATCCTGCCCACTCGATGTCATAACGGGTGGATTACTCACTGTGACTCACGATAAGGTTAGGTGTAAATACCCTGCCCACTTGATGTTATAACGGGTGGATTACTCACTGAGAATCACGATAAGGTTATGTGTAACTATCCTGCCCACTCGATGTCACAACGGTTGGACTACTCACTGTGACGCGCGATAAGGTCAGGTGTAATTATCCTGCCCACTCGATGTCACAACGGTTGGATTACTCACTGTGACTCGCGGTAAGGTTAGGTGTAATTATCCTGCCCACTCGATGTCACTACGGTTGGATTATTCACTGTGACTCGCGATAACGTTAGGTGTAATTATCCTGCCCACTCGATGTCACAACGGTTGGATTACTCACTGTGATTCGCGATAAGGTTAGGTGAAATTACCCTGCCCACTCGATGTCATAACGGGTGGATTACTCACTGAGAATCACGATAAGGTTAGGTGTGACTACCCTGCCCACTCGATGTCACAACGGTTGGATTACTCACTGTGACTCTCGATAAGGTTAGGTGTAACTACCCTACCCACTCGATGTCATAATGGGTAGATTACTCACTGTGACTCACAATAAGGTTAGGTGTAACTACCCTGCCCACTCGATGTCACAACGGTTGGATTACTCACTGTGAATCACGATAAGGTTAGGTGTAACTATCCTACCCACTGGATGTCACAACGAGTGGATTACTCACTGTGACTCGCGATAATGTTAGGTGTAATTATCCTGCCCACTCAATGTCACAACGGTTGGATTACTCACTGTGACTCACGATAACGTTAGGCGTAACTATCCTGCCCACTCGATTTTACGAGTGGATTACTCACTGTGACTCACGATAAGGTTAGGTGTAAAAACCCTGCCCACTCGATGTCATAACGAGTAGATTACTCACTGTGACTCACGATAAGGTTAGGTGTAACTACCCTGCCCACTCGATGTCACAACAGGTGGATTACCCTCTGTAACTCACAGTGACTCTCGATGTCACAACGGTTACATTACTCACTGTGACTCGCGATAAGGTTAGGTGTAATTATCCTGCCCACTCAATCTCATAACGGGTGGATTACTCACTGAGAATCACGATAAGGTTAGGTGTAACTACCCTGCCAACTCGATGTCACAACGGGTGGATTACTCACTGTGACTCACGATAAGGTTATGTGTAACTGTCCTGCCCACTAGATGTCACAACGGTTGGGTTACTCACTGTGACTCACGATAAGGTGAAGTGTAACTACTATGCCCACTCAATATCACAACGGTTGGATTACTCACTGTGACTCACGATAAAATTAGGCGTAACTATCCTGCCCACTCAATTTTACAACGAGTGGATTACTCACTGTGACTCACGATAAGGTTAGGTGTAAAAACCCTGCCCACTCGATGTCATAACGAGTAGATTACTCACTGTGACTCACGATAAGGTTAGGTGTAACTACCCTGCCCACTCGATGTCACAACGGTTGGATTACTCACTGAGAATCATGATAAGGTTAGGTGTGACTACCCTGACCACTCGATGTCACAACGGTTGGATTACTCACTGTGACTCTCGATAAGGATAGGTGTAATTATCCTGCTCACTCGATGGCATAACGGGTGGATTACTCACTGAGAATCACGATAAGGTTAGGTGTAACTACCCTGCCCACTCGATGTCATAACGGGTGGATTACTCACTGTGACTCACTGTAATTTAATGTGTAACTATCCTGCCCACTCGATGTCATAACGGGTGGATTACTCACTGTGATTCGCGATAAGGTTAGGTGAAATTACCCTGCCCACTCGATGTCATAACGGGTGGATTACTCACTTAGAATCACGATAAGGTTAGGTGTAACTACCCTTCCCACTCGATGTCATAACGGGTGGATTACTCACTGAGAATCACGATAAGGTTATGTGTAACTATCCTGCCCACTCGATGTCACAACGGTTGGATTACTCACTGTGACACACGATAAGGTTAGGTGTAACTATCCTGCCCACTCGATGTCACAACGGTTGGATTACTCACGGTGACTCACGATAAGGTTATGTGTAACTATCCTGCCCACTCGATGTCACAACGGTTGGATTACTCACTGAGAATCACGATAAGGTTAGGTGTAACTACACTGCCCACTCGATGTCATAACGGGTGGATTACTCACTGAGAATCACGATAAGGTTATGTGTAACTATCCTGCCCACTCGATGTCACAACGGTTGGATTACTCACTGTGACTCACGATAAGGTTATGTGTAACTATCCTGCCCACTCGATGTCATAACGGGTGGATTACTCACTGTGACTCACGATAAGGTTAGGTGTAAATACCCTGCCCACTTGATGTTATAACGGGTGGATTACTCACTGAGAATCACGATAAGGTTATGTGTAACTATCCTGCCCACTCGATGTCACAACGGTTGGACTACTCACTGTGACGCGCGATAAGGTCAGGTGTAATTATCCTGCCCACTCGATGTCACAACGGTTGGATTACTCACTGTGACTCGCGGTAAGGTTAGGTGTAATTATCCTGCCCACTCGATGTCACTACGGTTGGATTATTCACTGTGACTCGCGATAACGTTAGGTGTAATTATCCTGCCCACTCGATGTCACAACGGTTGGATTACTCACTGTGATTCGCGATAAGGTTAGGTGAAATTACCCTGCCCACTCGATGTCATAACGGGTGGATTACTCACTGAGAATCACGATAAGGTTAGGTGTGACTACCCTGCCCACTCGATGTCACAACGGTTGGATTACTCACTGTGACTCTCGATAAGGTTAGGTGTAACTACCCTACCCACTCGATGTCATAACGGGTAGATTACTCACTGTGACTCACAATAAGGTTAGGTGTAACTACCCTGCCCACTCGATGTCACAACGGTTGGATTACTCACTGTGAATCACGATAAGGTTAGGTGTAACTATCCTGCCCACTGGATGTCACAACGAGTGGATTACTCACTGTGACTCGCGATAATGTTAGGTGTAATTATCCTGCCCACTCAATGTCACAACGGTTGGATTACTCACTGTGACTCACGATAACGTTAGGCGTAACTATCCTGCCCACTCGATTTTACGAGTGGATTACTCACTGTGACTCACGATAAGGTTAGGTGTAAAAACCCTGCCCACTCGATGTCATAACGAGTAGATTACTCACTGTGACTCACGATAAGGTTAGGTGTAACTACCCTGCCCACTCGATGTCACAACAGGTGGATTACCCTCTGTAACTCACAGTGACTCTCGATGTCACAACGGTTACATTACTCACTGTGACTCGCGATAAGGTTAGGTGTAATTATCCTGCTGACTCAATCTCATAACGGGTGAATTACTCACTGAGAGTCACGATAAGGTTAGGTGTAACTACCCTGACCACTCGATGTCACAACGGGTGGATTACTCACTGTGACTCACGATAAGGTTATGTGTAACTGTCCTGCCCACTCGATGTCACAACGGTTGGGTTACTCACTGTGACTCACGATAAGGTTAAGTGTAACTACTCTGCCCACTCAATATCACAACGGTTGGATTACTCACTGTGACTCACGATAAAATTAGGCGTAACTATCCTGCCCACTCAATTTTACAACGAGTGGATTACTCACTGTGACTCACGATAAGGTTAGGTGTAAAAACCCTGCCCACTCGATGTCATAACGAGTAGATTACTCACTGTGACTCACGATAAGGTTAGGTGTAACTACCCTGCCCACTCGATGTCACAACGGTTGGATTACTCACTGAGAATCATGATAAGGTTAGGTGTGACTACCCTGCCCACTCGATGTCACAACGGTTGGATTACTCACTGTGACTCTCGATAAGGATAGGTGTAATTATCCTGCTCACTCGATGGCATAACGGGTGGATTACTCACTGAGAATCACGATAAGGTTAGGTGTAACTACCCTGCCCACTCGATGTCATAACGGGTGGATTACTCACTGTGACTCACTGTAATTTAATGTGTAACTATCCTGCCCACTCGATGTCATAACGGGTGGATTACTCACTGTGATTCGCGATAAGGTTAGGTGAAATTACCCTGCCCACTCGATGTCATAACGGGTGGATTACTCACTTAGAATCACGATAAGGTTAGGTGTAACTACCCTTCCCACTCGATGTCATAACGGGTGGAATACTCACTGAGAATCACGATAAGGTTAGGTGTAACTACACTGCCCACTCAATGTCATAACGGGTGGATTACTCACTGAGAATCACGATAAGGTTATGTGTAACTATCCTGCCCACTCGATGTCACAACGGTTGGATTACTCACTGTGACTCACGATAAGGTTATGTGTAACTATCCTGCCCACTCGATGTCATAACGGGTGGATTACTCACTGTGACTCACGATAAGGTTAGGTGTAAATACCCTGCCCACTTGATGTTATAACGGGTGGATTACTCACTGAGAATCACGAAAAGGGTATGTGTAACTATCCTGCCCACTCGATGTCACAACGGTTGGACTACTCACTGTGACGCGCGATAAGGTCAGGTGTAATTATCCTGCCCACTCGATGTCACAACGGTTGGATTACTCACTGTGACTCGCGGTAAGGTTAGGTGTAATTATCCTGCCCACTCGATGTCACTACGGTTGGATTATTCACTGTGACTCGCGATAAAGTTAGGTGTAATTATGCTGCCCACTCGATGTCACAACGGTTGGATTACTCACTGTGATTCACAATAAGTTTATGTGTAACTACTCTGCCCACTCGATATCACAACGGGTAGATTACTCACTGTGACTCACGATAAGGTTAGGTGTAACTACCCTGCCCACTCGATGTCACAACGGTTGGATTACTCACTGTGACTCACGATAAGGTTTAGTGTAACTACTCTGCCCACTCAATATCACAACGGTTGGATTACTCACTGTGACTCAAGATAAGGTTAGGCGTAACTATTCTGCCCACTCGATGTCACAACGAGTGGATTACTCACTGTAACTCACGATAAGGTTACGCGTAAAAATCCTGCCCACTCGATGTCATAACGGGTAGATTACTCAGTGTGACTCACGATAAGGTTAGGTGTAACTACCCTGCCCACTCGATGTCACAACGGTTGGATTACCCACTGTGACTCACGATAATGTTATGTGTAACTACCCTGCTCACTCGATGTCACAACGGGTGGAGTACCCTCTGTGACTCACGATAAAGTTAGATGTGACTACTCTGCCCACTCGATGTCATAACGGGTGGATTACTCACTGAGAATCACGATAAGGTTATGTGTAACTATCCTGCCCACTCGATGTCATAACGGGTGGATTAGTAACTGAGAATCACGATAAGGTTATGTGTAACTTTCCTGCCCACTCGATGTCGCAACGGGTGGATTACCCCCTGTGACTCACGAAAAATTTAGGTGTGACTACCCTGCCCACTCGATGTCACAACGGTTGGATTACTCACTGTGACTCGCGATAAGGTTAGGTGTGACTACCCTGCTAACTCGATGTCATAATGGGTGGATTACTCACTGAGAATCACGATAAGGTTAGGTGTAACTACCCTGCCCACTCGATGTCACAACGAGTGGATTACTCACTGTAACTCACGATAAGGTTAGGTGTAAAAATGCTGCCCACTCGATGTCATAACGGGTAGATTACTCAGTGTGACTCACGATAAGGTTAGGTGTAACTACCCTGTCCACTCGATGTCACAACGGTTGGATTACCCACTGTGACTCACGATAAGGTTATGTGTAACTACCCTGCCCACTCTATGTCATAACGTTTGGAGTTTCCTCTGTGACTCACGATAAAGTAAGATGTAACTACCCTCCCCACTCGATGTCATAACGGGTGGATTACTCACTGAGAATCACGATAAGGTTATGTGTAACTATCCTGCCCACTCGATGTCATAACGGGTGGATTAGTAACTGAGAATCACGATAAGGTTAGGTGTAACTACACTGCCCACTCAATGTCATAACGGGTGGATTACTCACTGAGAATCACGATAAGGTTATGTGTAACTATCCTGCCCACTCGATGTCACAACGGTTGGATTACTCACTGTGACTCACGATAAGGTTATGTGTAACTATCCTGCCCACTCGATGTCATAACGGGTGGATTACTCACTGTGACTCACGATAAGGTTAGGTGTAAATACCCTGCCCACTTGATGTTATAACGGGTGGATTACTCACTGAGAATCACGAAAAGGGTATGTGTAACTATCCTGCCCACTCGATGTCACAACGGTTGGACTACTCACTGTGACGCGCGATAAGGTCAGGTGTAATTATCCTGCCCACTCGATGTCACAACGGTTGGATTACTCACTGTGACTCGCGGTAAGGTTAGGTGTAATTATCCTGCCCACTCGATGTCACTACGGTTGGATTATTCACTGTGACTCGCGATAAAGTTAGGTGTAATTATGCTGCCCACTCGATGTCACAACGGTTGGATTACTCACTGTGATTCACGATAAGTTTAAGTGTAACTACTCTGCAAACTCGATATCACAACGGGTAGATTACTCACTGTGACTCACGATAAGGTTAGGTGTAACTACCCTGCCCACTCGATGTCACAACGGTTGGATTACTCACTGTGACTCACGATAAGGTTTAGTGTAACTACTCTGCCCACTCAATATCACAACGGTTGGATTACTCACTGTGACTCAAGATAAGGTTAGGCGTAACTATTCTGCCCACTCGATGTCACAACGAGTGGATTACTCACTGTAACTCACGATAAGGTTACGCGTAAAAATCCTGCCCACTCGATGTCATAACGGGTAGATTACTCAGTGTGACTCACGATAAGGTTAGGTGTAACTACCCTGCCCACTCGATGTCACAACGGTTGGATTACCCACTGTGACTCACGATAATGTTATGTGTAACTACCCTGCTCACTCGATGTCACAACGGGTGGAGTACCCTCTGTGACTCACGATAAAGTTAGATGTGACTACTCTGCCCACTCGATGTCATAACGGGTGGATTACTCACTGAGAATCACGATAAGGTTATGTGTAACTATCCTGCCCACTCGATGTCATAACGGGTGGATTAGTAACTGAGAATCACGATAAGGTTATGTGTAACTTTCCTGCCCACTCGATGTCGCAACGGGTGGATTACCCCCTGTGACTCACGAAAAATTTAGGTGTGACTACCCTGCCCACTCGATGTCACAACGGTTGGATTACTCACTGTGACTCGCGATAAGGTTAGGTGTGACTACCCTGCTAACTCGATGTCATAATGGGTGGATTACTCACTGAGAATCACGATAAGGTTAGGTGTAACTACCCTACCCACTCGATGTCATAACGGGTGGATTACTCACTGAGAATCACGATAAGGTTAGGTGTAACTACCCTGCCCACTCGATGTCACAACGAGTGGATTACTCACTGTAACTCACGATAAGGTTAGGTGTAAAAATGCTGCCCACTCGATGTCATAACGGGTAGATTACTCAGTGTGACTCACGATAAGGTTAGGTGTAACTACCCTGTCCACTCGATGTCACAACGGTTGGATTACCCACTGTGACTCACGATAAGGTTATGTGTAACTACCCTGCCCACTCTATGTCATAACGTTTGGAGTTTCCTCTGTGACTCACGATAAAGTAAGATGTAACTACCCTCCCCACTCGATGTCATAACGGGTGGATTACTCACTGAGAATCACGATAAGGTTATGTGTAACTATCCTGCCCACTCGATGTCATAACGGGTGGATTAGTAACTGAGAATCACGATAAGGTTATGTGTAACTTTCCTGCCCACTCGATGTCACAACGGGTGGATTACCCTCTGTGACTCACGATAAATTTAGGTGTGACTACCCTGCCCACTCGATGTCACAACGGTTGAATTACTCACTGTGACTCGCGATAAGTTTAGGCGTGACTACCCTGCCCACTCGATGTCATAATGGGTGGATTACTCACTGAGAATCACGATAAGGTTAGGTGTAACTACCCTACCCACTCGATGTCATAACGGGTGGATTACTCACTGAGAATCACGATAAGGTTATGTGTAACTATCCTGCCCACTCGATGTCACAACGGGTGGATTGCCCTCTGTGACTCACGATAAATTTATGTGTGACTATCCTGCCCACTCGATGTCACAACGATTGGATTACTCACTGTGACTCGCGATAAGGTTAGGTGTGACTAACCTGCCCACTCGATGTCGTAACGGGTGGCTTACTCACTGAGAATCACGATAAGGTTAGGTGTAACTACCCTACCCACTCGATGTCATAACGGGTGGATTGCTCACTGTGACTCACGATAAGGTTAAGTGTAACTACTCTGCCCACTCAATATCACAACGGTTGGATTACTCACTGTGACTCAAGATAAGGTTAGGCGTAACTATTCTGCCCACTCGATGTCACAACGAGTGGATTACTCACTGTAACTCACGATAAGGTTACGTGTAAAAATCCTGCCCACTCGATGTCATAACGGGTAGATTACTCAGTGTGACTCACGATAAGGTTAGGTGTAACTACCCTGATCACTCGATGTCACAACGGTTGGATTACCCACTGTGACTCACGATAAGGTTATGAGTAACTACCCTGCTCACTCGATGTCACAACGGGTGGAGTACCCTCTGTGACTCACGATAAAGTTAGATGTGACTACTCTGCCCACTCGATGTCATAACGGGTGGATTACCCTCTGTGACTCACGATAAATTTATGTGTGACTATCCTGCCCACTCGATGTCACAACGATTGGATTACTCACTGTGACTCGCGATAAGGTTAGGTGTGACTAACCTGCCCACTCGATGTCGTAACGGGTGGCTTACTCACTGAGAATCACGATAAGGTTAGGTGTAACTACCCTACCCACTCGATGTCATAACGGGTGGATTACTCACTGAGAATCACGATAAGGTTATGTGTAACTATCTTGCCCACTCGATGTCACAACGGGTGGATTACCCTCTGTGACTCACGATAAGGTTAGGTGTAACTACCCTGCTAACTCGATGTCATAACGGGTGGATTACTCACTAACAATCACGATAAGGTTATGTGTAACTATCCTGCCCACTCGATGTCATAACGGGTGGATTACTCACTGTGGCTCACGATAAGGTTAGGTGTAACTACCCTGCCCACTCGATGTCAACAACGGTTGGGTTACTCACTGTGACTCACGATAAAGTTAGGCGTAACTATCCTGCCCACTCGATGTCACAACGAGTGGATTACTCACTGTGACTCACGATAAGGTTTTGTGTAACTACCCTACCCACTCGATGTCATAACGGTTGGATTACTCACTGTGACTCACGATAAGGTTAGGTGTAACTATCCTGCCCACTCGATGTCACAACGGTTGGATTACTCACTGTGACTCACGATAAGGTTAGGTGTAACTATCCTGCCCACTCGAATTCACAACGGTTGGATTACTCACTGTGACTCACGATAAGGTTATGTGTAACTACCCTACCCACTCGATGTCATAACGGGTGGATTACTCACTGTGACTCACGATAAGGTTAGGTGTAACTACCCTGCCCACTCAATGTCACAACGGTTGGATTACTCACTGTGCCTCACGATAAGGTTAGGTGTAACTACCCTGCCCATTCGAAGTCACAACGGTTGGATTACTCACTGTGACTCACGATAAGGTTAGGTGTAACTACCCTGCCAACTCGATGTCATAACGGGTGGATTACTCACTGTGACTCACGATAAGGTTAGGTGTAACTATCCTGCCCACTCGATGTCACAACGGTTGGATTACTCACTGTGACTCACGATAAGGTTATGTGTAACTACCCTACCCACTCGATGTCATAACGGGTGGATTACTCACTGAGAATCACGATAAGGTTAGGTGTGACTACCCTGCCCACTCGATGTCACAACGGTTGGATTACTCACTGTGACTCACGATAAGGTTATGTGTAACTACCCTGCTCACTCGATGTCACAACGGGTGGAGTACCCTCTGTGACTCACGATAAAGTTAGATGTGACTACTCTGCCCACTCGATGTCATAACGGGTGGATTACTCACTGAGAATCACGATAAGGTTATGTGTAACTATCCTGCCCACTCGATGTCATAACGGGTGGATTAGTAACTGAGAATCACGATAGGGTTATGTGTAACTTTCCTGCCCACTCGATGTCGCAACGGGTGGATTACCCCCTGCGACTCACGATAAATTTAGGTGTGACTACCCTGCCCACTCGATGTCACAAAGGTTGGATTACTCACTGTGACTCGCGATAAGGTTAGGTGTGACTACCCTGCTAACTCGATGTCATAATGGGTGGATTACTCACTGAGAATCACGATAAGGTTAGGTGTAACTACCCTACCCACTCGATGTCATAACGGGTGGATTACTCACTGAGAATCACGATAAGGTTAGGTGTAACTACCCTGCCCACTCGATGTCACAACGAGTGGATTACTCACTGTAACTCACGATAAGGTTAGGTGTAAAAATGCTGCCCACTCGATGTCATAACGGGTAGATTACTCAGTGTGGCTCACGATAAGGTTAGGTGTAACTACCCTGTCCACTCGATGTCACAACGGTTGGATTACCCACTGTGACTCACGATAAGGTTATGTGTAACTACCCTGCCCACTCTATGTCACAACGTTTGGAGTACCCTCTGTGACTCACGATAAAGTAAGATGTGACTACTCTGGCCACTCGATGCCATAACGGGTGGATTACTCACTGAGAATCACGATAAGGTTAGGTGTAACTACCCTCCCCACTCGATGTCATAACGGGTGGATTACTCACTGAGAATCACGATAAGGTTATGTGTAACTATCCTGCCCACTCGATGTCATAACGGGTGGATTAGTAACTGAGAATCACGATAAGGTTATGTGTAACTTTCCTGCCCACTCGATGTCACAACGGGTGGATTACCCTCTGTGACTCACGATAAATTTAGGTGTGACTACCCTGCCCACACGATGTCACAACGGTTGAATTACTCACTGTGACTCGCGATAAGTTTAGGCGTGACTACCCTGCCCACTCGATGTCATAATGGGTGGATTACTCACTGAGAATCACGATAAGGTTAGGTGTAACTACCCTACCCACTCGATGTCATAACGGGTGGATTACGCACTGAGAATCACGATAAGGTTATGTGTAACTATCCTGCCCACTCGATGTCACAACGGGTGGATTGCCCTCTGTGACTCAAGATAAAGTTAGGTGTGACTACCCTGCCCACTCGATGTCATAACGGGTGGATTACTCACTGAGAATCACGATAAGGTTATGTGTAACTACACTGCCCACTCGATGTCATAACGGGCGGATTACTCACTGAGAATCACGATAAGGTTATGTGTAACTACCCTTCCCACTCGATGTCATAACGGGTGGATTACTCACTGAGAATCACTATAAGGTTATGTGTAACTATCCTGCCCACTCGATGTCATAACGGGTGGATTACTCACTGAGAATCACGATAAGGTTATGTGTAACTATCCTGCCCACTCGATGTCATAACGGGTGGATTAGTAACTGAGAATCACGATAAGGTTATGTGTAACTATCCTGCCCACTCGATGTCATAACGGGTGGATTACTCACTGAGAATCACGATAAGGTTATGTGTAACTATCCTGCCCACTCGATGTCATAACGGGTGGATTAGTAACTGAGAATCACGATAAGGTTATGTGTAACTTTCCTGCCCACTCGATGGCACAACGGCTGGATTACCCTCTGTGACTCACGATAAATTTATGTGTGACTATCCTGCCCACTCGATGTCACAACGATTGGATTACTCACTGTGACTCGCGATAAGGTTAGGTGTGACTAACCTGCCCACTCGATGTCGTAACGGGTGGCTTACTCACTGAGAATCACGATAAGGTTAGATGTAACTACCCTAAACACTCGATGTCATAACGGGTGGATTACTCACTGAGAATCACGATAAGGTTATGTGTAACTATCTTGCCCACTCGATGTCACAACGGGTGGATTACCCTCTGTGACTCACGATAAGGTTAGGTGTAACTACCCTGCTAACTCGATGTCATAACGGGTGGATTACTCACTAACAATCACGATAAGGTTATGTGTAACTATCCTGCCCACTCGATGTCATAACGGGTGGATTACTCACTGTGGCTCACGATAAGGTTAGGTGTAACTACCCTGCCCACTCGATGTCACAACGGTTGGGTTACTCACTGTGACTCACGATAACGTTAGGCGTAACTATCCTGCCCACTCGATGTCACAACGAGTGGATTACTCACTGTGACTCACGATAAGGTTTTGTGTAACTACCCTACCCACTCGATGTCATAACGGTTGGATTACTCACTGTGACTCACGATAAGGTTAGGTGTAACTATCCTGCCCACTCGATGTCACAACGGTTGGATTACTCACTGTGACTCACGATGAGGTTATGTGTAACTACCCTACCCACTCGATGTCATAACGGGTGGATTACTCACTGTGACTCACGATAAGGTTAGGTGTAACTATCCTGCCCACTCGAATTCACAACGGTTGGATTACTCACTGTGACTCACGATAAGGTTATGTGTAACTACCCTACCCACTCGATGTCATAACGGGTGGATTACTCACTGTGACTCACGATAAGGTTAGGTGTAACTACCCTGCCCACTCAATGTCACAACGGTTGGATTACTCACTGTGCCTCACGATAAGGTTAGGTGTAACTACCCTGCCCATTCGAAGTCACAACGGTTGGATTACTCACTGTGACTCACGATAAGGTTAGGTGTAACTACCCTGCCAACTCGATGTCATAACGGGTGGATTACTCACTGTGACTCACGATAAGGTTAGGTGTAACTATCCTGCCCACTCGATGTCACAACGGTTGGATTACTCACTGTGACTCACGATAAGGTTATGTGTAACTACCCTACCCACTCGATGTCATAACGGGTGGATTACTCACTGTGACTCACGATAAGGTTAGGTGTAAGTACCCTGCCCACTCGATGTCACAACGGTCGGATTACTCACTGTGACTCACGATAAGGTTAGGTGTAACTATCCTGCCCACTCGATGTCACAACGAGTGGATTACTCACTGTGACTCACGATAGGGTTAGGTGTAACTACCCTGCCCACTCGATGCCATAACGGGTGGATTACTTACTGTGACTCACGATAAGGTTAGTTGTAACTACCCTGCCCACCTGATGTAACATCGTTTGGATTACTCACTGTGATTCACGATAAAGTTAGGTGTAACTACCCTTACCACTCGATATCGTAACAGGTGGATTACTCACGGTGATTGAAGATAGGTTTAGACTACGTATAACTGTTTTCTCCACACAATGTCATACTTTTCACCTATTAGTGAAATGTTCCTAAAAGATTTTGTTTTTCAATATTTACAAATGCGGTAGGATAGTGAATTTTTAGTAGGACTAAGGTAGAAATCCGCAGTGTGAGAGGGATGAGAGAAGCATCGGTAATATGTAGGTAGTATCGTTGACATGCTATGAGTTTTCATGTAGGGGATGTATCTTTTTGAAATTGATGGAAAACTAATTTTCAGCCGGTATGAACATGTTATCGTCTAAAAATGATGAGAAAGGATTGCATATAAAGTTTGCAACAAAATAGGGCTTAGTCCTTCCAGGTAGAAAATATAGAAGTTGCAGCGTTGCTTACTTGAAGTAAAGATATTCTCAATTAGGTTCGTGAAGAGGTGTCTAGTAAGAAAAGTAGATGGCTATAAGACTAACTAACGGGCATATTGATCCACTGGTGTAGGAATACACCACCGCAAGAAGAGGACCTGCCCTCAGTTACTATCTGTTAGGGTAATGATGTGTATTAAAGGGAAGGAAGATGGCGTTAGGTAAGTTTAACATAAGGGCATAATGATCCTCTGGTGTAGGAATACACCACCACAAGGGGCGGACTTGCCCTCAGTTACTCTCTGGTTGGGTACAGAGGTGTCTTGTAGGAACGATAGATGGCGTTAGGTAAGTCTAATAAAATGGCATAATGATCCTCTGGTGTAGGATTACACCCAATCAAAGAGGAAGACCTCAGTTACTGTTTTTTTTTTTTTTTTTGCTTAGTGAGGTGTCTTATAAGAAAGGTAGATGGCATTAGGTAAGTCCTACTAAAGCACATAATGATCCTCTGGTATATGAATACACCACCACAAGGGGCGGACCTGCCCTCACTTACTCTCAGGTTGGGTACAGAGGTGTCTTGTAGGAAAGGTAGATGGCATTAGGTAAATCCTACTAAAGCACATAATGATCCTCTGGTATTTGAATACACCACCACAAGGGGCGGACCTGCCCTCACTTACTCTCAGGTTGGGTACAGAGGTGTCTTGTAGGAAAGGCAGATGACATTGGGTAAGTCTAACAAAAGTTCTAGTGATCCCCTGGTGTATTAATAATCCACCACAATTGGAAGGCCTGCCCTCAGTTACTCTCTATTAGGGTAGAGAGATTTCTTATAGGAAAAGTAGATGGCGATAGGTAAGACAAACGAAAGGGCCTAATGATCGTCTGGTGTAGGAATACACAACTGCAAGTCGAGAACTTGCCCTCTGTTAGGGTAAAGAGTTGCCTTATAGGAATAGTAGATGGCGTTAGGTAAGACTAATGACAGGGCATCATGATCCTCTGGTGTAGGAATAGGTTACTGCAAGAGGAGAACCTGCTCTAAGCCTGGTCGCAGAGGCGAGGAGGTGAAATACAGTCGGATACAACACCAGCTTGATTATTCGATACATGTTCGGAAAATGTGGTAGCCCTAAAATATGTAGTATCACGGGACATGAGGATGTGGTGAAACTATTACTTTTTTTTGAAGATAATTCCTGGATCCAGCTTGACACAAGTTATCTTTATAATATTACATTTTTGCATGAAGTTCGAATTTTTATTTGGAATATTTCCAGAAGGTGAATAGGAAGTTTCGCCTTTCCCATACTCGGCCTGGGTTTAGAGATGAAGATGTGAGGAAGAGGGACAAGGTGGTTCCGGTAATGAAATATTTGCAGCCAGCAACTTCGCACCTAATTAGAGCATCCTGTAATCGTGTTGGTGCGCCGATCATTTCTTCAATATAATAATTATCTATATCACATGATTGCAGCCCATATACTTTTATATACATCTTGTACTGCATGCAAGTGTTAATTACGGGCTGGGTGGGAAGCTGTTCAGCTAAGCCCGAGTTGGCTAAGTTGTAGCGCCTCTAGAGTATAGGTCTGTGTCTACCCAACTTTTTTTCAGTTATTTGTTAAAATATTTGTTATTGTGAATTGTATTAGGACAACATTTATATGTGCGTTAGTTTCGAATGATTAGTTGAGCTTCGCAGCGAAGATAATGAATTTGCCGTATTGATATAAATATTTTTTGGAAGTCCGACTCATTTTCTTTGCATACCGTATTGATATAAACGTTTCTTGGAAGCCAGACTTATTTTCTTTGCATAATGTTTTGATATAAACATTTGTTGGAAGCCCTACTCATTTCCTTTGCGTACCGTATGGTTGCACACACTTCTAGGAAGCCCGACTCATTTCCTTTGCATATCGTATAGCTATAATCGTTTCTTGGAAGCCCGATTCATCATTTTATTTCATATAGATAAAATAGGCTCAAATAAGAATAGGCTCGAATTTAACTGAAGATATCGGGACTCGGAATTTCTAGACTATACTGTATAGTTACAGAGACTATACTGGGTATATTGAAAAGTAGGCAAGCTATGAACTTCCCAACTACTATTATCCTGTCGATGAATTCGCTTTCAAGAACAGGTGATTGCAGTTTGCCATCAAATAAAATCTTCATTTGAACTTAAGTAATCATATAACTGAATTAAATTTGATCACTGAGTTGAGCTGTATAATTTATTTTTATTTTGAATACGATTTTCAACAACTAGTTGTCTGAACCTTATAGACAATTAAATGTATTCTACTAACATTGAAAAGGTGTTTTAATTTTCATAGTGTAAGAGTGTCAAAGTAATATGCATCTTGTTGGTCAATCATTTAATTGTTATCTAAGATCAAAACAGAAGCTCTCAGTATTACAGAGAGATTTTGAATGGACCAAACAACAATAAAATAGCAAATAATAGCCGTTTTGTTTATCATATCTTTCTGCCTTTAGTGTAAAAATGGCCTTACACACATAATTTAAATTTTAAACAAAATCGGGAGGTGCTAGTCGCCCTAGGAATCACGACTCCCCTAAATTGTGCCAACTCAAAAAATAAAATCTAAAGCCCCTGTGGCTTAAGCGCAACTGGTAGCGTACATAAATGTTCGGAGTTTTACATTGCATTAGGGAGGACACCCCTGACGTCATCGGACTGCTTCGACATCCTATCTGAAGTATTAAGAGACAGTGTTTATTGTCTGCGTGAGGCACTGTCAACATGTTACTAGTTGCGTTAAAAATGTCACTTCTTAAGGAACTGTTTATATTTAGTTGTTCCTTTATATTTTTATCGAAAGACATTGAAATTTCGCAATAATTCCTTCCAAAATCTTAGTGTGGAGTCGGTTGAGAATCTAAATGATTTCTTGCAATCGATTCCTTTAAGTTGTAAGAAACACTTATAGTTTCGTATAAACCTTTCTTCCTCCAAGGAAGTGTCGAGGGTAGACACCTCTTCGTAAGACGTTACACATATCCCGCAACCAGTAGAAATGGATTGATACTGCTGTATGGCGAAGAATAACGGCTGGTTAGTGTTTGTGGTAAGAGGCCTGCGTGTTTGGAGAATACACGGATGTGAAAAATGTTTCGGATGATAGGTTAGGTGTTAGTCCAAATACGCACAAAGTCTTATAGAGCCGTGTCCCAGACTAATCAGCAGGAAAGTTCTTTGGAACGAAACAGTAAACCTTCTGACCGTAAGGACCATCCAAAACTTACCATTGGCATGCTTAATGTCTACCAAAGGGTTAATGGTAGGACTGCCACAAGGATAAACACGCCCGTTATCCGCTAATAAGGTTGTAAGTGCACTGGAGATCGCTGGCAGTAGTTTACAACATAATTATCTCACAGAATAATTACCAGTGAACGCTAACTCAGTTCTGGCGATTGTGCATAGATAGCGCTCTAATCTGACACAGATTGTAAATTGTTTAATAGCTTCTTGACCGGTGCAATCGACTTTCTAACAAGCCTGGTACTCGCTGGCGGCTTATCTCGCACAACCAGGCCGTATGTTGGCCATTTCGAAATCTGCTTCTCCAGTCTAGGCTTTATGGCGTTTTCTCATTGAGTCTATAATTGCGCAGCAGACTCCACAAACGTGTTCAACTGGTGTTAACACAGGCTCTTCCGCTCGCTGATATCGCTAAGTAAGGTTTGATGTTAGTGGCTGCAGATTGGTTTAACAACTGATTCGATTATTTACCTGCGATAGAGTTACAGGAGAGCTTTGTATCGGACACCTTGGTTTACAGTTTTGTGATAACAACTACGAACCCATTGATTTATAGGTTACAAATGTTGGTCCAAATTCCATTTTCGTTTTTACATATTTTACTTTAAAATACATTGAAAAGAAGAAGAAAAGGCAATTTTAAATTTTACAAAGCATACATGAGGTTATAATATAACATAATTATAGCCATAGAAACGTAACGTGATTTACAAAACAAACCCTTATCAAGTAAAACATTCTTATTAGAATATAGGTACAAAGTATCCAGTTGGGATACATTTAGTGAAAATAAAATAAGGCTTTAACTTTTCTAACGTCATAAAAAGCTGGGATTCTCAATCTTTCATGCTCTGCAATCCCCTTTATATCAATGATATTATTATTCTATTATTACTAAAACTCCGGGGGACCTTATCGGTGTAGAGCACTTAGCTGCAGCCTTTGTACTCTGTTCCCATCCCTAACACAGGACTAGCTAGTTTATACCTACCTCTTTGTAGAAACTAAGTACCCTCCTGATGTTAAATCTTCTGATATCCTCTGGTGTACATACCTGCCAGCCAAACCATTTCTCCTTGCAGCTCCCAAAGCAGGGCACTCACAGAGCACGTGGATTACGCTTTCTTCTTGGTCCTCATCGCATCTCTTGCACACAGGGGATCTAGATCTTCCAATTTTGTATTGGAACTCCCTCACATTATCATGGCCTTTGACCAGCTCTACAGTAAATCTGAATTGAGGTCTACTTAAGGAGAGTATTTCCTGGTCCCACAAGTCTCCTGAGTAACCCCACAGTACCTTGGATTTGTTGCACCCCAAGGTTGCATTCCATTCTTCCTTGCACAACCTATCTATATGTGTCGTGATCCTCTTGCGCCCTGCTGAGGTGGGATGCTCACTGCCCTCAGCAGCGATTCCTGAAATATACACCCTTGTTTTACAAATGATATAGGCTCTCAAACCTTCAGGCTCCACATCCCCAACACTTTTTTGCAATGATATTACAATTTTTACTTAGCTAACTTCAGCTAAATCTTCGGCTCTCAATCTTTCAAGCTCTGCGTTCCCCTTTATACAATGATATTCCAACGTTAACTTTGCTAACGTAACCAAAGTCTGGGTTTCTCAATCCTAAAAGCTATGCTCCCTACTTTTCAATGATATTCCAACGTTAACTTTGCAATCGTCAGCTAAACCTGGGGTTCTCAAACTTTCAGGCTCTGCGTCCTCCTTTATACAATGATATCCCAACGTTAACTTTGTTAACGTCAGCTAAATCTGGGGTTCGCAAATCTTTCAGGCTTTGTGCTCATCCTTTATACAATGATATTCCAACGTTAACTTTGCTAACGTCAGCTAAACCTGGGGTTCTCAAATCTTTCAGGCTCTGTGCTCACCCTTTATACAATGATATTCCAATGTTAACTTTGCTATCGTCAGCTAAACCTGGGGTTCTCAAGTCTTTCAGGCTCTGCGTTCCCCTTTATACAAATGATATTCCAACAGTAGCTTTGGTAAGTTCTGCTAAACCTAGGGTTCCCAATCTTTCAAGCTCTGCGTTGCCCTTTATACCAATGATATTCCAACGGTAGCTTTGCTAACTTCAGTTAAACCTCGGATTCTCAATCTTTCTGGCTCCGCGTTCCCCTTTATACCAATGATATTCCAACAGTAGCTTTGATAAGTTCTGCTAAACCTAGGGTTCCCAATCTTTCAAGCTCTGCGTTGCCCTTTATACCAATGATATTCCAACGGTAGCTTTGCTAACTTCAGTTAAACCTCGGATTCTCAATCTTTCTGGCTCCGCGTTCCCCTTTATACCAATGATATTCCAACGGTAGCTAGGCTAACTTCAGTTAAAGCTAGGGTTCTCAATCTTTCAGGCTCTGCGCCCTCCATTATTAAAAGATATTCCAATGTTAACTTTGCAAACTTCAGCTAAACCAAGGGTTCTCAATCTTTCAGACTCTGCTCCCACCTTTATACCAATGATATTCCAACGTTAACTTTGCTATCGTCAGCTAAACCTGGCGTTATCAAACATTCAGGTTCTGCGCCCCCCTTTATACAATGATATTCCAATGTTAACTTTGCTAACGTCAGCTAAACCTGGGGTTCTCAAGTCTTTCAGGCTCTGCGTTCCCCTTTATACAAATGATATTCCAACAGTAGCTTTGGTAAGTTCTGCTAAACCTAGGGTTCCCAATCTTTCAAGCTCTGCGTTGCCCTTTATACCAATGATATTCCAACGGTAGCTTTGCTAACTTCAGTTAAACCTCGGATTCTCAATCTTTCTGGCTCCGCGTTCCCCTTTATACCAATGATATTCCAACGGTAGCTAGGCTAACTTCAGTTAAAGCTAGGGTTCTCAATCTTTCAGGCTCTGCGCCCTCCATTATTAAAAGATATTCCAATGTTAACTTTGCAAACTTCAGCTAAACCAAGGGTTCTCAATCTTTCAGACTCTGCTCCCACCTTTATACCAATGATATTCCAACGTTAACTTTGCTATCGTCAGCTAAACCTGGCGTTATCAAACATTCAGGTTCTGCGCCCCCCTTTATACAATGATATTCCAATGTTAACTTTGCTAACGTCAGCTAAACCTGGGGTTCTCAAGTCTTTCAGGCTCTGCGTTCCCCTTTATACAAATGATATTCCAACAGTAACTTTGGTAAGTTCTGCTAAACCTAGGGTTCCCAATCTTTCAAGCTCTGCGTTGCCCTTTATACCAATGATATTCCAACGGTAGCTTTGCTAACTTCAGTTAAACCTCGGATTCTCAATCTTTCTGGCTCCGCGTTCCCCTTTATACCAATGATATTCCAACGGTAGCTAGGCTAACTTCAGTTAAAGCTAGGGTTCTCAATCTTTCAGGCTCTGCGCCCTCCATTATTAAAAGATATTCCAATGTTAACTTTGCAAACTTCAGCTAAACCAAGGGTTCTCAATTTTTCAGACTCTGCTCCCACCTTTATACCAATGATATTCCAACGTTATCTTTGCTAACTTCAGCTATTCCTGGGGTTCTCAAACATTGCTAATGTCAGCTAAACCTGGGAATCTCAATCTTTCAGGCTCTGTATCCCCTTTGAGTTCTCGCTCCATTCCATTTATATTTGGTCAAGTTTTACATTCCGAGTAAGAACCTGAAACTGGTTAGATCAATTAAACCCCAGACAATTTTATTCAGCTTTTAATATAAATATTTATATATTAAACCCAACAAAGCCTAAACACAGCAATAGTTATAAACATTAAACATTTAAATTTTATGTATAACCCTGACATATTTATGTATGTCAAAGTAGGTACGTATACTGCTTCCCCTGCTTTATAATATAGATAACTAAATCTTGGTCCAACGATTCTGGGGTTAGAATGTATGGCAGAGTTGTAATTAGTTCAACCCATGCTTCGGTTTCGTGTAATTCCTCCCCGACTAATTTATCTCCTCGTAAAAATTTATAAATTCAATTGCGACCAATGATAGACGGTAAAAACTATCTCCAAATAATTTTACTTCGATTTCAAAGACGATATTAATATGATTATTATTACTTCACAGAGAAAAACAATCATTTTTATTAAAAAACTCATAAGAGAAACTCATGAGAAAGTCATAGAAATTGAGTGCTACCAGACCCATGCTAGTACAAATTACGTATGTTTCAATTGCATTTGTTTAAAATGTTCCTTCAATGTTTTATTTATTGTCTATGTATGTATAAAGATACACTCAACTTGAGTCATTGATTACTTTCCCTTAAATATTTTGTTGTCTGTTGGCTTTTCTCCGTCATAGAGTATAAGTAGAAATAACAGCGTTACTTATGCAATAACAGTAACTAATAGGCAGAACAGTGTCAAAATGTCAGCAAGCAATAGTGTCAATTTATTCATGGAACCATTATTAGTAGAAAAATATTAAAGCTGGAACAATGTTTATACATAATTTCTTATTTGCATAGAGATTGTAAACGCCTGCCTTTAGCGATTAAAACACCTAATCCTGCGCCCAGCTAGTTCGATATGTATATTTGCATGTTTATAGCAAAGCACAGGATTAGAGCCACCATTGGCCACTGTATTAATTGTCCACTTACCAGGATGTTGTCCGTAATCGTCTTAGTGCTGGCTGTGAAATTCCTAATCCTCCGCAACTGCTCGCCGCGCCGTATTATTACCTCTGCAGTTCCAGTTCTGTTGCTATTACCTCAACAACGCACGTTCCCTAAGCCGACAATATTGCTTCAATTTTTCATATCCTTTACTTATTTAATTTGATTTAAACCGCACACATAAAAGTTTTGTTTGGTAATTCCTTAACATCTTTAGCACTAGAGTAATCACTAAACATACACACCACACACACACACACACACACACACACACACACACACACACACACACACACACACACACACACACACACACACACACACACACACAGACACACACACACACACACACACACAGACACACACACACACACACACACACACACACACACACACACACACACACACACACACACACATACATACACACACACACACACACACACACACACACACACACACACACACACACACACACACACACACACACACACACACACACACACACACAATTACGTACCAATTTTTATTGTTTGGCTAGGCGAGATGGTAAATTTCAAAAGACGTTTTTACATGAAAACATGTAATGTCATAACGTGTATCGGGTCCCATTCTTGTAAATACTTGACTTTGACTATCGCAAAATATAGAACCATTTCGATTTCGATGCGTAGCCCGTAAGTAGCCGAATCTGTACGAAGAAATACGAACTACTCTGCATTATATCGGCCGACATTATGGGGCATTATACACTGGGAATATAAAGTTCGCGGCGTTTGCGTTGTTGCCTGATGGAAGGAAACACTCAAGAGCGCGCACGATTGGTCCGAGCGCCCACGCGCCCATTAGTTAACCGGACGTAACACGCAAACGTATAAATACATGCCGTAACACGTCTGGCCAACATATAGTTCATTGGGTCCTGCCAATTACTGTGTTACTTTGACTGAAGAGAATATAGTCATAAGCAATGAGTCCTGTATGCAAGTATCAGAAGTTATTTTACCGTTATAAGTAGTCAATTTCCACCTGGAAAATAGTTATTGAATATATACCTACTTTACTTTATCCAATGTCAGATCTTGTCATTTCTGCCATTCTCCTCCTAGCCTCCCAGTAAAGACAAGGCTTCGCTCTTCCACAAGATGTGGAACAAGGCTTCGCTCTTCTGCAATTCTGAAGATGTGGAGCGTCCGTCTTTTGACGGTTGCACAGAGGGCAAATATCTGAGGTTGCTAAAGGTATTTTATATAGGTGGGCTTGCAGTTGGTCATGGCTCCTAAACATTCTGAATCTGGCAACTGCTTCCCCTCTAGGTAGGCTATGTGGCATTTGGATTCACCTTGGCGTAACGACCGCTCTAATTATTCTTATCAGACCAATATAGCTAGTTATTTCTGATAGTACTAGCGTTTTGCAAGCCAGTAAAGTTCAAGCAATGCTACAGATAAGATGGTAGAAGCTATACTAGTAGGCGACAGGCGATTTTCTAGATTCCCGGATAATGTACCAGATGAAAAGTATATAAGTAGAAAATAAAACTTACATTCGGGTATGTTGAATCACATACCGAGTACTTTTTTCCTGACCTCCAATTGGACAAAAACCAGTAGATCTTCATTCAATACATAGGTTGACACGTATGGTCAAAAAAAACTTTCCAAGTCCTCAATCTAAGTAAATTTATGCTTCCTCTATTTCGGTCTAAATACGTTACACCATTGTAAAGAATCACAGGACGATGTTACTTGTGTAAAAATGTGGAAGTGTAAATAAAAAGAGGTTAGATATAGGGGTAGTATAGATATGTCGGGTAAAGTATGGCATGTTTGGGAGCAGTCACTTTCTGAAATAGACGTAATCTACAAGAGAAGTCTACGCACTACACAATACTACTTTTTCTAACAATCATTCCTTCCCTAGTGGTTGCAGTTACATTGTGGTCATTTTGACCTACAAACTTTGTAGGAGTCCTTAACGTCCTAATCAACAATTACACGGTTTCGAACTCCGAAAAGTTATTTTAACTGCTTGGCGTAAAATTTTTTGCGTTCCTCACACTGCTTAGCAGAAAGTTCATACCATAATATATTTCCTTTGGATTCCTCACACTCCACTGCTTGGCGGAAAGCTCATACCATAATATTTCCCTTGTTTTCCTCACACTCCATTGCTTGGTGGAAAGCTCATGACATAATATTTCCTTTAAATTACTCACACTCCACTGCTTAGCGGAAAGTTCATACCTTAATATTTCCTTTCGATTCCTCACACTCCACTGCTTGGCGGAAAGTTCATACCATAATATTTCCTTTGCATTCCTCACACTCCACTGCTTAGCGGAAAGTTCATACCCTAATATTTCCTTTGCATTTCTCACACTCCACTGCTTGGCGGAAAGTCCATACCATAATATTTCCTTTGCATTCCTCACACTCCACTGCTTAGCGGAAAGTTCATACCATAATATTTCCTTTGCATTCCTTACACTCCACTGCTTGGCGGAAAGTCCATACCATAATATTTCCTTTGCATTCCTCACACTCCACTGCTTAGCGGAAAGTTCATACCATAATATTTCCTTTGCATTCCTCACACTCCACTGCTTAGCGGAAAGCTCATACGATAATATTTCCTTTGCATTCCTCACACTCCACTGCTTAGCGGAAAGTTCATACCCAATATTTCCTTTGCATTCCTCACACTCCACTGCTTGGCGGAAAGTCCATACTGTACTAGTTCCTACGCATTCCTCGTACTATTAGCAAATAGATATAGGTAAATCATAAGACAGGCCTACCTGAGATTCTTCAGCAATATTAATAGTCTAACTTTATGTATACAAATAAGTGCTTTTGTAGTAACCCTGTCTCTTTCACTGTTAACTACATCGTGTCTGTAAACGCACTTTTGTCTGCACAATCATTGCACCAATACTTCAACGCATTCCTTATTTGGGTTACTGTTTCTCTTTCTTTCGTTAGTCTTTGTCTCTTTCTTTAGTTATAATCTTTTTGGTACAGTCTTTCTCATCATACGAAATAAAGTTTATGTTTAATGTTCTCTCGTCTGCACTCATTGAGTGTTAGCTACGAGCCAAGTTTGATGCGCGTCGCCGCTCAGGGTTAGGAGCCAAATGGAGGAAGCCTAGAAATTAGCTCCGGGTGATTTCACATTCTGGCAATGAAACAAGTGCAACCCGACATAAATCTAACCCAACACGCTGAACAGCTGTCAATTAATTGTTATAACATTAGACTCTTGTTTCGGTTGACAATGTCTGGCAACGATTCCGAACACTAACAATGTGTCGAGACTCGAGTATTGAACTTGCTGAAGCGTTTGAAGCGAAGAGGTTCTGTATATTTGTCAAACTCCTTCTGATTTACTACAGACGCCTGCTCGGAGGCTCAACTCATACTGGCCGTGTACATACAGCTGCTATGAAGCGGGAATAAGCTATTTGTTACAAACATATTTTTATACATCAAAGGACGTTGCTACAAGTGTTTCCTGTGTTCATTTGCCTTCTCTCTCTTTCTATTCATCTATATTTCTTCTCTGTTATGCGTCTGTCTGTCTCTTTTTGTCTATTTCACTGTGCGTGTGTATTTCCTATATATTATCCTCTCGTCTTATCTCATCTTGTCTGTCATTGAATCCTGGTTTTATTCTATGTAATTCGTGAAGCATGTATAACTATTTCTACCTTAACCTTCTCCAGAATATCCAGATTAATTTTTATCTGTTTTCAAAAATGTTAAAAGTTATAGATTTAATATTACCAATATTAAAAATAATTTTTTTGTTTGGATTTTATTTAATAAAATAACTTTCTCTGCGTACTTTAAGAAAATCCTTACTAGTAAGCGCCCAGCCTTTATAGTTGAGGAATTTGATGCGTGGATATTTAGTGCAGATGTAATGTTTCAAGACAGCATACCTTACCTGAGCGGAGGTTGATCGCCTGCACTTGGTGCCCAAGTAATCATCACAGGGTATCTTCATCATATACAAAAGTGTACTAAGAACTTACAGAAAGCTTTGAGCTATTACAGACAGAGGGACAGTTTTTGAGTTGTTATTGATTTTCATTGCAATTTTGTTTACATCTTTGGAACCTGTGTTGTGGAACCACATAGATGGCAGCAATGTCGATCATACTTTAGGCAGGTTACGCGTCTCTGACGCAATGATCCCTCCTAATATACCATCGACAATGAGATTTTATGTCCCTAGCTTTACTGTTCCTATATTTACAACCCTTTCTTCCCATTAGTAGGGATGAAAGTCATATTGTCTGACTACAACTTGAAAACCGCTTTAACCAAGAGATATAAATGCATTGAAGAGCTAACAATTGCGGGAAGATGTATTCATGTTTTAAAAAAATAGCTATCAGACATATTTCATAAATTAAAATGTTATAGATAGCTTCACGTATATTACAGATACATATATCAATGATTAAAACTTTATACAAATATTTTATCATAATAATGTTCAAGTGGCAATGTTTATATATTTCATATATCCAAGCTGATGGTTGTTCTGTAGGAAAAACTTGACATTGACTCTGGCAACGTTACCTATGATTGGCTCCCATTGCACTATGATTGAAGCTGTAATGTGGGACGTTTATGTACAATGTAGGCAGTACTGTACGATGGTACCAGTTTATGATGGGAGCTCTGCTGCAGCTCAACCCTGTACAATTACTGGTGAGTGACAAGACAATGGACACGATGTGACACTGGCGAGCGAGGCGCGACACCCAGGCGCCTCCCGCCATCTTGATTTTCTCAAGGTCACACATCCGACAATTAATTCACACACCCGTTATACACCTCTTCCACTTGTACATTATGCACTTTGTGTGTTTGGCGAAATGGTGCACACAATTGTAACCTAGCACGAAAACACAGTTCTCTTTATTCAGTGAATGAAGCAGTGTTTCTGTGCAGCTATAAGGAATAATATGCTTTCTAAATTATATATTCTTTAACTAAAAATATAGGTCCAGTTGACATTACAATGTAAATATTGAAAACAACTCCAATACCACAAAATTAATAAAAAAAACTAATAATAAAAGTTACTTAAGTTTAAAGTCGTATGTACTTTTCTATGACCATGTCATCATCATTATCAGTGGCTCTTACTAGAAAATTACAATCTATAAAAACTAGAGTTACTAGTTTGTAACTTCGTGTTTGCTGGATTGTAATTTTCTAATAAGTGCCTCTGATATTGATGGTAACATTTTTATAGAAAAGTACATAAGACTTTAAACTTACGTAACTTT
>JBAIZL010000004.1:35308662-35326162 GCA_036971475.1 Prosapia bicincta | reverse complement strand
TAATACATTTTAAAAAAATATCAATTTATTATTTCAATTCTATGAATCAATTTTAGTTTTATATATTAGTAAAACTTTTCATAAAAGGGGCTAGGTATGCAATACAGTTAATTTTCCCAAAATGGGTGTAAAATAAGTGATACATGATTTCATAAAACAGCTGATTTTATGTTATAAGTTATGTGGTAGAACAGCTGTTTTAACGTATAGGTTATGTTACTTTATTTATATTAAGTGTAATTATTTAACAAAAAGTAAATAACATTAAACAATTTTTTGTTCACCCACGAAGATATTACTTTGAATTTTTTTATATTACTTGTTTAATGTAAGGATGTACAAAGAACGTTTGCTTTATTTGTTTCTTCAATCTTTTACTGTATGTTTAGCATATTTATAATAATAATAACAATAAATAAAACCGTATGACTGTATAATATTAAGACAGTTAACATATTGCCAAGGCGTCTAAGGAATTATTATTGCATAGAACTGTTTCTTATTCATGTAATTATTAGGCTTTTTTTATATTTCTTTTCTAACAATAAATTTTCGTATCAAACGGCTTTATATAAATTACGTTATAGATCAAGTTAAGCAGGCCTATATAAAATATGAGAAAGTTATTACCCCAGCGGGGTAACCATTGACTTTTCACTTATCAATCATGCCAACATGCCGGGAAAAGATAAACTCCGTGTAGTTAATAAATTGTAGGTTGTTCAGGTTGGCAACATCACCTTGTCATAGCCTAACAGATGAGTGTTGTAGCCTACAATGTCTTATGTACGGCTAATTCTAAAGTGCCAGGCCCATTAGTTTCCCCCCATCGTCACTTCCTTTGACTTAGAGGTAATACTGTGATTCTTGAAGTCCCTTTAATTTTAAATTACAGTTTGATGAGTTAACGTTTTTAATCGGACGGGGTGGGAAATTGTTTTAAAATTTTAACTAGACTTCTATAGTGCGTGCTCTATGTATTTGGGATGTTTCCCTTATCCGCTACAGTATTGTTATATAACTATTAAATAACATTAAAAAACGTTTTATCACTGTAAAAAATAGAAGTCAAAGGTTTTGTAGTGGCAGTTCTTTTGCAGTGAATCTTCAGTAGGAACGTTCTTTTGAAGTGAATCTTTAGTAGGAACTTTCTTTTGCAGTGAATCTTCAGTAAGAACGTTCTTTTGCAGTGAATCTTCAGTAGGAACGTTCTTTTACAGTGAATCTTCAGTAGGAACGTTCTTTTGCAGTGAATCTTTAGTAGGAACGTTCTTTTGCAGTGAATCTTCAGTAGGAACGTTCTTTTGCAGTGAATCTTCAGTAGGAACGTTCTTTTGCAGTGAATCTTCAGTAGGAACGTTCTTTTGCAGTGAATCTTTAGTAGGAACGTTCTTTTGCAGTGAATCTTCAGTAGGAACGTTCTTTTGAAGTGAATCTTCAGTAGGAACGTATTTTTACAGTGAATCTTCAGTAGGAACGTTCTTTTGCAGTGAATCTTCAGTAGGAACGTTCTTTTGCAGTGAATCTTCAGTAGGAACGTTCTTTTGCAGTGAATCTTCAGTAGGAACGTTCTTTTGCAGTGAATCTTTAGTAGGAACGTTCTTTTGCAGTGAATCTTCAGTAGGAACGTTCTTTTGAAGTGAATCTTCAGTAGGAACGTATTTTTACAGTGAATCTTCAGTAGGAACGTTCTTTTACAGTGAATCTTCAGTAGGAACGTTCTTTTGCAGTGAATATTTAGTAGGAACGTTCTTTTGCAGTGAATCTTCAGTAAGAACGTTCTTTTGCAGTGAATCTTCAGTAGGAACGTTCTTTTACAGTGAATCTTCAGTAGGAACGTTCTTTTGCAGTGAATCTTTAGTAGGAACGTTCTTTTGCAGTGAATCTTCAGTAGGAACGTTCTTTTGCAGTGAATCTTCAGAAGGAACATTCTTTTGCAGTAAATCTTCAGTAGGAACGTTCTTTTGCAGTGAATCTTCAGTAGGAACGTTCTTTTGAAGTGAATCTTCAGTAGGAACGTATTTTTACAGTGAATCTTCAGTAGGAACGTTCTTTTACAGTGAATCTTCAGTAGGAACGTTCTTTTGCAGTGAATCTTTAGTAGGAACGTTCTTTTGCAGTGAATCGTCAGTAGGAACGTTCTTTGCAGTGAATCTTCAGTAGGAACGTTCTTTTGCAGTGAATCTTCAGTAGGAACATTCTTTTGCAGTGAATCTTCAGTAGGAACGTTCTTTTGCAGTGAATCTTCAGTAGGAACGTTCTTTGTAGTGAATCTTTAGTAGGAACGTTCTTTTGCAGTGAGTCTTCAGTAGGAACGTTCTTTTGCAGTGAATCTTCAGTAGGAACGTTCTTTTGCAGTGATACTTAGGAGTAGGCCATTGTCTGTTACTAATAAAAGACAGTTGATGTATGAGTCAATAACATTTATTTACAAAATAACGACGACTTTTCGGCAGCTAGTTTTTGCCATCTTCATCACGCCGATAATACTGCGTGTAGTAAACGCACGCAGTAGAGGATAGGTTAGTACACTGCATGCAGTATTATTGGTCTGACGAAGAAGGCCGCAAGACTTGTAAGTGTGTATATAGGCCTCCATATAGTAGTATGTCTATGTCAATTAACGATAATACAACGTTGCCTATTATTTGAAGTTTTGTCTTGTCAAGGACAATATACATTAAAAATACATTTGACCTACTTTTAGAGTCATTCCAGAGTTTATATTTACACAACTAATATCTTCAAGTTCAAGTGGAAACAATTAATGGTAAAAAAATGATTTACAAACAACGAAGTATTGCATAAAATACAGGTTTAAAATTTGTTATTTTTTTTAGTTGAAGAATAAAAGAAGTGAATATGAAAAAAGTTTAAAAAACAACTGCAGAACGTTGTAAATGAGATTAATAAAGATAAAGTAAGCGGACATTCATAAAAACGCTGCGAAAGTTGATCTGCTTTGTCCAGCAAGATAATGCAGATTTTTATAATGCTGAACACAACACAATGAAACTCAGTACAGCATATTTGTTTTAATTAATCATTGTACTTTTATGCAAAGAGAACAATAGATTGAAACGAAAACAATAGCTACGACTTAACGTAGACTGTATACATTGTAAACGGGAAAATGAACAATTCCAAAATGTACATAATCCGCCATTATTCGTTTAATAAAAGCGTTTAGGCTCGCTATCTGCAAACTGCACATCGCTCGCTACCGCCCCGACACCGTGTAATATCCGACCGGCAATACAATTTTTGTCGACTATACTTTTATGCGAGTTTTCCACCCTCTAGAAAACTCCATTCTTTTTAACGGTATCCGTGTACTCGGTATTTGCATACAAATAAGATCCTCGCCCTTATACAGAACGTTAATATTTTGATCCATGGCCCTTTACCACGTCGGGGTAAATTATTACGCCGCTATGGCTTCTAACCTTTTTTGCATTAGCTGCAAACTTTACCTTTTCTCAGACAGCATATTTTTAATACTTTTACACAGTGGGTCATTATACTTTACAATAAGCTCGTGTATCCTCATTTCCCGCTTTCTTTTTTCATTATTCCCGCGACGGAAGTAAAGCACGGGGGAGGAGGGAATTAAGGCTGTGAGAGCGGGGACAAAGTAGACGGTTCGTCCTGTTAAAACATAGCTCAGCCTAACTTTCCCCCTCACTTTGAAGACGAGCTTTTTTACTCCCTTCTATATAGGTTTTGTAGACACGGAAAAAGTTTGCGCGGCTAAATCCTCTTCCTCTAAACGTGGTGAAATTTAAAATAATGCTATAAAAATTAAGCCCCTGTCTTGCCACAGTTCTCATTTCATTACCAGAGTTTGTTGTCCCTCATAATCTTAACCGAGAACCCTTCACATTTACATAACCCCCCCCCCAATCTCACCTCACCCTTCTGCCACATAGATGATTACTTCACCAGACTGTAATGTAATTGGACGCTGTCTTTAACATTCTTCTTATTTATTTCATCATCCATTCTCCAATCTTTTTCCCTTTTTCTTTATAACCTCCAGTAATTTTAGCAAATTTAAAATCAACTCTATTTAAAGTGTACCACTATTTAAACATACGCCTAGTAATAGTTTGAATAACAATAGTTTCAGTAGAAATGTTTTAATAACATTTCCTTAAAATTGAGAGCGCGTGTGCGTGTCAGCTAACTTTATTATATTTTCACTAGTAGACCTATTATTATCAATTTTCTCTCTTAGCCAGTTTATTCCTTTAAGTTTATTATCATTATTACTCATAACAATAATTTCATAAATCAGGGTTTTATAACTTTTTCTGAATTCAAATGAAACTATCAAAGCATCATTATACGTTTCTAATAACAATAACATTTTTGCTCATACAATCCTCAAAGTACAAGACCTGTAATTGACGATGGTCCAATTAGTAGTAGAAAACTCTATTACACTAGTGGCTAGTAGAAAATTAAATTGTAATCCAATCATAGACAGTATAGATATATATAAAAGTACCATTTTCTGTCTTTCCTAACATTACAATATTTTCATTTGTTGTTGTTCCATTTTCAAATCTTAAATAGTACTTACTATTTAAGTTTTGAAAATTAAGTCTTTTTGAAATGCGTCAACAGAGGAATATATTGTAATGTTAAGAAAGGCAGAAAAATGTACGGGAATATATAAAAATATTCCTAAGAGAAGTGTAGATGAGTATATTACGAATTTCAATAAAGTAAGTGATATGAAGTATTTACATCTATTTGAAGTGGGCAGTGGACAGCACATGGTAAAAAGATTGGTTCAGTTGTCAGCACGTGGTAAGAAGATTGGGTATGTAGTCAGCACTTTGTAGGAATATTGGGGAAGTGATCATCACGTGGTAAGAAGATTGGGGCAGTGGTCAGCACTTTGTAGGAATATTGGCGCAGTGATCATCACGTGGTAAGAAGATTGGGGCAGTGGTCAGCACTTTGTAGGAATATTGGCGTAGTGATCATCACGTGGTAAGAAGATTGAGGCAGTGGTCAGCACTTTGTAGGAATATTGGGGCAGTGATCATTACGAGGTAAGAAGATTGGGACAGTGGTCAGCACTTTGTAGGAATATTGGCGCAGTGATCATCACGTGGTAAGAAGATTGGGACAGTGGTCAGCAGTTGGTAAGACTATTTAGGAATTTTTCAGCACGTGGTAAGAAGATTGGATAAGTAGTCAGCACGTCGTAAGCAGATTGGGGTGGTGGTAAGAAGATTAGGCCAGTGGTCAGCACGTGGTAAAAAGGAATTGGCTTGTGGTATGCCGTGATAGCTTTATGTAACCTACAATGTCTAGAGAAGAATTAAAGGCCATTGGCCCCATTATTGCGTATGTTGTGCAGGGAAAATTAAGTTTGATCTAAAATGACTAGTTTTAATAAAAACTTTAAATTTAAAAAAATCTTTAAAACAAAATATATTGGAAGACGATATTTTTAAATTTCAATGAGGAGCACGAACACAGATAGGATGGACGCAACGATCCCTCCTCGACATTTAAGGCAGACGCAAGAGCGTATATTTCAGAGCGTGTCGACCTGACGTATGTGACCAGTAACTTAGCGAAGTTGGCAGCAAGTCAAGCTCCAACTGCCGAATTCTCCACAGTCCATCCAATAAACTATCACCCATCCCAATTAACAAGTACCACACACCTACATGTTAGGCTATTGTTTCAAGTGGCATGCTGGGCCAGCTCCGGTGGGCGGGTGCACATTTCCCACTGGTAATTTATACAAACGTATTATAAATCCCAAGAACTTATAACTTGGGTCTTTATTAATATTCATGGCAATAATTTATACTCAAATGTGGCCTGTAGTCCACAGGTTTGTAATTAATTGAATGTGAGTTAAGTGTATGCAAAAAACTCAGAAGTGAAAAATAACCTGCTTTAAAAAAAAATTGTAAATTCATGTATAAATATTTAAAACATACATAGGTAACACTAACCGACTTTCTTGTTGTAAAGTTGTTAAGCATATAAGTTATTCATGTTAAACAAACTTTCGCAAATGTATATTTCTTGGTTGGATGATTATAAATTGTATTACTTAACAATAATAACTTGACCAAAAATTTAAAATAATTCTATTTATTTCATTATTGATAGTTTTAACGAATCCACATCACAACGATATGCAGCTGTTGTGAACAAAGAGTAATGTTATTCATATATTTATTACATTAATTATTATTATTACTATTAACATTATTATTTTAGGTTGAGCTCATCTATCAATAAAACCGAGTACACCTGATAGCTACAATATCCACGCGATGTTTAATTTTACCCTCTTCGTAAGATTATTAATACCATTGGATTATTATATCATATCAGTTATCCTATAACTCCATCTCCTAGATGAGAACATGTCGACCCTGTAGACACCATTATTTGCCCAGCTAAAAAACAGATCGGCGTCAGCTAAACTATAGTATACTCAAGATGCAAAATTTATCTTCTCTTTATAATACCAGGAAAACATTACATACATCCCCTTATCCTACAATTCCATCTTACCTTCATTTCCCTGGCTCGTAGTAGGAATTATAACGGGTAGACACCGTTATTTACTCTCCTTTAAAACAGATCTACGTCAGCTAAGCTACAATATCCACGTGATTCCATACTTTTCCTCTCTTTGAATTAACAGGAACACATTATATAATTTCCTTTATCCTACAATTCCATCTTACCTCAACTATCCTTGTTCGTAGGAGAATTTGTAACTGGTAAACGCATTTATTTACCCCGCTTGAAAGCAGATCTACGTCAGCTAAGTTATATTAACCTTGCGATGCTATAATTATCCTCTCTTTGTAATACCAAGAAAACATTAAATACATTCCTTTATCCTACAAATCCATCTTATCTTCTTTATCCTTGTCCGTAGGAGGAATTGTAACGGGTAAAAACATTTGTTACCACTCTTGAAAGCAAATCTACGCCAGTTAAGCTACAATCTCTTTCAATGCCTTTTTTCCCTCTCTTTATATTACCAGGAAAACATTACATACTTTCTTCGATTCTACATTCATTTCTTCGTCTTACCTTCATTATCTTTGTCCGTGGGCGGAATAGCAACGGGTAGACACCATTAGTTACTTCGTTTGAGAGCAAATCTACGTCAGCTAAGCTATAGTATCCTCGCAATGCCATAATTTTCCCCTCTTTAAAATACCAGGAACACATTATATACTTTCCTTTACCCTACACTTCCATCTTACCTTCCATATCCTTGTTCGTATGAGGAATAGTGACGACTAGACAGCTTTAGTTACCTCGTTTGAGAGCAGATCTACGTCAGCTAAGCTACAATATCCATGCGTTGCCATATTTTCCCCCTCTTTGAAATATCAGGAAAACATTATGTACTTTCCTATATCCTACAATTCCATCTTACCTTCCATATCCTTGTTCGTATGAGGAATAGTAACGACTAGACAGCTTTAGTTACCTCGTTTGAGAGCAGATCTACCTCAGCTAAGCTACAATATCCATGCGTTGCCATATTTTTCCCCTCTTTGAAATATCATGAAAACATTATGTACTTTCCTTTATCCTACAATTCCATCTTACCTTCCATATCCTTGTTCGTATGAGGAATAGTAACGACTAGACAGCTTTAGTTACCTCGTTTGAGAGCAGATCTACCTCAGCTAAGCTACAATATCCATGCGTTGCCATATTTTTCCCCTCTTTGAAATATCAGGAAAACATTATGTACTTTCCTATATCCTACAATTCCATCTTACCTTCCATATCCTTGTTCGTATGAGGAATAGTAACGACTAGACAGCTTTAGTTACCTCGTTTGAGAGCAGATCTACGTCAGCTAAGCTACAATATCCATGCGATGCCATAATATTCCCCTCTTGGTGATATCAAGAGATCATTAAGTATTTTCCTTTATCCTGCAATTTCATCTTACCTTCATTATCTGTGTTCTTAGGAGGAAGCGTAACGATTAAATACCTTTTTTACAAGGCTTGAGAGGAGATCAATGTCAGCTGAGTTAAATTATCGACGCGATGTAATGATTTCATTATGGCAGGAGATGATATACATTTTCCTTTATTCTACAATTCCCTCTGACCTTCATTTACCTTGTTCGTAGGAGGAATTTTATTGAATAGACACCTTTATTTACCCCGCCTAAGAGCTAAGCAACCATATATATCATATACTATAACATACCTTTCTTCGTAATACCATTAGATCATTTTATATTTTCCTTTATTATACAATTCCATTTGCCCTTTATTGTCCTTGCTCGTTGGAGGGGGCGTTACGGGTAGCCACATTAACTTACGCTGCTTTAGAGGAGATCTATGTTATCTAAGCTACAATATCTACGAGATGACATAATTTTCCCCTGTTTCTAACACCAGCGGATAATTATATATTTTTCTTCATCCAACAATTCCATCTGCCCTTTAGTATCCTTGTTCGTAGGAGGGGGTTTAACGTGTAGTGTTCTTTTACTTATACCGCTTGAGAGGAGATCTACGTCATCCAAGCTACAATATCCAAGCGATGCTGTAATTTTCCCCTGTTTGTAATTCCAGGGGATTAATATATATTTCCCTTTAACCTACAATTCCATCTGCCCTTTATTATCCTTGTTTGTAGGAGGGAGTTTAACGTGTAGACACATTTACTTACACCGCTTGAGAGGAGATCTACGTCATCCAAGCTACAATATCCAAGCGTTGCTGTAATTTTCCCCTGTTTGTAATTCCAGGGGATTAATATATATTTCCCTTTAACCTACAATTCCATCTGCCCTTTATTATCCTTGTTTGTAGGAGGGAGTTTAACGTGTAGACACATTTACTTACACCGCTTGAGAGGAGATCTACGTCATCCAAGCTACAATATCCCAGCGATGCTGTAATTTTCCCCCTCTTTGTAATAACAGGGGATTAATATATATATATATATATATATATATATATATATATATATATATTCCTTATCCTACAATTCCACCTGCTCTTTATTATCCTTGTTCGTAGGAGGGGGCGTAACGGGTAGACACATTTACTTACACCACTTGAGATTATATCTACGTCATCTAAGCTACAATATCCATGCGATGCTATAATTTACCCCTCTTTGTAATTCCATGGGATTTATATATATATATATATATATATATATATATATATATATATATATTCCTTTATCCTACAATTCCATCTGCCCTTTATTATCCTTGTTCGTAGAAGGGGTCGTAACGGGTAGACACAATTACTTAAACCACTTGAGCTTATATCTACGTCATCTAAGCTACAATATCCATGCGATGCTATAATTTTCCGCTCTTTGTAATTCCAGGGGATTAATATATATATTCCTTTATCCTACAATTCCATCTGCCCTTTAATATTCTTGTTCGTAGGAGGGGGCGTAACGGGTAGACACATTTACTTACACCACTTGAGATTATATCTACGTCATCTAAGCTACAATATCCATGCGATGCTATAATTTACCCCTCTTTGTAATTCCAGGGGATTAATATATATATATATATATATATATATATATATATTCCTTTATCCTACAATTCCATCTGTCCTTTATTATCCTTGTTCGTAGAAGGGGTCGTAACGGGTAGACACAATTACTTAAACCACTTGAGCTTATATCTACGTCATCTAAGCTACAATATCCATGCGATGCTATAATTTTCCGCTCTTTGTAATTCCAGGGGATTAGTATATATATATTCCTTTATCCTACAATTCCATCTGCCCTTTAATATTCTTGTTCGTAGGAGGGGGCGTAACGGGTAGACACAATTACTTACACCACTTGAGCTTATACCTACGTCATCTAATATACAATATCCATGCGATGCTGTAATTTTCCCCTCTTTGTAATACCAGTTGATTAATATATATTTTATTTTATCCTACAATTACATCTGCAATTTATTATCCTTGTTTGTAGGAGGGAGTTTAACGTGTAGACACATTTACTTACACCGCTTGAGAGGAGATCTACGTCATCCAAGCTACAATATCCCAGCGATGCTGTAATTTTCCCCCTCTTTGTAATACCAGTTGATTAATATATATATTTTATTTTATCCTACAATTACATCTACCCTTTATTATCCTTGTTCGTAGGAGGGGGCGTAACGGGTAGAAACATTTACATACAACGCTTTAGAGGAGATCTATGTCATCTAAGTTACAATATCTACTAAATGATATATTTTCCCCCTCTTTATAATACCAGGGGATTAATATATATTTCCCTTTATTCTACAATTCCATCTGCCCTTTATTATCCTTGTTCGTAAGACGGCGTTTAACGTGTAGACACATTTACTTACACCGCTTGAGAGGAGATCTACGTCATCCAAGCTACAATATCCAAGCGTTGCTGTAATTTTCCCCTGTTTGTAATTCCAGGGGATTAATATATATTTCCCTTTAACCTACAATTCCATCTGCCCTTTATTATCCTTGTTTGTAGGAGGGAGATTAACGTGTAGACACATTTACTTACACCGCTTGAGCTTATATCTACGTTATCTAAGCTACAATATCCATGCGATGCTATAATTTTCCGCTCTTTGTAATTCCAGGGGATTAATATATATATATATATTCCTTATCCTACAATTCCACCTGCTCTTTATTATCCTTGTTCGTAGGAGGGGGCGTAACGGGTAGACACATTTACTTACACCACTTGAGATTATATCTACGTCATCTAAGTTACAATATCCATGCGATGCTATAATTTACCCCTCTTTGTAATTCCAGGGGATTAATATATATATATTCCTTATCCTACAATTCCACCTGCTCTTTATTATCCTTGTTCGTAGGAGGGGGCGTAACGGGTAGACACATTTACTTACACCACTTGAGATTATATCTACGTCATCTAAGCTACAATATCCATGCGATGCTATAATTTACCCCTCTTTGTAATTCCAGGGGATTTATATATATATATTCCTTTATCCTACAATTCCATCTGCCCTTTATTATCCTTGTTCGTAGAAGGGGTCGTAACGGGTAGACACAATTACTTAAACCACTTGAGCTTATATCTACGTTATCTAAGCTACAATATCCATGCGATGCTATAATTTTCCGCTCTTTGTAATTCCAGGGGATTAATATATATATATATTCCTTATCCTACAATTCCACCTGCTCTTTATTATCCTTGTTCGTAGGAGGGGGCGTAACGGGTAGACACATTTACTTACACCACTTGAGATTATATCTACGTCATCTAAGCTACAATATCCATGCGATGCTATAATTTACCCCTCTTTGTAATTCCAGGGGATTAATATATATATATATAAATTCCTTATCCTACAATTCCACCTGCTCTTTATTATCCTTGTTCGTAGGAGGGGGCGTAACGGGTAGACACATTTACTTACACCACTTGAGATTATATGTACGTCATCTAAGCTACAATATCCATGCGATGCTATAATTTACCCCTCTTTGTAATTCCAGGGGATTTATATATATATATATTCCTTTATCCTACAATTCCATCTGCCCTTTATTATCCTTGTTCGTAGAAGGGGTCGTAACGGGTAGACACAATTACTTAAACCACTTGAGCTTATATCTACGTTATCTAAGCTACAATATTCATGCAATGCTATAATTTTCCGCTCTTTGTAATTCCAGGGGATTAATATATATATTCCTTTATCCTACAATTCCATCTGCCCTTTAATATTCTTGTTCGTAGGAGGGGGCGTAACGGGTAGACACATTTACTTACACCACTTGAGATTATATCTACGTCATCTAAGCTACAATATCCATGCGATGCTATAATTTACCCCTCTTTGTAATTCCAGGGGGATTAATATATATATATATATATATATATATATATATATATATATATATATATATATATATATATATATATATATATATATTCCTTTATCCTACAATTCCATCTGCCCTTTATTATCCTTGTTCGTAGAAGGGGTCGTAACGGGTAGACACAATTACTTAAACCACTTGAGCTTATATCTACGTTATCTAAGCTACAATATCCATGCGATGCTATAATTTTCCGCTCTTTGTAATTCCAGGGGATTAGTATATATATATTCCTTTATCCTACAATTCCATCTGCCCTTTAATATTCTTGTTCGTAGGAGGGGGCGTAACGGGTAGACACAATTACTTACACCACTTGAGCTTATACCTACGTCATCTAATATACAATATCCATGCGATGCTGTAATTTTCCCCTCTTTGTAATACCAGTTGGTTAATATATATTTTATTTTATCCTACAATTACATCTGCAATTTATTATCCTTGTTTGTAGGAGGGAGTTTAACGTGTAGACACATTTACTTACACCGCTTGAGAGGAGATCTACGTCATCCAAGCTACAATATCCCAGCGATGCTGTAATTTTCCCCCTCTTTGTAATACCAGTTGATTAATATATATATTTTATTTTATCCTACAATTACATCTACCCTTTATTATCCTTGTTCGTAGGAGGGGGCGTAACGGGTAGAAACATTTACTTACAACGCTTTAGAGGAGATCTATGTCATCTAAGTTACAATATCTACTAAATGATATATTTTCCCCCTCTTTATAATACCAGGGGATTAATATATATTTCCCTTTATTCTACAATTCCATCTGCCCTTTATTATCCTTGTTCGTAAGACGGCGTTTAACGTGTAGACACATTTACTTACACCGCTTGAGAGGAGATCTACGTCATCCAAGCTACAATATCCAAGCGATGCTGTAATTTTCCCCTGTTTGTAATTCCAGGGGATTAATATATATTTCCCTTTAACCTACAATTCCATCTGCCCTTTATTATCCTTGTTTGTAGGAGGGAGATTAACGTGTAGACACATTTACTTACACCGCTTGAGCTTATATCTACGTTATCTAAGCTACAATATCCATGCGATGCTATAATTTTCCGCTCTTTGTAATTCCAGGGGATTAATATATATATATTCCTTATCCTACAATTCCACCTGCTCTTTATTATCCTTGTTCGTAGGAGGGGGCGTAACGGGTAGACACATTTACTTACACCACTTGAGATTATATCTACGTCATCTAAGCTACAATATCCATGCGATGCTATACTTTACCCCTCTTTGTAATTCCAGGGGATTAATATATATATATATATATATATATATATATATATATATATATATATATATATATTCCTTTATTCTACAATTCCATCTGCCCTTTATTATCCTTGTTCGTAGAAGGGGTCGTAACGGGTAGACACAATTACTTAAACCACTTGAGCTTATATCTACGTCATCTAAGCTACAATAGCCATGCGATGCTATAATTTTCCGCTCTTTGTAATTCCAGGGGATTAATATATATATTCCTTTATCCTACAATTCCATCTGCCCTTTATTATTCTTGTTCGTAGGAGGGGGCGTAACGGGTAGACACAATTACTTACACCACTTGAGCTTATACCTACGTCATCTAATATACAATATCCATAGGTAATTATTTTGAATGCCCATATCATAAAGACATTGTGGCACGATATTGTGTGAATGCATTCAGAAATTCACTCTGCAATAGAAGAACAGTTGTAAATCTGAAGGCTGAAGCTGTTTCAAAACGTAAAGGATCATTGGGTAATGAGTGTCTAGTGTTGCGATTACATTTAATCGAGGATTAGCTGACAATCACGTAAGCCTCCTAAGCCTTCAAATACTTTAGCTAAACTCCAGATTAATTATTTTAAATGCCCATATCTTTGTGACATAATATTGTGTGAATGCATTCAAAAATACTCGCAGGAATAGAAATTCAGTTGTAAATCTGAAGGCTGAAACTGTTTTGAAACGTAAAGGATCATTGGGTAATGATTGTCTAGTATTGCGATTACATTTAATCTAGGATTAGCTGACAGTCACGTAAATTCTCTCAACCTCCAAATACTTTAACCTCACTCCAGGTAATTATTTTAAATGCCCATATCATTGTGACATTATATTGTGTGAATGCATTCAGAAATTTACGCTGCAATAGAAATAGAGTTGTATATCTGAAGGCTGAAGCTTTTTTGAAACGTAAATTATCATTGGGTAATGATTCTTTCTTGTTGCAATTACATTTAATCTAGGATTAGCTGACAATCACGTAAGCCTCCTAAGCCTCCAAATACTTTAGCCTCACTCCAGGTAATTATTTTAAATGCACCTAACATTGTGTGAATGCATTCAGAAATTCACGCTGCAATAGAAAAACAGTTGTAAATCTGAAGGCTGAAGCTGTTTTGAAACGTAAAGGATCATTGGGTAATGATTGTCTAGTGTTGCGATTACATTTAATCGAGGATTAGCTGACAGTCAGGTAAGCCTCCTCAACCTTCAAATACTTTAGCCTCACTCCAGAATTATTTTAAATCCCTTATCATAATGACATTGTGACATAATATTGTGCGAATGCATTCAGAAATTCACTCTGCAATAGAAAAATAGTTGTAAATCTGAAGGCTGAAGCTGTTTTGAAACGTAAAGGATCATTGGATAATGATTGTCTAGTGTTGCGATTACATTTAATCGAGGATTAGCTGACAGTCAGGTAAGCCTCCTCAACCTCTAAATACTTTAGCCTAATTCCAGGTAATTATTTTAAATGCCCATATCATTGTGACATAACATTGTGTGAATGCATTCAGAAATTCATGCTGTAATAGAAAATTAGTTGTAAATTTGAAGGTTGAAGCTGTTTTGAAACGTAAAGGATCATTGGGTAATGATTGTTTCTTGTTGCAATTACATTTAATCTAGGATTATCTGACAATCACGTAAGCCTCCTCAACCTCCAAATACTTTAGCCTCACTCCAGGTAATTATTTTAAATCCCTTATCATAATGACATTGTGACATAATATTGTGCGAATGCATTCAGAAATTCACTCTGCAATAGAAAAATAGTTGTAAATCTGAAGGCTGAAGCTGTTTCAAAACGTAAAGGATCATTGGATAATGATTGTCTAGTGTTGCGATTACATTTAATCGAGGATTAGCTGACAATCACGTAAGCCTCCTCAACCTCCAAATACTTTAGCCTCACTCCAGGTAATTATTTTAAATCCCTTATCATAATGACATTGTGACATAATATTGTGCGAATGCATTCAGAAATTCACTCTGCAATAGAAAAATAGTTGTAAATCTGAAGGCTGAAGCTGTTTCAAAACGTAAAGGATCATTGGATAATGATTGTCTAGTGTTGCGATTACATTTAATCGAGGATTAGCTGACAGTCAGGTAAGCCTCCTCAACCTTCAAATACTTTAGCCTCACTCCAGAATTATTTTAAATGCCCATATCATTGTGACATAACATTGTGCGAATGCATTCAGAAATTCACGCTGTAATAGAAAATCAGTTGTAAATCTGAAGGCTGAAGCTGTTTCAAAACGTAAAGGATCATTGGGTAATGATTGTCTAGTGTTGCGATTACATTTAATCGAGGATTAGCTGACAATCACGTAAGCCTCCTCAACCTCCAAATACTTTAGATTCCCTCCAGGTAATTATTTTGAATGCCCATATCATAAAGACATTGTGGCACGATATTGTGTGAATGCATTCAGAAATTCACTCTGCAATAGAAAAACAGTTGTAAATCTGAAGGCTGAAGCCGTTTCAAAACGTAAAGGATCATTGGGTAATGATTGTCTAATGTTGCGATTACATTTAATCGAGGATTAGCTGACAATCACGTAGGCCTCCTAAGCCTTCAAATACTTTAGCTAAACTCCGGATTAATTATTTTAAATGCCCATATCTTTGTGACATAATATTGTGTGAATGCATTGAAAAATACTCGCAGGAATAGAAAATCAGTTGTAAATCTGAAGGCTGAAACTGTTTTGAATCGTAAAGGATCATTGGGTAATGATTGTCTAGTATTGCGATTACATTTAATCTAGGATTAGCTGACAGTCACGTAAATCCCCTCAACCTCCAAATACTTTAACCTCACTCCAGGTAATTATTTTAAATGCCCATATAATTGTGACATTATATTGTGTGAATGCATTCAGAAATTTACGCTGTAATAGAAAAAGAGTTGTATATCTGAAGGCTGAAGCTTTTTTGAAACGTAAATTATCATTGGGTAATGATTATTTCTTGTTGCAATTACATTTAATCTAGGATTAGCTGACAATCACGTAAGCCTCCTCAACCTCCAAATACTTTAGCCTCACTTCAGGTAATTATTTTAAATGCACCTAACATTGTGTGAATGCATTCAGAAATTCACGCTGCAAATAGAAAAACTGTTGTAAATCTGAAGGCTGAAGCTGTTTTGAAACGTAAAGGAACATTGGGTAATGATTGTTTCTTGTTGCAATTACATTTAATCTAGGATTAGCAGAAAATCACGTAAGCCTCCTCAACCTCCAAATACTTTAGCCTAACTCCAGGTAATTATTTTAAATGCCCATATCATTGTGACATAACATTGTGTGAATGCATTCAGAAATTCATGCTGTAATAGAAAATCAGTTGTAAATTTAAAGGCTGAAGCTGTTTTGAAACGTAAAGGATCATTGGGTAATGATTGTTTCTTGTTGCAATTACATTTAATCTAGGATTATCTGACAATCACGTAAGCCTCCTCAACCTCCAAATACTTTAGCCTCACTCCAGGTAATTATTTTAAATCCCTTATCATAATGACATTGTGGCACGATATTGTGTGAATGCATTCAGAAATTCACTCTGCAATAGAAAAACAGTTGTAAATCTGAAGGCTGAAGCTGTTTCAAAACGTAAAGGAACATTGGGTAAAGATTGTCTAGTGTTGCGATTACATTTAATCTAGGATTATCTGACAATCACGTAAGCCTCCTCAACCTCCAAATACTTTAGCCTCACTCCAGGTAATTATGTAAAATGCCCATATCATTGTGACATAATATTGTGTGAATGCATTCAGAAATTCACGCTGCAATAGGAAATCAGTTGTATATCTGAAGGCTGAAGCTGTTTTGAAACGTAAAGGAACATTGGGTAATGATTGTCTAGTGTTGCCATTACATTTAATCTAGGATTAGCTGACAGTCACGTAAGCCTCCTCAACCTCCAAATACTTTAGCCTCACTCCAGGTAATTATTTTAAATGCCCATATCATGGTAACATAATATTGTGTGAATGCATTCAAAAATACTCGCAGGAATAGAAAATCAGTTGTTAATCTGAAAGCTGAAGCTGTTTTGAAACGTAAAGGATCATTAGGTAATGATTGTCTAGTGTTGCGATTACATTTAATCTAGGATTAGCTGACAGTCACGTAAGCCTCCTTAACCTCCAAATACTTTAGCCTCACTCCAGGTAATTATTTTAAATGCCCATATCATGGTAACATAATATTGTGTGAATGCATTCAAAAATACTCGCAGGAATAGAAAATCAGT
>JBAIZL010000004.1:35276162-35303662 GCA_036971475.1 Prosapia bicincta | reverse complement strand
CTGAAAATTCAAGAGAATCAATTATTAATAAAATAGCATAATAAAAAGGTGCACCATCATTACCACACAATTTTCCCAAGGCCTGTTATTTATGAAATCTTTTAGACTGAATCTATTTTATCAATATTTTTATCTTCTATTTTCTCTCTGTCTGTCTGACCCCTCTCTCTCTCTTTCTCTCTTTCTCTCATTCTCTCTCTCTTTCTTTTACTCTCTCTCTCTCTCTCTCTCTCTCTCTCTCTCTCTTTCTCTCACTCTTCTATCTCTCTCGTATAACTGCCTCCATAAAATGTATATTTAGACTTAAATATTTTATACATATTCGTGATAACATATGCTGTAGATGGCACTTCAACTTAACCATTGTTTGTATGTGTTATTTATTTACCTGTTCTAGAACGAATTATAATCTATGAGGCACTTGAAGATGTACTGGACAGTTTAAGGTTACTACGTGAAGACTTTAGTACGTATTATTGGTTACTGAATTTAATATTAAAAATAGATTTTTTGTGTTGTGAGTGTGTGTGTGTATGTGTGTGTGTGTGTGTGTGTGTGTGTGTGTATGTGTGTGTGTGTGTGTGTGTGTGTGTGTGTGTGTGTGTGTGTGTGTGTGTGTGTGTGTGTGTGTGTGTGTGTGTGTGTGTGTGTGTGTGTGTGTGTGTGTGTGTGTGTGTGTGTGTGTGTGTGTGTGTGTGTGTGTGTGTGAGTGTTGATATATATATATATATATATATATATATATATATATATAATATGGTGATATGTTTTCACTTATACTTATAAACATATGGTTGTTTGTAGTACATATGTTTTGATTATTGTAAAAATATTTTGTGAGTGTTGTGAGTGTGTGTGTGTGTGTGTGTGTGTGTGTGTGTGTGTGTGTGTGTGTGTGTGTGTGTGTGTGTGTGTGTGTGTGTGTGTGTGTTGGGAGTGTGTGAATGTGTCTATTGTGTATAGATGAATTACGTGTAATAATTTTATTACATTTAGACTACATCATTCAGATGTCAATTTTTTTCTCTTTTTCTGTTCCTTGTCATTTAAAATAAATTGTATGATTAAGTTTTATGTAAATTTCATGCTGATAACATAGTTATTCCTCACAGTTTGCGCTGTTTTCATCAAATTCTTTTTAAAGAATCAATCCCCTCTAATCTTTTCAATTATGTTTATCAATAAATGGTGCAGCTATTTAAATTTGAATTATTTATTTAGAGCATTTACCTTGCCTGAAATTATCGCATTTCCTTTTTGCACAAAAACGTAAGACGTTTGTGAGTGGTTATTCCAATGTAAGCCTATATGAACAAGGATTGACAAAACTATGTGCAATGTACGCAAAGCAGTTAAGGTTTATCATTGTAATATCAGCTAATATAATTACATAGCTAGTATGCTATAATAACCATAAACATGTGGGAAATTTTATATGTTTTTAAAATAATTTCTGTTTTTCTAGTGAGAGCTCGAGAAATGAGGAATGCAATTAGAGAAAAGCTGCGCAAACAACGTGAAGGTAAGACTAAACCGCATGTTTTGGTCTCGTTAGTTTTAACATAATTATAAATACAAATTTTGAAAATTATCTTTTTCATACGAATATGGACTAAACAAAATTTATGAAAAAAGTATTAAAATTAATACTCAGACGTCATATTCTTTAGAAAAACGAAATATTCAAGAAAGGAATTCATAACAAGTCGGTCGTTAACTTACACCTTATACAGAGCATGGTATATATGTATATATATATATATATATATATATATATATATATATATATATATATATAGAGAGAGAGAGAGAGAGAGAGAGAAAGAGAGAGAGAGGGAGAGAGAGAGAGAGGGAGAGAGAGAAAAAGAGAGAGAGGAGTAACTTTATTTTGTTTGTCTTTACAATATGTTATTATAAATTTATTTCATATTCTAAATAATAAATTTTATCTTTAATCCCTCACTCTCTCTCTCTCTCTCTCTCTCTTTATGAACCCTAAATAATCTACCATACAAAATGTTTAACTATGACTCATATTAGTATCGCATCATAGAAGTTGTATCAGAATTCACTTCCAAATGTAAACCATAAGGTTGAACTATGTTGCTCAAATAATTAAAATATACATTTAGAGGGAAATTGTTACATTTCCTCGAGTTTTTCTAGAGAGTTACGTATAAAGCATTGTAATGTATGAGCTAAGTAATAAGTCCTAGACTCGCTTAACTCGTAATTATTGACCGTTTTATTTTCAGAAGACGCAGCATTCACAGAATATAGAGACTACAGCTTAATCCCATGCTCCATACCTGACACATCCAACATTCGAAATTTCAGACATACATCAACATATGAAGAGGAGGCATACTACAGCACACAGTCCATATGTAAGAGAAATACTATTTTGTTTTTCCCAATCTTCCATTTTGGAATTAAAGTTATTATACTTTATGAGGAACAGTTTTTATATTTAATATCCATTTTAATATTTTTAAATCGTGAAGATATTGTTTCATGATAAAACACAATAGAAAAAGGAAAGTTTACATATTGCTTTCTCTATTTAGTCACGGTTTAGCCAAGTAAGTTTGTGCTGAAACCTTATTTCCCTTCACAGTTACCATTTATCACTAATTTAAACATAAAATAATTGCATTGGTGACACAAGGTAACACGTTTGGGATGCTTTCATGGCGTCTCCTCTTCAATTCTTCATGGCGTTTTCTGTGTATAAAATACAAGCTGGTTTTCGTCACCTTTTTCATCCGGCCCAAAGCACATGTTTAGATTCTTACTGCCGTTTGCAAATTGGCATCTTTTAATATCATAAATAAAGTCAACCTAATTCCTTTCATTCAATTTATATTTATTCAGCTGTTATATCGTTCAGTATTTAATATCAGTTGTTTAACGTTCAGCTGAAACGTTTAAATCAGCTGCTGTATATATTGCTGGACTTAGACTGAGATTTTGGCACTTTAGTTTAATTAGTTTGTATCGTTTTCAAATCATTTAGCTTTATCGTTTTATTAATAGCGATTGTTTTCCTAAAAGTTAATTAAGCTTTTATAGTTTTACACATGTTTTATTCATTTAGTAAATATATATATTTTTTTTAATTTTTAGAAACAATGTCACGGCTCCGGCGTTCAGTGGAAGGTAAGCAAATTAAAGTTAATTTCAATTAAAACTTGTACACTACATTACTTTACTAATCGAATAAAATAAAATTTATGAAACCTAAATATCCAAGTCTGAGTTTTAAAATATTAATAATTGTTAAATAATTTGTATTTGTAAAGAATTGGTAACTCAATATATCTCACAAATATGATGTCACTTGTGTATATTGATATAAAAGAATTTATAAATGATGTAAATGTTGGTGCTGAAACCTCCTCTAAAAAGGTGCACTCTGAATATGAAAACATGTTGGCTTAAATGAAGTTTAGGATAAACCTTTAATATATATCGTGTCTTCTAAGTGTAGTTATTGTCGATATAATGCTCTTCGACAATAATGCTCTTTATAGAAACGACAACATATGGTACACTGCTTATTAGTAACGTTCTCTATTTTCATCTAACTTTACAAAAACTGTATCTGTATTTATAACTTGGTATCTAGGGAACTTTTACAGTGCTGTCCAAACAGAGCAAAATAAAATCTCCCATCAAACGGGCACACTATTAAAAAACTTACAGTTATTTGTAGTAAGTATTCCATTATTTGTATATTAGATTAAACGTTTTATTTACTAACTTCTAATACAAACAATTTTGGAATCATTATAGATGCTTGGGTGAATATCGACTTCCCATCACGGTGTTCTCGATAACAAGTATACAAGTAGAACACTGGGTCACCCAAGGTAAGTTGTTTTCTTTAAATATTTAAATTCTAAACCACATGATATATGAGAATTTAGTTAACTATTTATTCCTCAAATTTTTAATAATAAAAAATTACCAAATATTTAGTTATTTTAAAACTCAAAACCAGCCTATTCTTACGCTACCATAAAACTTTACCATATATTTAATTGATAGTAACAAATTTAAACTAATTAAACTAATTTAAACTAAGGTATAATAACCTTTTGTTAAATAAAAACTAAATTAGGTCAAACCAGAACTTATTATAAAACTAAATAAGTAAGTTTTATAACAACCCATTTAAGGTAGCCCTTCGAAAGTCAAATAGTTTTAATACATGTGTGACGTTTAATACATGCACAGAATTTAAAGCCATGTTTTGCTAGATTTCACAAAGTTCAAAACAATTACGTAATTATTTTAATAAATATTTAACAACCAAATTGAAACATTTTATTGTAACACATATGTCAGTTAAAAAAGACTGTCCCTGAGTGAAGCCACTACATAGCAAAACAGGAACACAACTTTATCATATGAATACAAGCACAATTATGCCTGTTACATACTTATAACTTATGGAAAATATTTTACCCTAGTCAAGTTTTTAGTAGGCTTTCCTGTTTTTTATGTTTAAATTAAATCAAATATTTTTTTGTTAATTACATTGTTTTACTTCTAGTTTTGTATTAATTGATTGATAATATTTTAATTTTGTGACATTCTCTAAGTGTTTGTGATTTTGTGTGGCTCCCATGAGGATACCATAATAATAAAATTTCTTTATCTTTCAGCCAACTATATTTACACACTGAACGCCAAACCTAAATTCTACTTGCTCCACATTTCTACACATTGTTTGGATAGACACCTGCAAAATTTCACCTTACTACAGTGCTTCACGACCTTTGGAACCTGGATCAAAATTTTTCTTGCTCACACGTTGGCCTAGGTTCAACAACAGTTTCGGATGAAAAAATTAAAAAAAAAAAAAAAAAAAAATCAAAATTAATGGGGTGTAAACCCGTCGCGTCCGTACTTGGTACACGTGCACCCCGGTAGCGGTTATCACCGGCAAAATGACGGAGCTCACAATATTCATTGAACAACAAATTATTACAAACCAAACAAGAAGAATACAAGAGACAAAACCGCCCCGGGGTGCCAAAACAAATAAACAGTTGTAATAAAAATAAATCCAGTTTTGTGTCTACGTGTTTAATTAGCTGTTTTATTATTTTAGAAGTTATTTACAAATTTTATGAAAAATGTGCAAATGTTTTTGACGTATTTTTGCCGAACAGGTTGCAGATGGGTTTCTAGTTTATTTAAAAATTTATCAAGTATATAAGTTTACTGATACAGAACTCGAATGTAGAAGTTGATGATGATACCCCCATATGAACAAAGGACGAGGTGAAAATCAATCAGTTGTTCATAGATTTCAAGAAGTAAATTATTCTTTCAAAGAAGAATATGGTAGCCTACCCCGAGTACAGCTGACCGAAAGATGGCTAGAGTAGTTTAACAATGCACGACTGAAACACTCACTCACCACAGCTTGGCAGCTTGCGGAAACTAGTTTTTCCTTTGCTGGGCATTCTAATGACAATTTCCTTTTTCTGTTGCTGAGATTGAAGGATTGGAAAGAATGTGAATTTCTTTGGTTTTATTATATAAAATAGTTTATGAGAAGCGTGTAACATGTATATAAAGTACTATGGAAAGTTACTATTTTAAACTTAAAAGATATTGGAATTAAAAATCTAATCATTGAAAATAAATTTTAATCAACAGTATGGTAATCAGTGAAATGAATAATAGGTACTTACGTATTATACGGAGGCCACTATTGTACAAATCTTATTTAAATGTGGTAAAAATAATTACTACACACCTCCAATGTAATGCATACAAAATGAATCAAAAACGTGTTCTGAAGACTAAGAGATATCGAGGGGTGAATAATAGGGAATACATCTGTTATAGTGTAAAGATACGGTGTAAAGGAAGAGGTGAACGATAGCCAGGAGGATAGCGAGGTATAGATCAAGAATAAGTACGAAGAACTGAGAGATAGCAGAGGGGTGAATAATAGGGAATACATCTGTTATAGTGTAAAGATACGGTGTAAAGGAAGAGGTGAACGACAGCCAGGAGGATAGCGAGGTATAGATCAAGAATAAGCACGAAGAACTGAGAGAGAGCAGAGGGGTGAATAATAGGGAATACATCTGTTATAGTGTAAAGATACGGTGTAAAGGAAGAGGTGAACGACAGCCAGGAGGATAGCGAGGTATAGATCAAGAATAAGCACGAAGAACTGAGAGATAGCAGAGGGGTGAATAATAGGGAATACATCTGTTATAGTGTAAAGATACGGTGTAAAGGAAGAGGTGAACGATAGCCAGGAGGATAGCGAGGTATAGATCAAGAATAAGTACGAAGAACTGAGAGATAGCAGAGGGGTGAATAATAGGGAATACATCTGTTATAGTGTAAAGATACGGTGTAAAGGAAGAGGTGAACGACAGCCAGGAGGATAGCGAGGTATAGATCAAGAATAAGCACGAAGAACTGAGAGATAGCAGAGGGGTGAATAATAGGGAATACATCTGTTATAGTGTAAAGATACGGTGTAAAGGAAGAGGTGAACGATAGCCAGGAGGATAGCGAGGTATAGATCAAGAATAAGCACGAAGAACTGAGAGATAGCAGAGGGGTGAATAATAGGGAATACATCTGTTATAGTGTAAAGATACGGTGTAAAGGAAGAGGTGAACGACAGCCAGGAGGATAGCGAGGTATAGATCAAGAATAAGCACGAAGAACTGAGAGATAGCAGAGGGGTGAATAATAGGGAATACATCTGTTATAGTGTAAAGATACGGTGTAAAGGAAGAGGTGAACGATAGCCAGGAGGATAGCGAGGTATAGATCAAGAATAAGCACGAAGAACTGAGAGATAGCAGAGGGGTGAATAATAGGGAATACATCTGTTATAGTGTAAAGATACGGTGTAAAGGAAGAGGTGAACGACAGCCAGGAGGATAGCGAGGTATAGATCAAGAATAAGCACGAAGAACTGAGAGATAGCAGAGGGGTGAATAATAGGGAATACATCTGTTATAGTGTAAAGATACGGTGTAAAGGAAGAGGTGAACGACAGCCAGGAGGATAGCGAGGTATAGATCAAGAATAAGCACGAAGAACTGAGAGATAGCAGAGGGGTGAATAATAGGGAATACATCTGTTATAGTGTAAAGATACGGTGTAAAGAAAGAGGTGGACGACACAGCCAGGAGGATAGCAAGGTATAGATCAAGAATAAGCACGAAGAACTGAGAGATAGCAGAGGGGTGAATAATAGGGAATACATCTGTTATAGTGTAAAGATAATGTGTAAAGAAAGAGGTGGACGACACAGCCAGGAGGATAGCGAGGTATAGATCAAGAATTAGCACGAAGAACTAAGAGATATCGAGGGGTAACTAATAGGGAATACATCTGTTATAGTGTAAAGATACGGTGTAAAGAAAGAGGTGGACGACACAACCAGGAGGATAGCGAAGTATAGATCAAGAATAAGCACGAAGAACTAAGATATAGCAGAGGAGTGAATAATAGCGAATAAATCTGTTATAGTGTAAATATACGGTATAAAGAAAGAGGTGGACGACACAGCCAGGAGGATAGCGAGGTATAGATCAAGAATAAGCACGAAGAACTAAGAGATAGATGAGGAGTGAATAATAGCGAATACATCTGTTATAGTGCAAAGATACGGTGTAAAGAAAGAGGTGGACGACACAGGCAGGAGGATAGCGAGGTACAGATCAAGAATAAGCACGAAGAACTGAGAGTGAGCAGACTGGTGAATAATAGAGAATACATCTGTTATAGTGTAAAGATAATGTGTGAAGAAAGAGGTGGACGAAGCAGCCAGGAGGATAGCGAGGTATAGATCAAGAATAAGCACGAAGAACTGAGAGATAGCAGAGGGGTGAATAATAGGGAATACATCTGTTATAGTGTAAAGATACGGTGTAAAGAAAGAGGTGGTCGTCACAGCCAGGAGGATAGCGAGATATAGATCAAGAATAAGCACGAAGAACTGAGAGATAGCAGAGGGGTGAATAATAGCGAATACATCTGTTATAGTGTAAAGATACAGTGTAAAGAAAGAGGTGGTCGTCACAGCCAGGAGGATAGCGAGATATAGATCAAGAATAAGCACGAAGAACTGAGAGATAGCAGAGGGGTGAATAATAGCGAATACATCTGTTATAGTGTAAAGATACAGTGTAAAGAAAGAGGTGGTCGTCACAGCCAGTAGGATAGCGAAGTATAGATCAAGAATAAGCACGAAGAACTAAGAGATATCCAGGGGTGAATAATAGCGAATAAATCTGTTTTAGTGTAAATATACGGTGTAAAGAAAGAGGTGGAAGACACACCCAGGAGAATAGCGAGATATAGATCAAGAATTAGCACGAAGAACTGAAGATAGTAGAGGGGTGAATAATAGGGAATAAATCTGTTATAGTGTAAAGATACGGTGGAAAGAAAGAGGTGGACGACACAGCCAGGAGGATAGCAGGTATAGATCAAGAATAAGCACGAAGAACTAGGAGATATCGAGGGGTGAATAATAGGGAATAAATCTCTTATAGTGTTAAAATACGGTGTAAAGGAAGAGGTGAACGATAGCCAGGAGGATAGCGAGGTATAGATCAAGAATAAGCACGAAGAACTGAGAGATAGCAGAGGGGTGAATAATAGGGAATACATCTGTTATAGTGTAAAGATACGGTGTAAAGAAAGAGGTGAACGACAGCCAGGAGGATAGCGAGGTATAGATCAAGAATAGGCACGAAGAACTGAGAGATAGCAGAGGGGCGAATAATAGGGAATACATCTGTTATAGTGTAAAGATACGGTGTAAAGAAAGAGGTGGTCTCCACAGCCAGTAGGATAGCGAAGTATAGAACAAGAATAAGCACGAAGAACTAAAAGATACCAGAGGGGTGAATAATAGGGAATAAATCTGTTATAGTGTAAAGATACGGTGGAAAGAAAGAGGTGGACGAAACAGCCAGGAGGATAGCGAGGTATAGATCAAGAATAAGCACGAAGAAATGAGAGACAGCAGAGGGGTGAATAATAGGTAATACTCTGTTATAGTGTAAAGATACGGTGTAAAGAAAGAGGTGGTCTCCACAGCCAGTAGGATAGCGAAGTATAGAACAAGAATGAGCACGAAGAACTAGGAGATATCGAGGGGTGATTAATAGGGAATACATCTGTTATAGTGTAAAGATACGGTGTAAAGGAAGAGGTGAACGACAGCCAGGGGGATAGCGAGGTATAGATCAAGAATAAGCACGAAGAACTGAGAGATAGCAGAGGGGTGAATAATAGGGAATACATCTGTTATAGTGTAAAGATACGGTGTAAAGAAAGAGGTGAACGACAGCCAGGAGGATAGCGAGGTATAGATCAAGAATAGGCACGAAGAACTGAGAGATAGCAGAGGGGCGAATAATAGGGAATACATCTGTTATAGTGTAAAGATACGGTGTAAAGAAAGAGGTGGTCTCCACAGCCAGTAGGATAGCGAAGTATAGAACAAGAATGAGCACGAAGAACTAGGAGATATCGAGGGGTGATTAATAGGGAATACATCTGTTATAGTGTAAAGATACGGTGTAAAGGAAGAGGTGAACGACAGCCAGGAGGATAGCGAGGTATAGATCAAGAATAAGCACGAAGAACTGAGAGATAGCAGAGGGGTGAATAATAGGGAATACATCTGTTATAGTGTAAAGATACGGTGTAAAGGAAGAGGTGAACGATAGCCAGGAGGATAGCGAGGTATAGATCAAGAATAAGTACGAAGAACTGAGAGATAGCAGAGGGGTGAATAATAGGGAATACATCTGTTATAGTGTAAAGATACGGTGTAAAGGAAGAGGTGAACGACAGCCAGGAGGATAGCGAGGTATAGATCAAGAATAAGCACGAAGAACTGAGAGATAGCAGAGGGGTGAATAATAGGGAATACATCTGTTATAGTGTAAAGATAATGTGTAAAGAAAGAGGTGGACGACACAGCCAGGAGGATAGCGAGGTATAGATCAAGAATTAGCACGAAGAACTAAGAGATATCGAGGGGTAAATAATAGGGAATACATCTGTTTTAGTGTAAATATACGGTGTAAAGAAAGAGGTGGAAGACACACCCAGGAGAATAGCGAGATATAGATCAAGAATTAGCACGAAGAACTGAAGATAGTAGAGGGGTGAATAATAGGGAATAAATCTGTTATAGTGTAAAGATACGGTGGAAAGAAAGAGGTGGACGACACAGCCAGGAGGATAGCAAGGTATAGATCAAGAATAAGGACGAAGAACTAGGAGATATCGAGGGGTGAATAATAGGGAATAAATCTCTTATAGTGTAAAGATACGGTGTAAAGAAAGAGGTGAACGACAGTCAGGAGGATAGCGAGGTATAGATCAAGAATAAGCACGAAGAACTGAGAGATAGCAGAGGGGTGAATAATAGGGAATACATCTGTTATAGTGTAAAGATACGGTGTAAAGTAAGAGGTGGTCTCCACAGCCAGTAGGATAGCGAAGTATAGAACAAGAATAAGCACGAAGAACTAAAAGATACCAGAGGAGTGAATAATAGGGAATAAATCTGTTATAGTGTAAAGATACGGTGGAAAGAAAGAGGTGGACGAAACAGCCAGGAGGATAGCGAGGTATAGATTACGAATAAGCACGAAGAAATAAGAGACAGCAGAGGGGTGAATAATAGGTAATACTCTGTTATAGTGTAAAGATACGGTGGAAAGAAAGATGTGGACGAAACAGCCAGGAGGATAGCGAGGTATAGATTACGAATAAGCACGAAGAAATAAGAGATACCAGAGGGGTGAATAATAGCGAATAAATCTGGTATAAAGTAAAGATACCATGTAAAGAAAGAGGTGGACGACACAGCCAGGAGTATAGCGAGGTATAGATCAAGAATAAGCACGAAGAACTAAGAGATAGCAGAAAGGTGAATAATAGGGAATACATATGTTATAGTGTTAATATACGGTGTAAAGAAAGAGATGGACGACACAGCCAGGAGGATAGGGAGGTATAGATCAAGAATAAGCACGAAGAACTGAGAGATCGCAGAGGGGTGAATAATAGCGAATAAATCTGTTATAGTGTAAATATACGGTGTAAAGAAAGACGTGGGCGACACAGCCAGGAGGATAGCGAGGTACAGATCAAGAATAAGCACGAAGAACTGAGAGTGAGCAGAGGGGTGAATAATAGAGAATACATCTGTTATAGTGTAAAGATAATGTGTGAAGAAAGAGGTGGACGAAGCAGCCAGGAGGATAGCGAGGTATAGATCAAGAATAAGCACGAAGAACTGTGAGATAGCAGAGGGGTGAATAATAGGGAATACATCTGTTATAGTGTAATGATACGGTGTAAAGAAAGAGGTGGTCGTCACAGCCAGGAGGATAGCGAGGTCTAGATCAAGAATAAGCACGAAGAACTAAGAGATATCGAGGGGTGAATAATAGCGAATAAATCTGTTTTAGAGTAAATATACGGTGTAAAGAAAGAGGTGGAAGACACACCCAGGAGAATAGCGAGATATAGATCAAGAGGTAGCACGATGAACTGAGAGATAGTAGAGGGGTGAACAATAGGGAATAAATCTGTTATAGTGTAAAGATACGGTGGAAAGAAAGAGGTGGACGACACAGCCAGGAGGATAGCGAGGTATAGATCAAGAATAAGCACGAAGAACTGAGAGACAGCAGAGGGGTGAATAATAGGTAATACTCTGTTATAGTGTAAAGATACGGTGTAAAGAAAGAGGTGGTCTCCACAGCCAGTAGGATAGCGAAGTATAGAACAAGAATAAGCACGAAGAACTAAAAGATACCAGAGGGGTGAATAATAGGGAATAAATCTGTTATAGTGTAAAGATACGGTGGAAAGAAAGAGGTGGACGACACAGCCAGGAGGATAGCGAGGTATAAATCAAGAATAAGCACGAAGAAATGAGAGACAGCAGAGGGGTGAATAATAGGTAATACTCTGTTATAGTGTAAAGATACGGTGTAAAGAAAGAGGTGGTCTCCACAGCCAGTAGGATAGCGAAGTATAGAACAAGAATAAGCACGAAGAACTAGGAAATATCGAGGGGTGAATAATAGGAAATATATCTGTTATAGTGTTAAGATACGGTGTAAAGAAAGAGGTGGACGACACAGCCAGGAGGATAGCGAGGTATAGAACAAGAATAAGCACGAAGAGCTTGGACATATCGAGGGGGGGATAATGGGGAATACATCTGTTATAGTGTTAAGATACGGTGTAAAGAAAGAGGTGGACGACACAGCCAGGAGGATAGCGAGGTACAGATCAAGAATAAGCACTAAGAACTGAGAGTGAGCAGAGGGGTGAATAATAGAGAATACATCTGTTATAGTGTAAAGATAATGTTTGAAGAAAAAGGTGGACGAAGCAGCCAGGAGGATAGCGAGGTATAGATCAATAATAAGCACGAAGAACTGAGAGATAGCAGAGGGGTGAATAATAGGGAATACATCTGTTATAGTGTAAAGATAATGTGTAAAGAAAGAGGTGGACGACACAGCCAGGAGGATAGCGAGGTATAGATCAAGAATTAGCACGAAGAACTAAGAGATATCGAGGGGTAAATAATAGGGAATACATCTGTTATAGTGTAAAGATACGGTGTAAAGAAAAAGGTGGACGACACAACCAGGAGGATAGCGAAGTATAGATCAAGAATAAGCACGAAGCACTAAGATATAGCAGAGGAGTGAATAATAGCGAATAAATCTGTTATAGTGTAAATATACGGTATAAAGAAAGAGGTGGACGACACAGCCAGGAGGATAGCGAGGTATAGATCAAGAACAAGCACGAAGAACTAAGAGATAGATGAGGAGTGAATAATAGCGAATACATCTGTTATAGTGTAAAGATACGGTGTAAAGAAAGAGGTGGACGACACAGCCAGGAGGATAGCGAGGTACAGATCAAGAATAAGCACTAAGAACTGAGAGTGAGCAGAGGGGTGAATAATAGAGAATACATCTGTTATAGTGTAAAGATAATGTTTGAAGAAAAAGGTGGACGAAGCAGCCAGGAGGATAGCGAGGTATAGATCAATAATAAGCACGAAGAACAAAGAGATATCGAGGGGTGAATAATAGAAAATACAACTGTTATAGTGTAAAGATACGGTGTAAAAAAAAGAGGTGGACGACACAGCAAGGAGGATAGCGAGGTATAGATCAAGAATAAGCACGAAGAAATGAGAGATAGCAGAGGGGTGAATAATAGGGAATACATCTGTTATAGTGTAAAGATACGGTGTAAAGAAAGAGGTGGACGACACAGCCAGGATGATAGGGAGGTATAGATCAAGAATAAGCACGAAGAACTGAGAGATCGCAGAGGGGTGAATAATAGCGAATAAATCTGTTATAGTGTAAATATACGGTGTAAAGAAAGACGTGGGCGACACAGCCAGGAGGATAGCGAGGTACAGATCAAGAATAAGCACGAAGAACTGAGAGTGAGCAGAGGGGTGAATAATAGAGAATACATCTGTTATAGTGTAAAGATAATGTGTGAAGAAAGAGGTGGACGAAGCAGCCAGGAGGATAGCGAGGTATAGATCAAGAATAAGCACGAAGAACTGAGAGATAGCAGAGGGGTGAATAATAGGGAATACATCTGTTATAGTGTAAAGATACGGTGTAAAGAAAGAGGTGGTCGTCACAGCCAGGAGGATAGCGAGATATAGATCAAGAATAAGCACGAAGAACTGAGAGATAGCAGAGGGGTGAATAATAGCGAATACATCTGTTATAGTGTAAAGATACAGTGTAAAGAAAGAGGTGGTCGTCACAGACAGGAGGATAGCGAGGTATAGATCAAGAATAAGCACGAAGAACTAAGAGATATCCAGGGGTGAATAATAGCGAATAAATCTGTTTTAGTGTAAATATACGGTGTAAAGAAAGAGGTGGAAGACACACCCAGGAGAATAGCGAGATATAGATCAAGAATTAGCACGAAGAACTGAAGATAGTAGAGGGGTGAAAAATAGGGAATAAATCTGTTATAGTGTAAAGATACGGTGGAAAGAAAGAGGTGGACGACACAGCCAGGAGGATAGCGAGGTATAGATCAAGAATAAGGACGAAGAACTAGGAGATATCGAGGGGTGAATAATAGGGAATAAATCTCTTATAGTGTAAAGATACGGTGTAAAGAAAGAGGTGAACGACAGTCAGGAGGATAGCGAGGTATAGATCAAGAATAAGCACGAAGAACTGAGAGATAGCAGAGGGGTGAATAATAGGGAATACATCTGTTATAGTGTAAAGATACGGTGTAAAGTAAGAGGTGGTCTCCACAGCCAGTAGGATAGCGAAGTATAGAACAAGAATAAGCACGAAGAACTAAAAGATACCAGAGGAGTGAATAATAGGGAATAAATCTGTTATAGTGTAAAGATACGGTGGAAAGAAAGAGGTGGACGAAACAGCCAGGAGGATAGCGAGGTATAGATTACGAATAAGCACGAAGAAATAAGAGACAGCAGAGGGGTGAATAATAGGTAATACTCTGTTATAGTGTAAAGATACGGTGAAAAAGAAAGAGGTGGACGAAACAGCCAGGAGGATAGCGAGGTATAGATTACGAATAAGCACGAAGAAATAAGAGATACCAGAGGGGTGAATAATAGCGAATAAATCTGGTATAAAGTAAAGATACCATGTAAAGAAAGAGGTGGACGACACAGCCAGGAGTATAGCGAGGTATAGATCAAGAATAAGCACGAAGAACTAAGAGATAGCAGAAAGGTGAATAATAGGGAATACATATGTTATAGTGTTAATATACGGTGTAAAGAAAGAGATGGACGACACAGCCAGGAGGATAGGGAGGTATAGATCAAGAATAAGCACGAAGAACTGAGAGATCGCAGAGGGGTGAATAATAGCGAATAAATCTGTTATAGTGTAAATATACGGTGTAAAGAAAGACGTGGGCGACACAGCCAGGAGGATAGCGAGGTACAGATCAAGAATAAGCACGAAGAACTGAGAGTGAGCAGAGGGGTGAATAATAGAGAATACATCTGTTATAGTGTAAAGATAATGTGTGAAGAAAGAGGTGGACGAAGCAGCCAGGAGGATAGCGAGGTATAGATCAAGAATAAGCACGAAGAACTGTGAGATAGCAGAGGGGTGAATAATAGGGAATACATCTGTTATAGTGTAATGATACGGTGTAAAGAAAGAGGTGGTCGTCACAGCCAGGAGGATAGCGAGGTCTAGATCAAGAATAAGCACGAAGAACTAAGAGATATCGAGGGGTGAATAATAGCGAATAAATCTGTTTTAGAGTAAATATACGGTGTAAAGAAAGAGGTGGAAGACACACCCAGGAGAATAGCGAGATATAGATCAAGAGGTAGCACGATGAACTGAGAGATAGTAGAGGGGTGAACAATAGGGAATAAATCTGTTATAGTGTAAAGATACGGTGGAAAGAAAGAGGTGGACGACACAGCCAGGAGGATAGCGAGGTATAGATCAAGAATAAGCACGAAGAACTGAGAGACAGCAGAGGGGTGAATAATAGGTAATACTCTGTTATAGTGTAAAGATACGGTGTAAAGAAAGAGGTGGTCTCCACAGCCAGTAGGATAGCGAAGTATAGAACAAGAATAAGCACGAAGAACTAAAAGATACCAGAGGGGTGAATAATAGGGAATAAATCTGTTATAGTGTAAAGATACGGTGGAAAGAAAGAGGTGGACGAAACAGCCAGGAGGATAGCGAGGTATAAATCAAGAATAAGCACGAAGAAATGAGAGACAGCAGAGGGGGGAATAATAGGTAATACTCTGTTATAGTGTAAAGATACGGTGTAAAGAAAGAGGTGGTCTCCACAGCCAGTAGGATAGCGAAGTATAGAACAAGAATAAGCACGAAGAACTAGGAAATATCGAGGGGTGAATAATAGGAAATATATCTGTTATAGTGTTAAGATACGGTGTAAAGAAAGAGGTGGACGACACAGCCAGGAGGATAGCGAGGTATAGAACAAGAATAAGCACGAAGAGCTTGGAGATATCGAGGGGGGGATAATGGGGAATACATCTGTTATAGTGTTAAGATACGGTGTAAAGAAAGAGGTGGACGACACAGCCAGGAGGATAGCGAGGTATAGATCAAGAATAAGCACGAAGAACTAAGAGATTGCAGAGGGGTGATTAATAGGGAATACATCTGTTATAGTGTTAAGATACGGTGTAAAGAAAGAGGTGGACGACACAGCCAGGAGGATAGCGAGGTATAGATTACGAATAAGCACGAAGAAATAAGAGATACCAGAGGGGTGAATAATAGCGAATAAATCTGGTATAAAGTAAAGATACCATGTAAAGAAAGAGGTGGACGACACAGCCAGGAGTATAGCGAGGTATAGATCAAGAATAAGCACGAAGAACTAAGAGATAGCAGAAAGGTGAATAATAGGGAATACATATGTTATAGTGTTAATATACGGTGTAAAGAAAGAGATGGACGACACAGCCAGGAGGATAGGGAGGTATAGATCAAGAATAAGCACGAAGAACTGAGAGATCGCAGAGGGGTGAATAATAGCGAATAAATCTGTTATAGTGTAAATATACGGTGTAAAGAAAGACGTGGGCGACACAGCCAGGAGGATAGCGAGGTACAGATCAAAAATAAGCACGAAGAACTGAGAGTGAGCACAGGGGTGAATAATAGAGAATACATCTGTTATAGTGTAAAGATAATGTGTGAAGAAAGAGGTGGACGAAGCAGCCAGGAGGATAGCGAGGTATAGATCAAGAATAAGCACGAAGAACTAAGAGATAGCAGAGGGGTGAATAATAGGGAATACATCTGTTATAGTGTATAGATACGGTGTAAAGAAAGAGGTGGTCGTCACAGCCAGGAGGATAGCGAGGTATAGATCAAGAATAAGCACGAAGAACTAAGAGATATCGAGGGGTGAATAATAGCGAATAAATCTGTTTTAGAGTAAATATACGGTGTAAAGAAAGAGGTGGAAGACACACCCAGGAGAATAGCGAGATATAGATCAAGAATTAGCACGAAGAACTGAGAGATAGTAGAGGGGTGAACAATAGGGAATAAATCTGTTATAGTGTAAAGATACGGTGGAAAGAAAGAGGTTAACGACACGCCAAGAGGATAGCGAGGTATAAATCAAGAATAAGCACGAAGAAATGAGAGACAGCAGAGGGGTGAATAATAGGTAATACTCTGTTATAGTGTAAAGATACGGTGTAAAGAAAGAGGTGGTCTCCACAGCCAGTAGGATAGCGAAGTATAGAACAAGAATAAGCACGAAGAACTAGGAAATATCGAGGGGTGAATAATAGGGAATATATCTGTTATCGTGTTAAGATACGGTGTAAAGAAAGAGGTGGACGACACAGCCAGGAGGATAGCGAGGTATAGAACAAGAATAAGCACGAAGAGCTTGGAGATATCGAGGGGGGAATAATAGGGAATACATCTGTTATAGTGTTAAGATACGGTTTAAAGAAAGAGGTGGACGACACAGCCAGGAGGATAGCGAGGTATAGATCAAGAATAAGCACGAAGAACTAGGAGATATCGAGGGGTGAATAATAGGGAATAAATCTCTTATAGTGTTAATATACGGTGTAAAGAAAGAGGTGGACGACACAGCCAGGAGGATAGGGAGGTATAGATCAAGAATAAGCACGAAGAACTGAGAGGTCGCAGAGGGGTGAATAATAGCGAATAAATCTGTTATAGTGTAAATATACGGTGTAAAGAAAGACGTGGGCGACACAGCCAGGAGGATAGCGAGGTACAGATCAAGAATAAGCACGAAGAACTGAGAGTGAGCACAGGGGTGAATAATAGAGAATACATCTGTTATAGTGTAAAGATAATGTGTGAAGAAAGAGGTGGACGAAGCAGCCAGGAGGATAGCGAGGTATAGATCAAGAATAAGCACGAAGAACTGTGAGATAGCAGAGGGGTGAATAATAGGGAATACATCTGTTATAGTGTAAAGATACGGTGTAAAGAAAGAGGTGGTCGTCACAGCCAGGAGGATAGCGAGGTATAGATCAAGAATAAGCACGAAGAACTAAGAGATATCGAGGGGTGAATAATAGCGAATAAATCTGTTTTAGAGTAAATATACGGTGTAAAGAAAGAGGTGGAAGACACACCCAGGAGAATAGCGAGATATAGATCAAGAATTAGCACGAAGAACTGAGAGATAGTAGAGGGGTGAACAATAGGGAATAAATCTGTTATAGTGTAAAGATACGGTGGAAAGAAAGAGGTGGACGACACAGCCAGGAGGATAGCGAGGTATAGATCAAGAATAAGCACGAAGAACTGAGAGACAGCAGAGGGGTGAATAATAGGTAATACTCTGTTATAGTGTAAAGATACGGTGTAAAGAAAGAGGTGGTCTCCACAGCCAGTAGGATAGCGAAGTATAGAACAAGAATAAGCACGAAGAACTAAAAGATACCAGAGGGGTGAATAATAGGGAATAAATCTGTTATAGTGTAAAGACACGGTGGAAAGAAAGAGGTGGACGACACGCCAGGAGGATAGCGAGGTATAAATCAAGAATAAGCACGAAGAAATGAGAGACAGCAGAGGGGTGAATAATAGGTAATACTCTGTTATAGTGTAAAGATACGGTGTAAAGAAAGAGGTGGTCTCCACAGCCAGTAGGATAGCGAAGTATAGAACTAGAATAAGCACGAAGAACTAGGAAATATCGAGGGGTGAATAATAGGGAATATATCTGTTATAGTGTTAAGATACGGTGTAAAGAAAGAGGTGGACGACACAGCCAGGAGGATAGCGAGGTATAGAACAAGAATAAGCACGAAGAGCTTGGAGATATCGAGGGGGGAATAATAGGGAATACATCTGTTATAGTGTTAAGATACGGTTTAAAGAAAGAGGTGGACGACACAGCCAGGAGGATAGCGAGGTATAGATCAAGAATAAGCACGAAGAACTAGGAGATATCGAGGTGTGAATAATAGCGAATAAATCTGTTATAAAGTAAATATACGGTGTAAAGAAAGAGGTGGACGACACAGCCAGGAGGATAGCGACGTATAGATCAAGAATAAGCAGGAAAAACTAAGAGATACCAGAGGGGTGAATAATAGTGATTAAATTTATTATAGTGTATATATACGGTGTAAAGGAAGAGGTTGGGCGACACACAAAGGCGGATAGCGAGGTATAGATGAAGAATAAGCATGAAGAACTAAGATATAGCATAAGGGTAAATAATAGCGAATAAATCTGTTATAAAGTAAAGATACCGTGTAAAGAAAGAGGTGGACGACACAGCCAGGAGGATAGCGAGGTATAGATCACGAATAAGCACGAAGAACTAAGAGATACCAGAGGGGTGAATAATAGCAAATAAATCTGTTATAATGTTAAGATAACGTGTAAAGAAAGCGGTGGACGACACAGCCAGGAGGATAGGAAGGTATATATCAAGAATAAACACGAAGAACTAAGAGATAGCAGAGGGGTGAATAATAGCGAATAAATCTGGTATAAAGTAAAGATACCATGTAAAGAAAGAGGTGGACGACACAGCCAGGAGGATAGCGAGGTATAGATCAAGAATAAGCACGAAGAACTAAGACATAAAAGAGGGGTGAATAATAGTGATTAAATCTGTTATAAAGTAAATATACGGTGTAAAGAAAGAGGTGGACGACACTGCCAGGAGGATAGCGAGGTATAGATCAAGAATAAGCACGAAGAACTAAGAGATACCAGAGGGGTGAATAATAGCAAATAAATCTTTTATAAAGTTAAGATAACGTGTAGAGAAAGAGGTGGACGACACAGCCAGGAGGATAGCGAGGTATAGATCACGAATAAGCACGAAGAACTAAGAGATACCAGAGATGTGAATAATAGCGAATAAATCTGTTTTAAAGTAAAGATACGGTGTAAAGAAAGATGTGGACGACACAGCCAGGAGGATAGCGAGGTATAGATCAAGAATAAGCACGAAAAACTAAGAGATATCGAGGGGTGAATAATAGCGAATAAATCTGTTATTGTGTAAATATACGGTGTAAAGAAAGAGGTAGACGTCACAGCCAGGAGGATAGCGAGGTTTAGATCAAGAATAAGCACGAAGAACTAAGAGATATCGAGGGGTGAATAATAGCGAATAAATCTGTTATAAAGTAAATATACGGTGTAAAGAAAGAGGTGGACGACACAGCCAGGAGGATAGCGAGGTATAGATCAAGAATAAGCAGGAAGAACTAAGAGATACCAGAGGGGTGAATAATAGTGATTAAATTTATTATAGTGTATATATACGGTGTAAAGGAAGAGGTTGGGCGACACACAAAGGAGGATAGCGAGGTATAGATGAAGAATAAGCATGAAGAACTAAGATATAGCATAAGGGTAAATAATAGCTAATAATTCTGTTATAAAGTAAAGATACCGTGTAAAGAAAGAGGTAGACGACACAGCCAGGAGGATAGCGAGGTATAGATCACGAATAAGCACGAAGAACTAAGAGATACCAGAGGGGTGAATAATAGCAAATAAATCTGTTATAATGTTAAGATAACGTGTAAAGAAAGCGGTGGACGACACAGCCAGGAGGATAGGAAGGTATATATCAAGAATAAACACGAAGAACTAAGAGATAGCAGAGGGGTGAATAATAGCGAATAAATCTGGTATAAAGTAAAGATACCATGTTAAGAAAGAGGTGGACGACACAGCCAGGAGGATAGCGAGGTATAGATCAAGAATAAGCACGAAGAACTAAGACATAAAAGAGGGGTGAATAATAGTGATTAAATCTGTTATAAAGTAAATATACGGTGTAAAGAAAGAGGTGGACGACACAGCCAGGAGGATAGCGAGGTATAGATCAAGAATAAGCACGAAGAACTAAGAGATACCAGAGGGGTGAATAATAGCAAATAAATCTTTTATAAAGTTAAGATAACGTGTAGAGAAAGAGGTGGACGACACAGCCAGGAGGATAGCGAGGTCTAGATCAAGAATAAGCACGAAGAACTAAGAGATATCGAGGGGTGAATAATAGCGAATAAATCTGTTTTAGAGTAAATATACGTTGTAAAGAAAGAGGTGGAAGACACACCCAGGAGAATAGCGAGATATAGATCAAGAGGTAGCACGATGAACTGAGAGATAGTAGAGGGGTGAACAATAGGGAATAAATCTGTTATAGTGTAAAGATACGGTGGAAAGAAAGAGGTGGACGACACAGCCAGGAGGATAGCGAGGTATAGATCAAGAATAAGCACGAAGAACTGAGAGACAGCAGAGGGGTGAATAATAGGTAATACTCTGTTATAGTGTAAAGATACGGTGTAAAGAAAGAGGTGGTCTCCACAGCCAGTAGGATAGCGAAGTATAGAACAAGAATAAGCACGAAGAACTAAAAGATACCAGAGGGGTGAATAATAGGGAATAAATCTGTTATAGTGTAAAGATACGGTGGAAAGAAAGAGGTGGACGAAACAGCCAGGAGGATAGCGAGGTATAAATCAAGAATAAGCACGAAGAAATGAGAGACAGCAGAGGGGGGAATAATAGGTAATACTCTGTTATAGTGTAAAGATACGGTGTAAAGAAAGAGGTGGTCTCCACAGCCAGTAGGATAGCGAAGTATAGAACAAGAATAAGCACGAAGAACTAGGAAATATCGAGGGGTGAATAATAGGAAATATATCTGTTATAGTGTTAAGATACGGTGTAAAGAAAGAGGTGGACGACACAGCCAGGAGGATAGCGAGGTATAGAACAAGAATAAGCACGAAGAGCTTGGAGATATCGAGGGGGGGATAATGGGGAATACATCTGTTATAGTGTTAAGATACGGTGTAAAGAAAGAGGTGGACGACACAGCCAGGAGGATAGCGAGGTATAGATCAAGAATAAGCACGAAGAACTAAGAGATTGCAGAGGGGTGAATAATAGGGAATACATCTGTTATAGTGTTAAGATACGGTGTAAAGAAAGAGGTGGACGACACAGCCAGGAGGATAGCGAGGTATAGATTACGAATAAGCACGAAGAAATAAGAGATACCAGAGGGGTGAATAATAGCGAATAAATCTGGTATAAAGTAAAGATACCATGTAAAGAAAGAGGTGGACGACACAGCCAGGAGTATAGCGAGGTATAGATCAAGAATAAGCACGAAGAACTAAGAGATAGCAGAAAGGTGAATAATAGGGAATACATATGTTATAGTGTTAATATACGGTGTAAAGAAAGAGATGGACGACACAGCCAGGAGGATAGGGAGGTATAGATCAAGAATAAGCACGAAGAACTGAGAGATCGCAGAGGGGTGAATAATAGCGAATAAATCTGTTATAGTGTAAATATACGGTGTAAAGAAAGACGTGGGCGACACAGCCAGGAGGATAGCGAGGTACAGATCAAAAATAAGCACGAAGAACTGAGAGTGAGCACAGGGGTGAATAATAGAGAATACATCTGTTATAGTGTAAAGATAATGTGTGAAGAAAGAGGTGGACGAAGCAGCCAGGAGGATAGCGAGGTATAGATCAAGAATAAGCACGAAGAACTGTGAGATAGCAGAGGGGTGAATAATAGGGAATACATCTGTTATAGTGTATAGATACGGTGTAAAGAAAGAGGTGGTCGTCACAGCCAGGAGGATAGCGAGGTATAGATCAAGAATAAGCACGAAGAACTAAGAGATATCGAGGGGTGAATAATAGCGAATAAATCTGTTTTAGAGTAAATATACGGTGTAAAGAAAGAGGTGGAAGACACACCCAGGAGAATAGCGAGATATAGATCAAGAATTAGCACGAAGAACTGAGAGATAGTAGAGGGGTGAACAATAGGGAATAAATCTGTTATAGTGTAAAGATACGGTGGAAAGAAAGAGGTTAACGACACGCCAAGAGGATAGCGAGGTATAAATCAAGAATAAGCACGAAGAAATGAGAGACAGCAGAGGGGTGAATAATAGGTAATACTCTGTTATAGTGTAAAGATACGGTGTAAAGAAAGAGGTGGTCTCCACAGCCAGTAGGATAGCGAAGTATAGAACAAGAATAAGCACGAAGAACTAGGAAATATCGAGGGGTGAATAATAGGGAATATATCTGTTATCGTGTTAAGATACGGTGTAAAGAAAGAGGTGGACGACACAGCCAGGAGGATAGCGAGGTATAGAACAAGAATAAGCACGAAGAGCTTGGAGATATCGAGGGGGAATAATAGGGAATACATCTGTTATAGTGTTAAGATACGGTTTATAGAAAGAGGTGGACGACACAGCCAGGAGGATAGCGAGGTATAGATCAAGAATAAGCACGAAGAACTAGGAGATATCGAGGGGTGAATAATAGGGAATAAATCTCTTATAGTGTTAATATACGGTGTAAAGAAAGAGGTGGACGACACAGCCAGGAGGATAGGGAGGTATAGATCAAGAATAAGCACGAAGAACTGAGAGGTCGCAGAGGGGTGAATAATAGCGAATAAATCTGTTATAGTGTAAATATACGGTGTAAAGAAAGACGTGGGCGACACAGCCAGGAGGATAGCGAGGTACAGATCAAGAATAAGCACGAAGAACTGAGAGTGAGCACAGGGGTGAATAATAGAGAATACATCTGTTATAGTGTAAAGATAATGTGTGAAGAAAGAGGTGGACGAAGCAGCCAGGAGGATAGCGAGGTATAGATCAAGAATAAGCACGAAGAACTGTGAGATAGCAGAGGGGTGAATAATAGGGAATACATCTGTTATAGTGTAAAGATACGGTGTAAAGAAAGAGGTGGTCGTCACAGCCAGGAGGATAGCGAGGTATAGATCAAGAATAAGCACGAAGAACTAAGAGATATCGAGGGGTGAATAATAGCGAATAAATCTGTTTTAGAGTAAATATACGGTGTAAAGAAAGAGGTGGAAGACACACCCAGGAGAATAGCGAGATATAGATCAAGAATTAGCACGAAGAACTGAGAGATAGTAGAGGGGTGAACAATAGGGAATAAATCTGTTATAGTGTAAAGATACGGTGGAAAGAAAGAGGTGGACGACACAGCCAGGAGGATAGCGAGGTATAGATCAAGAATAAGCACGAAGAACTGAGAGACAGCAGAGGGGTGAATAATAGGTAATACTCTGTTATAGTGTAAAGATACGGTGTAAAGAAAGAGGTGGTCTCCACAGCCAGTAGGATAGCGAAGTATAGAACAAGAATAAGCACGAAGAACTAAAAGATACCAGAGGGGTGAATAATAGGGAATAAATCTGTTATAGTGTAAAGATACGGTGGAAAGAAAGAGGTGGACGACACGCCAGGAGGATAGCGAGGTATAAATCAAGAATAAGCACGAAGAAATGAGAGACAGCAGAGGGGTGAATAATAGGTAATACTCTGTTATAGTGTAAAGATACGGTGTAAAGAAAGAGGTGGTCTCCACAGCCAGTAGGATAGCGAAGTATAGAACTAGAATAAGCACGAAGAACTAGGAAATATCGAGGGGTGAATAATAGGGAATATATCTGTTATAGTGTTAAGATACGGTGTAAAGAAAGAGGTGGACGACACAGCCAGGAGGATAGCGAGGTATAGAACAAGAATAAGCACGAAGAGCTTGGAGATATCGAGGGGGGAATAATAGGGAATACATCTGTTATAGTGTTAAGATACGGTTTAAAGAAAGAGGTGGACGACACAGCCAGGAGGATAGCGAGGTATAGATCAAGAATAAGCACGAAGAACTAGGAGATATCGAGGTGTGAATAATAGCGAATAAATCTGTTATAAAGTAAATATACGGTGTAAAGAAAGAGGTGGACGACACAGCCAGGAGGATAGCGACGTATAGATCAAGAATAAGCAGGAAAAACTAAGAGATACCAGAGGGGTGAATAATAGTGATTAAATTTATTATAGTGTATATATACGGTGTAAAGGAAGAGGTTGGGCGACACACAAAGGCGGATAGCGAGGTATAGATGAAGAATAAGCATGAAGAACTAAGATATAGCATAAGGGTAAATAATAGCGAATAAATCTGTTATAAAGTAAAGATACCGTGTAAAGAAAGAGGTGGACGACACAGCCAGGAGGATAGCGAGGTATAGATCACGAATAAGCACGAAGAACTAAGAGATACCAGAGGGGTGAATAATAGCAAATAAATCTGTTATAATGTTAAGATAACGTGTAAAGAAAGCGGTGGACGACACAGCCAGGAGGATAGGAAGGTATATATCAAGAATAAACACGAAGAACTAAGAGATAGCAGAGGGGTGAATAATAGCGAATAAATCTGGTATAAAGTAAAGATACCATGTAAAGAAAGAGGTGGACGACACAGCCAGGAGGATAGCGAGGTATAGATCAAGAATAAGCACGAAGAACTAAGACATAAAAGAGGGGTGAATAATAGTGATTAAATCTGTTATAAAGTAAATATACGGTGTAAAGAAAGAGGTGGACGACACTGCCAGGAGGATAGCGAGGTATAGATCAAGAATAAGCACGAAGAACTAAGAGATACCAGAGGGGTGAATAATAGCAAATAAATCTTTTATAAAGTTAAGATAACGTGTAGAGAAAGAGGTGGACGACACAGCCAGGAGGATAGCGAGGTATAGATCACGAATAAGCACGAAGAACTAAGAGATACCAGAGATGTGAATAATAGCGAATAAATCTGTTTTAAAGTAAAGATACGGTGTAAAGAAAGATGTGGACGACACAGCCAGGAGGATAGCGAGGTATAGATCAAGAATAAGCACGAAAAACTAAGAGATATCGAGGGGTGAATAATAGCGAATAAATCTGTTATTGTGTAAATATACGGTGTAAAGAAAGAGGTAGACGTCACAGCCAGGAGGATAGCGAGGTTTAGATCAAGAATAAGCACGAAGAACTAAGAGATATCGAGGGGTGAATAATAGCGAATAAATCTGTTATAAAGTAAATATACGGTGTAAAGAAAGAGGTGGACGACACAGCCAGGAGGATAGCGAGGTATAGATCAAGAATAAGCAGGAAGAACTAAGAGATACCAGAGGGGTGAATAATAGTGATTAAATTTATTATAGTGTATATATACGGTGTAAAGGAAGAGGTTGGGCGACACACAAAGGAGGATAGCGAGGTATAGATGAAGAATAAGCATGAAGAACTAAGATATAGCATAAGGGTAAATAATAGCTAATAATTCTGTTATAAAGTAAAGATACCGTGTAAAGAAAGAGGTAGACGACACAGCCAGGAGGATAGCGAGGTATAGATCACGAATAAGCACGAAGAACTAAGAGATACCAGAGGGGTGAATAATAGCAAATAAATCTGTTATAATGTTAAGATAACGTGTAAAGAAAGCGGTGGACGACACAGCCAGGAGGATAGGAAGGTATATATCAAGAATAAACACGAAGAACTAAGAGATAGCAGAGGGGTGAATAATAGCGAATAAATCTGGTATAAAGTAAAGATACCATGTTAAGAAAGAGGTGGACGACACAGCCAGGAGGATAGCGAGGTATAGATCAAGAATAAGCACGAAGAACTAAGACATAAAAGAGGGGTGAATAATAGTGATTAAATCTGTTATAAAGTAAATATACGGTGTAAAGAAAGAGGTGGACGACACAGCCAGGAGGATAGCGAGGTATAGATCAAGAATAAGCACGAAGAACTAAGAGATACCAGAGGGGTGAATAATAGCAAATAAATCTTTTATAAAGTTAAGATAACGTGTAGAGAAAGAGGTGGACGACACAGCCAGGAGGATAGCGAGGTATAGATCACGAATAAGTACGAAGAACTAAGAGATACCAGAGATGTGAATAATAGCGAATAAATCTGTTATAAAGTAAAGATATGGTGTAAAGAAAGATGTGGACGACACAGCCAGGAGGATAGCGAGGTATAGATCAAGAATAAGCACGAAGAACTAAGAGATAGCAGAGGGTTGAATAATAGGGATTACATCTGTTATAGTGTTAATATACGGTGTAAAGAAAGAGATGGACAACAGAGCCAGGAGGATAGCGAGGTATAGATCAAGAATAAGCACGAAGAACTGAGAGATAGCAGAGGGGTGAATAATAGCAAATAAATCTGTTATAGTGTAAATATACGGTGTAAAGAAAGACGTGGACGACACAGCCAGATAGATAGCGATATATAGATCAAGAATAAGCACGAAGAACTGAGAGATAGCAGAGGGGTGAATAATAGGGATTACATCTGTTATAGTGTAAAGATACGGTGTAAAGAAAGAGGTGGTCGTCACAGCCAGGAGGATAGCGAGGTATAAATCAAGAATAAGCACGAAGAACTAAGAGATATCGAGGAGTGAATAATAGCGAATAAATCTGTTATAAAGTAAAGATACCGTGTAAAGAAAGAGGTGGTCGTCACAGCTAGGAGGATAGCGAGATATA
>JBAIZL010000004.1:35241162-35271162 GCA_036971475.1 Prosapia bicincta | reverse complement strand
AGTATCAATCACAACGTATAAACGTACAGTATCAATCACAACGTATAAACGTACAGTATCAATCACAACGTATAAACGTACAGTATCAATCACAACCAATAAACGTACAGTATCAATCACAACGTATAAACGTACAGTATCAATCACAACCAATAAACGTACAGTATCAATCACAACGTATAAACGTACAGTATCAATCACAACCAATAAACATACAGTGTCAATCACAACGTATAAACGTACAGTATCAATCAAAACCAATAAACGTACAGTATCAATCACAACGTATAAACGTACAGTATCAATCACAACCAATAAACGTACAGTATCAATCACAACGTATAAACATACAGTATCAATCACAACCAATAAACGTACAGTATCAATCACAACCAATAAACGTACAGTATCAATCACAACGTATAAACGTACAGTATCAATCACAACCAATAAACGTACAGTATCAATCACAACGTATAAACGTACAGTATCAATCACAACGTATAAACGTACAGTATCAATCACAACCAATAAACGTACAGTATCAATCACAACGTATAAACATACAGTATCAATCACAACCAATAAACGTACAGTATCAATCACAACCAATAAACGTACAGTATCAATCACAACGTATAACCGTACAGTATCAATCACAACCAATAAACGTACAGTATCAATCACAACGTATAAACATACAGTATCAATCACAACCAATAAACGTACAGTATCAATCACAACGTATAAACATACAGTATCAATCACAACCAATAAACGTACAGTATCAATCACAACGTATAAACATACAGTATCAATCACAACCAATAAACGTACAGTATCAATCACAACCAATAAACGTACAGTATCAATCACGACGTATAAACGTACAGTATCAATCACAACGTATAAACGTACAGTATCAATCACAACGTATAAACGTACAGTATCAATCACAACGTATAAACGTACAGTATCAATCACAACCAATAAACGTACAGTATCAATCACAACGTATAAACATACAGTATCAATCACAACCAATAAACGTACAGTATCAATCACAACCAATAAACGTACAGTATCAATCACAACGTATAAACGTCGGGTATCAATCACAACCAATAACGTACAGTATCAATCACAACGTATAAACATACAGTATCAATCACAACCAATAAACGTACAGTATCAATCACAACGTATAAACATACAGTATCAATCACAACCAATAAACGTACAGTATCAATCACAACGTATAAACATACAGTATCAATCACAACCAATAAACGTACAGTATCAATCACAACCAATAAACGTACAGTATCAATCACGACGTATAAACGTACAGTATCAATCACAACGTATAAACGTACAGTATCAATCACAACGTATAAACGTACAGTATCAATTACAACGTATAAACGTACAGTATCAATCACAACCAATAAACATACAGTATCAATCACAACCAATAAACGTACAGTATCAATCACAACCAATAAACGTACAGTATCAATCACAACGTATAAACGTACAGTATCAATCACAACCAATAAACGTACAGTATCAATCACAACGTATAAACATACAGTATCAATCACAACCAATAAACGTACAGTATCAATCACAACGTATAAACATACAGTATCAATCACAACCAATAAACGTACAGTATCAATCACAACGTATAAACGTACAGTATCAATCACAACCAATAAACGTACAGTATCAATCACAACGTATAAACATACAGTATCAATTACAACCAATAAACATACAGTATCAATCACAACGTATAAACATACAGTATCAATCACAACCAATAAACGTACAGTATCAATCACAACCAATAAACGTACAGTATCAATCACGACGTATAAACGTACAGTATCAATCACAACGTATAAACGTACAGTATCAATCACAACGTATAAACGTACAGTATCAATCACAACGTATAAACGTACAGTATCAATCACAACCAATAAACGTACAGTATCAATCACAACGTATAAACGTACAGTATCAATCACAACCAATAAACGTACAGTATCAATCACAACGTATAAACGTACAGTATCAATCACAACGTATAAACGTACAGTATCAATCACAACGTATAAACGTACAGTATCAATCACAACGTATAAACGTACAGTATCAATCACAACCAATAAACGTACAGTATCAATCACAACGTATAAACGTACAGTATCAATCACAACCAATAAACGTACAGTATCAATCACAACGTATAAACGTACAGTATCAATCACAACGTATAAACGTACAGTATCAATCACAACGTATAAACGTACAGTATCAATCACAACGTATAAACATACAGTATCAATCACAACCAATAAACGTACAGTATCAGTCACAACGTATAAACGTACAGTATTAATCACAACGTATAAACGTACAGTATCAATCACAACATATAAACGTACAGTATCAATCACAACCAATAAACGTACAGTATCAATCACAACGTATAAACATACAGTATCAATCACAACCAATAAACGTACAGTATCAATCACAACCAATAAACGTACAGTATCAATCACAACGTATAAACATACAGTATCAATCACAACCAATAAACGTACAGTATCAATCACAACGTATAAACGTACAGTATCAATCACAACCAATAAACGTACAGTATCAATCACAACGTATAAACATACAGTATCTATCACAACCAATAAACGTACAGTATCAATCACAACGTATAAACATACAGTATCAATCACAACCAATAAACGTACAGTATCAATCACAACGTATAAACATACAGTATCAATCACAACCAATAAACGTACAGTATCAATCACAACGTATAAACATACAGTATCAATCACAACCAATAAACGTACAGTATCAATCACAACCAATAAACGTACAGTATCAATCACAACGTATAAACGTACAGTATCAATCACAACCAATAAACGTACAGTATCAATCACAACGTATAAACGTACAGTATCAATCACAACCAATAAACGTACAGTATCAATCACAACCAATAAACGTACAGTATCAATCACAACGTATAAACGTACAGTATCAATCACAACCAATAAACGTACAGTATCAATCACAACCAATAAACGTACAGTATCAATCACAACGTATAAACGTACAGTGTCAATCACAACCAATAAACATACAGTATCAATCACAACGTATAAACGTACAGTATCAATCACAACCAATAAACGTACAGTATCAATCACAACGTATAAACGTACAGTATCAATCACAACCAATAAACGTACAGTATCAATCACAACCAATAAACGTACAGTATCAATCACAACGTATAAACGTACAGTATCAATCACAACCAATAAACGTACAGTATCAATCACAACCAATAAACGTACAGTATCAATCACAACGTATAAACGTACAGTATCAATCACAACCAATAAACGTACAGTATTAATCACAACGTATAAACGTACAGTATCAACCACAACCAATAAACGTACAGTATCAATCACAACGTATAAACATACAGTATCTATCACAACCAATAAACGTACAGTATCAATCACAACGTATAAACATACAGTATCAATCACAACCAATAAACGTACAGTATCAATCACAACGTATAAACATACAGTATCAATCACAACCAATAAACGTACAGTATCAATCACAACGTATAAACATACAGTATCAATCACAACCAATAAACGTACAGTATCAATCACAACCAATAAACGTACAGTATCAATCACAACGTATAAACGTACAGTATCAATCACAACCAATAAACGTACAGTATCAATCACAACGTATAAACGTACAGTATCAATCACAACCAATAAACGTACAGTATCAATCACAACCAATAAACGTACAGTATCAATCACAACGTATAAACGTACAGTATCAATCACAACCAATAAACGTACAGTATCAATCACAACCAATAAACGTACAGCATCAATCACAACGTATAAACGTACAGTATCAATCACAACCAATAAACGTACAGTATCAATCACAACGTATAAACGTACAGTATCAATCACAACCAATAAACATACAGTATCAATCACAACGTATAAACGTACAGTATCAATCACAACCAATAAACGTACAGTATCAATCACAACGTATAAACGTACAGTATCAATCACAACCAATAAACGTACAGTATCAATCACAACGTATAAACGTACAGTATCAATCACAACCAATAAACATACAGTATCAATCACAACGTATAAACGTACAGTATCAATCACAACCAATAAACGTACAGTATCAATCACAACGTATAAACGTACAGTATCAATCACAACGTATAAACGTACAGTATCAATCACAACGTATAAACATACAGTATCAATCACAACGTATAAACGTACAGTATCAATCACAACCAATAAACGTACAGTATCAATCACAACGTATAAACGTACAGTATCAATCACAACGTATAAACGTACAGTATCAATCACAACGTATAAACGTACAGTATCAATCACAACGTATAAACATGCAGTATCAATCACAACGTATAAACGTACAGTATCAATCTCAACGTATAAACGTACAGTGCGAATACAGTATCAATCACAACCAATAAACGTACAGTATCAATCACAACGTATAAACGTACAGTATCAATCTCAATGTATAAACGTACAGTGCGAATACAGTATCAATCACAACGTATAAACGTACAGTATCAATCACAACCAATAAACGTACAGTATCAATCACAACGTATAAACGTACAGTATCAATCACAACGTATAAACGTACAGTATCAATCTCAACGTATAAACGTACAGTGCGAATACAGTATCAATCACAACGTATAAACGTACAGTATCAACCACAACGTATAAACATACAGTATCAATCACAACGTATAAACATACAGTATCAATCACAACGTATAAACGTACAGTATCAATCTCAACGTATAAACGTACAGTATCAATCTCAACGTATAGACGTACAGTATCAATCACAACGTATAAACATACAGTATCAATCACAACGTATAAACGTACAGTATCAATCTCAACGTATAAACGTAGAGTATCAATCTCAACGTATAAACGTACAGTATCAATCACAACGTATAAACGTAGAGTATCAATCACAACGTATAAACGTAGAGTATCAATCTCAACGTATAAACGTACAGTATCAATCTCAACGTATAAACGTACAGTATCAATCACAACGTATAAACATACAGTATCAATCACAACGTATAAACGTACAGTATCAATCACAACGTATAAACGTACAGTATCAATCACAACGTATAAACATACAGTATCAATCACAACGTATAAACGTACAGTATCAATCACAACCAATAAACGTACAGTATCAATCACAACGTATAAACGTACAGTATCAATCACAACGTATAAACGTACAGTATCAATCACAACGTATAAACGTACAGTATCAATCACAACGTATAAACGTACAGTATCAATCACAACGTATAAACGTACAGTATCAATCACAACGTATAAACGTACAGTATCAATCACAACGTATAAACGTACAGTATCAATCACAACGTATAAACGTACAGTATCAATCACAACGTATAAACGTACAGTATCAATCACTACGTATAAACGTACAGTATCAATCACAACGTATAAACGTACAGTATCAATCACAACCAATAAACGTACAGTATCAATCACAACGTATAAACGTACAGTATCAATCACAACGTATAAACGTACAGTATCAATCACAACGTATAAACGTACAGTATCAATCACAACGTATAAACGTACAGTATCAATCTCAACGTATAAACGTACTAAACGTACAGTTTCAATCACAACGTATAAACGTATAGAATCAATCGCAACGTATAAACGTATAGTATCAATTACAACACATAAACATACTGTATCAATCACAACGTATAAACGTACTGTATCAATCACAACGTATAAACGTAGAGTATCAATCTCAACGTATAAACGTACAATACCCTGAATGATCGCGCAGAAAGAATAATTGCATTTAGGCGTTATCAGTGATTGAACGTCTCTCCTTATGCTTACCCATATGAATTAAATTTTTACGATTGAACTTTTTTAAATTCCTCTTAGCTCCCTTTCTCCTGATATATATCTTGTACAAATTTTCAATCGTTAATAAAATACAATAAACTATTGACTCTAAATCCGTTATTTGTAGTACAAACTGTGATGTTAAATGTAAAACAATCTGTATTATGGTTTCGTATATTATAAAAAAAGGTTATTTCTCATTAAGTTTTCACTTCGGGTTTTACTTCGGTCAAAACTCTCCCGAGTGCCAGAACCTATTTTTTTTTTAATTCCTGCAATTACCTCACTCTCTCCTGATACATATTTTGTACAAATTTTCAGTCCTTAATAAAATAAGTTTTCATTCATCCAATCAAGTTCAAATACATTTATTTACCTATAATGGATGAAAACTGATGTAAAACAATTTTTTTCAAATCTTTATTCAATAATTAATTTATAAAAATTTAGGGGACTAGTTCGGAATCGAACTGAGTATTTTTATGTTCGAAGTCTAGCGCATTTTGGAAATGAACCAACTTTTCATAACTAGAAATGAACTTATTAAAGATCAATATGAAAAACCTGCATTGTATGACCTTAAATTGTTGCAATGGTTACTACACAATATCATAAATAATGGTCTAGGATTAAAAATTGATAAAATAAACAAACAGGATTAACGTTATCGAACCTTGCTTCACAAACGGACAATGCGAAAGAATACCGGAAACGAAATAGAACACAATGCAAGCGACGAAAAAAAAAGAAAGCGTATAAATAGTAACAAATAAAAATAATAGTCCAACTCCATACACAGAAAGGGAAATGGAATATTGCAGGGAAATTTTATGTCTATTTTGCCATTTAATATTGTAATTCTGACATATGTATATACATCTCGTATTTATATTTAATGTAATTATAGAATAAAAATTAACTAAAATAAAAACTTTCTTTATCGATTTAAGTAGGAATTGACTTTAAAATTGTTTTATATAACTTCTTATTCGATAATATTTAAGTTAGTTTAATGGTAACCATTACGCCTCTATATTGCTTCTATATGAATCATATTGATTGATTGTTATGAAATACATAATAATAATGGCGGGAGGGTAAAAATAAATGTGTTTTTATACTTAATGGACCAGTTAGATGTTGTTACAACGCAGTCCCATCCATCCCACTTCAACATACATTTTGCCTTATGTTTCTTTACTTTCACTGTAATGGGTTAGGGACTAGTAAACAATGTTGGCAATAAACTCGTACGATGGGTATATGATAAAAAAAAAAACAAAATTAGATTACAACAATCTGTTTAATGGTCTCTGATAAAATAGGTTCTGTTATAATAAACAACACTGGGATGAAATTTTAAATATATAGTGTATGGCACTTGATATTATCACTGAATTTTCAAATATTAATTCATTAATTAAATTTAATGAAATAATTTTGGTTTTATATGGAGAGGAAACTTTTTTACAAAAGTGGTAAATTATGCAATATAATTATTTCGGCCTATTTAACTTAAAATAAGTGATAACGTATGATTATATTTTTTTTTATTTTTTTTATTTTTTTAACTTGGAGCACTGCTACCGAAGGTATATTGTACTTACCTCCCTGATCTAGTCAAATAGCCCCTTCCATCATACCAGGTTTAGGAGTTTTCTGACTAGTGTTTTACCTTCAGCATCCTCTTCCAGAGCTGTGTTATCTCCAAAGAGGTTGAAGCGCCTCTCGGCAAGTGCTTCACATCTATAAATGATGTGTGTGGCGGTCTCCAGTTCTTGCCCGCATAATCTGCACACTGGTTCATCTTTGTAGATACCCATTTTATGCAAATGGTTCCTTAGTCCACAGTGTCCCGTGAGTAGACCTGTAACTATCCTCAATTCCTGCCTAGACAGATAGATGAGACTCTTCTGCAGCCCCAAGGAAGGTTTCCTAAGGGTTAGCTTACTGTGTCTCATCCCTTCCGCCCTGATCCAGTGCTCACAGTGTCTTTCAGCCATCCACCTTCGCACTGTCATCTTGACCATGGATTTGGAAATACCTACCGCAGGCTCCGGTCCAATCAGGGGAGTCGAAGACCCCTCTCTGGCCAGCGCATCTGCGGCTTCATTTCCAAATATTCCCCTATGCCCTGGCACCCAACCTATCTTGATTTGATTGTGCCTTGCCAGGGCTTGTAGGTTATTTAGGCACTCCCTGACTATGGCCGAGGTGACCACGTGTCCGTTTAGTGCCTTAATTGCTGCCTGACTGTCGGAGAAAATAGCAATCCGGGTCCCGTGTGTTTCCCTTCTCGCTATCTCTCCCAGACAGGCATTTATAGCATATACTTCGGCCTGAAAGACAAAGGTATGCCTCCCCAAGGAAAAAACTAGTTTTACCCCTGGGTTTTTACAATACACCCCCGCTCCAGTGCCAAAGTCCATCTTGGAGCCATCTGTGTACCAGATCTGAGCTCCCGATGTTAATGTCCCTGACCATTCCATCATAGTTTGGTGGACCTGGTCAGGTGCAAACGTTCGAGAAATGTGGTCGCTGCCCATTTCCAAGACGGGTTCTTTGACCACGCACTCGATACTCATATGTCCCGAAACATCTGGGAGGTTAGCCCAGTTGCTCGAGTTGCGCAATCTCCATGCCGCCAGCCTCGCCTCTCCCCTAAGGACAAGCTCAAGGGGAGGTTAAGCATTACTTCCATTGCTGCACCTGGTGTAGTTGACATCGCTCCCAGTGTGCACAGACAGGCCAATCTCTGGATAGAGCTCAGTTTAGCTCTTGTCTGTGCCTGGTTGGCCTTTGTCCACCACACCAGAGCTCCATAGGTAATCATAGGTCTTATCACCCTCAGATACATCCAGTGCATCATTGATGGCTTCAGTCCCCATTTCTTACCCACCATTCTTCTCACAGTCATTAGTGCCCTTTTGGCCCTGTTAACTGTCATCTCAAGATGTGAGTTCCAGGTGAGTTTCCTGTCCAGAGTAACTCCCAGGTACTTCACCTCCTCCACAAACTCAAGGTATTCACCAAACAAGCGGGGCATCCTGATCGTCAGATCTTTTCGCTGTCTGGTAAAGTTAATGAGAGCAGTCTTTTTTGGATTTACCCTAAGGTTCTCCTTTTTACACCACTCTTCAATCAGTCGTAGAGGATTTCTGATTACCTCAAGGACTGTATCAGGGAATCTGCCCAGGATCAGAACAACTATGTCGTCCGCATATCCTAGACAGAAGTACCCCTGTTCATTCAGGAGTTCAATAAGGTTGTCAACCACTAGGCACCACAACAGAGGAGAGAGAACCCCCCCCCCCCTGTACACAGCCCAGACTTGTCTCCGCCCTTCTGACCTTCCCTGCCACCTCTACATAAATGCTTCTGTTTGTTAACATGGAACTTATCCAACCACAAGTGGTCGCATCCACTCCATGACGTCTTGCTCCACTTACCATCGTCTCCACTGAGGGGTTATTGAAAGCCCCTTCAATGTCGAGGAAGGCACCTATGGCACAACCTTTCTTAGCGATCATTTGCTCAATCCTACCAACCACTTGATGGAGAGCTCCCTCGCAGGATTTCCCCGGTTGATAAGCATACTGGTTCCAATGCAGTGGTTTTATAGCCAAAGCACCCCCCCCCCCCCTATTATGCCTATCAACCAGTTTTTCAAGTCCCTTAAGAACAAGGTACATGAGTGTAATTTGTCTGTATCCTTTCCCTTCCGATTGGTTACCGGTGGGCTTAGGTATAAAGACCACCTTACTAGATTTCCAGGCTGCCTGTATAATGCTTAGCCTGTATAATTTAGTAAGTACCAGCACCAGCATATCCATTCCCTGCTGCAGCAGCACAGGATAGATCCCATCTGGACCTGGAGATTTGTAGGGTTTAAATGTGCCAATAGCCCATCTTACCCTTTGTGGAGTTACTATCCTCCTTGCCACTTCCCAGTCCTCCCTCTTACCACGTCTTGTGGAGAGTTTGGCAACTGGTTCAGTGTCTGCTCCCCCAAGTTTCCTCAGAGTACTGGAAGGGAAATGTGTTCTGATTAATTCTTCCACAGTTTCCCCTGCCGTTTTTGTTATATTTCCCAGTGGGGTTCTTAGCATCCTCACCGGGTTAACTGGGTCCTTAGAGAGCACTTTATACAGTCGTGCCAATTCCCGAGTTTTGTCAATCTCATGACAAAACTCCTTCCAGGACTTCCTGCGTGCTTCTCTAATTGCCCTGTTGTATTCGGTTAGTGTTTTCCTATACAGGTCCCACTCCCCCGTTCTTTTTTGCTCTATTAAAGAGTCTCCTGGTGGTCTTCCGAAGTTTGGCTAGCTTCTTGTTCCACCATGACGGATTCCCTACTTTTCTCCCCTCACTGAGAGGGCAGTTATCAGTAAAGGATTCTACTATAGCCTCGCCAACCAATGTGGCAGAGTCTTCTAGCTCTCTCCTCCCACCATACTCCAATCCAGCCTCCTCAATCCGAACACAGCCTCCTCAGTCCCTCCTGTAGAAGTCCCAGTTTGTTCTTCTTGGATCCCTGGTTGGCCGAAACATGGCTGGATTTAGGGAGATATCATACCTAATATGTCTGTGGTCAGAAGAAGATGGTTCATCCGACACATACCAATTTAGTACATACCTAGCCATCAGGTTCGATGCCACCGTAATGTCCAGGACCTCCTGTCTGGCCCTAGTGACAAACGTCGGCTCTTCCCCCTGATTTAAGACTAGTAAATTCTTAGAGCTAAGATAAGCTAAAAGTTCCTCACCTCTAGTGTTGGTACCTGTACTTCCCCACTAAGTGTGATGGGAGTTAGCATCCATCCCCACCAGCAGCTCCTCATCCACAGCCCCGCAGTGCTCGACCAGCCTCCTCAGCTCTTGTGTTGGTAGAGCCCCCGCGTAGTCAAAGGGGAGATATGCAGTGGCCAGGTTCAGCCTCTTCATCCCCCCTCCGACCGCAGCTCCACCTTCACTGCTATCAAGTCCCTGCAGCAGAAGTCCGTTAGTACAAAAGCACTCAACCCCCTCCTAACCAGGATACACGTCCTTGGAACACCGGAGTCCTTATCGTACAACAACTTGCCTCCAGATGTCGCCAGCCCGCATATTCGTCCTCCAGAAATCCATGGCTCCTGGATGAGAACCAAGTCCACTTCTCCCCTGTCCAGCATCCTACACACGACAGCACTAGCCGCCCTGCTATGCTGTAGGTTCACTTGGAGGATCTTGATCATTGTTCTGCTTACTTCGCAGTTGCCTGGGTCCGCAGAGCAGCCCCAGGACTAGACATCGTACTCAACTCTACAGCCACTTCACTGGTTTCTGCAGTCGGCAGCTTGACAGCCGCCCCCGCACCCCCAGTGATGGTTGCCGTTGACACATCTGCTACAGACTCACGGTTTGCCGTCTCATTAGCTCCCGCTGTCTGTGCAGTCTCAAAATCAATTCTTTTACTTACTCGGTCCATTAACGTCCCACGAGTATGGGGGAGATAACGGTCGACCAGAGCAGAGCCCCCACTGCTCTGGCAAGACAATATACAATGAGATTTTGTCTGGTTCCTCAAGGGTTCATCCTTCGGCACGATGCCTTCCACCTTGGATTGGGTATTCAGTCACTGACCTTGAAGCACACCCCAAGTTCAGGACATTATTAACTGTTGCTCATGGAGCGAACAGCCTGCTTTACTCTCTTTTTTACAACTGTGTCGTTAGGGTAGTTTCCCGCCCATACTTCACTGTTGCATTGCCCTTGGTTCATCCGAGAGGTGAGAGTAGCATTGTGAGGACTTAATTCCCAACTACCCCAGTCTCCCCGGTCAGAGCAGTATTTCTACCACACCCAACCGGTTGACTGACGAGGAGGGATAATTCCTCACCTTTGAACCATAGCCTTGGTCCAGGCCTGCATATTCAGAAACCTACCGGAATCCTTATTCACAGGTAACCTACATTTCTGTAGGCCGTCCCACTATCCGCCACCTGTGGACCCGCCTGGTTGCTCAGGCTAGCTTGCCGGGTCGATTTCATAAAACGGCTGTTTATGTTACAGGTTACGTGGTAGAACAGCTGTTTTAACGCTTATGTTGTGTTCTTTTATTTATATTAATTGTAATTATTTAATAAAAAGTATCTAAATTTAAAAACATTTTCGTTGATCTACCTAGGAGTTATTTTCGTTTATATAACTTGTTTATATTCTAAATTAATGTTATAAATAGAATATTGTGATCTTAGATTTCATTACTCTTTTTTTATTTCATCTTTTTTCAAATAGTAAAAGAAAAAAGTTGTTAGCTCAAGTAAATACTTAAGTTATAATTAAAAAGACTGGCGAGGAAAAAATATCTCAGAAATATAAAAAAAGTCAAGGAAAAAATTGAATATGTAGATTTTAATTTTTATTGCACAAGATATTAATATAATATTTACTCCAATAACAACAACATTACTCAATCGTTGTAGCTCATCTCACTACCCTCTTAGCACAACCACGTGAAGCTTAACTCCATTCTCTGCGTAGTAAGTAATCCTAACGGGCCATTGGGTCATCGTCTCTAAATAAGATTTAAAGATCTGTACACTTATTAGTTTCCTCATTTTCGCTTGTATTCTTTCATAAGTCCACAGCAAAGGATTCATTGAGTTTTTCCCACAAACTATTTTATTTATGGTAAAGTAATAAATTCGAGGAAACCCATTCATAAGAATGCACACCGAATGAAATCTGTACAGTTTCAATCATGACCATTACAACTCGTAAACTATTGACATTACAAAAAACCTTAATGCAATAAAAACTGCTTAGAAATGGGCAAACTATCAATGTCCAGAATTGATTTGAACGAAACATTTATTACCCCATAGATGGGGGTAGCTTATTCCCTGATACGTGAGCCACAGGGTACATTTTAAAGTAGATGCTAAATTGAAACTAAATTTAGATTTTCATGAAAATCGTTGCTGCTTTTAAAAATTATATGTACAGATAGAAACCGTCGAAGACTGTAAAAATACTACTGTAAGGTGTTGGTCTCACATTACATTGGTTTGTTGTGTTCATGGGTTAACATTGCGAAGCTACCTTCAACAGTAAACCCACGTTCCATCTTTTCCTAAAATGTTATCCAATTCTAGGGGATACTTTACCATCCACGTGATCTTCCAGTACAGACCGACCTTCTCCTGTTGAATGAATATTCCTACCTTTCAGGAAAAAGGCACCATTTCCTCTAAATAGGCTCCCGTCAAGTCTCTGGATATTTACGCTGTTGTACAACTTTCCTCCCTTTTTAACATCTCTTTCTAACTTTTTACTGCTTATTCACTTATTCCTTTTAATAGGTCTTCTATTACTTATTTAACATTTACTACTCCCTTTATCTGTTCCTTCTGTGTAGTAATATTATTCTTATTTACCGACTTCCAAAGACAGGTAACATAAGATTTAGAAGACATTTACCTGTGCACATAAAATACAGAGTTAAAAATTAATACAAAAGTAATACAAGATAAGTTCATAGTAACAATTTACAGCAAACCATATTTAAAATTTTAGTATAATAATTATAAAATAAACTGTATTATTTTTTTAGTGCAATATTTAATTTCTAGCCCTATACCAAATTTTAAGAATTACAAGCAAATTAAAGTTGACAGTAAAATTCATAATAAACTAGTAAAATAAAAAAATATTTTAAAACCAATTCCTACTTAGTTGAACTAAAAAAGATTATATTCTCTTACTTGTAATTATATAATTACAATGAATATTAATAAAGTAACGTAACATATGCGTTAAAACAGCTGTTCTACCACATAAACTATAACTTAAGATCAGATCTAATTTTTTAAATCATGTTATCACTTATTTTATCCCAAAAGGGACGAAATAACTGTATTGCATACCTTGCTCATTTTTTGTAAAGTTTTTTCCATATAAAAGTTAAATTATTTTTTTACATTTAATTATTGGGTTAGTATTTGAAAAAAACTGTATTAACGCCAATTTTCATCCAATTTAAATTTTAAAATACGTGTTTAAAACTGAGTGGGTGAATAAGAAATGTTTTATTAACGATTGAAAATTTGAACAAGATTTAAATATTAAAGGAGAGTTTGAAATAATAGAAGTAATTGAAAAAGCAACTGAGATTTATAACACACTCAATATGACGGTACGTATGCCTCTTGATGTACGTATGCCTCGTATTATAATGTGTATTAAATACATTTTACAATAAAATAGTTTTAAAATAATATTTTATAAAATGTTTGCATTTATTAAAAATACGCACTGAAATGTATGATGTTTTTATTATTTATTGGTAGCGTTGATTTACTGTGTAAAAAATTATAAATAAATAAATAACAAAAGGTGTAGCAACAAAAACTTTTATTTACAAACAGAATCAAGGATAAAGTTTAATATGGTTTTTGTTTTTACTCGAAAAAATAATAAATTGTAAAAGGGAGAAACGTGAAAATATTTGTGCGATGTTATTTTTAAATTTTGTATCGGAAGTGTCTAACGAGTTCTGTCTACAGCTAGTCCGTCGCAGTCGTACACACAGCCTCCGGCGAGAGCACATTGTTCGTGCAATCCAACCCCCTCTGTCAGCCCTTAACATGTTCATTGATTTTATAAGACTTTCAACTGTCTTTGTTGACAAACAGAAAGCAATTCCAGACACTGATATAATTCTAGAAACGCTTTTTGTTTAAAAGTATTAATCAAATTGTTTAAAGTACCTTGATTTCACCTGGAATCTTTGTTTGAAATACAAAAGCTATGTCAAAACACAACTTTGTTACATTTTTCTGATTTTTAAAAGAACCGAAACAATTAAAATAGCTAACTATAGTAGCTCATAGTTATCCCACAAGTAATGACATAAGTTAATTGATTACCAACTTTTTTTTATTACAATAAAAATATTGGAAACAATCCCAAATTCAACAAAAATAACTGATAGAACAAGTTACCCTTATGTAAAACCTTATGTACATTTCGATGACCATGTGATCATCATCAGAGGTCAGTTTGTAACTAATTATTTTCTATATTGAAATTTTGTAATATCACCCTCTGAAGATCATGACATGGTCATCGAAATGTACATAAGGGTTTAATCTTTAGTAACTTGTGTTATCAGTTATTATTGTGGTATTGTGGTCATTTCTGATATTTTTATTGTAATATATTTTATTACAGTGGTCTTGATGTAATAAAACTTTTTATATCAAAACACAGTTTGAAACTAATGACGAAAAATAAGGTTAGAGTAAGGATGGGCGTTTCCCGCGCAGCTGGGAAACGAATATAGTTTACCGCTTTTTTTTAAAAATATGGAAAATGCAAACAAAGACTGCAATAAAACTTTCAATCCTTTATTGTCAAACTGGAATTTTATGGTATTTTTATACCTAAGTAGTTTTTCATAGTTTTGATTTTCTTCTTTTTGCGTAGAAAACGCAGTCTTGCCTAACCAGGCGGGTAAAAATGCGCGGTTAGAGGGGTGTGACTGCCCATATGTTTTTCCACTGCTTATTTCTAAAAAAGTGTAAAAGAAAATATATTTTTATCAATGAATATATTTGTATAACTATACAACTTTAACTGTATAACTGTATTAACAATATTCTACTTCTATTTATATTGTAAACATTCTTTGTCAACTTGTGTTGATTTCCAATTTCAATTGGTTTTGTTTTTATTAAAGTTTTATTGTGATGATTTACAACTTTATCGCTGCCCATGCCACCTTTAATAAAGCTACTATTCTCATTTTTTAAACTTTTTGTTTAGTTTCGTCTGTGCCATGCATTATTAGTATCTAGTAATTGTTTTTTGTTATTTATAGTGTTACGTGTATAAATGAATTTTGTTTAAAAACAGAGTATTCAACGCTATTAAATTTCAGAATTTATAATAATTAAATAAACAAATTAATTTTTTTATATATTTAATAAGAAAATAGCTATTACAAAAACCGTCAAGAAAAACAGTTTGAAACTCTTCAAATAGTTATATTATGTTTTTTTTTAAAAAGAGAAAGATATATTAATATTAAATCTATTAATATTTCGATGATTTCATACAAATTACTTCCAAAGGAACCCCTACGTTTTACCCTAAAATAAAAAATTCCTTTCCTCAAAATTGTTAAAGCAGAAGCATAGATTGAGCATTCATTAATGGTATTCATATTTACTTACGAAGTCTAATATTTGTGTGATTTAAAACACTGATTTGTTCTTTTCATATTTTATCATTAAAAAATTGTCTTTGACAATTACCAAATTACATTCATCGATTTGTTATTAAATTTAGGATAGATTATATTGAAATAATTTATTAGTAATGTAGTTATCTAACTGCAAGTAATAAAACATGTTTTAAAAATATCAATTATACCTGGACTGTACTACTGTATAAGTTTTAGAAACTTTAGATTCATATAGATAATTTTAATTTAGTACCTAAGATTAGGACACACCTTTTCAACCGATTTTATTACATCAAAGTGATGACACGATCGTCAAGTTCTGTTCAATCTGAAACATAACAAATAAAATATTTGTTTAAAGTCAATTCTTATTTAGGTCAACAATGAAAATTTTCGTTATAGTTACGTTTTCCTTAAATTATTTTTATTTTTATTATATTTTGTTAACTTTTATTACAATTAATATAATTGAAGTCACATAAACTATGCGTCAAAACAGCTGTTCCACCACATAACCTATAACATAAAATCAGTTTTATGAAATCATATGTTATCTCTTAATTTAAGCCAAGTGGGATGAAATAACTAAATTGCATACCTTGCCCCTTTTGTGAAACGTTTTTATCCCTTATAAAACCAAAATCATTTCATTAAATTTAATTAATGAATTAATATTTGAAAAACTGTGATAACATCAAGTGCCATACACTATATATATATTAAAAATTTCATCCCAGTATTCTATATTATAACAGAAACGATTTTATCAGACCATTAAACAAAGTGTTGTAACGTAGTTTTGTTTTTCATCATACGCACATCGTAAGGGTTTATTGCCAACATATGTTTACTAGTCCGTAACCCATTTACACCGAAGGTAAAGTAAAATAAGGCAAAATGTACGTTAACATGTAATGGATGGGGCACCATTGTAATTAAATTTAATGAATTAATTTTAGTTTGTTTGGGAGGAATTTTTCACAAAAGGGGCAAGATATACAATATAGTCATTTCGTCCTATTTGGCCTAAAATAAGTGATAACATATGATTTCATAACACGTCTGATTTTATGTTACAGTTTATGTGCAGAACAGCTGTTTTAAAAAATAGGTTATGTTACATTGTTTAAATTAATTGTAATTATTTAACTAAAAGTAACTAAAATGATTTTTTTTTTTGTTGACGTAACCAGGAATTGACTTAATTTTCTTTTATATTACTTGTATTAAGTCAATAAGTACCTAACATACAACATAAGATTGTAATGCGCGTTCCTGTCAGATTGTTTTCAGCGTCAGATATACAGAGCCTTCAAGAATGAGCGTGTACAATTATTAGCCCTTTGCAGAGGCGACAGATCCGTAGAACAATAGAAGCTGCTTAGTCTCGAAAAAGGGCGGAATTTGGTAAAGCAAATGACAGTGTCTCTTGCAAAAGTTGTCTTCTTAACGAAGATAACTTGAAGAGAGAAAGAACGGGGTAATTAATATCAATTATAACTGAGTTGGATATTATGAATAGAGGAATTAATTAGCAACTAAGAGACATGGTGGAAGTAAAGAATCTACGACTTATCAAGACCATGCACACATCCGTCTCTTTTGTTTAACTTAATTAATTTCAGCGACAATGTAAACCAGTCATCTCACAGATAACACCCCCTCCCCTCTCTGCTCCACCCTCAACCCCCGTTAATTCTCTTGCTAAATAATGAGTTACACTTAAAATTACTTTATTATGATTTAAGAAACGCTCAGATATTTATGCGCTTCCAGTATAACTTATTAGAAAGTTGAAAGTTTCGAATTAATCACGAAATAAGGACGCGCACTCTATTATTTTTCAAACTACTTCAAGCTTCGAAGACAATTCGAATATTTTATGCTGTGAAATAAAACGTTAGGCCAAAACAACCAAATTTACAGGCCATTCATTTGCTTGGCCAAACAATTCACATAAAACCAGAAAAGAAACTAAAAATTGTTTTCTTTCTAACGTTTCACAACGTAAACCTAGTATAAAAATCCCATTGCCTAACATTGACTTTTTTAAGGTACTTAAGTTTCTATTAACAATTAATGTTAACAATAATTTGTTTACTAATATTTTTAATTAATAATAATAACTATTAATTTTTTATATAGGCTAATGGCAGAGCACAGACAATTATTTCTTGCTTTTATCACAATTTGTGAAAAAAATTTGACTTGAAAATGAAAATATTTATTAAGAGTTTTGTATTGTTGATTTTTATTATGTTTAATGTACTGTTATGAATTTTATAAATTGTAAGCTATGTATTATATTGGTTTAATAAAAACCAGCTCTTGAAAAGAAATTTCGGAAAGAAATTCGAAACTTTGGTTGTTAAGCATGAATAATTGTCTGTGATCTATCATTAGCCTATATAAATAATTTGTTTCATACCTTAATATTATTAAATACCTCTTACTTGTTTAGAAAAGTTTCTTTGAGATAAATTGTTTTCTGGGTTATAATTTTTCTCTTGAATTATATAAAAAAAAAAAAAGATAAGAGTATCTAAACAAGAAAAAATAGACAGTTTTGGAAATTCAACTACTTAGGTTTTCACCTCCATCGACGCCCTACAATTCCTGTTCCTACATCTTTAAGCTACCATTTTCCTTCGTTTCGTACCATATGACGTTAATTTTTGAAGTGATAACTCCTTTAAGCCCGGTGAACAAAGCATGAGAATAAATCATTGCTTTCGGGTCACGCTATTTGTGAAACACATATCTTACAGCATATACCTTACAACTATGATTTCGTATAATAACTGATTTTGTGTTATAGGTTATTTTGTAGAACAGCCGTTTTACACGTAGATTATTATAAAATAAATAAATAACAATAACCCTTGCTACAAATATTTAAACACTCTTGATGTACATTTCGCCATCACAGTTAGCATCATCAGAATGTTTGTAATCTTCTGATGATGCAAACTGTGTTGGCGTGTGATGAAAAACATCAAGAGTTTTTAAATATTTGTAGCAAGGGTTATTGTTATTTATTTGTCATAATTACGCTACTGTGCTCTGTATAAAATTTCACGTAGGTTATTATTAAATATTTAGTAAATATAGTAATTTATTTAAATTTTGATAAATCTCAATAAAAAATAATTCATTATAACCATAATAATAAGTTATGTATTTTAATCCAATTTTTGATAACGTTATCCCAGTTCATTTTCATTCATTTTTAATCTTAGAAGGTTATTTATATGGTGTGGTAACCATGGCAACAATTTAAGGTCATACAATGGAGGTTTTACATATAAATCTTTGAGAATTTCATTTCTATTTATGGAAAGTTGTTTCAGTTCCAAAATGCGCTAGACTTTGAACAAGAAGATACTCAGTCCTAGACACCCTCCATTTGTATAGTTTAATTTATATATATATATATATATATATATATATATATATATATATATATATATATATATACATATATATTAACAAAAACTTTATTAACATCAATTGTCATCCACTATGGGTTAAAAGTTAATATTTGAACTTGATTGGATGAAAAAAACGTATTTTATTAGCGATTGAAAAGTTTTAGGAGGAATTTTAATAAAAACTAGGTTCTGGCACTCGGGAAAGCTTCGCAGAAGTGAAAACCTTTATAGCCGCGTCAACAGAAATTTTGAATTGAGAAAAACTTTTATTTTGCGAAATGAGAAATTACCTACACATTTGTTATAATATACGAAACAATAATACAGTCTTGTACTACAAATAACAAATGAGAGTTTTTAGTTCTTGGTAAATTTTCAACAATTGAAAAATATAAGATTGTAAATATTAATTTTGTAATACAAGTCCTTTTACATTTTACACAAAAAATGTAACTACAAATAAGAAATTAGCTCTAATAGTTTTGGTAAATTTGCCAACGAAAATTGCCGAAAATATGAATTTATGTATTTTCAATAAAGTTTTATACCTTATTTTTTTTATATTATATTATTTTAAACATTTATTAGATGTTTACTAATACAACTTTTTTCAAGAAATTCAAATGAAATCAGTTCTTAAAAGTATCAGACGTGACTAAGAATGTTTTCACTTCTGAAATTGTATTAAAAATACATAGACTGAGAAATACATAGATATAAATAAAAATCTACAGATATAAATACTTTGTATTGAGATTTATCGAAGTTTAAATAAATTATTATATTTATTAACTTTTCACTATTGTTTAACAATAACCTTTTTGCTTAACAATGTTTAATAAATAATGTAAAAATAGCTGTTCTACAACATAACCTATAACACAAAATCAGCTGTTGCATGAAATCATATGTTATCATTTAATTCACTTTGAGGTGGCTCATAGTGTTACCTAATGGCAATTATACTAACGTGAAATTGTATGTTAGTAAAAAGCCATATTTATTTTAATGTAATAATTTGTTTCTCGTATATACATTTATAATTATAGATATAAAATATAAAACAATTTTATCTTGACAAGTTCGTGACGTGTGCTCCCCACAACCAAAAATAAACTGCAAGTGCAATGGGCTGTCAAAGATAACCTGCACTGCTGCCTGGATTGCGTCGATTTAGCCGATATCCAAAGGCTTGATATATTTCGTTATTAAATTATTACCCGTGTCAGTCATAGGAAGCCAGCTGTCATGACAGGCATCAGATAGCGAATTACCCTTCCCCAAACCAGATTATGGCCATGATTAAATAATGTTGGAAAATTTGAAATGTTACTCTTCGATAATGGTTTGATAAGCTTCATTTTTTAAATGGATTTAACAATGCGCTGCAAACTGATTGACATTGCGATACAGGCACGCACTATGTCGCTTCTATCATTTATCTAGTTAGCACAGGATAATGAGACGTCATTACGCGACATACTATATCACCTGAATTAACGCTGGAATCAGTGTCTAATTAAAAATAACTCTGACAACGGCAATTTACAAGCTTTGTGTAATTGAGTTAATGTATAATGCACAAATCTAACATAGTCTAAATTGCAGTCTTCTACCCCCCCCCCCCATATATATATATATATATATATATATATATATATATATATATATATATATATATATATATATATACTGTGCTTTAATACCTGAAGTAAAAGTTACTTCAAGTACTTTTATATTATCGCTGTGCTTTAATGTTTTTATATAACCAAGTGGTGTACCCAGTAATATATACTTTTAAATTAAAGTAACCAAAAATTCGTTCTGTAAAGGTAATTAGGTTTTTCGGGGTGATCTGGAGCTGAATTTTCCAATTAAATACAATTATAATTCGTAAAACTAAACAAAAGTTGACAAAATAGGTTAAATACATTTCTTCAATTCCTTCTAATAATTTACAGTGTCCTTATATATATATATATATTGTTGAAGTTTTCAATTGTTAATAAAATACTTTTTATTCATACACTCAATTACAAATACATTTCTTAAAACTAGTAGTGGATGACACTAGATTTTAATACAGTTTGTTCAAATAATAATTCTTTAATTAAGTTTAAAGAATAAATTTTAGTTGTATATGGGAGCAAAACGTTTCACAAAAGGACTAAGGTAAGAAATATAGTTATTTCGACCCATTAACCTGACAATAAGTGATAACATATGATTTGATAAAACAGCTGATTTCATGTTATAGTTTATGTACTAGAACAGCTGTTTTAACGAATAGGTTATGTTACTTTATTTGTATTAATTCTAATTGTTTAATCAAAAGTAACTAAAGTTGTTCTTTATTCACCTAAGTAGGAATTGAGTTTAAAAACCTTTTTTTTAATATTACAAATACGATTTTGATCAAACGCTTTTAATAAATCCCAAGTTTGACGATCAGCAGGAAGCTGTTCAAGGAAATTATATTTATTTAGGGACAAAAAGGACGTTGTTAATTTACGTAGTGACAAGCAGTATTTAGCAGTGAGTGACAGTGTCCAAGATTGTACTGGCGGTGTTCCAAAGCAATCAGGCCAACCAACGATGCCATGTCGTTACACATGTTGACGGACAACTCACCTTTCTAACCTCCGAGTTATTTCTTCTGTCTAGATCAATTGAATTCTTGTCCAGTTTAGCGGAGAAATTCTTGCCGAACCAAATTACGTGCTGCCCACCAACAAAACCCATGTGAGTAGATTGGATAAGATTTAAAGTAAGTCATAATTGATCTGGTTTGTGAGTAAAGGTTACACATAACTGCACACGAATTCACTAAAATTATATACTTTATTGCCATACACGTTTCAATTACTTTTGTCATCATCATCCTCAGTGATATTACTATAGGTTTACAACTACAACTGTTGCAGTAGTAAATTTGTAGTAGTGTCACTGATAATGATGATGACACAAGTCATTGAAACTCTTATGACGATAAAGTATATTTTTTTGTAAGATGTGTGCAAGTTATTTACTTTTAAGATTTAAAGTATTAAATGAATTCGGATGACGGAAAACACAGTTTGAGTTCACTAGATAGGGGGTGACATATGTTTATAACATTTCCATGGTAAAAATTCTTCCGTGTTTTTTCCTGATGTAATACCAACATTGCAACATTATAAAGATACGAATTATTGATACAGGTATGTATACTATGATACATTATAAAATTGCTGTGTATGTATTTATGCATATTACAGGATATAATATTTGAAATTTTGAACAGAACTAAATGAGACGTATTCCCAATGTTGAACTCAGTAAATTTAATCCTGCGGCCCGGCACACGAAAAATGAGAAATAATTGGCCCACCGTTCCAAAACTGTTGTGCACCCTTGCACTAAATGATAAGACTAACAATGCTATCGAACACCTTATACGTATCTTAATTGCTCAAAAAAACATCGAATTTTTGCGTATTTTTAATTTCGCTTTAGTTAGAACAGGAAAACCCGCGACCACTTAAGTGCCTTTTTTAATTTATAAAAAAGGCTTAACATTTTATGTTTTTATTAATTTGTGTTTATATTTTCTGTGAAAACTACCCAGAAATTAGTAGAGGGGCGAACAGTGTCTGATTGAGGGGGTAATAATTGACCAAATATTCTGTTGACTTGCAATATCCAAAGAGATAATAAACGAGTTCCAGAGTATCCGAAACGAGTCAAAAAGGGGATGATAAGCGGATTGGTGTTATGCATCAATGATAAGTAATATTTAGTCCATCACAGAGTAATTGTACAATAAATGTGCTGTGAAAATTATTTTTAAACTTGTAATAGACGACACTAAAAAATATTAATTCATTAAGTAAATTTAATGAATTATCTAAGTTTTACATAGGAAAAAAAACTTTTCACAAAAGGGACAATGTATGCAATATAGTTATTTCGTCCCATTTTCCCTTGAAATATGTAATAACATATGTTTTCCTAAGACAGCTGATTTTATATTATATGTTATGTGATAGAACAGCTGTTTTAATGCATAGGTTTTGTTACTTTAGTCATACTTTATTCATATTAATTGTAATCTTATATATATATATATATATATATATATATATATATATATATATATATATATATATATACATATATATATATAGGGCATGTGACCCCCAAACGAATTAATTTTAGCAGAATAATATTAACCTATAAAGCGGCTCTACCTATCTATATATAATATATATATATACATATCTATATATGAATATTCTCAGGGGGGCACAGAAGGGGTCGTAAGCCTCCAATCCAATTAATTTTAGCAGAAAAATATTGACCTATAAAACGGCACTATGTTTATCCTCTCTCTCTCTTTCTCTCTCTCTCTCTCTCTCTCTCTCTCTCTCTCTCTCTATATATATATATATATATATATATATATATATATATATAATTAACGAATTAAAAATATTTCAAAAACAAGAATACTTTTAATGAATATATTTATTCAAAGCTTTTCGCCGATAAAATAGTACCAGCATCTTCAGGAAAATAATTACCTAATAAAATAGTTTTACAAAATTCTTTTTGTATTTATAAATTGAATTTTGTAAAAATATTTTATTAGTTAATTATTTTCCTGAAGATGCTGGTACTATTTTATCGGCGAAAAGCTTTGAATAAACATATTCATTAAAAGTATTCTTGTTTTTGAAATATTTTTAATTTTTAATTATATTACAAGAAAACATATCACCATGTTTAATATATATATATATATATATATATATATATATATATATATATGCCTATATTTAAATGAATGTTTGTATTTATGTAGGCCTATGTATGTCAATGTATTAGCCTTATGCGTTACTAAACGAGTGATCCGATCGCCATGAGGCTTTGGGAAATTGTTGAGTACATTCCAGGGAAGGTGTCTGTCATAGCAAGTCTCAAGGGTGGCCAGGAGGGCACAGGGGGCACGTGACATCCCCCAAAAAAAATATTGTTAGTAGAAAAATATTAACCTATAATAGGGGCTAGGATTTTAGCAAAACAGTTTCCGGATGACATAACAATTTTCTTCGACATATTTTTCTTAAGTACCAAAGTAGCGTAATATATGATTTTCTATCTCATCTTATCCTAAGACATTTCATTGAATTAATTCCAAATTTTGATTGCTAAGCAATACTCAACAAATTTTAAATAATTGGACTTAATTTAGAAAATCCTTGGTTGTCGCATTAACAGCTATATGTGGATTGCTCACGCGTCGGAAAACCTTCTGATTTTTTTGTGTACGCGCCAGAGATAAAAACCAAAAATATTGTATTCCGAGTGCATTTCAATGAATAACATTTAATCAAGAATTTTTATTGTACACTTTTTTCTATCGACTACTATAAGTTCAGTTACTATTATGTTAATAAAGTACTAAATTAAGTTCAGCTAATGTTAACACGCCATTCCTTTACTTTTAGGCGGTACAAAGTTCTCCGGGTCTGTTAGTTATGTAATAAAAAGTAACTAAAATATAATGTTTCTTTGCAGACCTAAATAGGGATTGGTTTTGTACATTTTATGTTTATATAACTTGTTTAAAACAATAATTTTTTTAAAACACGGGCTAAGCGATCAAAACAAAGAATATTAAATAAAGAAGTTTTGACAAATTAAATTTGCTATAGGTGACGTGTTTTCACCGACGCTGAAGTTTAAACCTGTCGCAAAAACTACGGTTCTTTAAATTAAAGAATCCACGGCCAACGTGTTCCTAGATTAGGCACTTGAGTGCCGATGTCGCGACAATTGCCAGAGTAATACATTGCAAGAATGGATCGGCAGCATTGTTGTTTTGCAGAGCGTGGAAAGAGGAACGCAATATGTCGTCAAGGGAAATTGTGAATGTTCTCTTGCAGAGTGTCAAACAATCCCCTGGGGTAGGAGGGGGTTGCGCTTACTCCAACTTTTAATAATGCGCCACACCCGCGTCACTTTTCAAATGAAAATTCTGTCAAGAAAATGGGGGAAGATGTTCTTATTGTATCAACACATGCGCCTACATAGCGCCTGTATGAATACACAAAGTTGCGACAAGCCGAGTATTCACTGAAACTCTACAGGGAACAACTTGAAACTTGAACGCCAAACTTTGTCAGCCTACAATTGCCTGTTCTTACTTCTTCCATACGATTTAAATGAAATATATCTAATTAAAGACCAATTATTCGTATTCGTTAGGAACACGTTACTGAAAACTGAAATATTTTTACTTTATACTTATCAAATAACTCATTTAATACAACTTTTATTGCAAAGAATACAAAAATAACATACAAATTAGCATACATAGCTTCGAAATTTATGCGTTAGAATAGTTTTAAGTAGTGTTGTATCAACTACAAGCACATTGTTAAAAGCGAATTAGAAAACAAATTCTTCTAAAACAATCTGGAATTCGTCGCTCCTTCAAAACGGATAACTCTTCCAGATTTTACCATCACCTTCACTCCCACATCGTAACTCACTTCATCATCATCTCTTTATCACCTCCATCTATGGCGGTCAGCATTAGACTCCTCGACCTCCAACTTCCAGGGTTACTCTCCAGCTCCCTAGATTTTCGCACTATTTCTCACGGCTTCTCTTTCTCACTGTCTTGTCCAGCAAAAATATCCCTTCCTCCTTTCAGCCTATCCTCACCAGTCTTCCCTCTGTTGTGAATAAAAGAATGCTTTATGCTTTCCCGTGCAACTGTTGGAGAATTTACGTCCTTCTCCGACACTTCTACTTAAAGAATTGCGCATGCTTGCCTTTAACAAATTTACCTTGCCGTGGATTTACTTTTGCAGTTACCACTTAAATTTTTTTAAAGAATGTTAATGTTCGTTTTTGTCAATTTCTTTTATTAGTTCACACTCTCCTTAAGTTATATGTAGACCTTATATGCTGTTCAAATTTTCAATTGTTAATAAAATCCTTTTTATCCATCCACTTAATATTTTTTTTCTATATTATTCAAACTATATTTTTTCAAATATTAATTCATTATTTAAATTTAATGAATTAATTTTAATTTTATATGGGTGAAAACCCTTTTATTAAACGGTAAGGAATGCAATATAGTTATTTCATCCCATTTCACTTAAAAGAAGTGATGACATATGATTCCATAAAACAGCTGATTTTATGTTATTGTTTATGTGATAGAACAGCTGTTTTAACGCATAGGTTATGTTATTTTATTTTATTTTATTGTAATTATTTTTAAAAAAATAATTAAAATAAGATTCTTCTTTGTTGATCTAAGTAGGAATTGACTTTAAAATATTCTTGTTTACATGTTTAAAATAATCCCTAACTAACCGTACACAGTAAACCCTTGCCTACATATATACAACAGTCCTATTATGATAGCAAAATTGTACACAGCTGGTTTACAAAATGTTTCACTGGTATGACCTGTAAACATAGTCAAGAATTCAACATAACTTAATTCAATAAATAAATACACTGCTATAATTGCAACGTGTTAATAAAATATTACAGGATGTACGTTTACACTCTGAAAGTGTGAAAAATACTTTTTTGGTTTTAAAGAATGCGTAAACAGTTTCCTTTATTTAATGCATAATAAATTTCGATGTCATAAAAGTAATTAAATAACAATTTAAATTTAATTTTCTACAAGTACTCAAGGCTTTATAGAGTACTTTTAGCCTTCTCCAAATAAAACACTCTTTATATTGTTTGAGCGTAATTTCCAATAACACATGAAAACTGGTTGTGAAACAAAAACAGTGCTGTAAGCTATAAAATGTAGCGAGTGTAAGCATGCGGCACATCTGGATCCGCCATAAGTCTGCTATAGCCTATAACCGACGACAGCTGCTTCTGCGTCAATTAAATTGTATTTTAATAATCCGAATAAAACGTTCCACCCGACTTAGGGGCCGTAAACAGTGTAATTCTCCATCGGTAATATTTTGTAATCACCACCGAGAGACCATGTTTTGCTTATTATTACTTTTTATTCCGTCAACTTCCTTAACTGGTATAATAAAACCTTTTAAGGGCGATAAACTGAAATGTTTGGAAACTATGAAAGTATTCAATCTTACCTTTTCGGGCGGCATATTTAGAAGTAGGCCTACAATATTTTATATGGTCGATAATGTTTGGATTTATAGGGATCTCCTTAGGTCGTATCTTAAATACTTGTTTAGGAGATCGATAAATCTCACTTTCACGGCGTGGTGATGTGTTTTTGTTTGCTTTTAAGTAGAATGTTTAAACGTTTACAAAACAAACATTTCTTATTATGTTTTTGTACTTTTCGTGTTCACGAAGCTTTAGACAACTTCGATAACGGCCACCAGCTCCGGCGCTGTGATAGTGCACTGTCCATGGAAGATGGTTGCCAGAGCCTCAAAGAGGTTGGACTTCTTCTGCTTCTTTTGGTCCGCCGGAGATTTCCCTTCTACCACCCATCTGAAAAACGGATGGAAGCATTCCCCGATCCGCCACCTGGGAACGTGCCCTCTAGAGGTTACAGACTCCCCCGAGAGAAACAAAAATTTAATTTAGGTATTTAATTCATTAAAAAAGTTTTTATGATTACTCTTTGCTTAAAGCAAAAAAATTGTTAATTTTTTTCTTATAGAAACATAATCTATTTTTTCCTTAAAATACCTATTTAGGCAGGTACCTAATTGATAGGATTTACTAATAGTATTTGGAATTTCATTAATATATTGCTTTAATTGAAGCCGCCCGAAAAAAAATCTTGTGAGATATTCCTGAACATTACCAATCTATACTATTCCCGAACTAATATTCATCTGTATTTCGTAGCAACTTTAGGAAACGATAATAAAATATATAGTCAAAGCAAAACTAAGTAATTTTTTTCAAATAAACAAAACAATCCCACATGAGTGAGAACGCCATTGAAGCTATCCAAGAATTGTATAAAAACTCGCATATTAAGATTAAAGTGGGAGGATAGGTGTCACGAGGATTTCCCGTGACGAAGGGACTGAGACAAAGGTGCTGCATTTCTCCGAGTCTGTTCAAAATATATGTGGACAAAGTACGTCATAAATGGAAAAATAAATGCATGGGAATGGGGTTCCAAATAAACAATGTAGATGTCTTTACATTGCAATCTGGAGACTTACTTGGTGTTGGAAGGGAGGCGAAGAAATCAAAATCTGCGACAAATACAAATACTTACGAATGGAAATAACAAAAGATGAAAAGGAACAGAAGAAATAAAACTTAGAGTAAGACAGGGACTGTACGGAATATGGTGGGACGAAGAAATAAGAAGAGGACGGGAAAACGAATACATAACACCATGGTAAAGAGTAGGCTAACTTGACGTACGGATCGTGGGTAATTTCTCAAGCAGACAAGAGCAAGATCACGCTCAAGAGAGTGTAAGACAAGAGCAAGAGTAGAAATGGACGCTCTTAGGAGATCATGTCAAAAGGTGAGAAAATAAGACTAATGAAGGAATTAGAGTCATGATAGAGAAGAAGGAGACAGTCGTAGAGAGGATTCAAAGGAGACAGCTGATATGATACATAAAGAGAAAGACGGAGGGAAGATTAGCGAGAGTTGCTTTGGAATGAACGCCAACGAAGAGAAGAAGAAAGAGAATATCCAGGCTAACATGGGAAGAAACCATCAATAAATCTATAAGTGAAAGGAACTTGCTGCAATTGGAAAGCATACAGACAAAGATTAGAAATCAGACTGCGACGGCAGGAGCTATAACACCAACATTATACACACACACACTGACTGACTGACTGAGTTTTCCTTAAATTCTCTCAAGTTATAAGTTTGCCATTACTTTTATTTGTTTAAATACTTTGCATTTATAAAAGCAACTAGTTTCGTTTCATTCGTTGTCATCATTGATGAGACAATATAATTTCTTATAACACATTTAACAAATGTATATATATTGTTTTTCTAAAATTTTAGTCTAGTCTATTCTTACAAATTACATTTTACTATACGTATGTGTAAACGTGTTACAAATCTGTTTTATGAGTAAAACGAGTAATATAATAAAAAAAAGTTGAAGTCAATTCCTACTTGGGTCAACAAAAATTTTTTTTAATTTTAGTTAATTTTTATTAAACAATTACAATTAATATAAATAAAGTAACATAACCTATGTGTTAAAACTGCTGTTCTACCACATAACCTATAACCAAAAATCAGT
>JBAIZL010000004.1:35176162-35236162 GCA_036971475.1 Prosapia bicincta | reverse complement strand
TGAGTAAAAAAGATGTAGACCTATACTAGTCTACTTAATTAAAGTAATATTTATTAAATAGGACTTTTATTAACATTATTTTACTGCACTTGAGTCTACTTGAGTGAAGTAGGATAACAGCTACTACCTGAAAAACGTAATAGTTATTGAAGACAAGGTTTATTACATATTTTTAATGCACTTGAAGTAGAGAGAGGTATATTACTTGATTAAAGTAATGGTTACTAAAGAAAAGTCTAATTACATTTTTTTTACTGTATCTGAGCGTAGGTGAGGGATAGACCTAAAACTCCAGTGATACAATATCTATTGAAAAAGAGCATTAATATCATTTTTCTACTGCTCGAGGGTTAAAGTTAAGTATGATACATAGATAACTAAATATTTATTGAAGAGACGCCTTTTTAAATTGTTCTACTGCACGTGGCTTATTGTGAAGTATAATATATAGATAATTGAATATTTATTGAAAAGAGCCCTTATTACATTTTCTACTGCACGTGGGTAAGAGTGAAGTATAATACACAGAAGCCTTAATATTTATTGAAGAAGAGCCTTCATATCAATTTTCTACTGCAGATGGGTAAAAATGAAGTATAATACATAGATATCTAAATAAGTTTTACAATACATAGGTCACTAAATATTTATTGAAGACGAGGTGTAATATCATTTTTCTACTGCACTTGGGTAGAAGTGAAGTATAATACATAGATAACTCAATAAATAATGAAATGAGGTTTTGTAACATTTTTCTACTGCATGTGGTTAAAAGTGAAGTATAAAACATAGATAACTAAATATTAATTGAAGGGGTGTCTTATTACATTTTTCTTCTGCACGTGGGTAAAAATGAAACTGGAACTGTGTCATGAAATAGTTACTGCAAACTCCTTATAGATTTAAGACACTGGAACTTCCTTACCGAGTACTTACTGCAAACTACATATATATTGATGAATGTGGAACTGTCCTATGTATTACCTATTAAAAACTCCTTATACGTCGATTGCACTGGAACTTCTATTTGTAGTACTCCTTTGTAGTACTTTTGCACACTGCTTATACATTGCTGGCACTGGCACTGCACTATATAGTACTTACTGTAAACTCATTATACTTCGATTGCACTGGAACTTCTATTTGTAGTACTCCTTTGTAGTACTTTTGCACACTCCTTATACTTTGCTGGCACTGGCACTGCACTATATAGTACTTACTGTAAACTCATTATACTTCGATTGCACTGGAACTTCTATTTGTAGTACTCCTTTGTAGTACTTTTGCACACTCCTTATACTTTGCTGGCACTGGCACTGCACTATATAGTACTTACTGTAAACTCATTATACTTCGATTGCACTGGAACTTCTATTTGTAGTACTCCTTTGTAGTACTTTTGCACACTGCTTATACATTGCTGGCACTGGCACTGCACTATATAGTACTTACTGTAAACTCATTATACTTCGATTGCACTGGAACTTCTATTTGTAGTACTCCTTTGTAGTACTTTTGCACACTCCTTATACTTTGCTGGCACTGGCACTGCACTATATAGTACTTACTGTAAACTCATTATACTTCGATTGCACTGGAACTTCTATTTGTAGTACTCCTTTGTAGTACTTTTGCACACTGCTTATACATTGCTGGCACTGGCACTGCACTATATAGTACTTACTGTAAACTCATTATACTTCGATTGCACTGGAACTTCTATTTGTAGTACTCCTTTGTAGTACTTTTGCACACTGCTTATACATTGCTGGCACTGGCACTGCACTATATAGTACTTACTGTAAACTCATTATACTTCGATTGCACTGGAACTTCTATTTGTAGTACTCCTTTGTAGTACTTTTGCACACTGCTTATACTTTGCTGGCACTGGCACTGCACTATATAGTACTTACTGTAAACTCATTATACTTCGATTGCACTGGAACTTCTATTTGTAGTACTCCTTTGTAGTACTTTTGCACACTGCTTATACTTTGCTGGCACTGGCACTGCACTATATAGTACTTACTGTAAACTCATTATACTTCGATTGCACTGGAACTTCTATTTGTAGTACTCCTTTGTAGTACTTTTGCACACTGCTTATACATTGCTGGCACTGGCACTGCACTATATAGTACTTACTGTAAACTCATTATACTTCGATTGCACTGGAACTTCTATTTGTAGTACTCCTTTGTAGTACTTTTGCACACTGCTTATACATTGCTGGCACTGGCACTGCACTATATAGTACTTACTGTAAACTCATTATACTTCGATTGCACTGGAACTTCTATTTGTAGTACTCCTTTGTAGTACTTTTGCACACTGCTTATACATTGCTGGCACTGGCACTGCACTATATAGTACTTACTGTAAACTCATTATACTTCGATTGCACTGGAACTTCTATTTGTACTACTCCTTTGTAGTACTTTTGCACACTCCTTATACTTTGCTGGCACTGGAACTGCACTATGTAGTACTTACTGCAAACTCATTATACTTTGCTGGCACTGGAACTTCTATTTGTAGTACTCCTTTGTAGTACTTTTGCACACTCCTTATACTTTGCTGGCACTGGAACTGCACTATGTAGTACTTACTGCAAACTCCTTAGACTTTGCTGGCACTGGAACTGCACTATGTAGTACTTACTGCACACTCCTTATACTTTGCTGGCACTGGCACTGCACTATGTAGTACTTACTGCAAACTCCTTAGACTTTGTTGGCACTGGAAATACACTATGTAGTACTTACTGCAAACTCCTTTTAGTTTGTTGCCACTGGAACTGCACTATGTAGTACTTACTGCACCCTCCTTATACTTTGTTGGCACTGGAACTGCACTATGTAGTACTTACTGCAAACTCCTTAGACTTTGTTATCACTGGAAATACACTATGTAGTACTTACTGCAAACTCCTTTTAGTTTGTTGCCACTGGAACTGCACTATGTAGTACTTACTGCACACCCCTTATACTTTGTTGGCACTGGAACTGCACTATGTAGTACTTACTGCAAACCCCTTTTAGGTTGATGACACTGGAAATATCTGTGTCGACCTAGCACTTACTGCAAACTCCTTATACTTTGCTGGCACTGGAACTGCACTATGTAGTACTTACTGCAAACTCCTTAGACTTTGCTGGCACTGGAACTGCACTATGTAGTACTTACTGCACACTCCTTATACTTTGCTGGCACTGGCACTGCACTATGTAGTACTTACTGCAAACTCCTTAGACTTTGCTGGCACTGGAACTGCACTATGTAGTACTTACTACAAACTCCTTAGACTTTGTTGGCACTGGCACTGCACTATGTAGTATTTACTGCAAACTCCTTAGACTTTGCTGGCACTGGAACTGCACTATGTAGTACATACTGCACACTCCTTATACTTTGCTGGCACTGGCACTGAACTATGTAGTACTTACTGCAAACTCCTTAGACTTTCTTGGCACTGGAAATACACTATGTAGTACTTACTGCACACTCCTTATACTTTGCTGGCACTGGCACTGCACTGTGTAGTACTTACTGCAAACTCCTTAGACTTTGCTGGCACTGGAACTGCACTATGTAGTACTTACTGCAAACTCCTTATACTTTGCTGCCACTAGCACTGCACTATGTAGTATTTACTGCAAACTCCTTAGACTTTGCTGGCACTGGAACTGCACTATGTAGTACTTACTGCACACTCCTTATACTTTGCTGGCACTGGCACTGCACTATGTAGTACTTACTGCAAACTCCTTAGACTTTGTTGGCACTGGAAATACACTATGTAGTACTTACTGCAAACTCCTTTTAGTTTGTTGCCACTGGAACTGCACTATGTAGTACTTACTGCACCCTCCTTATACTTTGTTGGCACTGGAACTGCACTATGTAGTACTTACTGCAAACTCCTTAGACTTTGTTATCACTGGAAATACACTATGTAGTACTTACTGCAAACTCCTTTTAGTTTGTTGCCACTGGAACTGCACTATGTAGTACTTACTGCACACCCCTTATACTTTGTTGGCACTGGAACTGCACTATGTAGTACTTACTGCACACTCCTTATACTTTGTTGGCACTGGAACCGTCTCATGTAGAACCTATTACAAACCCTTATACTTTGATTACACAGGAAATGTATTTTGTAGTACTTGCTGGAAAAACCTTATACTCTGAAGACAAAGGAACTGTCTTATGTAGTACTTGCTGCAAACCTCTTATAGTATGATGACACGGGAACTGTGTCAAGTTGTATTTACTGCAAACTCCTTATATTTTGATGGGACTGGAACTTGCCTTTTGTAGTACTTACTGCAAACTCCTTATACTTAAACGATACTGGAACTTACCTTTCGTAGTACCTACTGCAAACTCTTTATAGTTTGATAACACTGGAACTGCCTTATGTAGTACTTACTGCAAACTTCTTATACTTTGATGATACTGGAACTTGCCTTTTGTAGTACTTACTGCAAACTCCTTATAGTTTGATAACACAGGAACTGCCTTATGTTATACTTACTACCGAATCCTTATACATTGATGACATTGGAACTTGCCTTTTGTAGTACTTACTGCCAAATCCTTATACATTGATGACATTGGAACTTGCCTTTTGTAGTACTTACTGTACACACATTATACTTTGTTGATACTGAAACTGCCTTTTGTAGTACTTACTGCCAACTCCTTATAATTTTATAACACAGGAACTGCCTTATGTTGTACTTACTGTTAAATCCTTATACATTGATGACATTGGAACTGCCTTATGTAGTACTTACCGCCAAATCCTTATACATTGATGACATTGGAACTTGCCTTTTGTAGTACTTACTGTACACACATTATACTTTGTTGATACTGAAACTGCCTTTTGTAGTACTTACTGCAAACTGCTTATAATTTGATAACACAGGAACTGCCTTATGTTGTACTTACTGCCAAATCCTTATACATTGATGACATTGGAACTGCCTTATGTAGTACTTACCGCCAAATCCTTATACATTGATGACATTGGAACTTGCGTTTGTTGTACTTACTGTAAACTTCTTATACTTTGATGATACTGCAACTTGCCTTTGTAGTACTTACCTCAAACTCCTTATGGTTTGATAACACAGAAACTGCCTTATGTTGTACTTACTGCCAAATCCTTATACTTTGATGATACTGTAACTTGCCTTTGTAGTACTTACTGCAAACCCCTTATAGTTTGATAACACAGGAACTGCCTTATGTTGTAGTTACTGCCAAATCCTTATACATTGATTACATTGGAACTTGCCTTTTGTAGTACTTACTGTACACACATTATACTTTGTTGATACTGAAACTGCCTTTTGTAGTACTTACTGCAAACTCCTTATAGTTTGATAACACAGGAACTGCCTTATGTTGTACTTACTTCCAAATCCTTATACATTGATGACATTGGAACTTGCGTTTGTTGTACTTACTGCAAACTTCTTATACTTTGATGATACTGCAACTTGCCTTTTGTAGTACTTACCTCAAACTCCTTATGGTTTGATAACACAGAAACTGCCTTATGTTGTACTTACTGCCAAATCCTTATACATTGATGACATTGAAACTTACCTTTGTTGTACTTACTGCAAACTTCTTATACTTTGATGATACTGCAACTTGCCTTTTGTAGTACTTACCTCAAACTCCTTATGGTTTGATAACACAGAAACTGCCTTATGTTGTACTTACTGCCAAATCCTTATACATTGATGACATTGGAACTTGCCTTTGTAGTACTTACTGCCAACTTCTTATACTTTGATGATACTGTAACTTGCCTTTTGTAGTACTTACTGCAAACTCCTTATAGTTTGATAACACAGGAACTGCCTTATGTTGTAGTTACTGCCAAATCCTTATACATTGATTACATTGGAACTTGCCTTTTGTAGTACTTACTGTACACACATTATACTTTGTTGATACTGAAACTGCCTTTTGTAGTACTTACTGCAAACTCCTTATAGTTTGATAACACAGGAACTGCCTTATGTTGTACTTACTTCCAAATAATTATACATTGATGACATTGGAACTTGCCTTTGTAGTACTTACTGCAAACTTCTTATACTTTGATGATACTGAAACTTCAATAATACTTAATGATACTGGTGTTCGCAATAATAGTGTCATTGTATGAGATATATATAGCAGTGGTCTTGTGGCCCAGTGATCGCAATAATAGTGTCATTGTATGAGATATATATAGCAGTGGTTTTGTGGTCCAGTGTTCGCAATAATAGTGTCATTGTATGAGATATATATAGAAATGGTCTTGTGGCCCAGTGATCGCAATAATAGTGTCATTGTATGAGATATATATAGCAATGGTCTTGTGGCCCAGTGATCGCAATAATAGTGTCATTGTATGAGATATATATAGCAGTGGTCTTGTGGTCCAGTGTTCGCAATAATAGTGTCATTGTATGAGATATATATAGCAATGGTCTTGTGGTCCAGTGTTCGCAATAATAGTGTCATTGTATGAGATATATATAGCAGTGGTCTTGTGGCCCAGTGATCGCAATAATAGTGTCATTGTATGAGATATATATAGCAGTGGTCTTGTGGTCCAGTGTTCGCAATAATAGTGTCATTGTATGAGATATATATAGCAATGGTCTTGTGGCCCAGTGATCGCAATAATAGTGTCATTGTATGAGATATATATAGCAATGGTCTTGTGGCCCAGTGATGGCAATAATAGTGTCATTGTATGAGATATATATAGCAGTGGTCTTGTGGTCTAGTGATCGCAATAATAGTGTCATTGTATGAGATATATATAGCAGTGGTCTTGTGGCCCAGTGATCGCAATAATAGTGTCATTGTATGAGATATATATAGCAGTGGTCTTGTGGCCCAGTGATCGCAATAATAGTGTCATTGTATGAGATATATATAGCAATGGTCTTGTGGCCCAGTGATCGCAATAATAGTGTCATTGTATGAGATATATATAGCAATGGTCTTGTGGTCTAGTGATCGCAATAATAGTGTCATTGTATGAGATATATATAGCAGTGGTCTTGTGGCCCAGTGATCGCAATAATAGTGTCATTGTATGAGATATATATAGCAATGGTCTTGTGGTCTAGTGATCGCAATAATAGTGTCATTGTATGAGATATATATAGCAATGGTCTTGTGGTCTAGTGATCGCAATAATAGTGTCATTGTATGAGATATATATAGCAATGGTCTTGTGGCCAGTGATCGCAATAATAGTGTCATTGTATGAGATATATATAGCAATCGTCTTGTGGTCTAGTGATCGCAATAATAGTGTCATTGTATGAGATATATATAGCAATGGTCTTGTGGCCCAGTGATCGCAATAATAGTGTCATTGTATGAGATATATATAGCAATGGTCTTGTGGCCCAGTGATCGCAATAATAGTGTCATTGTATGAGATATATATAGCAATGGTCTTGTGGCCCAGTGATCGCAATAATAGTGTCATTGTATGAGATATATATAGCAGTGGTCTTGTGGTCCAGTGTTCGCAATAATAGTGTCATTGTATGAGATATATATAGCAGTGGTCTTGTGGTCCAGTGTTCGCAATAATAGTGTCATTGTATGAGATATATATAGCAATGGTCTTGTGGCCCAGTGATCGCAATAATAGTGTCATTGTATGAGATATATATAGCAGTGGTCTTGTGGTCCAGTGTTCGCAATAATAGTGTCATTGTATGAGATATACATAGCAGTGGTCTTGTGGTCCAGTGTTCGCAATAATAGTGTCATTGTATGAGATATATATAGCAATGGTCTTGTGGCCCAGTGATCGCAATAATAGTGTCATTGTATGAGATATTTATAGCAATGGTCTTGTGGCCCAGTGATCGCAATAATAGTGTCATTGTATGAGATATATATAGCAATGGTCTTGTGGTCTAGTGATCGCAATAATAGTGTCATTGTATGAGATATATATAGCAGTGGTCTTGTGGCCCAGTGATCGCAATAATAGTGTCATTGTATGAGATATATATAGCAGTGGTCTTGTGGCCCAGTGATAGCAATAATAGTGTCATTGTATGAGATATATATAGCAATGGTCTTGTGGCCCAGTGATCGCAATAATAGTGTCATTGTATGAGATATATATAGCAATGGTCTTGTGGCCCAGTGATCGCAATAATAGTGTCATTGTATGAGATATATATAGCAGTGGTCTTGTGGCCCAGTGATAGCAATAATAGTGTCATTGTATGAGATATATATAGCAGTGGTCTTGTGGCCCAGTGATCGCAATAATAGTATCATTGTATGAGATATATATAGCAATGGTCTTGTGGCCCAGTGATTGCAATAATAGTGTCATTGTATGAGATATATATAGCAATGGTCTTGTGGCCCAGTGATCGCAATAATAGTGTCATTGTATGAGATATATATAGCAGTGGTCTTGTGGCCCAGTGATCGCAATAATAGTGTCATTGTATGAGATATATATAGCAATGGTCTTGTGGCCCAGTGATCGCAATAATAGTGTCATTGTATGAGATATATATAGCAATGGTCTTGTGGTCCAGTGTTCGCAATAATAGTGTCATTGTATGAGATATATATAGCAATGGTCTTGTGGCCCAGTGATCGCAATAATAGTGTCATTGTATGAGATATATATAGCCATGGTCTTGTGGCCCAGTGATCGCAATAATAGTGTCATTGTATGAGATATATATAGCAATGGTCTTGTGGCCCAGTGATCGCAATAATAGTGTCATTGTATGAGATATATATAGCAATGGTCTTGTGGTCTAGTGATCGCAATAATAGTGTCATTGTATGAGATATATATAGCAGTGGTCTTGTGGCCCAGTGATCGCAATAATAGTGTCATTGTATGAGATATATATAGCAATGGTCTTGTGGTCTAGTGATCGCAATAATAGTGTCATTGTATGAGATATATATAGCAATGGTCTTGTGGTCTAGTGATCGCAATAATAGTGTCATTGTATGAGATATATATAGCAATGGTCTTGTGGCCAGTGATCGCAATAATAGTGTCATTGTATGAGATATATATAGCAATCGTCTTGTGGTCTAGTGATCGCAATAATAGTGTCATTGTATGAGATATATATAGCAATGGTCTTGTGGCCCAGTGATCGCAATAATAGTGTCATTGTATGAGATATATATAGCAATGGTCTTGTGGCCCAGTGATCGCAATAATAGTGTCATTGTATGAGATATATATAGCAATGGTCTTGTGGCCCAGTGATCGCAATAATAGTGTCATTGTATGAGATATATATAGCAGTGGTCTTGTGGTCCAGTGTTCGCAATAATAGTGTCATTGTATGAGATATATATAGCAGTGGTCTTGTGGTCCAGTGTTCGCAATAATAGTGTCATTGTATGAGATATATATAGCAATGGTCTTGTGGCCCAGTGATCGCAATAATAGTGTCATTGTATGAGATATATATAGCAGTGGTCTTGTGGTCCAGTGTTCGCAATAATAGTGTCATTGTATGAGATATACATAGCAGTGGTCTTGTGGTCCAGTGTTCGCAATAATAGTGTCATTGTATGAGATATATATAGCAATGGTCTTGTGGCCCAGTGATCGCAATAATAGTGTCATTGTATGAGATATTTATAGCAATGGTCTTGTGGCCCAGTGATCGCAATAATAGTGTCATTGTATGAGATATATATAGCAATGGTCTTGTGGTCTAGTGATCGCAATAATAGTGTCATTGTATGAGATATATATAGCAGTGGTCTTGTGGCCCAGTGATCGCAATAATAGTGTCATTGTATGAGATATATATAGCAGTGGTCTTGTGGCCCAGTGATAGCAATAATAGTGTCATTGTATGAGATATATATAGCAATGGTCTTGTGGCCCAGTGATCGCAATAATAGTGTCATTGTATGAGATATATATAGCAATGGTCTTGTGGCCCAGTGATCGCAATAATAGTGTCATTGTATGAGATATATATAGCAGTGGTCTTGTGGCCCAGTGATAGCAATAATAGTGTCATTGTATGAGATATATATAGCAGTGGTCTTGTGGCCCAGTGATCGCAATAATAGTATCATTGTATGAGATATATATAGCAATGGTCTTGTGGCCCAGTGATTGCAATAATAGTGTCATTGTATGAGATATATATAGCAATGGTCTTGTGGCCCAGTGATCGCAATAATAGTGTCATTGTATGAGATATATATAGCAGTGGTCTTGTGGCCCAGTGATCGCAATAATAGTGTCATTGTATGAGATATATATAGCAGTGGTCTTGTGGCCCAGTGATCGCAATAATAGTGTCATTGTATGAGATATATATAGCAGTGGTCTAGTGGCCCAGTGATCGCAATAATAGTGTCATTGTATGAGATATATATAGAGTAGGAGTTGTGACACCTGGGCACAGCCACCCCTAAACTCGGCCGCTACGTAACCTAGGACTATAGGGGTAGTTTTGGATGATGCCCAAGGTCACCCCGACCTCGACCCCAGACCCGGGGGTGGTTTCGACCACGTTCAGGGAGGTAGGGGGTAGTTTTTCGAAAAAAAAAAAACAAAATCGGCCGCTACGTAACCTAGGAGTATAGAGGTAGTTTCGGATGATGCGGGCCGACGTGCTGACCCTGACCGTAGCTTTGGGGGTGGTTTCGACCACGTCTAGAGGGGTGGGGGGTAGTTTTTCGAAAAAATTTTTATTTTAACCTAACTCGGCCGCTACGTAACCTAGGACTATAGGGGTAGTTTTGGATGTTGCAGAGGCCTGACGCTGACCCTCACCCAACCCTAAGGGCGGTTTTGACCATGCCTAGAGGGGTGGTAAATGGAAAAAACTAATTCCAACTAGCTAACCTAAGCTAGCCAAAATGGATCAAACCTAACCTAACCTACGTGAAGGGGGTGACCACGGCTACGTTCAGGACCAACACCGGGGGTAGCTCTGGGGGTGGATTGGGGGTGGGGGGGTAGTTTTCGAAAAAATTTTGGAAAAACGTTTCGTGACCGATAGGGTGTGTCTAGAGTGCATTATCGCGTCGGTAGGGGTAGTTTCACCTAGGGGTAGTTTTTACAAAAAATATGAAATTGCCGAAAATCGATCGGTTGGATCAACAGACAGTACGGGATACGTGCAGAGGCTCTTTTGGACCGTTGCGGGGGTGGTTTACCTAGGGGTAGTTTTTACAAAAAATACGAAATTGCCAAAAACCGATCGGTTGGATCAAACGGGATATGTCTAGAGTCCATTATGGACGACTGTGGGGGTGGTTTAACCTGATTTCAGATTGCCAAAATTGATTGGTGACCTAGGTAAAAGTCACCACCGAACCCGCGCTTGAGGTAACACCGCCTAAGAGCGGGTAAAGCTAACACGGAGCACGGTCTCGGTTAAGGCCAATCCAAGCCTAGCCACCCGGCAGCTAGGCCTTAGGTAAAGCTAACACGGAGCTAGCCCTCGGGTAAAGACATCTCTTAGGTAAAGTAACCCTGGAATAGCTTGGGTGGTGGGGGTAACTTTTGGAAAGATTTAATGGTTATCTGATGACGTATCAACGCCCGAGCGACTCCAGGTAAGTAGTAGGCTCACCCTAACTATAGTGGTCTACCCCTAAATGATTTGGGTGATGAGGGGCCCTGGGGTATATGATTGGCAAACTCAAATTTGTCTATCCTACTAAATTAATAAACAATGCAGTCAGCCTATAAGTAAAGCTACATAAGAGCAGGGCTAGGACGGTTGCTATATCAACTACCAAGAGAAATACCTCCACCAAGTCTTAGGTAAAGCTATCTGTGGAGCAAGGCCACAGGTAAAACCATCCCTTATGCCAAACCATAGGTAAAGCCATCCAGGTGTCGGACCTTCGGTAAATTCACACCAGGAGTCGGGCTTGAGGTAAAGCCGCCTAGGAGCCAGGCCTTAGGTAAAGCTACCACTGAGGCAGACCTTCGGTAAAGTAACCGCGGAGTTGGGCTTGAGGTAAAGCCAGCCAGGCCCTAGGCAAAGCTACCATTGAGGCAGACCATCGGTAAAGCTACCATGGAGTAGGGGCCTAGGTAAAGCTACCATGGAGTTAGACCATAGGTAAAGCAAACACGGAGCAAGGACTCAGGTAAAAGCTATCTCGAAGCCAGCCGATAGGTAAAGTAACCCTGGATTTCGGTTAGATCAAACGACCAACGACCTACATAGAGTTCAAATAGTCAACAAGTTGAATCGGCCAATCACAACGCAGGGGCCCGGTAGGCCTACGTAAACGGTCAATGTAAGACGAGAAGGCCTATATAACGTGTTAAACCAATATATATATGACAGCCCACATAATGTGTTAAACAAATATGCAAGCCTACATACATACTATGCTAGGCCGACATACTATGTCGGTAAATCACCGGCCAAAGCCTATATGAACTGAGATAGTTTCACCTCATATATCAGGCAGAACCACGGGCAGGCAACCGTATAATATGGGGAGTACTATAAGGTATAGCTAAACCAATATATACGATAGCCCACATAATGTGTTAAACAAATACGCAAGCCTGCATACATACTATGCTAGGCCTACATACATGAATCCCTAAATGCGCCTACTATGTCGGTAAATCACTGGCCACAGCCTATATGAACAGAGATAGTTTCACCTCATATATCAGGTAGAACCTGGCAATCGTATAATATGGGAAGTACTATAAGGTACATCTACCAATGCATAACCTATCAAGCCCGTGATGGTCAACAAATATTACAATATAATTTAAAAAATTTACGCAACCCATATACATACAGTGCTAAACCAACATTCAGGCATATATACTATGTTAAACCAGCATGCAATATAATCTACATAGCCATAACGGTGTTAAACCAATATGCAGGTTAACCTATATACATCCTGTATTAGGCAAATATCCCCGTTACCCGCATAGGCCTATGTTAAGCCAGGATGAATGATAGCTTATATAGTGTGTTAAACAAATATGCTTGTAAACCTACATAAATAATATGCTAAGCCTACATACTGTGCTAAACAGATATGCGTGTAAACCTACATAAATACCATGCTAACCAGCATGGATGCTATCCTACATAAGCTTATATACTATGTTAAACCAGCACGCAATATACTCTAAATAGCCATATATATGCTGTTAAACAAATATGCGTGTAAACCCACATAAATACGCCAAGCCAATATCCATGCTATCATAGATAGGCGTATATACTATGTTAGGCCTACATACAGCGTTAAACAAACATGTTTGCAAGCTTGCACACATATTATGCTAAGAAGACATGGGCCTGAACACATTATATCCAGTGCATAGTTTAGCTAACGGATATCACACACTATCCTACAAGTGGCCCACAAATTACCACATAATACCTGATACATAGCCTGGCTAATCATTAACACATAGTATTCCCCAACACATAATATCCGGTGCATAGCCTCGCTAAATAAGCATAAACTCCCCAAAATTGGCTTATCAATTATGTATGGTCTAGATATAGTCACACATGTCATATCAAAAGTCAGCTGGAAAGAAACACTAGCCTGGTATATACTATGTTAAACCAGCATGCAATATACTCTAAATAGCCATATATACGCTGTTAAACAAATATGCGTGTAAACCTGCATAAATACTACGCCAAGCCAATATCCATGCTATCATAGATAGGCGTATATACTATGTTAGGCCCACATACTGCGTTAAACAAACATGTGTGTAAGCCTGCATGCATATTATGCTAAATCGACAAGGGCCAACAAATTATATCCAATGCACAGTTTAGCTAAAGGGCTATCACACACTATCCTACAAATTACCACATAATACCTGATCAATAACATATAGTATCCGATGCATAGCCTGACGAAGGGTTAACATATAGTATCCGATAAGTAGCCTGAGTAGGCCCCAACACATAATATCCGGTGCATAGCCTAGCTAAATAAGCATAAACTCCCCAAAATCGGCATATCAATTATGTATGGTCTAGATTTAGTCACACACGTCATTTCAAAAGCTGGAAAGAAACACTAGCCTGGCTAATCATTAACACATAGTAGGCCTCAACACATAATCTCCAGTGCATAGCCAGGCTAATGTTCATCATGTATAGCTTGAGTATGGTTTATCCAAAGCATAGCTTGACTATGATTATCACATGAGTAGGTTGATTACAAACTAACACATAATAATCATTGCATAGTCTGGCTAATGGTTATTAAATAGTACCTGTTGCATAGCTAGGCTAATGATCAACACATAGTACCCGATGCATAGTCTGACTAGGGTAAACACATAGTATCCGAACCATAGATTGACTAATGGTTAACACATGGTATCCAAAGCATAGCTAGGCTAGTGAATAACTAATGGGTAGCACATAGTAGCCGATGCTGAGCCTGGCTATGGAATATCACATATTATCTGATGTGTAGCCTGACTAATGGTTAACACAGCCAATGCATAGCTAGGCTAATGATTAACATAAAGTATCCAATGCATGGCTTGGGTAATGTATATAGTTAGCCTACATTCTGTGTTATCTGTGTAAACCCACATACTATGCTAAGCTGGTTATCCATAGACACAAATCTATGGTGATGCAAGAGTAACCAGCACCCTGACAACAGATACCTAGCATGATCATAGCCTACATTGCCTGATAACAGATACCTAGCCTGACCATAGCCTACATAGCTAGACAAAAGATACATAACTAGACAATAGATACCTAGCCTGACAACAGACACCAATCCTGGAATCAAATACATAGCACGACAAACGATGCATAGCCCGACAAGGGCTAGCACATAGTATCCGAGGTATAGAATGACTAACGGTTAACACATGGTATCCAAAGCATAACTAGGCTAGTGAATAACTAATGGTTAGTTTGACTATGGTTAACACACACAGTGTCCGATGCATAGCTTAGCTAATGGATAACACATAGTAACCTATGCTTAGCCTGACTAGGACTAACACATAGTACCCGATGAATGGCTCGACTAAGGCCAACACACAGTATCCGATGCACAACTTAGGATCGAATATGACGTCATCCAAGGCGGAGATGGTGGCTATGTTGATACCGTGATGGCCAGTGTAGGCTAGATCAAATAACCAGCGTTTCAACCAAACTACTGTCTTACGCTAAGTTTAACCAACCAACATACGCGAAGTTCAAACGAACAACATTTACACCAAGCTCAAATAGGCCGTGGCTGGTGAAGGCCAGATCAGCTAATCAACGCTGAAAAACTTACGCTAATCAACCAACATCCACACCGAGGTCAATTGGTTAGTGAAGGCACCAACAAAAGCCTTAGGCCTTAGACAGTATATAGCTATGCCAAAATATCTATGCAGAAACCGTCAAGGCCTTTACACATATTGTCTAGGTATGTTCTCCATCAAACCGAGACTTTAGACACCATCTCTGTAAAACAGCTAACAAATTATACTCTACCATAATAGGTATGTCAAAACTGTTACCGACTCATAATCTAAGACAGTGGTTACGTAACGCCCTTTATCAATTTAAGACCTTAAGAGATATCTTCGTAAAGACAGCTACCAATCCATACTATATCACAATAGTTACGTTAGAGCTACCGATGCTCACCCTACCATAATAGCTACGTACAGAAGGTTAATATTGTATAACCTATCACAAGACTTATGTAAAAACAGCTAGGCATAACCTGTCACACAATAACTGCGTAAAGGCAGCTAACAAGGCCTACCCCATTGAAATAGCTACGAAAAGATAACATCCAATACATACCCTATCATATTAGCTATTTAAAGACAATAAATGCGTAAAGGCAGCTAACAATGCCTACCCCAGTAAAATAGCTACGAAAAGATAACAACCAATACATAACTTATCATAATAGCTATGTAAAGACAGCTAAAGATGCATAACCTAACTCAGTAACGATTGCTATTAAATAATGAACCATTACACTAGCCACGTAAAGACAGCCACCAACATCACAATAGCTACGTAAAAACAGTTATCGACCCGTGACCAAGATAATACTTACGTAAGATCTATATCAGTGCTAAGACAATAGCTCCGTAAGGAAAACCTACCACCTCATGAATTACGACACCAGCAAGGTGTGGACGGCTACCAATACATTACTTATCACAGCTACCAACACATAACTCGTCACACTAGCTAAGTAAATAGCGCTACGATTGAATAGCCTATCACACAGGCTAATTGACGGTCACTAACTAAACCATCACAATATCTCTGTACAAGGCAGATGGCGTGATGATCCTCATCTTTATCGCACACCTAACAGTAGGTTAGGTTAGAAGCACTCTGGCTAGCTTAGGTTAGTGGGTTGAAAAACTACCCCTCTAGACGTGGTTGAACACCCAACAGTAGGTTAGGTTAGAAGCACTCTGGCTAGCTTAGGTTAGTGGGTTGAAAATAATTTTTTCTAAAAACTACCCCTCTAGACGTGGTTGAACCCTCCCCCAAGGCTACGATCAAGGTCACATCGACCGCCTGCATCATCCAAAACCACCCCTAACTTCTACAACCACAGATCAGTGATGCCCGTGATGGAGATACGACCAATCTTTGAAAGTTAGGGGTGGTTTTGGATGATGCAGGCGGTCGATGTGACCTTGATCGTAGCCTTGGGGGAGGGTTCAACCACGTCTAGAGGGGTAGTTTTTAGAAAAAATTATTTTCAACCCACTAACCTAAGCTAGCCAGAGTGCTTCTAACCTAACCTACTGTTGGGTGTTCAACCACGTCTAGAGGGGTAGTTTTTCAACCCACTAACCTAAGCTAGCCAGAGTGCTTCTAACCTAACCTACTGTTAGGTGTGCGATAAAGATGAGGATCATCACGCCATCTGCCTTGTACAGAGATATTGTGATGGTTTAGTTAGTGACCGTCAATTAGCCTGTGTGATAGGCTATTCAATCGTAGCGCTATTTACTTAGCTAGTGTGACGAGTTATGTGTTGGTAGCTGTGATAAGTAATGTATTGGTAGCCGTCCACACCTTGCTGGTGTCGTAATTCATGAGGTGGTAGGTTTTCCTTACGGAGCTATTGTCTTAGCACTGATATAGATCTTACGTAAGTATTATCTTGGTCACGGGTCGATAACTGTTTTTACGTAGCTATTGTGATGTTGGTGGCTGTCTTTACGTGGCTAGTGTAATGGTTCATTATTTAATAGCAATCGTTACTGAGTTAGGTTATGCATCTTTAGCTGTCTTTACATAGCTATTATGATAAGTTATGTATTGGTTGTTATCTTTTCGTAGCTATTTTACTGGGGTAGGCATTGTTAGCTGCCTTTACGCATTTATTGTCTTTAAATAGCTAATATGATAGGGTATGTATTGGATGTTATCTTTTCGTAGCTATTTCAATGGGGTAGGCCTTGTTAGCTGCCTTTACGCAGTTATTGTGTGACAGGTTATGCCTAGCTGTTTTTACATAAGTCTTGTGATAGGTTATACAATATTAACCTTCTGTACGTAGCTATTATGGTAGGGTGAGCATCGGTAGCTCTAACGTAACTATTGTGATATAGTATGGATTGGTAGCTGTCTTTACGAAGATATCTCTTAAGGTCTTAAATTGATAAAGGGCGTTACGTAACCACTGTCTTAGATTATGAGTCGGTAACAGTTTTGACATACCTATTGTGGTAGAGTATAATTTGTTAGCTGTTTTACAGAGATGGTGTCTAAAGTCTCGGTTTGATGGAGAACATACCTGGACAATATGTGTAATGGCCTTGACGGTTTCTGCATAGCTATTTTGGTATGCGTTGATAGCTATAATTATGTCTAAGGCTTAAAGCTTTTGCCAGTGCCTTCGCTAACCAATTGACCTCGGTGTGGATGTTGGTTGATTAGCGTAAGTTTTTCAGCGTTGAATAGCTGATACGTTGATCTGGGTATAGCCGCTATAGCCTATTTGAGCTTGGTGTAAATGTTGTTCGTTTGAACTTCGCGTATGTTGGTTGGTTGGTTAAACTTAGCGTAAGACAGTAGTTTGATTGAAACGCTGGTTATTTGATCTAGCCTACACTGGCCATCACGGTATCAACATAGCCACCATCTCCGCCCTGGATGACGTCATATTCGATCCTAAGTTGTGCATCGGATACTGTGTGTTGGCCTTAGTCGAGCCATTCATCGGGTACTATGTGTTAGCCCTAGTCAGGCTAGGCATAGGTTACTATGTGTTATCCATTAGCTAAGCTATGCATCGGACACTGTGTGTGTTAACCATAGTCAAACTAACCATTAGTTATTCACTAGCCTAGTTATGCTTTGGATACCATGTGTTAGCCGTTAGTCATTCTATACCTCGGATACTATGTGCTAGCCCTTGTCGGGCTATGCATCGTTTGTCGTGCTATGTATTTGATTCCAGGATTGGTGTCTGTTGTCAGGCTAGGTATCTATTGTCTAGTTATGTATCTTTTGTCTAGCTATGTAGGCTATGGTCAGGCTAGGTATCTGTTATCAGGCAATGTAGGCTATGATCATGCTAGGTATCTGTTGTCAGGGTGCTGGTTACTCTTGCATCACCATAGATTTGTGTCTATGGATAACCAGCTTAGCATAGTATGTGGGTTTACACAGATAACACAGAATGTAGGCTAACTATATACATTACCCAAGCCATGCATTGGATACTTTATGTTAATCATTAGCCTAGCTATGCATTGGCTGTGTTAACCATTAGTCAGGCTACACATCAGATAATATGTGATATTCCATAGCCAGGCTCAGCATCGGCTACTATGTGCTACCCATTAGTTATTCACTAGCCTAGCTATGCTTTGGATACCATGTGTTAACCATTAGTCAATCTATGGTTCGGATACTATGTGTTTACCCTAGTCAGACTATGCATCGGGTACTATGTGTTGATCATTAGCCTAGCTATGCAACAGGTACTATTTAATAACCATTAGCCAGACTATGCAATGATTATTATGTGTTAGTTTGTAATCAACCTACTCATGTGATAATCATAGTCAAGCTATGCTTTGGATAAACCATACTCAAGCTATACATGATGAACATTAGCCTGGCTATGCACTGGAGATTATGTGTTGAGGCCTACTATGTGTTAATGATTAGCCAGGCTAGTGTTTCTTTCCAGCTTTTGAAATGACGTGTGTGACTAAATCTAGACCATACATAATTGATATGCCGATTTTGGGGAGTTTATGCTTATTTAGCTAGGCTATGCACCGGATATTATGTGTTGGGGCCTACTCAGGCTACTTATCGGATACTATATGTTAACCCTTCGTCAGGCTATGCATCGGATACTATATGTTATTGATCAGGTATTATGTGGTAATTTGTAGGATAGTGTGTGATAGCCCTTTAGCTAAACTGTGCATTGGATATAATTTGTTGGCCCTTGTCGATTTAGCATAATATGCATGCAGGCTTACACACATGTTTGTTTAACGCAGTATGTGGGCCTAACATAGTATATACGCCTATCTATGATAGCATGGATATTGGCTTGGCGTAGTATTTATGCAGGTTTACACGCATATTTGTTTAACAGCGTATATATGGCTATTTAGAGTATATTGCATGCTGGTTTAACATAGTATATACCAGGCTAGTGTTTCTTTCCAGCTGACTTTTGATATGACATGTGTGACTATATCTAGACCATACATAATTGATAAGCCAATTTTGGGGAGTTTATGCTTATTTAGCGAGGCTATGCACCGGATATTATGTGTTGGGGAATACTATGTGTTAATGATTAGCCAGGCTATGTATCAGGTATTATGTGGTAATTTGTGGGCCACTTGTAGGATAGTGTGTGATATCCGTTAGCTAAACTATGCACTGGATATAATGTGTTCAGGCCCATGTCTTCTTAGCATAATATGTGTGCAAGCTTGCAAACATGTTTGTTTAACGCTGTATGTAGGCCTAACATAGTATATACGCCTATCTATGATAGCATGGATATTGGCTTGGCGTATTTATGTGGGTTTACACGCATATTTGTTTAACAGCATATATATGGCTATTTAGAGTATATTGCGTGCTGGTTTAACATAGTATATAAGCTTATGTAGGATAGCATCCATGCTGGTTAGCATGGTATTTATGTAGGTTTACACGCATATCTGTTTAGCACAGTATGTAGGCTTAGCATATTATTTATGTAGGTTTACAAGCATATTTGTTTAACACACTATATAAGCTATCATTCATCCTGGCTTAACATAGGCCTATGCGGGTAACGGGGATATTTGCCTAATACAGGATGTATATAGGTTAACCTGCATATTGGTTTAACACCGTTATGGCTATGTAGATTATATTGCATGCTGGTTTAACATAGTATATATGCCTGAATGTTGGTTTAGCACTGTATGTATATGGGTTGCGTAAATTTTTTAAATTATATTGTAATATTTGTTGACCATCACGGGCTTGATAGGTTATGCATTGGTAGATGTACCTTATAGTACTTCCCATATTATACGATTGCCAGGTTCTACCTGATATATGAGGTGAAACTATCTCTGTTCATATAGGCTGTGGCCAGTGATTTACCGACATAGTAGGCGCATTTAGGGATTCATGTATGTAGGCCTAGCATAGTATGTATGCAGGCTTGCGTATTTGTTTAACACATTATGTGGGCTATCGTATATATTGGTTTAGCTATACCTTATAGTACTCCCCATATTATACGGTTGCCTGCCCGTGGTTCTGCCTGATATATGAGGTGAAACTATCTCAGTTCATATAGGCTTTGGCCGGTGATTTACCGACATAGTATGTCGGCCTAGCATAGTATGTATGTAGGCTTGCATATTTGTTTAACACATTATGTGGGCTGTCATATATATATTGGTTTAACACGTTATATAGGCCTTCTCGTCTTACATTGACCGTTTACGTAGGCCTACCGGGCCCCTGCGTTGTGATTGGCCGATTCAACTTGTTGACTATTTGAACTCTATGTAGGTCGTTGGTCGTTTGATCTAACCGAAATCCAGGGTTACTTTACCTATCGGCTGGCTTCGAGATAGCTTTTACCTGAGTCCTTGCTCCGTGTTTGCTTTACCTATGGTCTAACTCCATGGTAGCTTTACCTAGGCCCCTACTCCATGGTAGCTTTACCGATGGTCTGCCTCAATGGTAGCTTTGCCTAGGGCCTGGCTGGCTTTACCTCAAGCCCAACTCCGCGGTTACTTTACCGAAGGTCTGCCTCAGTGGTAGCTTTACCTAAGGCCTGGCTCCTAGGCGGCTTTACCTCAAGCCCGACTCCTGGTGTGAATTTACCGAAGGTCCGACACCTGGATGGCTTTACCTATGGTTTGGCATAAGGGATGGTTTTACCTGTGGCCTTGCTCCACAGATAGCTTTACCTAAGACTTGGTGGAGGTATTTCTCTTGGTAGTTGATATAGCAACCGTCCTAGCCCTGCTCTTATGTAGCTTTACTTATAGGCTGACTGCATTGTTTATTAATTTAGTAGGATAGACAAATTTGAGTTTGCCAATCATATACCCCAGGGCCCCTCATCACCCAAATCATTTAGGGGTAGACCACTATAGTTAGGGTGAGCCTACTACTTACCTGGAGTCGCTCGGGCGTTGATACGTCATCAGATAACCATTAAATCTTTCCAAAAGTTACCCCCACCACCCAAGCTATTCCAGGGTTACTTTACCTAAGAGATGTCTTTACCCGAGGGCTAGCTCCGTGTTAGCTTTACCTAAGGCCTAGCTGCCGGGTGGCTAGGCTTGGATTGGCCTTAACCGAGACCGTGCTCCGTGTTAGCTTTACCCGCTCTTAGGCGGTGTTACCTCAAGCGCGGGTTCGGTGGTGACTTTTACCTAGGTCACCAATCAATTTTGGCAATCTGAAATCAGGTTAAACCACCCCCACAGTCGTCCATAATGGACTCTAGACATATCCCGTTTGATCCAACCGATCGGTTTTTGGCAATTTCGTATTTTTTGTAAAAACTACCCCTAGGTAAACCACCCCCGCAACGGTCCAAAAGAGCCTCTGCACGTATCCCGTACTGTCTGTTGATCCAACCGATCGATTTTCGGCAATTTCATATTTTTTGTAAAAACTACCCCTAGGTGAAACTACCCCTACCGACGCGATAATGCACTCTAGACACACCCTATCGGTCACGAAACGTTTTTCCAAAATTTTTTCGAAAACTACCCCCCCACCCCCAATCCACCCCCAGAGCTACCCCCGGTGTTGGTCCTGAACGTAGCCGTGGTCACCCCCTTCACGTAGGTTAGGTTAGGTTTGATCCATTTTGGCTAGCTTAGGTTAGCTAGTTGGAATTAGTTTTTTCCATTTACCACCCCTCTAGGCATGGTCAAAACCGCCCTTAGGGTTGGGTGAGGGTCAGCGTCAGGCCTCTGCAACATCCAAAACTACCCCTATAGTCCTAGGTTACGTAGCGGCCGAGTTAGGTTAAAATAAAAATTTTTTCGAAAAACTACCCCCCACCCCTCTAGACGTGGTCGAAACCACCCCCAAAGCTACGGTCAGGGTCAGCACGTCGGCCCGCATCATCCGAAACTACCTCTATACTCCTAGGTTACGTAGCGGCCGATTTTGTTTTTTTTTTTTCGAAAAACTACCCCCTACCTCCCTGAACGTGGTCGAAACCACCCCCGGGTCTGGGGTCGAGGTCGGGGTGACCTTGGGCATCATCCAAAACTACCCCTATAGTCCTAGGTTACGTAGCGGCCGAGTTTAGGGGTGGCTGTGCCCAGGTGTCACAACTCCTACTATATAGCAATGGTCTTGTGGCCCAGTGATCGCAATAATAGTGTCATTGTATGAGATATATATAGCAGTGGTCTTGTGGTCCAGTGATCGCAATAATAGTGTCATTGTATGAGATATATATAGCAGTGGTCTTGTGGCCCAGTGATCGCAATAATAGTGTCATTGTATGAGATATATATAGCAATGGTCTTGTGGCCCAGTGATCGCAATAATAGTGTCATTGTATGAGATATATATAGCAATGGTCTTGTGGCCCAGTGATCGCAATAATAGTGTCATTGTATGAGATATATATAGCAGTGGTCTTGTGGCCCAGTGATCGCAATAATAGTGTCATTGTATGAGATATATATAGCAGTGGTCTTGTGGCCCAGTGATCGCAATAATAGTGTCATTGTATGAGATATATATAGCAGTGGTCTTGTGGCCCAGTGATCGCAATAATAGTGTCATTGTATGAGATATATATAGCAGTGGTCTTGAGGCCCAGTGATCGCAATAATAGTGTCATTGTATGAGATATATATAGCAATGGTCTTGTGGCCCAGTGATCGCAATAATAGTGTCATTGTATGAGATATATATAGCAATGGTCTTGTGGCCCAGTGATCGCAATAATAGTGTCATTGTATGAGATATATATAGCAATGGTCTTGTGGTCTAGTGATCGCAATAATAGTGTCATTGTATGAGATATATATAGCAGTGGTCTTGTGGCCCAGTGATCGCAATAATAGTGTCATTGTATGAGATATATATAGCAGTGATCTTGTGGCCCAGTGATCGCAATAATAGTGTCATTGTATGAGATATATATAGCAATGGTCTTGTGGTCTAGTGATCGCAATAATAGTGTCATTGTATGAGATATATATAGCAATGGTCTTGTGGTCTAGTGATCGCAATAATAGTGTCATTGTATGAGATATATATAGCAATGGTCTTGTGGTCTAGTGATCGCAATAATAGTGTCATTGTATGAGATATATATAGCAATGGTCTTGTGGTCTAGTGATCGCAATAATAGTGTCATTGTATGAGATATATATAGCAATGGTCTTGTGGCCAGTGATCGCAATAATAGTGTCATTGTATGAGATATATATAGCAATGGTCTTGTGGCCCAGTGATCGCAATAATAGTGTCATTGTATGAGATATATATAGCAATGGTCTTGTGGTCCAGTGATCGCAATAATAGTGTCATTGTATGAGATATATATAGCAGTGGTCTTGTGGCCCAGTGATCGCAATAATAGTGTCATTGTATGAGATATATATAGCAATGGTCTTGTGGCCCAGTGATCGCAATAATAGTGTCATTGTATGAGATATATATAGCAATGGTCTTGTGGCCCAGTGATCGCAATAATAGTGTCATTGTATGAGATATATATAGCAGTGGTCTTGTGGCCCAGTGATCGCAATAATAGTGTCATTGTATGAGATATATATAGCAGTGGTCTTGTGGCCCAGTGATCGCAATAATAGTGTCATTGTATGAGATATATATAGCAGTGGTCTTGTGGCCCAGTGATCGCAATAATAGTGTCATTGTATGAGATATATATAGCAGTGGTCTTGTGGCCCAGTGATCGCAATAATAGTGTCATTGTATGAGATATATATAGCAATGGTCTTGTGGCCCAGTGATCGCAATAATAGTGTCATTGTATGAGATATATATAGCAATGGTCTTGTGGCCCAGTGATCGCAATAATAGTGTCATTGTATGAGATATATATAGCAATGGTCTTGTGGTCTAGTGATCGCAATAATAGTGTCATTGTATGAGATATATATAGCAGTGGTCTTGTGGCCCAGTGATCGCAATAATAGTGTCATTGTATGAGATATATATAGCAGTGATCTTGTGGCCCAGTGATCGCAATAATAGTGTCATTGTATGAGATATATATAGCAATGGTCTTGTGGCCCAGTGATCGCAATAATAGTGTCATTGTATGAGATATATATAGCAATGGTCTTGTGGCCCAGTGATCGCAATAATAGTGTCATTGTATGAGATATATATAGCAATGGTCTTGTGGCCCAGTGATCGCAATAATAGTGTCATTGTATGAGATATATATAGCAATGGTCTTGTGGCCCAGTGATCGCAATAATAGTGTCATTGTATGAGATATATATAGCAATGGTCTTGTGGCCCAGTGATCGCAATAATAGTGTCATTGTATGAGATATATATAGCAATGGTCTTGTGGCCCAGTGATGGCAATAATAGTGTCATTGTATGAGATATATATAGCAGTGGTCTTGTGGTCTAGTGATCGCAATAATAGTGTCATTGTATGAGATATATATAGCAGTGGTCTTGTGGCCCAGTGATCGCAATAATAGTGTCATTGTATGAGATATATATAGCAGTGGTCTTGTGGCCCAGTGATCGCAATAATAGTGTCATTGTATGAGATATATATAGCAATGGTCTTGTGGCCCAGTGATCGCAATAATAGTGTCATTGTATGAGATATATATAGCAATGGTCTTGTGGCCCAGTGATCGCAATAATAGTGTCATTGTATGAGATATATATAGCAATGGTCTTGTGGCCCAGTGATCGCAATAATAGTGTCATTGTATGAGATATATATAGCAGTGGTCTTGTGGTCCAGTGTTCGCAATAATAGTGTCATTGTATGAGATATATATAGCAGTGGTCTTGTGGCCCAGTGATCGCAATAATAGTGTCATTGTATGAGATATATATAGCAATGGTCTTGTGGCCCAGTGATCGCAATAATAGTGTCATTGTATGAGATATATATAGCAATGGTCTTGTGGTCCAGTGTTCGCAATAATAGTGTCATTGTATGAGATATATATAGCAATGGTCTTGTGGCCCAGTGATCGCAATAATAGTGTCATTGTATGAGATATATATAGCCATGGTCTTGTGGCCCAGTGATCGCAATAATAGTGTCATTGTATGAGATATATATAGCAATGGTCTTGTGGCCCAGTGATCGCAATAATAGTGTCATTGTATGAGATATATATAGCAATGGTCTTGTGGTCTAGTGATCGCAATAATAGTGTCATTGTATGAGATATATATAGCAGTGGTCTTGTGGCCCAGTGATCGCAATAATAGTGTCATTGTATGAGATATATATAGCAATGGTCTTGTGGTCTAGTGATCGCAATAATAGTGTCATTGTATGAGATATATATAGCAATGGTCTTGTGGTCTAGTGATCGCAATAATAGTGTCATTGTATGAGATATATATAGCAATGGTCTTGTGGCCAGTGATCGCAATAATAGTGTCATTGTATGAGATATATATAGCAATCGTCTTGTGGTCTAGTGATCGCAATAATAGTGTCATTGTATGAGATATATATAGCAATGGTCTTGTGGCCCAGTGATCGCAATAATAGTGTCATTGTATGAGATATATATAGCAATGGTCTTGTGGCCCAGTGATCGCAATAATAGTGTCATTGTATGAGATATATATAGCAATGGTCTTGTGGCCCAGTGATCGCAATAATAGTGTCATTGTATGAGATATATATAGCAGTGGTCTTGTGGTCCAGTGTTCGCAATAATAGTGTCATTGTATGAGATATATATAGCAGTGGTCTTGTGGTCCAGTGTTCGCAATAATAGTGTCATTGTATGAGATATATATAGCAATGGTCTTGTGGCCCAGTGATCGCAATAATAGTGTCATTGTATGAGATATATATAGCAGTGGTCTTGTGGTCCAGTGTTCGCAATAATAGTGTCATTGTATGAGATATACATAGCAGTGGTCTTGTGGTCCAGTGTTCGCAATAATAGTGTCATTGTATGAGATATATATAGCAATGGTCTTGTGGCCCAGTGATCGCAATAATAGTGTCATTGTATGAGATATTTATAGCAATGGTCTTGTGGCCCAGTGATCGCAATAATAGTGTCATTGTATGAGATATATATAGCAATGGTCTTGTGGTCTAGTGATCGCAATAATAGTGTCATTGTATGAGATATATATAGCAGTGGTCTTGTGGCCCAGTGATCGCAATAATAGTGTCATTGTATGAGATATATATAGCAGTGGTCTTGTGGCCCAGTGATAGCAATAATAGTGTCATTGTATGAGATATATATAGCAATGGTCTTGTGGCCCAGTGATCGCAATAATAGTGTCATTGTATGAGATATATATAGCAATGGTCTTGTGGCCCAGTGATCGCAATAATAGTGTCATTGTATGAGATATATATAGCAGTGGTCTTGTGGCCCAGTGATAGCAATAATAGTGTCATTGTATGAGATATATATAGCAGTGGTCTTGTGGCCCAGTGATCGCAATAATAGTATCATTGTATGAGATATATATAGCAATGGTCTTGTGGCCCAGTGATTGCAATAATAGTGTCATTGTATGAGATATATATAGCAATGGTCTTGTGGCCCAGTGATCGCAATAATAGTGTCATTGTATGAGATATATATAGCAGTGGTCTTGTGGCCCAGTGATCGCAATAATAGTGTCATTGTATGAGATATATATAGCAGTGGTCTTGTGGCCCAGTGATCGCAATAATAGTGTCATTGTATGAGATATATATAGCAATGGTCTTGTGGCCCAGTGATCGCAATAATAGTGTCATTGTATGAGATATATATAGCAGTGGTCTTGTGGTCCAGTGATCGCAATAATAGTGTCATTGTATGAGATATATATAGCAGTGGTCTTGTGGCCCAGTGATCGCAATAATAGTGTCATTGTATGAGATATATATAGCAATGGTCTTGTGGCCCAGTGATCGCAATAATAGTGTCATTGTATGAGATATATATAGCAATGGTCTTGTGGCCCAGTGATCGCAATAATAGTGTCATTGTATGAGATATATATAGCAGTGGTCTTGTGGCCCAGTGATCGCAATAATAGTGTCATTGTATGAGATATATATAGCAGTGGTCTTGTGGCCCAGTGATCGCAATAATAGTGTCATTGTATGAGATATATATAGCAGTGGTCTTGTGGCCCAGTGATCGCAATAATAGTGTCATTGTATGAGATATATATAGCAGTGGTCTTGAGGCCCAGTGATCGCAATAATAGTGTCATTGTATGAGATATATATAGCAATGGTCTTGTGGCCCAGTGATCGCAATAATAGTGTCATTGTATGAGATATATATAGCAATGGTCTTGTGGCCCAGTGATCGCAATAATAGTGTCATTGTATGAGATATATATAGCAATGGTCTTGTGGTCTAGTGATCGCAATAATAGTGTCATTGTATGAGATATATATAGCAGTGGTCTTGTGGCCCAGTGATCGCAATAATAGTGTCATTGTATGAGATATATATAGCAGTGATCTTGTGGCCCAGTGATCGCAATAATAGTGTCATTGTATGAGATATATATAGCAATGGTCTTGTGGTCTAGTGATTGCAATAATAGTGTCATTGTATGAGATATATATAGCAATGGTCTTGTGGTCTAGTGATCGCAATAATAGTGTCATTGTATGAGATATATATAGCAATGGTCTTGTGGTCTAGTGATCGCAATAATAGTGTCATTGTATGAGATATATATAGCAATGGTCTTGTGGTCTAGTGATCGCAATAATAGTGTCATTGTATGAGATATATATAGCAATGGTCTTGTGGCCAGTGATCGCAATAATAGTGTCATTGTATGAGATATATATAGCAATGGTCTTGTGGCCCAGTGATCGCAATAATAGTGTCATTGTATGAGATATATATAGCAATGGTCTTGTGGTCCAGTGATCGCAATAATAGTGTCATTGTATGAGATATATATAGCAGTGGTCTTGTGGCCCAGTGATCGCAATAATAGTGTCATTGTATGAGATATATATAGCAATGGTCTTGTGGCCCAGTGATCGCAATAATAGTGTCATTGTATGAGATATATATAGCAATGGTCTTGTGGCCCAGTGATCGCAATAATAGTGTCATTGTATGAGATATATATAGCAGTGGTCTTGTGGCCCAGTGATCGCAATAATAGTGTCATTGTATGAGATATATATAGCAGTGGTCTTGTGGCCCAGTGATCGCAATAATAGTGTCATTGTATGAGATATATATAGCAGTGGTCTTGTGGCCCAGTGATCGCAATAATAGTGTCATTGTATGAGATATATATAGCAGTGGTCTTGTGGCCCAGTGATCGCAATAATAGTGTCATTGTATGAGATATATATAGCAATGGTCTTGTGGCCCAGTGATCGCAATAATAGTGTCATTGTATGAGATATATATAGCAATGGTCTTGTGGCCCAGTGATCGCAATAATAGTGTCATTGTATGAGATATATATAGCAATGGTCTTGTGGTCTAGTGATCGCAATAATAGTGTCATTGTATGAGATATATATAGCAGTGGTCTTGTGGCCCAGTGATCGCAATAATAGTGTCATTGTATGAGATATATATAGCAGTGATCTTGTGGCCCAGTGATCGCAATAATAGTGTCATTGTATGAGATATATATAGCAATGGTCTTGTGGCCCAGTGATCGCAATAATAGTGTCATTGTATGAGATATATATAGCAATGGTCTTGTGGCCCAGTGATCGCAATAATAGTGTCATTGTATGAGATATATATAGCAATGGTCTTGTGGCCCAGTGATCGCAATAATAGTGTCATTGTATGAGATATATATAGCAATGGTCTTGTGGCCCAGTGATCGCAATAATAGTGTCATTGTATGAGATATATATAGCAATGGTCTTGTGGCCCAGTGATCGCAATAATAGTGTCATTGTATGAGATATATATAGCAATGGTCTTGTGGCCCAGTGATGGCAATAATAGTGTCATTGTATGAGATATATATAGCAGTGGTCTTGTGGTCTAGTGATCGCAATAATAGTGTCATTGTATGAGATATATATAGCAGTGGTCTTGTGGCCCAGTGATCGCAATAATAGTGTCATTGTATGAGATATATATAGCAGTGGTCTTGTGGCCCAGTGATCGCAATAATAGTGTCATTGTATGAGATATATATAGCAATGGTCTTGTGGCCCAGTGATCGCAATAATAGTGTCATTGTATGAGATATATATAGCAATGGTCTTGTGGCCCAGTGATCGCAATAATAGTGTCATTGTATGAGATATATATAGCAATGGTCTTGTGGCCCAGTGATCGCAATAATAGTGTCATTGTATGAGATATATATAGCAGTGGTCTTGTGGTCCAGTGTTCGCAATAATAGTGTCATTGTATGAGATATATATAGCAGTGGTCTTGTGGCCCAGTGATCGCAATAATAGTGTCATTGTATGAGATATATATAGCAATGGTCTTGTGGCCCAGTGATCGCAATAATAGTGTCATTGTATGAGATATATATAGCAATGGTCTTGTGGTCCAGTGTTCGCAATAATAGTGTCATTGTATGAGATATATATAGCAATGGTCTTGTGGCCCAGTGATCGCAATAATAGTGTCATTGTATGAGATATATATAGCCATGGTCTTGTGGCCCAGTGATCGCAATAATAGTGTCATTGTATGAGATATATATAGCAATGGTCTTGTGGCCCAGTGATCGCAATAATAGTGTCATTGTATGAGATATATATAGCAATGGTCTTGTGGTCTAGTGATCGCAATAATAGTGTCATTGTATGAGATATATATAGCAGTGGTCTTGTGGCCCAGTGATCGCAATAATAGTGTCATTGTATGAGATATATATAGCAATGGTCTTGTGGTCTAGTGATCGCAATAATAGTGTCATTGTATGAGATATATATAGCAATGGTCTTGTGGTCTAGTGATCGCAATAATAGTGTCATTGTATGAGATATATATAGCAATGGTCTTGTGGCCAGTGATCGCAATAATAGTGTCATTGTATGAGATATATATAGCAATCGTCTTGTGGTCTAGTGATCGCAATAATAGTGTCATTGTATGAGATATATATAGCAATGGTCTTGTGGCCCAGTGATCGCAATAATAGTGTCATTGTATGAGATATATATAGCAATGGTCTTGTGGCCCAGTGATCGCAATAATAGTGTCATTGTATGAGATATATATAGCAATGGTCTTGTGGCCCAGTGATCGCAATAATAGTGTCATTGTATGAGATATATATAGCAGTGGTCTTGTGGTCCAGTGTTCGCAATAATAGTGTCATTGTATGAGATATATATAGCAGTGGTCTTGTGGTCCAGTGTTCGCAATAATAGTGTCATTGTATGAGATATATATAGCAATGGTCTTGTGGCCCAGTGATCGCAATAATAGTGTCATTGTATGAGATATATATAGCAGTGGTCTTGTGGTCCAGTGTTCGCAATAATAGTGTCATTGTATGAGATATACATAGCAGTGGTCTTGTGGTCCAGTGTTCGCAATAATAGTGTCATTGTATGAGATATATATAGCAATGGTCTTGTGGCCCAGTGATCGCAATAATAGTGTCATTGTATGAGATATTTATAGCAATGGTCTTGTGGCCCAGTGATCGCAATAATAGTGTCATTGTATGAGATATATATAGCAATGGTCTTGTGGTCTAGTGATCGCAATAATAGTGTCATTGTATGAGATATATATAGCAGTGGTCTTGTGGCCCAGTGATCGCAATAATAGTGTCATTGTATGAGATATATATAGCAGTGGTCTTGTGGCCCAGTGATAGCAATAATAGTGTCATTGTATGAGATATATATAGCAATGGTCTTGTGGCCCAGTGATCGCAATAATAGTGTCATTGTATGAGATATATATAGCAATGGTCTTGTGGCCCAGTGATCGCAATAATAGTGTCATTGTATGAGATATATATAGCAGTGGTCTTGTGGCCCAGTGATAGCAATAATAGTGTCATTGTATGAGATATATATAGCAGTGGTCTTGTGGCCCAGTGATCGCAATAATAGTATCATTGTATGAGATATATATAGCAATGGTCTTGTGGCCCAGTGATTGCAATAATAGTGTCATTGTATGAGATATATATAGCAATGGTCTTGTGGCCCAGTGATCGCAATAATAGTGTCATTGTATGAGATATATATAGCAGTGGTCTTGTGGCCCAGTGATCGCAATAATAGTGTCATTGTATGAGATATATATAGCAGTGGTCTTGTGGCCCAGTGATCGCAATAATAGTGTCATTGTATGAGATATATATAGCAGTGGTCTAGTGGCCCAGTGATCGCAATAATAGTGTCATTGTATGAGATATATATAGCAATGGTCTTGTGGCCCAGTGATCGCAATAATAGTGTCATTGTATGAGATATATATAGCAGTGGTCTTGTGGTCCAGTGATCGCAATAATAGTGTCATTGTATGAGATATATATAGCAGTGGTCTTGTGGCCCAGTGATCGCAATAATAGTGTCATTGTATGAGATATATATAGCAATGGTCTTGTGGCCCAGTGATCGCAATAATAGTGTCATTGTATGAGATATATATAGCAATGGTCTTGTGGCCCAGTGATCGCAATAATAGTGTCATTGTATGAGATATATATAGCAGTGGTCTTGTGGCCCAGTGATCGCAATAATAGTGTCATTGTATGAGATATATATAGCAGTGGTCTTGTGGCCCAGTGATCGCAATAATAGTGTCATTGTATGAGATATATATAGCAGTGGTCTTGTGGCCCAGTGATCGCAATAATAGTGTCATTGTATGAGATATATATAGCAGTGGTCTTGAGGCCCAGTGATCGCAATAATAGTGTCATTGTATGAGATATATATAGCAATGGTCTTGTGGCCCAGTGATCGCAATAATAGTGTCATTGTATGAGATATATATAGCAATGGTCTTGTGGCCCAGTGATCGCAATAATAGTGTCATTGTATGAGATATATATAGCAATGGTCTTGTGGTCTAGTGATCGCAATAATAGTGTCATTGTATGAGATATATATAGCAGTGGTCTTGTGGCCCAGTGATCGCAATAATAGTGTCATTGTATGAGATATATATAGCAGTGATCTTGTGGCCCAGTGATCGCAATAATAGTGTCATTGTATGAGATATATATAGCAATGGTCTTGTGGTCTAGTGATCGCAATAATAGTGTCATTGTATGAGATATATATAGCAATGGTCTTGTGGTCTAGTGATCGCAATAATAGTGTCATTGTATGAGATATATATAGCAATGGTCTTGTGGTCTAGTGATCGCAATAATAGTGTCATTGTATGAGATATATATAGCAATGGTCTTGTGGTCTAGTGATCGCAATAATAGTGTCATTGTATGAGATATATATAGCAATGGTCTTGTGGCCAGTGATCGCAATAATAGTGTCATTGTATGAGATATATATAGCAATGGTCTTGTGGCCCAGTGATCGCAATAATAGTGTCATTGTATGAGATATATATAGCAATGGTCTTGTGGTCCAGTGATCGCAATAATAGTGTCATTGTATGAGATATATATAGCAGTGGTCTTGTGGCCCAGTGATCGCAATAATAGTGTCATTGTATGAGATATATATAGCAATGGTCTTGTGGCCCAGTGATCGCAATAATAGTGTCATTGTATGAGATATATATAGCAATGGTCTTGTGGCCCAGTGATCGCAATAATAGTGTCATTGTATGAGATATATATAGCAGTGGTCTTGTGGCCCAGTGATCGCAATAATAGTGTCATTGTATGAGATATATATAGCAGTGGTCTTGTGGCCCAGTGATCGCAATAATAGTGTCATTGTATGAGATATATATAGCAGTGGTCTTGTGGCCCAGTGATCGCAATAATAGTGTCATTGTATGAGATATATATAGCAGTGGTCTTGTGGCCCAGTGATCGCAATAATAGTGTCATTGTATGAGATATATATAGCAATGGTCTTGTGGCCCAGTGATCGCAATAATAGTGTCATTGTATGAGATATATATAGCAATGGTCTTGTGGCCCAGTGATCGCAATAATAGTGTCATTGTATGAGATATATATAGCAATGGTCTTGTGGTCTAGTGATCGCAATAATAGTGTCATTGTATGAGATATATATAGCAGTGGTCTTGTGGCCCAGTGATCGCAATAATAGTGTCATTGTATGAGATATATATAGCAGTGATCTTGTGGCCCAGTGATCGCAATAATAGTGTCATTGTATGAGATATATATAGCAATGGTCTTGTGGCCCAGTGATCGCAATAATAGTGTCATTGTATGAGATATATATAGCAATGGTCTTGTGGCCCAGTGATCGCAATAATAGTGTCATTGTATGAGATATATATAGCAATGGTCTTGTGGCCCAGTGATCGCAATAATAGTGTCATTGTATGAGATATATATAGCAATGGTCTTGTGGCCCAGTGATCGCAATAATAGTGTCATTGTATGAGATATATATAGCAATGGTCTTGTGGCCCAGTGATCGCAATAATAGTGTCATTGTATGAGATATATATAGCAATGGTCTTGTGGCCCAGTGATGGCAATAATAGTGTCATTGTATGAGATATATATAGCAGTGGTCTTGTGGTCTAGTGATCGCAATAATAGTGTCATTGTATGAGATATATATAGCAGTGGTCTTGTGGCCCAGTGATCGCAATAATAGTGTCATTGTATGAGATATATATAGCAGTGGTCTTGTGGCCCAGTGATCGCAATAATAGTGTCATTGTATGAGATATATATAGCAATGGTCTTGTGGCCCAGTGATCGCAATAATAGTGTCATTGTATGAGATATATATAGCAATGGTCTTGTGGCCCAGTGATCGCAATAATAGTGTCATTGTATGAGATATATATAGCAATGGTCTTGTGGCCCAGTGATCGCAATAATAGTGTCATTGTATGAGATATATATAGCAGTGGTCTTGTGGTCCAGTGTTCGCAATAATAGTGTCATTGTATGAGATATATATAGCAGTGGTCTTGTGGCCCAGTGATCGCAATAATAGTGTCATTGTATGAGATATATATAGCAATGGTCTTGTGGCCCAGTGATCGCAATAATAGTGTCATTGTATGAGATATATATAGCAATGGTCTTGTGGTCCAGTGTTCGCAATAATAGTGTCATTGTATGAGATATATATAGCAATGGTCTTGTGGCCCAGTGATCGCAATAATAGTGTCATTGTATGAGATATATATAGCCATGGTCTTGTGGCCCAGTGATCGCAATAATAGTGTCATTGTATGAGATATATATAGCAATGGTCTTGTGGCCCAGTGATCGCAATAATAGTGTCATTGTATGAGATATATATAGCAATGGTCTTGTGGTCTAGTGATCGCAATAATAGTGTCATTGTATGAGATATATATAGCAGTGGTCTTGTGGCCCAGTGATCGCAATAATAGTGTCATTGTATGAGATATATATAGCAATGGTCTTGTGGTCTAGTGATCGCAATAATAGTGTCATTGTATGAGATATATATAGCAATGGTCTTGTGGTCTAGTGATCGCAATAATAGTGTCATTGTATGAGATATATATAGCAATGGTCTTGTGGCCAGTGATCGCAATAATAGTGTCATTGTATGAGATATATATAGCAATCGTCTTGTGGTCTAGTGATCGCAATAATAGTGTCATTGTATGAGATATATATAGCAATGGTCTTGTGGCCCAGTGATCGCAATAATAGTGTCATTGTATGAGATATATATAGCAATGGTCTTGTGGCCCAGTGATCGCAATAATAGTGTCATTGTATGAGATATATATAGCAATGGTCTTGTGGCCCAGTGATCGCAATAATAGTGTCATTGTATGAGATATATATAGCAGTGGTCTTGTGGTCCAGTGTTCGCAATAATAGTGTCATTGTATGAGATATATATAGCAGTGGTCTTGTGGTCCAGTGTTCGCAATAATAGTGTCATTGTATGAGATATATATAGCAATGGTCTTGTGGCCCAGTGATCGCAATAATAGTGTCATTGTATGAGATATATATAGCAGTGGTCTTGTGGTCCAGTGTTCGCAATAATAGTGTCATTGTATGAGATATACATAGCAGTGGTCTTGTGGTCCAGTGTTCGCAATAATAGTGTCATTGTATGAGATATATATAGCAATGGTCTTGTGGCCCAGTGATCGCAATAATAGTGTCATTGTATGAGATATTTATAGCAATGGTCTTGTGGCCCAGTGATCGCAATAATAGTGTCATTGTATGAGATATATATAGCAATGGTCTTGTGGTCTAGTGATCGCAATAATAGTGTCATTGTATGAGATATATATAGCAGTGGTCTTGTGGCCCAGTGATCGCAATAATAGTGTCATTGTATGAGATATATATAGCAGTGGTCTTGTGGCCCAGTGATAGCAATAATAGTGTCATTGTATGAGATATATATAGCAATGGTCTTGTGGCCCAGTGATCGCAATAATAGTGTCATTGTATGAGATATATATAGCAATGGTCTTGTGGCCCAGTGATCGCAATAATAGTGTCATTGTATGAGATATATATAGCAGTGGTCTTGTGGCCCAGTGATAGCAATAATAGTGTCATTGTATGAGATATATATAGCAGTGGTCTTGTGGCCCAGTGATCGCAATAATAGTATCATTGTATGAGATATATATAGCAATGGTCTTGTGGCCCAGTGATTGCAATAATAGTGTCATTGTATGAGATATATATAGCAATGGTCTTGTGGCCCAGTGATCGCAATAATAGTGTCATTGTATGAGATATATATAGCAGTGGTCTTGTGGCCCAGTGATCGCAATAATAGTGTCATTGTATGAGATATATATAGCAGTGGTCTTGTGGCCCAGTGATCGCAATAATAGTGTCATTGTATGAGATATATATAGCAGTGGTCTAGTGGCCCAGTGATCGCAATAATAGTGTCATTGTATGAGATATATATAGCAATGGTCTTGTGGCCCAGTGATCGCAATAATAGTGTCATTGTATGAGATATATATAGCAGTGGTCTTGTGGTCCAGTGATCGCAATAATAGTGTCATTGTATGAGATATATATAGCAGTGGTCTTGTGGCCCAGTGATCGCAATAATAGTGTCATTGTATGAGATATATATAGCAATGGTCTTGTGGCCCAGTGATCGCAATAATAGTGTCATTGTATGAGATATATATAGCAATGGTCTTGTGGCCCAGTGATCGCAATAATAGTGTCATTGTATGAGATATATATAGCAGTGGTCTTGTGGCCCAGTGATCGCAATAATAGTGTCATTGTATGAGATATATATAGCAGTGGTCTTGTGGCCCAGTGATCGCAATAATAGTGTCATTGTATGAGATATATATAGCAGTGGTCTTGTGGCCCAGTGATCGCAATAATAGTGTCATTGTATGAGATATATATAGCAGTGGTCTTGAGGCCCAGTGATCGCAATAATAGTGTCATTGTATGAGATATATATAGCAATGGTCTTGTGGCCCAGTGATCGCAATAATAGTGTCATTGTATGAGATATATATAGCAATGGTCTTGTGGCCCAGTGATCGCAATAATAGTGTCATTGTATGAGATATATATAGCAATGGTCTTGTGGTCTAGTGATCGCAATAATAGTGTCATTGTATGAGATATATATAGCAGTGGTCTTGTGGCCCAGTGATCGCAATAATAGTGTCATTGTATGAGATATATATAGCAGTGATCTTGTGGCCCAGTGATCGCAATAATAGTGTCATTGTATGAGATATATATAGCAATGGTCTTGTGGTCTAGTGATCGCAATAATAGTGTCATTGTATGAGATATATATAGCAATGGTCTTGTGGTCTAGTGATCGCAATAATAGTGTCATTGTATGAGATATATATAGCAATGGTCTTGTGGCCAGTGATCGCAATAATAGTGTCATTGTATGAGATATATATAGCAATGGTCTTGTGGCCCAGTGATCGCAATAATAGTGTCATTGTATGAGATATATATAGCAATGGTCTTGTGGTCTAGTGATCGCAATAATAGTGTCATTGTATGAGATATATATAGCAATGGTCTTGTGGTCTAGTGATCGCAATAATAGTGTCATTGTATGAGATATATATAGCAATGGTCTTGTGGCCAGTGATCGCAATAATAGTGTCATTGTATGAGATATATATAGCAATCGTCTTGTGGTCTAGTGATCGCAATAATAGTGTCATTGTATGAGATATATATAGCAATGGTCTTGTGGCCCAGTGATCGCAATAATAGTGTCATTGTATGAGATATATATAGCAATGGTCTTGTGGCCCAGTGATCGCAATAATAGTGTCATTGTATGAGATATATATAGCAATGGTCTTGTGGCCCAGTGATCGCAATAATAGTGTCATTGTATGAGATATATATAGCAGTGGTCTTGTGGTCCAGTGTTCGCAATAATAGTGTCATTGTATGAGATATATATAGCAGTGGTCTTGTGGTCCAGTGTTCGCAATAATAGTGTCATTGTATGAGATATATATAGCAATGGTCTTGTGGCCCAGTGATCGCAATAATAGTGTCATTGTATGAGATATATATAGCAGAGGTCTTGTGGTCCAGTGTTCGCAATAATAGTGTCATTGTATGAGATATACATAGCAGTGGTCTTGTGGTCCAGTGTTCGCAATAATAGTGTCATTGTATGAGATATATATAGCAATGGTCTTGTGGCCCAGTGATCGCAATAATAGTGTCATTGTATGAGATATTTATAGCAATGGTCTTGTGGCCCAGTGATCGCAATAATAGTGTCATTGTATGAGATATATATAGCAATGGTCTTGTGGTCTAGTGATCGCAATAATAGTGTCATTGTATGAGATATATATAGCAGTGGTCTTGTGGCCCAGTGATCGCAATAATAGTGTCATTGTATGAGATATATATAGCAGTGGTCTTGTGGCCCAGTGATAGCAATAATAGTGTCATTGTATGAGATATATATAGCAATGGTCTTGTGGCCCAGTGATCGCAATAATAGTGTCATTGTATGAGATATATATAGCAATGGTCTTGTGGCCCAGTGATCGCAATAATAGTGTCATTGTATGAGATATATATAGCAGTGGTCTTGTGGCCCAGTGATAGCAATAATAGTGTCATTGTATGAGATATATATAGCAGTGGTCTTGTGGCCCAGTGATCGCAATAATAGTATCATTGTATGAGATATATATAGCAATGGTCTTGTGGCCCAGTGATTGCAATAATAGTGTCATTGTATGAGATATATATAGCAATGGTCTTGTGGCCCAGTGATCGCAATAATAGTGTCATTGTATGAGATATATATAGCAGTGGTCTTGTGGCCCAGTGATCGCAATAATAGTGTCATTGTATGAGATATATATAGCAGTGGTCTTGTGGCCCAGTGATCGCAATAATAGTGTCATTGTATGAGATATATATAGCAGTGGTCTAGTGGCCCAGTGATCGCAATAATAGTGTCATTGTATGAGATATATATAGCAATGGTCTTGTGGCCCAGTGATCGCAATAATAGTGTCATTGTATGAGATATATATAGCAGTGGTCTTGTGGTCCAGTGATCGCAATAATAGTGTCATTGTATGAGATATATATAGCAGTGGTCTTGTGGCCCAGTGATCGCAATAATAGTGTCATTGTATGAGATATATATAGCAATGGTCTTGTGGCCCAGTGATCGCAATAATAGTGTCATTGTATGAGATATATATAGCAATGGTCTTGTGGCCCAGTGATCGCAATAATAGTGTCATTGTATGAGATATATATAGCAGTGGTCTTGTGGCCCAGTGATCGCAATAATAGTGTCATTGTATGAGATATATATAGCAGTGGTCTTGTGGCCCAGTGATCGCAATAATAGTGTCATTGTATGAGATATATATAGCAGTGGTCTTGTGGCCCAGTGATCGCAATAATAGTGTCATTGTATGAGATATATATAGCAGTGGTCTTGTGGCCCAGTGATCGCAATAATAGTGTCATTGTATGAGATATATATAGCAATGGTCTTGTGGCCCAGTGATCGCAATAATAGTGTCATTGTATGAGATATATATAGCAATGGTCTTGTGGCCCAGTGATCGCAATAATAGTGTCATTGTATGAGATATATATAGCAATGGTCTTGTGGTCTAGTGATCGCAATAATAGTGTCATTGTATGAGATATATATAGCAGTGGTCTTGTGGCCCAGTGATCGCAATAATAGTGTCATTGTATGAGATATATATAGCAGTGATCTTGTGGCCCAGTGATCGCAATAATAGTGTCATTGTATGAGATATATATAGCAATGGTCTTGTGGCCCAGTGATCGCAATAATAGTGTCATTGTATGAGATATATATAGCAATGGTCTTGTGGCCCAGTGATCGCAATAATAGTGTCATTGTATGAGATATATATAGCAATGGTCTTGTGGCCCAGTGATCGCAATAATAGTGTCATTGTATGAGATATATATAGCAATGGTCTTGTGGCCCAGTGATCGCAATAATAGTGTCATTGTATGAGATATATATAGCAATGGTCTTGTGGCCCAGTGATCGCAATAATAGTGTCATTGTATGAGATATATATAGCAATGGTCTTGTGGCCCAGTGATCGCAATAATAGTGTCATTGTATGAGATATATATAGCAGTGGTCTTGTGGTCTAGTGATCGCAATAATAGTGTCATTGTATGAGATATACATAGCAGTGGTCTTGTGGTCCAGTGTTCGCAATAATAGTGTCATTGTATGAGATATATATAGCAATGGTCTTGTGGCCCAGTGATCGCAATAATAGTGTCATTGTATGAGATATATATAGCAGTGGTCTTGTGGCCCAGTGATAGCAATAATAGTGTCATTGTATGAGATATATATAGCAGTGGTCTTGTGGCCCAGTGATCGCAATAATAGTATCATTGTATGAGATATATATAGCAATGGTCTTGTGGCCCAGTGATTGCAATAATAGTGTCATTGTATGAGATATATATAGCAATGGTCTTGTGGCCCAGTGATCGCAATAATAGTGTCATTGTATGAGATATATATAGCAGTGGTCTTGTGGCCCAGTGATCGCAATAATAGTGTCATTGTATGAGATATATATAGCAGTGGTCTTGTGGCCCAGTGATCGCAATAATAGTGTCATTGTATGAGATATATATAGCAGTGGTCTAGTGGCCCAGTGATCGCAATAATAGTGTCATTGTATGAGATATATATAGCAATGGTCTTGTGGTCTAGTGATCGCAATAATAGTGTCATTGTATGAGATATATATAGCAGTGGTCTTGTGGCCCAGTGATCGCAATAATAGTGTCATTGTATGAGATATATATAGCAGTGGTCTTGTGGCCCAGTGATAGCAATAATAGTGTCATTGTATGAGATATATATAGCAATGGTCTTGTGGCCCAGTGATCGCAATAATAGTGTCATTGTATGAGATATATATAGCAATGGTCTTGTGGCCCAGTGATCGCAATAATAGTGTCATTGTATGAGATATATATAGCAGTGGTCTTGTGGCCCAGTGATAGCAATAATAGTGTCATTGTATGAGATATATATAGCAGTGGTCTTGTGGCCCAGTGATCGCAATAATAGTATCATTGTATGAGATATATATAGCAATGGTCTTGTGGCCCAGTGATTGCAATAATAGTGTCATTGTATGAGATATATATAGCAATGGTCTTGTGGCCCAGTGATCGCAATAATAGTGTCATTGTATGAGATATATATAGCAGTGGTCTTGTGGCCCAGTGATCGCAATAATAGTGTCATTGTATGAGATATATATAGCAGTGGTCTTGTGGCCCAGTGATCGCAATAATAGTGTCATTGTATGAGATATATATAGCAGTGGTCTAGTGGCCCAGTGATCGCAATAATAGTGTCATTGTATGAGATATATATAGCAATGGTCTTGTGGCCCAGTGATCGCAATAATAGTGTCATTGTATGAGATATATATAGCAGTGGTCTTGTGGTCCAGTGATCGCAATAATAGTGTCATTGTATGAGATATATATAGCAGTGGTCTTGTGGCCCAGTGATCGCAATAATAGTGTCATTGTATGAGATATATATAGCAATGGTCTTGTGGCCCAGTGATCGCAATAATAGTGTCATTGTATGAGATATATATAGCAATGGTCTTGTGGCCCAGTGATCGCAATAATAGTGTCATTGTATGAGATATATATAGCAGTGGTCTTGTGGCCCAGTGATCGCAATAATAGTGTCATTGTATGAGATATATATAGCAGTGGTCTTGTGGCCCAGTGATCGCAATAATAGTGTCATTGTATGAGATATATATAGCAGTGGTCTTGTGGCCCAGTGATCGCAATAATAGTGTCATTGTATGAGATATATATAGCAGTGGTCTTGTGGCCCAGTGATCGCAATAATAGTGTCATTGTATGAGATATATATAGCAATGGTCTTGTGGCCCAGTGATCGCAATAATAGTGTCATTGTATGAGATATATATAGCAATGGTCTTGTGGCCCAGTGATCGCAATAATAGTGTCATTGTATGAGATATATATAGCAATGGTCTTGTGGTCTAGTGATCGCAATAATAGTGTCATTGTATGAGATATATATAGCAGTGGTCTTGTGGCCCAGTGATCGCAATAATAGTGTCATTGTATGAGATATATATAGCAGTGATCTTGTGGCCCAGTGATCGCAATAATAGTGTCATTGTATGAGATATATATAGCAATGGTCTTGTGGCCCAGTGATCGCAATAATAGTGTCATTGTATGAGATATATATAGCAATGGTCTTGTGGCCCAGTGATCGCAATAATAGTGTCATTGTATGAGATATATATAGCAATGGTCTTGTGGCCCAGTGATCGCAATAATAGTGTCATTGTATGAGATATATATAGCAATGGTCTTGTGGCCCAGTGATCGCAATAATAGTGTCATTGTATGAGATATATATAGCAATGGTCTTGTGGCCCAGTGATCGCAATAATAGTGTCATTGTATGAGATATATATAGCAATGGTCTTGTGGCCCAGTGATCGCAATAATAGTGTCATTGTATGAGATATATATAGCAGTGGTCTTGTGGTCTAGTGATCGCAATAATAGTGTCATTGTATGAGATATATATAGCAGTGGTCTTGTGGTCCAGTGATCGCAATAATAGTGTCATTGTATGAGATATATATAGCAGTGGTCTTGTGGCCCAGTGATCGCAATAATAGTGTCATTGTATGAGATATACATAGCAGTGGTCTTGTGGTCCAGTGTTCGCAATAATAGTGTCATTGTATGAGATATATATAGCAATGGTCTTGTGGCCCAGTGATCGCAATAATAGTGTCATTGTATGAGATATATATAGCAATGGTCTTGTGGCCCAGTGATCGCAATAATAGTGTCATTGTATTTATATATATAGCAGTGGTCTTGTGGCCCAGTGATCGCAATAATAGTGTCATTGTATGAGATATATATAGCAGTGGTCTTGTGGCCCAGTGATCGCAATAATAGTGTCATTGTATGAGATATATATAGCAATGTTCTTGTGGCCCAGTGATCGCAATAATAGTGTCATTGTATGAGATATATATAGCAGTGGTCTTATGGTCCAGTGTTCGCAATAATAGTGTCATTGTATGAGATATATATATAGCAGTGGTCTTGTGGCCCAGTGTTCGCAATAATAGTGTCATTTTATGAGATGTATTAGCAATGGTCTTGTGGCCCAGTGATCGCAATAATAGTGTCATTGTATGAGGTATATATAGCAATGGTCTTGTGGCCCAGTGATCGCAATAATAGTGTCATTGTATGAGATATATATAGCAATGGTCTTGTGGCCCAGTGATCGCAATAATAGTGTCATTGTATGAGATATATATAGAAATGGTCTTGTGGCCCAGTGATCGCAATAATAGTGTCATTGTATGAGATATATATAGCAATGGTCTTGTGGCCCAGTGATCGCAATAATAGTGTCATTGTATGAGATATATATAGCAGTGGTCTTGTGGCCCAGTGATCGCAATAATAGTGTCATTGTATGAGATATATATAGCAATGGTCTTGTGGTCTAGTGTTCGCAATAATAGTGTCATTGTATGAGATATATATAGCAGTGGTCTTATGGTCCAGTGTTCGCAATAATAGTGTCATTGTATGAGATATATATAGCAGTGGTCTTATGGTCCAGTGTTCGCAATAATAGTGTCATTGTATGAGATGCATATAGCAGTGGTCTTGTGGTTCGGTGTTCGCAATAATAGTGTCATTGTATGAGATATATATAGCAGTGGTCTTATGGTCCAGTGTTCGCAATAATAGTGTCATTGTATGAGATATATATAGCAGTGGTCTTATGGTCCAGTGTTCGCAATAATAGTGTCATTGTATGAGATGCATATAGCAGTGGTCTTGTGGTTCGGTGTTCGCAATAATAGTGTCATTGTATGAGATATATATAGCAGTGGTCTTATGGTCCAGTGTTCGCAATAATAGTGTCATTGTATGAGATGCTTATAGCAGTGGTCTTGTGGCCCAGTGATCGCAATAATAGTGTCATTGTATGAGATATATATAGCAGTGGTCTTATGGTCCAGTGTTCGCAATAATAGTGTCATTGTATGAGATATATATAGCAGTGGTCTTATGGTCCAGTGTTCGCAATAATAGTGTCATTGTATGAGATATATATAGCAGTGGTCTTATGGTCCAGTGTTCGCAATAATAGTGTCATTGTATGAGATGCATATAGCAGTGGTCTTGTGGTTCGGTGTTCGCAATAATAGTGTCATTGTATGAGATATATATAGCAGTGGTTTTATGGTCCAGTGTTCGCAATAATAGTGTCATTGTATGAGATGCATATAGCAGTGGTCTTGTGGTTCGGTGTTTGCAATAATAGTGTCATTGTATGAGATATATAAAGCAGTGGTCTTGTGGTGTGATATTTTTGTACACACAAACAACATGGTTGCACCACTGTGATGAAGAAGGACAAGGTACGAAACGGGAGAGTAGTTAGACAAGCGAAACGTCCCAAAACCAGACAGAGGTTAACGTTAACGGCATTTTTCGTATTTAATCATAAGTTCTGTTTAAATAATTTTCAAAAGCAATTTCTTAGACCTACACTACATTTTGCATCATATTGTTTTTAACTCTCTGGTAGAAGTTTTAAATTTAATTACCAACAGTGAACCTAAAGCCGTTTGGAACAACACTAGTGTTCACGTCAAACCACATCGTCGTTTGAAAGAGGCTGGTATGGCTAGGTAAGAGACTATGGCTATTTAAAAAGACTAACAGTTTTTACTCATAAATATTAAAACGAAAATAATCACCGGTGGTATTGTTAATTATGAGTAAGATTTTAAGTCAATCTGTAAAACTTTTAAGTTCATGTTTCCATATGTAAAAATCGTTTAAAAATTTACTTTGCAAAATTAAATCACAACTGAAATTTATTACTTCTTTAATTGACTTTAGAAACGCCTACTCTAAAACGTAACAATTGTCATGTTTTCTTTGTGTGTGTGTGGGGGGGGTCACAAATGGGATAAGAATGTGCAGAATAAGTAAGTATCAAAATATAGGCTTAATTCTCTTGCCTAGAAAACTACGGAAGTAAATCTTGTGCCGGTAAGTAAACCACACGATTGCTTTACTGTATCATGCAGAATATTTATCTGTGAACTATCACTGTCGTGTTTATCTGTCATCCATTTGCGTGTAAATGTAAAACTTGAGAAAAAAGAATGCAAACAACATCTCAATATAGTTAATAAGTAATTATTTTTGAAAAACAATAAAACGAAAAGAACTCAAGAAATCGGGTTTGATCTAAACATAAACGTTTTGTCACACGTTGAACAAGACATTGAAATCTGGTTTGAAATTTTAGTTTTGTTAAAAAAAGATCAATAAAGTGTCCGAAAAGACATTTAATACGAAACATTATGGCTGGATTTGGAAAATGTTTAAAGATTCCAAGCAAACAATATTATTTAAAAGAATTAGTTTCTACAGTCATCGTAACTATTAAAGCTTAAAAATCGTATTTAAGTGCTTGAGGAAAGGTCATTGTGCAGGATATGGGGGGGGGCCTGCCATCCCGTTGTACAGAGATTAGTACCTGATTTAGATGTAAACAGATCTCCTGCACCTGCTAACGAATCCTTGAAAGGAGAAAGGATAAGAAGGGAAAATAGTTCAAGATATATGGAGTACGTGCCATGCCGTTGTACAGAGATTCGTACCTGATGTAGATGTAAACAGATCTCCTGCATCTGCTAACGCTTCCTTGAAAGGAGAAAGGATAAGAAGGGAAAATAGTTCAAGACATATGGGGTACGTGCAATGCCGTTGTACAGAGATTCGTACCTGATGTAGATGTAAACAGATCTCCTGCACCTGTGTCTCTTTGCAAGGAGAAAGGTTAAGGAGGCGTTATGGAATTAGTAATGCTAAAGAAACGACGTCACGGTATGCAGGCAAAATAATTTCTTTTTATAAAGAAACGAAAGAAATATACGGACAATATTCGTAAGTTATTTGGGTAGATGGAATTAAAAATCACGCCAATTTACCAATTAAATTATAATCTAATTTATAATAAATATAAATTGTTACAATTCTACAAATCCCTACACAATCTGAGTTTAAACAGAGTAACTGAATAAGTATGGAGTTGTTTAATTTGTTGAAAAATACTCTTGTAACTTTGTTTGTACTGTTGCTGAATAAACACGCAACGATAATTCGCTCACTTTTTCATTTTCGCCACAAAAGACAGCCATCATCAGTAACAACAACACTTGCGACTTGTTATTAACTGTTTACAGCCATGTCACAATGCGCGACTCGTTATGTGGACATGTGTACAGTCTATGATGACGCCGAGGCGCCTTTGTCGCTTAATGAGATATTCCGATGCTGGGCGCATACACAACCGACGCCTTATATACGTCACGACGCCTCGCTTTACAAATGTATATCTAAGACAATTGTAAATGCTTCACCCATAATTATGGCCGGTTTAACCTAGTCATAATTGTCGTTTATAGCCCATTAGTCATTCACAGCGATGCGGCTTTGCGCAATGGCGATTTAAAATTATGTAAATTCCACTGCGCAATATTACACGCTTTTAAATTTATTAGTAGGATCTTATAAACATTCCAACAATTGAGTTTTATTTAGATTTCTAATTTAATTCGTTCTATTTGTTCACACTCTCACTATATATAACTCGTTCAAATTTTCAATCAGTAATAAAGTACTTTATATTCATACACTCAAATTAAAATTGTATTGAACTTGTATTGGATGACATTTGATGTTAATATGGTTTTCCAAATATTATTCATTAAGTTTAATTAATAAATTTTAGTTTTACAAGGGAGAAAAAGTTTTCAAAAAAGGGGCAAGGTATGCAATTTAGTTATTTCGTATCATGTTGCTTAAAATAAGCGATAACATATGATTTAATAAAACAGCTGATTATATGTTGTAGGTTATGTGGTAAAACAGCTGTTTTAACCTATAGGTTGTGTTACTTTATTTTTATGATTTTAAATATTTAATAAAAAATAAAACAAAAATATTTTTTTTTGCCAAGTAGGAATGGATTAAAAGATTTTTGTTTATATTACTTGTCCCCATTGGATCTTGATGAGTAAAAGACTGCATTACTGAATGTCTATTCGAATTATACACAAATAATTGTACAGAGACAATGCATTAAAAAACTGTATATTTTCATCGCGTCACATGATTTGTGCTATTAATTTGTCTGATTGCGTCGCTGTTGTGTAGTTTATGCGATATTTCAACAAGAGCGCGGGGGTTTCACGACCAGAGAGCGTGCAATGAAATGAAAAGTGCCGACATACAACTTCATGACTGCAGTCTGTCACGATTTAATGTCAATTACTGGCGAAACATCGACTACGAGACGCGATACGGGCCTGATGGTTCCGACTCGTTCAATCTGCGTGTCTAATGTTGTGCAACGCAGTGTCATTTACGGGAAAAATTTTATTTACCACTGCTTAACTTACTTATTTCCTGAGTAAATTGTTAATTTTACTAAGGTTTCGTTTCTTATTAAAGCAATATTGAAAAATCTTTAACATATCTTACATTCAAAAACATTAAAAATAATCAACTTCGGCCGTTAGTAAACATCGGCCAATTCACGATCGTTAGTAGACAAAAATCAGAAATTATAGAACCTAAGTTGTAGTTTGCTCTCAGATAGACACTACATTTAAATCTCATGGATTTCCTCTCCAAATAAAGTGTATTCAAAGGCTCTTCGCGCGTGTGTGTGTGTGTGTGTGTGTGTATCTGTGTGTGTGTGTGTGTGTGTGTGTGTGTATGTGTGTGTGTGTGTGTGTGTGTATGTGTGTGTGTGTGTGTGTGTGTGTGTGTGTGTGTGTGTGTGTGTGTGTGTGTGTGTGTGTGTGTGTGTGTGTGTGTGTGTGTGTGTGTGTGTGTGTGTGTGTGTGTGTGTGTGTGATAAAGTGTAATTTTAATAGACTACCATTGGTAGCCTATCGACACAGATTTCCATTATTTCTAGTAAGAGGAACCAAACTTATCTTATATGTGCCTTCTTCTAACAGATTATTCCGGAAGTTATTGTAACATTTGTTACAGTTGGCATTTTTTAAGGAAATTTTATCAATAGATAACTATAAGATGCAATTTAGTAAACTTAGAATTCTCTAATTAAAATTACACATTTTTTAATTTGATTGTATTATATTTTATTCTAAATTTTTTTTTGTTCCTCTAGGATAAAACACAATTTATATTATATAGATATATGTGTGGAGATAAGGTTTGTTATATTTAATATTACAGATATGTAGACACATGTGGTTGAGGAAAATGTTAGGCAACCAATATAGGACATACAACTGAAGTTGCTAAAACATAAAAAGTTTATATTCTTAAATTGTTAAAAAAAAATTATATAAATGAATTAACTAATAAATAATAACTGTGCTGCTTTGTGTGTTAACGTTGTGACATACTCTATTGTCATACCCGTTTCAATGCCTTACGTCATTATCATCAGTGACCCCAGTAAAATGTTACTACTGCAACTTGCAACTTACAACTACATTTGCATTTGTAAATTTGTATTAGTGTCACTGTTGATGATGATATAAGTCATTAAAACGCTTATGATGTTATTTTTTTATAGTTTTTTTGCAGTTAATTATTTTTTTATAAAATAATTTCTAACAGTGTAGTAGAAAATTTATTTAATAATTATATTGAAAAGACGTAAAGGCGCAAAATATAATAATATAAAATTTAGGTAGTTTATATTGTGTTTAGAGACGATTAAAGTAGCCTACACACAGATGTAAAGAATTAAATGTAGCAGGAAGTGGAAATGAAGAGATAAAGAGCATCCGTGACGAGGAGTAATTATTTTTCTTTAATGTTCCCAGACAAAACAAGACGTAATTATAAGATTTATTCTGGCTCTCTGCTATGTAAATGCTTGGATAGTGGATGTTGTGAAGGGATGAAGGGGTGCCTTATTCTAGGCAGTCGGTTAAGAACTACTAGGCAATATATTAGCTCTTAGGCGCGGATTAGAGAGCGCAGCGAACAAATTACTCCTTTGCAAGTCGATATATCATTACGCCATGTTACGCCTTCGTTTACATGCAAATTCTTAATTAAAGATGCCACCAGAAGGGATAAACACGTCGGCCCACCCCTTTGTTAAACACAGGGTTGAGAAGTGTCGGCACGATTTATTCCATTGTTCTCTCTATTTCATGCCCTTACATCTTACTTTTGTCTTCCATTTTGTTTGTTTAACAAATTAATTCTAAGCGAGCTTAGTTTTACATGGTAAATGTTTTCATTTTGGGGAGCTTTATTGTCAAGACGGCGCTGCAAAGCAAGTAGTGACAGCTGATAGTGATTTGAATTAAACTATATTAAAGTAATATTTTTTTGGTAAAACATTTCGTGGTAAACAATAATTAAATTATTAAACAAATATTTATTATTGTTTAAATTTTAACATTTTTCTTTCGTTTTAAAGCCTTAACCTACACCATATTCTTGACATTGAAATCAGTACCCATCTGGTACATGTAATGCTACTAAACCTATAAACCATGAGTTTAAAATATTAGTTAAATTAGAATTACATTCCTATGGTTATAAAACGTGAATGTCACCATTACCTCCTGTCCTGCATGTGGTAGTAGTGTTCCTTCAAAATACCGTAAGCGTTAAGTTAAACAATACTGAAACTGAATCAGCTGTAGTTGCCTTCTCTCGGATATAAGGTCATTCTTGGTCGTTTTGTAGGACACCACAGGTGATTTTGTTGTGCCCGAAACCTGCCTTTTCGCTCACAATGGTTCTAGCAAGATGGCACAACCTGCCACATTGTCTTAGACAACATTGCTTTCATTCAAGAAACTTTTGGCAACAGCCTCAACTCCCTTAGAGCAAACTTTCTTACACAGCTATTCCCCCCGTCTCAGGAGTGATGAAGATTTCCGTAATGACACACCAACCACATCGTCCAACTACAGGAAAAAACCTTGTGTATAAGGAGCTTAGAACACTCCTCTCCGGCAAACCGATGCAAAAGCTTCAAGAACAGTGCGAGTGTTGCCACAAATTGAACGGAGATCATAAACGCATATACCCGAGTCTAACCGACGTAGCTTCTTTTTACTTGTATGTGCTTATAATACTACGTAAATAAAATAAATTCTTACAACTGTTTCAGTACTGTTTCTTCCTGCATTATTCCTCCAATTCAGTTTTTGGGGGAAAGAAACTGCTACTCAATAAAGTTATTTAATTTGTGGTTTTAATTTTTATGCCTTCTGTGGTAATTTAAAATTTTATTGAATTTATTTTTCGTCCATTCTGGAATATTCACGAATATGTACGTAACATGCGTAGATTTGTATGTCAAACAATTTTATTGCATTTTAACTAGCTGTAATAAATTATTTCATCTCGTTTATAATTAATTGCTAAAAATTTGGTTCGTTTTTTTTAAATATAAATTTGATTTAATTAAGTTTTACTCTTTCTAAACCAAAAGGAAAACATATCCATGTCTGTTTTTGAGCCATAAGTTATGGTCAGCATCCTAGTGAAGCAACGTGTATATTCTGGCTTCATACAAAACGTGAAAGATATATAGGCCTAACTACAAATTTAAGGTTTCGTCCTAAATTGGGAATACGTATGTCAAACACACGGGGACAAAGCTTTATACTTGATTCTCCCTCTCTCTCTTATATGTGCGCGCGTATAAACACCCAAATCATCAAATATTAGGGCGTAACTTTCCGATTATTCCGTCCACTTAAATTGTTGAACAAGTTTTCTTTGATAAAAATACAACAGAACGGTCAATAAATATATACAAAAATGTACGACAAAAAACCACGGGTGGAACTGAATTTCATTAACATAAAAATAGTGCCGAAATCTTACAGAAAAACCGTTAAAGAAGGTCGAATGTTTCAGAGGACAATCATAAATTTTTAGGGAAACGTATGAAAGAAAGAAGTGATAAAAAAGAAGTGATGGCATAACTCATATCGCGCTGGCTTAGCAACATGTAGGCCTATGCTAATAGCGGAATATCACATGAGAATGTTAATGCAGTATTCATAGCATTTATTTAATTTATGTCATCGGTTATTGTGTTAGCAAGTCAGACGCGGTGATATAATTTTCTTGTATCTCGCTCGGGTTATCAAGTCGTAGAGGACATACATATGCAAGTAGGGTTGAAGGAACATGCGATAACAGCGCTAGATAGCGCTGCTGATGTCTTACTCGACACCAAATATGAATAAGTCATCTGCCTCGCCTTTGTCCGGATCGTAATTACATGGTCTTTGAAAAGGTTGTAAGTTCACATACTTTTTAGGTTATGTTGGCCATCCCAGTTCCTGCAACAAGTAGTGGAAGCTTGTGTTAAATCTATTGCGGATTCTTAAACTATGAATATAAGCTAAATATACAGTTGACGAATTGGATTTTACAAAAATTTCAAATTGGGACAAACATATGTAATAAGAACTATACCTCGTTCTAAATCAATTGTACCCTTAATTAAATGATAAAAGTAATCTGAAAAACGAAACATTAATATGACATTGACTAAGAATTGTAGGTTTACTAGTACAATCTTATGTGTAAGTCTTACACATTATAATAAATAAGGAATCTGTCTTTTATGTCATCGTTTGATTGTATTTTTCCCATATATTTTCAAACATTGAAGTAGTTATGTTGCATCTTGGAAATAAATCTTAATTGATTATCAAACGCGCAAAAGCTTTATTATCAAATATTACCAATTGCGTCTCTATTCGTTGCTCAAAGCAAGAAATCTTTGAGCCTCACTACTCGTAGCTACAACCAAAACTTTACGCAGCACAATAAATCTTTGAACCGCAATACTCATGGATGCAGCCAAAACTTTACGGAGCAATATAAATCTTTGAACCCCACTACTCGTGGTAAAACCAAAACGTTTCGCAGCAATATAAAGCTTTGAAATGCACTACACGTGTTTAAAACAAAAACTTTAAGCAGCAAAAAACGCACTACTCGTGGTTAAAACCAAAACTTTATGCAACACAATAATTTTTTGGACCTCACTATTCGCGCTTACAACCAAATCTTTATGAAACAATAAATCTTTGAAACGCACTACTCATGAATGCAACCAAAGCCTTGCCCAGTAAAAAAATCTTTGAACCGCACTACTCGTGATTAAAACCAAAACTTTACGCAGCACAATAAATCTTTGAACGACACTACTCATGAATGCAACCAAAGCCTTACCCATTAATATAAATCTTTCAACCACACTACTCATTGCTTCAACCAAAACTTTACGCAGCACACTAAATCTTTGAACCGCACTACTCACTGCTTCAACCAAAACTTTACGCAGCACACTAAATCTTTGAACCGCACTACTCATTGCTTCAACCAAAACTTTACGCAGTATACTAAATCTTTGAACCGCACTACTCTTGGTTAAAACCAAAACTTTAAGCAGCACAGTAAATCTTTGAACGACACTACTCATGAATGCAACCAAAGCCTTACCCATTAATATAAATCTTTCAACCACACTACTCATTGCTTCAACCAAAACTTTACGCAGCACACTAAATCTTTGAACCGCACTACTCATTGTTTCAACCAAAACTTTACGCAGTATACTAAATCTTTGAACCGCACTACTCTTGGTTAAAACCAAAACTTTACGCAGCACAGTAAATCATTCAACCACACTACTCATGGATGCAACCAAAACTTTACCTAACAATAAAAATCTTTGAAACGCATTTCTCATGGTTAAACCCAAAACTTTACGCAGTAAAATAAATCTTTGAGCCGCAATACTCATAGATGCAACCAAAACTTTACGTAGCAATATAAATCTTTGAAACGCTCTACTCGTGGTTAAAACCAAAACTTTACGCAGCACAATAAATCTTTGAACCGCACTACTCATTGCTTCAACCAAAACTTTACGCAGCACACTAATCTTTGAACCGCACTGTTCGTAGATTCAACCAAAACTTTACGCAGCACAATAAATCCTTTATAATCACTACCCGTGGATACAACAAAAACTTTACGCAGCCATATAAATCTTAGAACAGCACTACCCGTGGATACAGCCAAAACTTTACCCAGCACAATAAATCTTTGAACTGCGCTACTCGTGGATATAACCTAACTTTACGCAGCAAAATAAATCTTTGAACCAGACTACCCGTGGATACAACCAAAACTTTACGTAGCACATAAAATCTTTGAACAACAACCAAATCTTTACGCAGCATTATAAATCTTTGGAGGCTTGGAAAATAGTCAGTTATACCTTGTCGAAACATACAAGGAATATTCGAAAGAAAATGCTGCTTATGTGATAGCTGGGTTATATTTCACTGTAATGAGGGGAATCTTCAGGACTGATGTTTCAGAAGAACTCAGATACAAGGATCGGCTCTTACAAAGATTTATTCACACCCATGTTGGTAACTTCACAAATAGTGACTCTTTCATGACGCAGCCTTTCTAGACGGATGATGGGTCATATTTCTGACTCTGTTAACGTTGCTAGCGATGTATCATTAATTCAGGAACGAGAGGATCATGAGAGTATCATGAAACTATCAGACTTGGATGGCCCATATTTTGAAATAAACTATCTGTCATTCGCAGGCAAGTCGCAATAAGCTTACACATCCCGCGTGATATAATAACAATATACGCAATACAAAAGTATTAAAACATCATAAACAAGGGATGAAGTCTTTGAAGATTCCTGTACTTCGAGATTCTGCAATAAAGTAGCTGACATAACGTTCTAAGAAATCAAACGTATCTCTAGTCAATAGTTTGACCTGACCATTGATCTTAATTACATTTATCAATTTTCCAGTTAAAAGTATTTTCGAAAAACATCTTTCAGCTTGTGTGAGTTATATTTATTACTAGTTGATAACGATTCGCTATCAAGGGTCAAGGGTCAGTGCAGTGTGCAAAACTGCATGCCATCTCGTCGCTGATTTGCTAGTCCCGCCTACTTAACTTAACCTCTAAGCAACCATATTCTTGTATCTTAATATAGATTTTGTCTTGTTTAACGGAAATGTTATAAAAAATGTGCCAAATGGAATACGTTCTCTGTTATTACAGTGCATGTTACGGATCTATTGATTATAAACAATAATAACAATATTAAATAATAACTCATTGTTATTTCAGTGTTTGATGGGGATTTAAAATTTATTATATTCTTATGTTTTCAATCTTTTATTTTTTCCTTCTATTGTCTTAGGATCTCCTGATATATGTTTTGTACGAATTTTCAGTCGTTAATAAAATACGTTTTTATTCATCCAATCAAGATCACATACATTTCTTTTAACCTCTATTGGATGACAAATGAAGTTAATACAGTTTTTCAAATATTTATTCAATAATAAATTAAGCTATAAAAATTTGGCGGTCTTAGTCGGATTCGAACTGTGCATCTTCATATTCAAAGCATATCGCTCTTGGTACTAAGCCAACTTTCCCGTGTCTAGACAGTTCCTAAAAGAAGTATATGAATTTTTCTTTTGCCTCCATCTAGTTCTCGTTGAAACCTTCATTGTACAACCTTAAATTGTTACCATGGTTACCACACAATATCGTAAGTTCTCAAGGATTAAAATGAATGAAAAGAATAAAATTAACGAACTGGATTAACTGTATCGAACCTTGCTTCACCAACGGTCAATGATAAAGGAAAGCGAAAAGAAACTACAACACAATGCTAGTGAAGAAAAAAAAAATTATAGCAACAAACAAATTAATAGTTTATCACCATACATTAAAAAAATGGAAAATTGCAAGAAAATTTACTTTCTATTTTGCCATTTAATATTGTTATTCTGACATATGTAAGTACATATTTATAACAATTGTAACTATGAAATAAAATGTAACTAGAATATTTTTTTATTTTTTGACTTCAGTAGCAATTGACTTAAAAAGAAATTGTTTGCATTTAAAAAAATTTTTTTGCTTATTTTATTTGTTAAAAACATTAGGTTTAAAAACTAAAAATTTACCCAGAGCCAGGGGTTGATCTTATGTGAATAATAAGGTCCATCTTGTTGGAGCCTTATGTAGACCTCAAAATGAAATTTTGTATTAACGCCTAGAACAAACACTTAGTGCACCATAATTACTTATCGATTCTCAGCAATCTCATGGCAACCCCTGGCTTTAATTTCGTTTGATGCTGTCAACATGACGGCAGGAAGGGATATCATCAAGTCCACCAGCCTGGAAGCAATATATGCACCCTTAGTTTGGGCTTATACAAATGTTGCCCCCTTAAGTTTATGGCGCGTAAAACCTGTTCCCAATTATTGCATCCGACGTTAGGCGCTCCAAATATGTGGAAAATAAGGTGATTGTATGGAGTCGTTGTTGCGCGTTGATAGACCCTTCGTAAAGTCAATGTTTGGGTGATTAAGGAAACTATCGCATATGGGCTTTAATAGTCACGTCACTGGTTGGATACTCCATAGCCTTCCTGCTTTAAAAACAATTCTAAGTGCCATTTTGAGTGTGTTAAATTGAATTGTTACCATAAGATACAGAAATATTGCATAGCTTCCTCACTAATTGGTAAAAAACAAGAATTTAATAAAATATTTTTCAAGTTAATTCCTACTTATGTCAACAAAGAAAACGTTTATTTTAGTTGCTTTTTATTAAATAATTACAATTAAAATAAGAAAACTAATAAAACCCATGCGTTAAAACAGCTGATCTACCACATAACCTATACCATAAAATCTGTATGCTGTTTTATGCAATCGTATGTTAACATTCATTGTAGGCAAAAGGGAACGAAAGAACTATATTGCATACTTTCCCCTTTTGTGAAAAGTTTTTCTACCATATATAACTAAAATTAATTAATTTAATTTAATTATTGTATTAATATTTGAAAAAACTGTATCAAGTGCATATTACTATAAGGTTTAAAAAACTAGTGGCTTGTAATAGCAAATTCACGTTGAAACAAATTTTAAACTTGTGTATAATAATTTTATTTTTTAATACAAATTAATTACATACTTCACACAGTAAAATAAGTAATGCAAACACAAAAACTTTATAGGCTATTCACAGAATCTTATACACATAATCTTTAATACTGTTGAAATATTTGCTTGTTTATCAATCATAATCATCTGTTTTTCATTGCAATTTAGACATATAACCAGCTTTCATTCTGTTAAAATATTTGTTTATTTACAAATAATACGTAGCTATTTTTCACTGCAATGTATTAATGGTTTTTGGTAGCTTTATGAAAAACATATATTTTTCCCCTCTCCTTTGTCTTGTTAAAATATTTGTTGTTTATTATTCATAATAATTTGCTTTTTCATTGCAATGTATAACCTGCTTTCATACTGTTGAAATATGTATTTGCTTACAAATCATACTTAGTTGTTTTTCATTGCAATATATTTCTTATTGAGATTTTTGGTAACTTCAAGTTCCTAAAATCCCTATAATGTAATAAATTGAAAAAACCCTTTATTTTCACCGCTCCTTCGTGGTAATACCTTTAATTTTAGTCAGCTCCCAGCTCTGTACGACCCTGCAAGCTCCTACAATCTTTCTCTCAAAATTCGAAATTATATATATGAATGTGTTCCAACAAGAGTGTTTGAATAAAAAGTATTTTATTAACGATTGAAAATTTGAACAAGATATATATTTATAACCAAAGTGTGAACTAATAGAAGGAATTGAAAAACGAATAAGTAATTGTTACTATATTTTTTTACGTTTTGGAGTTAATGGACGTACCTTAGTCAATAAAGAAATGTAAAAAAATAGTGTTATATGTGAGCAGTGGGCAGGCCGTATTGCATCTCACAGCTCCTAGATGTCGTGCTGGTAATTATAGTAGCGCAATCCTTTCTACTTGTACTTCTTGTTTGTATTCACTTAGAACCTGTTCTGAAATGAAACTACAATCCTAAGAAAATACCTGCCTTAATTTATTCGTAGACATTAGTTCATGTAATGCTATGATTTGTTACAATTTCCTTTGCGCATTTTATCCATTCCCGCTGTGGAAGGCCTCAGCCCATCCATCAAGGCAATTAGCCGAACAACTTTTCCTTGATGGATGATGCGGCCGCCATATTTGTTCCGGCCATTAATATTTATAAGTAACTGAATGTGGCTCTGAAATATTTAATTAAAATCAGATGACAGGCCTCTCCCAGTATTAGCAGCGTCTAGTACGCACACTGGGTCGCTAGGACGAACCTAACCCTGACCAACAATATATATATATATATGTATATATGTGTGTGTGTGTGTGTGTGTGTGTGTGTGTGTGTGTGTTTGTGTGTGTGTGTGTGTGTGTGTGTGTGTGTGTGTGTGTGTGTGTGTGTGTGTGTGTGTGTATCTCAGCAACAAATGTCTTAAATCCTTGCCAAACAACAAATAACATCCTCCCCCTAACGGTTACACTTAATAAGCTTATCATTGATGAAAGACCCTTCGCCGAAACTAGCGTGTTTAGTAATCTAGTAGCTTAATGAGAGTTTGAGAGAATGTTATTAGCATTTACCATTGTTCTCTCTGCCTTAGTTATGATTAATTATGTCTTTAGCAATTCGTTTAGAATGTTTATTAAGTAGCCTTGGAGAAAATAGGCTGACTTTTATTTAATTCCTTGTACCCAATTTCAAGTTGTATGTGTTATACAATATTAAATTAATTTATCACTTTAACATTAGTTTATGAAATTTGTGAAAACTCACTGAGACAGAACGTTTTCGATCGCTATATGGCGATCTTCATCAGTGTCTTCTGCTTGGAGATATTGGGTCAAGCGGTGACGGTTTTAAAGGCAGGTTTTCGATACTGTCAAAGAATACGCGTGATTTGTAATGGGGTTTTTCGTTTAATATGTTTCATACTCTTTGATACTATAGCAAACCTGCCATTAAAACCGTCACAGTCTAACCCACAATCTCCAAGCAGAAGACACTGATGAAGATCGCCACATAGTGATCGAAAACGTTCTGTCTCAGTATGTTTTAACACATTTACAAAATTTAAAGTTCGAATAGTCATAAACTAATGTTAAAATGATTAATTAAGTTTCACCGAACGTAATGGACTACAAAATTCAAGAATATTAAATGTAAATAATCCATCAAGAAATAACTTTTCCGTTGTAGTTTTCTTGTCGCGTATTATAGGCCTACGATTGATTCTGCATCTTAACCAATGCTCCGTAACAATCACTGGCGCCCATGCCCTGGGGCAAGAGGGGCCACGGAAAGACAAAATAAATATCCAAGCGTCATATGTAGACCGGTGGATTTTTTTGAATGTTATTTTAAAACAATTGGTGAATTGTAGGGTATGACAGGATTAAGGTTTCTATACCCAAAAAAGGTATATTTTCATATTGAGTATTTACATATTCTTGTTTTTTTAATAAAAAGTACGAGTAATTAGATTAATGTGTTTATTTTCTTTATGGATTATAGCCTTGTACTTTATAAGTAGCAATAGGTTAAACAAGCAAAGGTAAAAGTCAAAATAGTTAACTCAAAATCTCACCAAAATTTAGTTTTTAATAAACAAACACACTAGTTCACATCAGACTAGTTTCGGCGACGACGTCACCTTCTTCAGTGCTTGGCTACTACTAACATAGCGTCAAGTTATAATACAAGTCAAATAAAACAAGCAAGATAAAACATAAAATGTCAAGCAATATAATTAATCTCACTACAGAGCACAAAACTCCTTACTCAGGAGAGTTGTCTATTTTACATTATTGTTATTATTAATAATATTTTGTTCTTTTTCTTTTGTTTCCCTTATCTCGCACCATCATCAACCAACAAACCCTAAACAAAGCTTAAACAGTTTAAAAAATAACAATGATATACTATGTAAATCCACGTTATAAGCAATTCACTAATAAAATCGATTCATAACAAAATCATAACTAAAAACAGAGTCAAGATAAATAAACAAACATCAACACTTACACATTATTTAACATTTTTAACAAGGTAGCCGTAGCAACCAATTAACACTTATTAGATATTAAACAAAAAACAGTTATAAATCACATGCTTAGCGGAACAACACGGAATTGGGATACAGAAGGGAGGAACCCTGGACTCATTATATACTGAGACATATTGAAATTTGTTGATAAACCATGTCTCCCAAGCATCCATATTATTGTGCCTCGTGACTTGCTTCATCAACTTAGGATGATCAGACGTGAAGTAATGCTGGTTGTCCAGCCAATGCTTGGCCATCGCCGAGTATTACGGCTTGTTGTTGCTTCTTGTCTTAATAGTCCTACTGGTTTCGCCAATATATAATGCATCGCACATCTCACATTTATGCTTTAAATCCCCGATTTCTCACAGTTGTCTGTGAAGTCCTTCGGAGATCCTGAAGTCTTCCATACTTCATAAGGCACTTCTTGGCAACGCTATATAGCGGAGGGTTATAAGCTAACCTAACCCAGTTGTTTTCTGGTTTGTCCCTGAGTAAGGTTGTTCTAGCCAATCTG
>JBAIZL010000004.1:35166162-35171162 GCA_036971475.1 Prosapia bicincta | reverse complement strand
AAAACAAACGTATCCGCGTGTGTTCATGTGATTGAGCTGTGCCGTTGCCCAAATCAAAGGACTTGTACTTGCAAATGACAGCACCCACCCCAGCTGCGAATGGTTCATTTCATGTGGATTTGCGCCGTGAAAATAGTTACATCTCCAGTCATATATCCAACCAAGCATTCTCAAATTACCGAGTGAATATTAGGATATTTAGGATAGCATAAAGCAAAAGACGCAGTTAGAGGGGGGTACGTCTTAGATGCGCCAGGAAGAACTGCGAAAACGTTTCTATGCTTATTTCGATTCCTCTATTCGCAACCAGCAACCTCAATGTGCCACAGCAACGCGTGGCAGGGTACAGTCAGTTTTTTTATAAATTTGTTAAATTTAAACAAATAAGTCCTTCATTACCTTTTGATCAATTTTTGGCCACTAAACGTTTGTGTAGTTAGGCCCGCATATATTTGTTTGGTATTGTATGACGATCTATACTTTGGGGCAGAAAGATTTAAAGTTGTTCATTGATCCGAGATTACAGATTTGTTCTCAAAATAAATGTATTTATTAATTACTAATTTTCTTAACAAAGATGAAAAATATTTCTCTACAATATTATGGTTTTACGTTACACCATAGTGATAAGCTACTTTTACTCTATATACAGTACCTTTCAATAGAAACGCTTGGCATTTCTTGATATTACTGGATTCAGATATATGGTTCGACCGTATCAGATTATTCCAGCGAAGCTTTACTTGTAGTCATGTTATCAGATTCGAATTTCAGCTAATCGCCATTCGCCATCTCCTTGCGCAGATTATCTGAAATCTCCATTCCTTACTATTCCGTGGCACAATAACGCGACTACAAGAGGTATTTCGGCTTTACATTCCGGCAAAATACCGCTCCTTCCTGCATATAGTAAAGCAAAAAGAAGTGTTTAACATATTAACATCATGTACTTTCCATTATAAACGAGCTAAGAATTTGTTGATGCCAATTATGAGAGATATTTAATCAAGCCTAATTTTATTTTTAATTACATTTTTGCAGTATTTTTAAATAAATCATATAGTTTAGCATTAATGAAGGAATTAATTATAACAAAACAATAATATAATAGCAAAAATATCTTTTTCAATTCATTCTATCATGTGTGTGTGTGTATGTGTGTATGTGTGTGTGTGTATGTGTGTGTGTATGTGTGTGTGTGTGTGTGTGTGTGTGTGTGTGTGTGTGTGTGTGTGTGTGTGTGTGTGTGTGTGTGTGTGTGTGTGTGTGTGTGTGTGTGTGTGTGTGTGTGTGTGTGTGTGTGTGTGTGTGTGTGTGTGTGTGTGTGTGTGTGTGTGTGTGTGTGCGTGCGTGAGCGCGCGTATTAATTGTACAAATTTTCAGTGGTTGATAAAATACTTTTTATTCATCCAGTCAAGTTCCACATTTTTTAAATCTTGTAGTTATAGGTTATACGCAAAGGTTATGTTACTTTATTTGTATTATTTCTAATAATTGGGTCAAATGTAACTAAAATAAAATTGTATTTATTGACCTAAGTAGGAATTGACGTTTTTTAAAAAATGTTTACATTACTTGTTTTGAAACAAGTAACTTACTTATTTTTCTTTATAACTGTATATTTTTTAAAATATTCTAATGCAAGTAAAATAAGGAACTAATTCGCCTAATAGTTGTAACGGCTTCGCTAGTTGACATTACCAGCATCATATGAAAATAATTATTAACTAAAAGTATTTAAACAATTAATCAAGGGAGCATTGTCATGTTTATACATTATACTAACTTTCCCTGCCACAATTTGCTGAGGAACATTGTGTTTGCAAAGGTAAAAGATGAAGAAGAAAATAAAGCAAACGTTTCTACGTTTCGTAGAAGTTTAATTTTGCTATATTTCAGAGGTTAAAGCAATACAGAGCTAAAACTATGTCATTTAATCGAACCGTTGCCAGAATCAATCTGATAAGAAATGTTTTCTCAGTTCCTCCTGTCGTATTCAAAAAGAAATTATCCCCCAACTCCGTCATTTACCATTTGCATTCATAAATGCCCTTATGCTTATGGGTTAGGGAAGGAATGTGTCATTGATTGGGGATCACCCGTCTATAACTCTGTTCAAAGTGTAAATCTACATCAAATAATGTAGTCACAGTTCGGATGGGTGCTGGCATTCCCAAGTAACCTGTATTTACAATTTGGCGATCCACGCACCTCGAACACAACTCGGTCACACAAAAGTACTTCTATTAAGGGGAGTGTTTAGTTAAGATTGTATAATAATATAAATGGCATACAAGTTGGTACGTGTATCTTTGTTAATAAACAATGTAAGTGGGAACAGGTAAACTTTTTCATAAGACTGTGACTGTCGTTAGCTAGTATAGCGAGTGATTCCCTCGTGCTAGATGTTGCGGTTGCTGATACAAAGTGACTGTTGTTAGCTAGTATAGCGAGTGATTCCCTCGTGCTAGATGTTGCGGTTGCTGATACAAAGTGACTGTTGTTAGCTAGTATGGCGAGTGATTCCCTCACTTGGTGCTAGATGTTGCGGTTGCTGATACAAAGTGACTGTTGTTAGCTAGTATGGCGAGTGATTCCCTCACTTGGTGCTAGATGTTGCGGTTGCTGATACAAAGTGACTGTTGTTAGCTAGTATGGCGAGTGATTCCCTCACTTGGTGCTAGATGTTGCGGTTGCTGATACAAAGTGACTGTTGTTAGCTAGTATGGCGAGTGATTCCCTCACTTGGTGCTAGATGTTGCGGTTGCTGATACAAAGTGACTGTTGTTAGCTAGTATGGCGAGTGATTCCCTCACTTGGTGCTAGATGTTGCGGTTGCTGATACAAAGTGACTGTTGTTAGCTAGTATGGCGAGTGATTCCCTCACTTGGTGCTAGATGTTGCGGTTGCTGATACAAAGTGACTGTTGAAAATACTTTTTTTCTCGCAGACGTAGATATACTACGTAGATATGTGACGTGAAAAATAGGAAAAAATTTTTTTATAAAGCGGGTTATATGTCATAAAAAATGTCTACCTAAATTGCGCCTAAAGAGTATACAAACCAACAACATTTTTACGATTACTATTTATGAGGAATATACTGTGGTTGAATTTAATAATAAATACACAAAAACCTCTTAACCACAAACTTTCTTTATTTTACCCTTATGTACATTTCAGTTACAAAGTAACCATCCTCAGAATGATAACATACAAAGACTCATAACATACAAAAATACAATTAATTCTAAATTAAAATTTTTTTGAAATTATAACCAACACAAAATTTAATATAAAAATCATAATCCTATTTAACAAATGAATATAAAATTGAATGAGGAATAGGGCCTATATCAGAATTTAATAAATTCTCAGGTTTATGTTTACTAATTTTTAAACTTTCGAAATTATTCGAAACTATTCAGTCTTTGTATGTTATCCCTCTGAGGATGGTTACTTTGTAACTGAAATGTACATAAGGGTAAAATAAAGAAAGTTTGTAGTTAAGAGGTTTTTGTGTACTTATTAACTTTTTTACGTATAAATATTATAACAGAGACGATCACCCCGTGATGACGTCACACGGTTTGACAAGTTTACAAGTCCTTTAACGCTTAAGGGGACACAAAAATCACACCTTTCTGGTAAAGTCGAGAATCTTTTACGAAGTGAAACGGCTAGAAAATGCTCGAAGCAGTAAGTCGAAATATATATGAAAGTGTGTTAAGTGTATAGGGGGTGGGGAGTTTTATTAATATAGTTAATCTTTAGTGGTTGACAAGTGTAAATAGGCTTTAGCGGACTCTGTAGTTATTTATTAGACGTAATTAAAGCTGTGTTTAGGACTTTTGTTAACATTATGTGAGTAAATATTAGCACTCATAAAAGTGTGTTAGTTAATAAATAGTTATTGTCTATATATAGTTATTATCTATTTATTAAACTACTGAAAGAATGTAATAATATACTACCTAATTTTCGAGTGATTTGTAAAACTAATATGCTTAAATTTTTATTTGTTGTTTATCAGATTTTATTATTTGAATATTTAAAATGTATAATTTACAAATTTATTTATTTATTATAACGTAGAGATATTCATGTTAGTTTGTGTTTAATTATTGTTAACCTATTTATTTTCTACATTGAGTGTTATTTGTTATTGTTAGAGAATTATTGTTTAGATACTTATTGCTGTGTTTCTTCTTGTTGTTATATATATGTGGTGCATACTTTTTTTAATAATATTACTGTTATGTTTAATTTTGTTTGTTTATGTTTTTTAATTTTTGTTTTATTTAATTTTCAATTTATTGTTTTGCTTTATAAAATGTTTCGCTTTTATTTTGTTGCTGAATGGCGATAATAACCATAACTGGTTTTTTGGCAGGGAAAAAAATATTAGATTTATCTTGAATTTTTACATCTCTAAATCATTATTTATGTTAAGTTTGTATCCATTTTTCAAAATTATCATCGTGTTTTTTTCATATTTGTAATGTTACACCCTTTGGAATATTGGAACATATATATATATATATATATATATATATATATATATATATATAACATTTCATTGACACGAGTTCATACACTTATATCACAAAAGCTGTCATTTATTTCTGGTATCTAACAAGCAATCATTACTGAATCATCAAATTATAATCTGGGTATTGCAGATTTTATCACTAATTATCGCAAAACCATTAAACTATAATGGCTAATAACACATGGCTAACACAGACGTTAACTGAAAATAATCTGTCGATTCCCGGAATCGGTGCCTTTTGGTCATGACACAGGAATGCGAAACATTCCAATCATTTTTATTTGCACATAGCGCGGATACTGCTCGGTAGATAAAATCTATTTGTAGATAATAAACCTATTTGTTGTAATAAACCTCTCACCATATGTTTGTCTTTGCTTTAAATCCAGGTCAATACCGAAACTATTAATTATATTGTATAATTCACCACACTGAACCTATTCTTTAC
>JBAIZL010000004.1:35153662-35161162 GCA_036971475.1 Prosapia bicincta | reverse complement strand
AAATTCATTTGGAAAGGAATTATTTCCAAATAAATTTAATACTGTATCGAGCTATTGTTTACCTTAAACTTTAAAATATTGTTTCTTTCATGTAATCATTTAACCAACAGCATGTATACACCGATATTTATTTCGTTATGTAGGCTTGTATATAAACACCAGAATTTCTTTCTCTAATCATCGTTTACACCCTCTGAATGAAAAGGAAACCATAATATCAAGTCGGGAAATCCGTTGTAGATGCCCTCTTGTAAGCTACCCTCGTAGGCCACGCGACTATGACGACATCTATCAGCTCGAGGCAACAATGCTTGTCAAAACAAGAACCGCTTAACCGTCTCCCACCCCCGCCCATCTCGTTCCAGTACTTCTCCTTTCATGAAAATAAAATAAGAATATTTCTTTGCCGAGCATCGAACGCTAATGCTCAATAGCTTAGGATGGGCGGAGGAAGGGAAAAAAGCAATAAAGCTGACAGCCGCACAACACAATAAATATAGTCGCACTTAGGGATATAATGGCCGCCAAATTAACGTTACCATCCGACAAAAGTGCACACAGCTCCTCTCGCTCTTTCTTTAAGTATTTTCCCGACCAATTAAAAAGCCCACTTTTCCTTGTTCTCTGCAGAATTGAAAATCGTGGCCGTAAAAGAACCAAGTTATGCAAGTTTAGAATTACAGATAACTTTTGGAAGACACAAATCCAAAAACTGAAAGAGAAAAATCCCCGTAGATTTTCCATAGTACAAAAATTAGTGACAGGTGTGTTAATATATTTTACTATAGGTTGTCGAATAACAAGTTATATAAACTACATTTTTTTTTAAAGTAAATTCCTACTTAGGCCAACAAAAAATATATTTTAATTACTGTTTATTAAATGATTACAAATAATTTAATTAAAGTAACCTATACATTAAATGTTCTATCACACAACCTATAACATAAAATCAACTGTTTTTTTTTTAAATCATATGTTATCACTTATTTTAAGCCTAATAGGATTAAATAACTATATTGCATACCGTGTTCCTTTTGTGAAAAGTTTTACTTCCATGCAAATTAATTTATTTAATGTAATTAATGAATTAATATTTGGAAAAACTATATTAACATCAGTTGTCATCCACTACAAGTTTTAAGAAATGTATTAGATCTAGGTGTTTTAATAAAAACTAATTTTTTACCTATTGAAATTTTGAACTATATTATAACAATGCTTAATACAGCCTGTAAGAATGTATTCATACTTCGGAAGTTTTTCTATCGTAAGTGTAACTACTGTAATACATTTTAAACTAATGAGAGATAGGCCTAACCGTTAATAGTGGTTACATTTTATTTTTACATACAAACATAACACAACATACCCACACCCACACACACACACGAAACCTTTTTACAAAACCGAGGATTGTTTTTCACATGAAATAAATATAGCTATTTTACAAACTAGTTACAAAATGCCCCGATTAGGTTAGGTTTAATTATAAAAATTTAAAGTTTTATAATTAATTGTATCATTGCATTCAGCAGACTGTTATCTTAAATTACACTTCTTTTTTATAACCAATTTATCCTAATGGAATACTTTAATGGTGTTTTCAATGGAATTAGATAAGAAAATAGTAACAGCTCACAATACAGAAAAAAGGCCTGTAAATGTTTATCTAACCTCGCTAGCATGATCTACGTTGCAGCTCATTTACTCCTAACGGACGGTAACTATTTCCTTCACGAATTGATTAGGTACCGTTAGCAATCTTGACGTTTTTTTCTCAATTCCTTCTATTAGTTAACACTCTTCATATATATATATATATATATATATATATATATATATATATATATATATATATATATATATAGTAGAAATGTTCAATCGTTATTAAAATACTTTTTATTCATCCACTCAAGACTAAATACATTTTTTTAAAACTGGTAGTTCATAACACTTGATGTTAATGTAGTTTTTTTTCAAATATAAATTCATTAATTTAATTTAATTTAATAATTTTGTTTTATATGTGAGAAAATTTTTTCACCAAAGGGGCAAGGTATGCAATATAGTTAATGCTGATAATTTTGCATAAAATAAGTGATAACATATGATTTCATAAAACAGCTGATTTTATGCTACAGGTTATGTGGTAGAACAGCTGTTTAACGCATAGGTTATGTTACTTTATTTATATTAATTCTAATTGTGTAATAAAAGTAACTAAAATTAAAGTTTTGTTTGTTGACCTACATAGGAGTGGACTAATTTTTTTTTTTTTTTTATTACTTGTTATATATTGCATTATAGAATTCACAAAAAAGATCAGTTATGGAAAATCCAGTAGAGTTTCATTTTATATTAATTTCTTTAACAACATATAGTTCTATTATGTTGAAGATTAAACAAATTAATTGAATAACCCTACTAAGCCATCATCTGAATGTTCTCGCTTGCTCTGCTCTAACTAACCATTGACTATATAAGACACGACTTTATAGGGAAACTAATAAAGGAAACAGAGCACTTTTATAACCCAATTATTTACAGATATAATTATGTGTTGAAGTTACCAATGTGTAAACAGACAATAAAACTTATGTTCATTATACTTTGGACTCAACACCTGCATAGTCGTCCGTCTTCATTGTCACGCAATGCAGCACGTAGTCTACACTATACATTGTCAATGCTGAAGTCGTCGCCAGGGTTTAGAGTTTTCTCTCTTTATTCGATTTCAAATAATTCTTTATAAATAAATTTTCTACATTCAACAGCTAAAAGAAACACCTTACACAGCACCCTAGCCCATAATGGAGGGGGGAGTGACGCAATCCAAACCAGCTAACATATTTTTATATGAAAAAAGCAAGTTTGGGCATTTTACTAGTCGTATATTCTTATTTGTACTCACAAATAATTTACATTTTAAAGTTACTAACAGAGTTTCGGGAATGTAGAACTGAGACTCATTCAGATCAGCTCGCATCACAATGAAGTGAGCAAACAACGTAACAGCGTTACAGCTCAAGTGCAACGCAAATAGTGTAACTTACAACGTCCAAGAATCCTCCTCAGTATTTGTACCAAGAGTTCCCGGATTGTCTACCGCTTTAGTAACTCTACTGAGTACTGAGTACGTGTACGACGGGAAGTATAGGTTATGTTTAGTTAGAAAAATACATGAATCTAGGTTAGGTTCGAAGCATACGAGAGTCTAGGTTAGGTTAGAAGGATACGGGAGTCTTGGTTTGGTTAGGTTAGAAGAATACGGGAATCTAGCCTAGGTTAGGTTAGAAGAATACGGGAATCTAGGAGTCTATGTTAGGTTAGGTTAGAAGAATATGGGAATTTAGATTAGGTTAGAAGTATACGGGAGTCTGGGTTAGGTTAGGTTAGAAGAATACGGAAGTCTAGGTTAGGTTAGGTTAGAAGTATAAGAAAATCTAAGTTAGGTTAGAAGCATAAGGGAGTCTAGGTTAGTTAGATTAGAAGCATACGGAGTCCAAGTTAGGTTAGGTTAGAAGTGTACGGGAATCTAAGTTAGGTTAGAAGCACACGAGAATCTAGGTTAGGTCAGGTTAGAAGCATAAAGAGGTCTAGGTTAGGTTAGAAACATACGGAAGTCTGGGTTAGGTTAGGTTAGAAGAATACGGGAGTCTGGGTTAGGTTAGGTTAGAAGAATACGGGAATCTAGGTTAGGATAGAAGCATAAGGGAGTCTAGGTTAGGTTAGGTTAGAAGTATATGGGAATCTAAGTTAGGTTAGAAGCTTACGGGAGTCTAGTTCAGAAGCATACGCTAATCTAGGTTAGATCAGATTAGAAGCATAAAGAGGTCTAGGTTAGGTTAGAAACATTCGGAGGTCTAGGTTAGAAGCATACGGAAGTCTGGGTTAGGTTAGGTTAGAATAATACGTGAATCTAGGTTAGGTTAGAAGCATACTGGAGTCTAGGTTAGGTTAGGTTAGAAGAATAAGGCAATCTAGGTTAGGTTAGAAGCATACTGGAGTCTAGGTTAGGTTAGGTTAGAAGAATAAGGCAGTCTAGGTTAGGTTAGAAGCATAAGGGAGTCTAGGTTAGGTTAGGTTAGAAGTATATGGGAATCTAAGTTACGTTAGAAGCTTACGGGAGTCTAGTTCAGAAGCATACGCGAATCTAGGTTAGGTCAGATTAGAAGCATAAGAGAATCTAAGTTAATTAGATTAGAATCATACGGAATCTAGGTTAGGTAAGGTTAGAAGCATAAAGTGTCTAGGTTAGGTTAAAAGCATACGGAGGTCTAAAGTGTCGAGCATGGACTGGTGAGCCTAATCATTTCTAACACTATCACTAGAAATATTCAAAAAATTATAGGCCTATGAATAAGTCGTTAAGAGTATATCCGCGAACCTTAGTTAGGGTTGCAAAATGTCAGCATAACGATGCAGCAAGGAGGAATACTAACGCTTCTATCTGTGCCTTTTGCATTTTCCTAGAGCGTTTGACCAGATAATGGAATATATATATATATATATATATATATATATATATATATATATATATATATATATATATATATATATAGGCTATATATATAGTGAGGTTTATTAGAATCGTTACGGATTCTTTCTCATTAGGTATAAAGCGATAGAAACACAGATTCGCATTTACTGAATCTGTGGGCGTTCGGCGAAGCTACAGCTATGATTTAAAAACAAAAATGTATCCTTTTATGCTATTTCAAAACGAACCTATGTTTTCCAAGTATTGGCTTTATAGCTTACATGGTCCTATTGCGTAGTCATTTATATAGAACTTTCCATTTGAAAATGAATCTATATTTCAATTTGTATTCTATTTTTTTCCAATACCTACATTTATTTACTATTTGTAAACGTCTCTTTTAAAGAACATATTTGTTATTTTTCTCTGTTATATAAGCTACTTTTCCTAAAGATTGAATATACTTAGACTTATATGTAGCCTAATATAGGCTATTCTTTAAGGCTAAACTCGCTTTCCCAGTTCGTTATAGAGCCGAGTGGTTCAGGTTATGAAAACACTTTCTAGTCCGAACTTTATTTACACGATGTCGAAATTGAAAACCGTTGAAGCATTACAGATGCAAATTAAATGTTTACATGACTATCTGACTGACACAAGGCCTACATTTGGGGGGGGGGGGATAAGTGAGCTGTTAGAGCGGTGTGCTTTATCACACGAGCACAAGGGATTATACTCTCTGTCCCTGTTAATCCCCCCCCTTATTACTCATGCTTGCATCCCTGACCGGTCGTTTAGATCTTAGGCGACAAGGAAGTGCAGACACATTAATAAAGATATAAGCAGGGCATAAAGTTAGCCTTGAATGTTTGCAAAATTATTTTTCATTTCCTTCTGTTAGTTCACACTCTCCCCAATAAATCTTGTTCAAATTATCAATCGTTAATAAAATACTCTTTATTCATTCCCTCTAGTCGAAATACATTGTTTTAAAGTTGTAGTGGATGACACTTGATGGTAATAGTTTTTTTGGAACTTACGTATTATACTGAGACCACTAATGTAAGTAGGTACGTAGTAATACATAAAATTACAACCACATCTATCCTGACTGGGTAATTTATAGGTATATTTATGTCTAGACGTAGTACAATGCGCTGTTGCTACTGCGCGCACAAATACGTAGTGCCAACTAAAATGTGAATAAACAAACCTAACATAACCTAACTTTAGCGTGTTTTCCGCAGTTAATTTGCTTGTTGGTTCAAGTTAATTTATTTGAATTTATTTATTTATGAAGTATCCAGTCAGGATAGTAGCTTTGGTTGTAATTTTATACAACATTACTATGTGCTTATATTAGTGACCCCCGTATAATCTTGGAACGTAAGTACTGTTTTTTTTTTTAATATTAATTCATTAGTTAAATTTGATAAATTAATTTTATTTTATATGGGAGAAAAACGTTTCACAAATGGGGCAAGGTATGTAATAAAGTTATTTCTTCCCATTTGTCTTAAAATAAATGATAACGTATGATAATTAAACAGCTGATTTTATATTATAAGCTATGTGGTAGAGCATCTGTTTTAACGCATATGTTATCTTATTTTATTTATATTAATTGTAATTATATAATGAAAAGTAACTTGGGCTAATATAATAAAAAAATTTGTTCCATGGGCTATATATTGACTTTAAAATATTTTGTTTATATTACTTGCTTTAGTGGGCAATGTCCTTTTTTAGATTATTACAGCAGAAACGACCAACGAATTCTGTTTTCATTTTAAAACATAAAGAAATAAGTATATATTTTTGTGAAGGTTTGTTAATACACTATGGGATATGTTTTCTTTAGTACGAGTATAACCATTTCAATGGATAATTGTTTCTTGAAACATGTAATGACTGTGTTTCAGGCCAGACATTTGCAAACTGCAAGATAAATTAACACGTCTTGTAGTGTTCTAGGCGCTAGGAGTCTAGGCTACTAACAAGTGAGTCATTCAAAAGCTTCTGTCTAGCTGCAAGAATATCTAAACTTAGAAACAGCTGTTTGAAAGAGAAATTGCTATCCATTTCTTAAGGAACGTTTCCGGAGCCTATTTTTTATTGGTTGGGGGCACGTTCCGACACAAATTATGGTAAAACTGTTTGGTTTTGTTAGAACATCTATGTTAGAACATCCAATTGTTTTCAATTGGATCTGAATGTTTTAAAATTAATTTTAAATTTTAGGAAATATTATTACAAATTAAATTATTTTTAATAACTTGGAACAACTTTGGTGTAGTTTTTAATTATAAATAAATAAAACCTCTACAACCACAATTTTTATATAATCTTCTGATGTACGTTTCGATTGCAAATCAATCATTTTCAGAGGAAATTACTACAAAAATTAGGCATGTAGTATTTCCTCTGAAGATGATTGCTTTGCATTTGAAATGCACATCAGGACATAAAAAATACGTTTTTGCGATTTAAGAGGTTTTATTTATTTATAATTAAAACTTTTTAAATTATAATGCAAATCTGAAAAACAGGAAATAACATAAACATATTTTGTCAGTTATTGTCAACTAATACCCTGTTCCTATATCAATTTGTTTAAATATATTTCTACCCTAATCATGTCACTGTGGGAGAACGTAGCATATAAAGCCATGAAAAAACAGAGCTCCATTTAGAATAAAGTTTTAAAAAACCAAAAAACTTACTTCATAATAGGTCTATAATTTAATACTTGATGGGTTAGGCTATAATTGTTTTTACTCTGGCTAAAACATGTTGGAATAATTATGATAGGTTAGGTTAGCTACGTGACATTGTTTTTTTACAATCTTGTAAATGAGTTGAGTCTGTGCTTTGCAATAATTATTGGAGTTAGTATTGCTGAAACAATGTTTGCATAATGTCAAACACAGAAAAGGACGAGACCCGAAGCGAAGTCGATGCTCTGTAATACCGGCTCGGCCGTGGGGCCATCGACTAGACACTCCCAAAACACGTCT
>JBAIZL010000004.1:35143662-35146162 GCA_036971475.1 Prosapia bicincta | reverse complement strand
TTAACTGTATAAAACAACGGTGGCGTAATATTTAACATAAATAAATGTAACCTTTATACCCCAAACGATTTTTTCTTTTATTTAAAACCTTATGTACATTTCGATTGCATAGTAATCATCCTCAGAATTAATTTCAAATTTTAAAAAATAAAAAAAATTTAATAAAATTATTGTAAATTAACTCTGAGGTTGATTGCTATGCAATCGAATGTACATAAGGTTTTAAATAAAAGAAAAAAGTCATTTGTGGTATAGAGGTTACATTTATTTATGTTAAAAGTTTATTTATGTATATTTTCAGTCTATAATGTCCTACACCCTATACGTGTGAAGTCGGTATAATACCCAAGTACAGATTTTACTTAGTCAAAAAAATTAATAACTTTCAATGTGTTCCTTCAAGGAACAAATTCTACACAACTATAACCTAATATTGCCACAACGTATATCAAATGTTGTTAAAATTTATTACCTACATTTATTAATCAAACAATACTTTATAACAATTACTTGACATATTAAAATAAAGCATACAGTTGTTTATCTCAACAACTTAACCTAAACATGAATAATATGTATTCAAATACAGTATATCTATGATATTTTTAATCCATTTAAAATGTCCAAATGATTTTTTCGCAGTTTTCTACAATTTTGAACAAAAGTGGAGCCTAATTGTCGTATTGAGGAATTACATCTTATTCAGTTAACTATTTGGTGTTCTAGTATGTTTGTAACTTTGATATACCTTTAGAGGTTTGAGATGGGTCCTTCTTTATGATGTGGATAATCTTTAGGTTGCTATATATGTCTACGTCTAATGCTTAGAAATATTTGATGCTATTATTTATTTTTTATCGACATATAAGTTATCGACAGATATTTATATATTTCTTAAATATTTTCACCACAATATAAGATCGTAGTAGCTACAATACGATACAAGATAGAGGTAATACGATATTTACGACGAAAAATAATTGTTAAAGCTTGTTTTTAAAAATAGCAACAGCTACAGTGTCACGTCAGCTACAGCGTCGCGTCAGCTACAGTGTATAAATTGCGGCGACGAACCTGACGTTGATTGGGCCTCGTCACAAGACCAACATCTCCAATTTAAACAAACTATATTCCTGCAGTGTAATTTTGAAATAATGGACAATTAAATCCTATTGTTGGGTAAATGATTGTGTTACCTCTTATAAAGAAGCTGGGTTTCTGACTCACAGTCGCGCATTATCATTGGGCAGTAAATATTTGCAAAACTGGCGGCAGTCATCGCTAGCCTAATCTGATAAAGTGCAATTAAATAACGCGACAAAGCGCCATAAATCCAGAACGCGATTTCATACATATTAAACGCAAGTATATTGAGACTGTTTGTTAGTAAGCTACTTGCATATGAATAGAGGTGGCACGCCTCCTACAAGGCACGAAATGAAATTTGCAGATGTCATCCCCGGGTCCACTTCTAATCCCTTCGCTCGAAACATCCGCATGGAACACCCTTCAAACTGACTTCCATAAACAATTTGTCGACATGGCTTTAATTATTTCATAAAGGAGAGCAATGTAAATGCGTTTTAATTGCGCGGGGCTCGACAACAGCTGTTAAACCCTTTCTTAAAACTGATATTGAAAGCGACATCTGTTAACAGTGACTCGAAGCACAGCATGTTAATTTTAATAACGCCTAAATTTGATTCTATTTCATAATTAAAGCTCGAATGGGAAGGGTTAACAAATTTTAAACATTAGTTCACTCATAAAGGAACAATGTGGTGTTTATTAGCACTTTAAATATTAAGTTTGCGAATGAAGCTATCATTATAATTTGGCAAACGTTTGCAGTGACGGGACACTAAAATGTTTTATAGTGGAGTGATGCAATGAATATGTTCCTCAGTGTTTGCTTTGTTCTTAACTTATCTTGTTTCTATTTCAAACTAGAGAATAGAATTGTGGGAATGAAATCAACAAGTATGGGTGAGAGTTTTTTCAATTCCTTCTATTAGTTCACACTCTCAATATATATAACTCCTTCAAATTTGCAATCATTAATAAAGTACTTTTTATTCATTTGCTCAATTATATTATACTATATTTATAGTAAATAATTTAAGTTAAAATGTAATATCACCACACACTCACACACACACACACACACACACCACACCACAACCCCCACACACACCACCCCACACCACAACCCCCCCCCCCCAACACACACACACACACCACCTCCACCACCACCACACCACACACACACACACACACACACACACACACACACACACACACACACACACACACACACACACACACACACACACACACACACTCACACACACCACACCACAACCCCCACACACACCACCCCACACCACAACCCCCCCCCCCCAACACACACACACACACCACCTCCACCACCACCACACACACACACACACACACACACACACACACACACACACACACACACACACACACACACACACAC
>JBAIZL010000004.1:35116162-35138662 GCA_036971475.1 Prosapia bicincta | reverse complement strand
GGTTTGTCTTCCAATCGACTTTAAAACTTATCGATATTTCAAAACTTTCTTCGTTTTTTAGTTCTTTTAATTCACTTCTTTAAAAAAATGTAATCAATAAGAATTTATATTTATATAATTTATTTGCAACATTTTTTAAAAATATACTTCAAACTGAGCCAGTAAAATAAAATATGGTGACAAATTCAATTCTTAATTCCTATTATCACAACACGGGAGCATCACTCCTCAGGACCGTTAAGTATCTTGTTACCGCTTAATTTTCCTTACCTCGGAACGTTCAGAACCTGGTGAGCCGCCCGAATGGTCGAAGAATGTCTAATTTTCTATATAATTGAAACATTCAAATTTTTCATCTGTTAAACTCTAGAATACTAAAATATTTGTGATTTAATTTACTCAATTTTTTTAAAGTAACCAGATAATTCATGTCATAATAGCTTGAATATTATTTTACTTCAAACACACTACAGCTGACTAAAGTTGTTACTTTCTTCAACAATATATCTAAGTTCACGTTTGGTCATATTTCTAAGTCTAGGCTTTGATTCCAAGTTTGAGAGTCTTGTTTTAGAATAAATAAATAAAAGTCAATATTCCAACCGTACGACTTCAAAACTGTCACAGAGCCATAAATATTGTTAATTAAACTTGATAATTTTATCTATCTAGCAGATGTAACAGCATTTTTTAAATCATTTTTTGGGGTCGGATTGGATTCAAAACCACTAGTGAAAGGTGGCACAGAGCATCCACTGTGAAAGTGACCTGTTTCTTTCCCCTTTAACTTATTTATATTAAAACTACTGTTCAATAATAATTAATTGTAGGGTTTAGATACTGAAGCAAGATATTAGTTGAGTAATTAAATTGTAATTTTCTTCACCGGCTCTGTACAGGACTGTGAAAATTTATTTTCAACTGTTTTACCTGGGACCTAGTATTTATTCTGCCAAGGTCAACAGCGGAGAGCTTAGCTAATAACTCCAGGTAATTGCATTAGGTTTATTATTTGTAAATTATTTATAGTTCTTGATTCATCGTAGAACTATAGGCCTGCTCCATACTCGGACTGGGAAGTGTTATTATTCTAAATTTCTTTTTAAGGTGGAACTCTAAATTCTAGTATAGGCGACAGTTTCTGAAATTAACTCTCCTACCGGCAGAAACACATATTAATTATATTTTCTTGTCACGTTTTCATTTATGTCGGCCAGTTGCAAAACTTACATGTGTTTTAAATAAATTGGGTTTGTCGCAAATCAAAGAGAAATGTATTCCTTCTACATTAATTCTCAGTATTAATTTTAAATTCATCTATTAAATTCTTTTCATCAATTCAAATACATATTAAGGCTTATTGTTCAACTGAAATTGGCGTCGGCAAGAACAGAAAACACTTCCAACATTCGAACTGTTTTGGCCTCCACGAAATCCTGACGTCTTATCGGCAGCTCTATAAATTAACCTAATAAAGATAGCACGAAGTGACACGCCCAGACACAATGTTTGCGCTGGAATCCATCGTCATTAAATATATCAACGTAAAAGGTGGATCGCTTGAGCACATGGCTCGACATATAAATAACATGGAATGATAACTTCAGGTTTACTCTTGTTAATTACATTGGTTGATGAAGATACGTTGGTTAATTACGTTGATACAAGAAGATACTTTGTGAACCAGGTGGGGGAGGGGTAATAAAGGGTGTATGCTTCTAGGAAAAGCCAACAAATCTCGGCAAAGCTATATAGCAAAAACTTGTATGGAAGGAATAAATAAAAAGTTTTTTATAACACACACACACACACACACATACACAATCGTCCTGGAATATTGAGGATATAAGACAATATTGCAACATTTGCCATAAACAAATGCTTTCAATGAAAACTCCTACACATCCTCATATTATTATTCGAATTGTTTTATACAACTTTTGCTGATGTAAGAATAAATTTACTAGCAATCCTTTTTGTGCAAATATATTTAATTACAAATTACACTTTTGCTATTACTTGCGACCAGACATTTGTTAACTAAAAGTTGTTAATTGTTAACTTACACTTGGAGGAAACGTTTATTCTAAGTGTAAGTTAACAATTAACCACTTTTAGTTAACAAATGTCTGGTCGCAAGTAATAGCAAAAGTGTAATTTGTTATTTACAACCAGCTCGTCATGAACAGCAACAAGATTTCGTTATATTTAATTGTACATGTTTGTTTAAAAATGCGTGTTTAATAGATTTTTAAAGATGTGGTTTATACAAAATAAATTACAATCATATAAACTTTTAAGAATATGTTTTTAACAGAGTTTTCATCACAATTAATTGTTTTAGGAAATATTATTAACCGTTACGTTTTGGCGAAAAGTAACCATTTTAAACAAAAAATTATTTATATATTGACATTTTTCACTCCTAAATAATAAAGTTTTACAAATACTTAAAATTTACATTAAAATAATATTAAAATTTACAGATTGAAAATAAATTTTGCTTGCTATTGTTATGTCCACATTGTATCACGTAGAAGAAGAGAAATGAATATGTGTGACCTAACATGGAGTAGATACGTGTTTCTTTCTATAAACCCATAGCTTTAGTTGTAGTGTGTTAGACATTAACACATTTGTTTAGTTAATAGTTTAAAAAGTCGACAACACAAGGAGCAATTACCCATGAGTAGGTTTTATATGACTTAATGCTTACGAATTTGGGCTCTGGACCAGTGCACTTTTAATACCACGAAACAAATTGGAAAACAATGAAATTAAACTGTGTTACTGCGGTAAAACTCTGCCCGACGATAAATTTTCTAGTTGTACCAAAAACTAGCTAAAATCTATTTCTATTAGTTTCTGTTCCTGTCCTATTTTTAATCTGATAATCCCTATTCAGGTTATAAAATTAGCCTAAATTAAATATTCGTTTTTATTTTGTTAAATGTATAGTAATTCTTAGGTTTTAAAACTTATGCCTGTGGCAGCCATTGATTTGCGCTATTTAACAAAAATGTTTTAACTTTGAAAAATTCTAGCTTCGTATACTTTGTTATTTGTTAATTAAAATGAGATTATTGCCTTTCGGAACCCCTCAAATTGTAAAATTTAATTTCAGTGTTTTTGGCGAATTTCTTTTTCCATTTGTTACTTACTTTTAAAACTGTAGAGTCCGATTCCGTAAGCATTAAATCGTAATAAAACTTACCTATGGGTATCTAGAATTTTTCATATGTTTCATTAAAAACAAGACATACAAACACAAAGTTTATAAAGTCAATTCCTACTTAGGTCAACAAAATAAAATTTGGTTTCAGTTACTTTTTATTAAATAATTACAATTAATATAAATAAAGTAACACAGCCTATGCGTTAAAACACTTGTTCCACCGCACAACCTATAACATAAAATCAGCTGTTTTATGAAGTCATATGTTATTAATTATTTTAATCCAATTGGAAAGAATTAGCTATATTGGATCACTTGCCCCTTTTGTAAAAAGTTCTCCTCTCATATAAAGCCAAAATTAATTATTGGAATTAATAAATTATTATTTTAAAAAAACTTTATTAACATTAAGTATCACGTACTAGCAAGTTTAAAAAAAATTATTTGAACTTGAGTGTACGAACAAAATGTCTTTTAACTACTGAAAATTTGAACACGATGTATATAAGGAGAGTGTGAACTTATAGAAAGAATTGAATAATTTACATAGAAAGAATATAAAAAAAAATCTTTCTTGCAAAAAAACTAAACAAAATGACCTTACCGGAATAGGAAATGGTTTTCCTCCTAATAAATAATAATAAAAATAAATGTAAACATAATTATTTGCTGGGACTAAAGCAAAGTATTAAGATAACTGCATAAACTAAGCGACACATGCTGGCTACGAGGGAAATGTAGGTCTAAACGCAACATGTGTTCATATCGCGCCATTTTGTACGGAGGGAATTAACATGGCAGGGGTTGTTACTAAAACCGAGGGCACGCTTTTAGAGGCGCAGCGGGCGACCAAGGTGTTTTCGTATAATGCGAAACATAAAACGTCATGAGCTACTTTTTATCGCAGCCAAAAGAAGGGGGATATGAATACAAGTCGGAGGGATAAAATTTATATCGTGAATCCGATATCGGGTCATGATGATACGGCGAAACGGGCGAGTTTCATTGGTGGCCGGGAACAAACGGAAAGAAGCCCCCTAGGCTTCACAGCGTGTGTCTGCACATATATCTAGGTAATGGAGGCTCTAATGAAAGGGCCCTGACAGTTGGTAACAATAAAATTGTTCCGATTTCTCAAAACGTAATTTCCATTTTGACTGTTCAGCCGGGCTGATTAATAGCAACAACCGCAGGACAGATGTGGATGGGGTAACAATTAGCGAGACAGGAGTGGCAGGAACAAGCACTCGAAAAATAAGCACCTATTTAACAAGCTTTTACGTGGTGTTACATGCTCTTCCTGATATCGAAATGTTGCCAACATTGCACTTACTAACAATAACAATCCTACTGTTGTTACATACTACAGTCTATAATTGATGTCAATGTAAAACTAAAATTTTTTAAAGTCATCTTAGGTCAACAAAGAAAAATTTTATTTTAGTTACTTTTTATTACATAATTACAAATATTATAGTACCTATGTGTTAAAACAACTGTTCTACCACATCGCCTATAACATAGAATCAGATGTTTTATGAAACCATATGTTATTACTTATTTTACACACATATTCTATTACTTACTTTTTAGGAACGAAATAACTATATTGCATACCTTGGTCCTTTTGGGAAACGTTTTTCTCCCATACAAAATTGAAATAGTTCATTAAATTCATTTAATGAATTATTATTTTTTTTAAAAACTGTATTAAAATCAACTACTACATGTCAACTACTACATGTTAAAAAAAAGTATCTGAACGTGCATGGATGAATAGAAAGTATTTTTCCAACGATTGAAAGTTTTTGAAATTTTTTTTTATATATATAATGAATGTGTAAACTAACAGATAGAATTAAATAAAAATACTTTGCTAATATAAAATATAGAACGTAAATTAAAAAATCAGACAGCCTTTCAATAAAGCTTTTAATCCTAACCAAACGTGTTCCAACACAAAAGTTGTCTTCATCAGTGACCACAAAATTTTAAAAAAACCTTATTTTTATAACCAATCTCTAAGTAACATTATACAAAATACATCGGAGAAATAATGAAAGGTTACTCCTTTTTAAGTAATAATAATATTTCCTTGTTGACCTAAGTAGGAATACAATTAATTTTTTTTATAATAATTTATGCTACGTAAAACCATAGATAGGCCTATATGACGTTACAGGTCAGACATCAGATGCCTTGTTATGAACGCTTTGTCTTAAAGATTTCCATCAGTCTTGGCGGTTAATGCAATCAGCTGTTGTTTTCGTTTATAGGCTTGTCAAATCTTTAATTTTAGATTAACATGTTTATGCAATTAGGTAATTACAAGGCATCAGTAGACTGAACCTTTTAGGATTATTGTCAACCCAGAAGGATAAGAAAAAGTTTCTCCCTGAGGCTTGATTTGAAAACAGGCTACAATTTATTTTATTTTTCAGTTACTTGTATTTTACTACGACAGTAAACATGATTGTTTGAATGCTATACATTTGTAGTATAAAAGGTTACTTTGAAACAAGTAATATAAAAAAAGTTTTATTGTAAATTCTTACTGAGAATAACAAAGAACAATTTTATTTTAGTTACCCTAGAGCACTATTTATGATATTGTGTGGTAACCATGGCAACAGTTTAAGATTTTACAACGAAGGTTTTGACGAACAAGATGGGAGGGGGTTAAAAATTAATATTTATCTTTGAGAATTATATTTCTAGGTATTGGAAAGTGTCCGCAATGTCAAGGCGCACCAAACTTCGAACATAAAGATTTTAAGTTCGAATTCGGCTGGACTCCACAAATTTTGTATTTTAATTATTGAATAAAAATTTGAAAAAACTGTATTAAAAACAATTGTCATCCACTGTAGGTCCGAAAATGTATTTCAACTTGATTGGATAAAAAAAAATTATTTTATTAACAATTGAAAACTTATAGAAGATATATACACAAGGAGAGTGTGAGTTAATGGTAGGAATTTAATAATAAAGAGAAACCTGGTATTTAAAAATATATTACATGAAATTTTATTACAATTGAAATATTGGAAAAAATCCCATTACCAAGAAAAAAATAAATAATATTACAAGTTGCCTAAAATATACAAAACCCTTATGTACATTTCGATGACCATGTCATAAGCATCAGAGGGTTCTATTACAAAATTACAATCTAGGATACAATACCTTATACAGCAGTCTAGTGTGTAAATTATTGTATTCTAGATTGTAATTTTGTAATAAGACCCTCCGATGATGATGCCTTGGTCATCTAAATGTACGTAATCTTAGATACCTTGTAATATTAATATGTTCTATTAGTTTCGTGGTATTGGGGATGTTTTCAATATTTTCATTGTAATATATTGTACCATTGTACTCTTGATATTGAATATGAAAATTTTAATATTTGCTTTACATTACTTGTATACAAGGATAGTTAATTTAACTTAACCTTTAACCTTTGTAATTCTTAAGAAAATTTAAAGCGACGAATCGTTACAATGAATGGAGTAGGGTTGAGTTATTCAGCTTTTATTGGTTAAATGGTATTAACATATATCGTAACACAACCTGTTCAAACATACAAAATACTAGGGAATAATAGTTCGTTGTAATCCAGTACAGAGTCACTTAATGTCACGGAAATCGTAATCTCCATTGTTGACCATTTAAAAAACTTAAATAGTAATTACATTTCCAAAGTTATGAAGTAAAGCGGGTGACTAGACGTGGAATGTGACAGCCCGGTTGACGCAACACAGACTAGAGCGGTCTCTTTGTCCGTCCCATCTAACCGCAGTCAATAATCCGATCGTTTACACCAGTCGGATGAACTCAAGATGACACCAATTCATCGGAAATGGCGTCAACTGCCACATTTATCGTAGTGGTAATTATAAAGTATCGAATTACTTACTATGTGTTTTGTCCCTAATTTTTCATAAAATATTTTAATAGCATAAATTTTAATAGCTCAAATAAACATTAAAGTTTAAGGAAGACATAATCAAGAATAAACTTTTAATTTTTTATATTTACAAAATCTTACATTACTCAGAAAAACTTCATTATAACTATATTTTATTCAGGTGAACTATATTCAACGATATTTTATAATTCCATAAAAATACTTTACTTAATATTTTAACTAAAACTTATTATTATTACTGAACCAAATCCTTATTTCAAGAATCTCTCTCAAATACATTTTTACTAATATTTGAACGTAACCGACGCGACGTGACGTCACACGATTACTTGTTACATTTGTCTTGTGTAAGCCTACATTCTTTAAAAAATATTGACTTCTAATCAATGTCTTGTTAGATAAATTTCTTTATTTCCCAAACAATTATTTAAAATTTAAATATAACTTGTAATTGTAAACTCTGATCAAAGAAATTCTACTAAAAAAGATTTTCAACAGTTTCGTTTATAAGCCTATACCAATAACTTGTACGGCCTAAAAATATTATTTTTCTCTAAATTATTATTTATACAGCAGAATAACCTTATTTTTAAGGGGACCGTAATGTATTTTGTAACTGCGTTAAATTTTGTTTTACATTTTTCATTAGCGTATTTTGTAAAACAAAATAAATAAATTCGTCTTTCTATTTTTAAGGGCAAAAATACGAAATATTCTGAAGATGTTTTTTTCTTAGAACTGTTACGTTGAGGATATATAGGGGAATGAAATTTGACAATTTGAGCTACATACCGCGAACTGTTAGGAAGATATAGACGGGTACGTTATATTAATACCACATCTACTTTTAACCAATAACCCTTTAAACCATGACTCTTTTTAACCAATAACCCTTTAAACCATGACTCTTTTTAACCAATAACCCTTTAAACCATTACTCCTTTTAACCAATAACCCTTTAAACCATGACTCCTTTTAACCAATAACCCTTTAAACCATGACTCCTTTTAACCAACAACCCTTTAAACCATGACTCCTTTTAAAAAATAACCCTTTAAATCATGACTCTGTGTTTAACCAATAACCCTTTAAACCATGACTCATTTTAACCAATAACCCTTTAAACCATGACTCCTTTTAACCAATAACCCTTTAAACTATGACTCCTTTTAACCAATAACCGTTTAAACCATGATTCCTATTAACATGAAAAAATAATGGACAATGTTTTGAAGAAAACTTCTAAACTTGTAAAACTACAACCGTTTTTTGTTTCATTAATTTACTCAAATAAAATTTCTGTCACTGTACGATACATAGACTATGACATATTAATGTATTCAAAGCTCAGATAAAGGTTTTGGGAGTCAAAGTCATTCGCAACAAAAGACTAGAGCTACAGCCCTGGTAAATATTTGTACAAAAGTAGGAAAAAAAAATTTTTCTGTAAACTATTACATTTAGGATGTATAGGGTAGTTTATTAATATGGTAAAATTATACAATTTATATCTTGGGCTCTAATGTGTCCCATATTTGGTTTAACTGTTAGTAATTTGCAATTACAAAAAGGACTAATATCATATGATGGACAATTTTTTATGGTCGTCCTATCACATACTGTGTTAACACTACCTATCACCATTTGCATGAAACTACCTTATTTTTCTATAAAATCACTGGCCTGAAATGTGCTCGATAATAATAAAAACTCGTTTTTATGACGTAAAACATTTCAGGTCATTAAGAGTTTATCAATGTAATTTGATTACCCTTTATTACAACACTCCCGAACACCATGAAAATGCAATAATATGTAATAAAAGTTACTTAAACGTGCAATAAGAGTACATTTCGATGTAGAGAGGTGCAAAAATAAACCCGGTGATTTCGTCTTTTTTTAAATTAATTTTATGCCTTACACAGGTTTAATATTACATTGGACTTTACCTGCAGTTCATTAGGTCTATAGATGAATGAGAAGTGGAAAAAATCGTACGAAGCTACGAAAAAAGCCAGAGTTTAAGTTAAAATAAATATATAAAAGCTTACTATATAAAGTATATATGGAAAACCACGAGTAAAGAGGATGGAGGAAGTGTAGTGGCCTAGAAAGGTACTAGAGCGGTTTCCTCCTGAGAAAAGAGAGGACGGCCACGAAGAAGTTGGCGTGATAACACCGGCGAAGCAAGAAGCCTAGAATAGGCATTAACGAATGACAGAAAATATTGAAAATTGAAGACGAAAAGATGGCGACAGCTGTAATAGATCAGTTACATATAAATAAATTGAAAACCACTGTGAAATCTGATTACATAACGAACCTAAATAAAATGCCAATTGAGCCGAATAAAATATTATTACTAAATTGAATGATTTTCTTGTTTTATAAAGAAACGTTGGACAGAGAACAATGGAGACGCTCTTACGTACTAGCCCTTGCTACACCAACACACATTATGCTGTATGGCTCGCGTGGCAAGTACCGTGAGTATGACTTCGAAGCATAACTCCTGTTTCACATCATAAAAGTGTCAGTAATATAAATGGCACTGAATAATAGGAACTATGCTCTAGAAATAAAGTTGTTAAAATTTAGTTTAATAATAAATAAGTGTAATAAATAAAGTAAATAGAAAGGACAATGGCGGTACAACCATACTCAGTGATAGACAACGACGACTTTACGAACAAAGCCTAACACCAAATTTTTAAAAGCATAGTATAAAGTTGGTAGCTGAGAGACGTGGTTTGTATAGAAAAATGGAAAACATAAGTGATCGTTAGACAAACGATAAAGTAAAAACATGAAGAACAAATTAATGTAAACAATTACAATAAACACAAAATTTTAACATCAATTCCTGCTTAGCTCGATAAATAAAAATTTGATTTTAGTTTTTCTTTTTAACTAATTACAATATAAATATTAAATATAAATACAGTAACATAGCCTATAACAAAAAATCAGTCATTTTATGAAGTTATATGTTATCACTTATTTTAAACCAAATGGAGCTAAATAGTTATATTGCATACCTGACCCAAACGTTTTCCTTTCGTATGAAACTAAAATCAATTCATTTAATTAATGAGTAAATATTTGAAATTCTGACATCAAGTGCCATCAAATACAAGACACATACACACACACACACACACACACACACACACACACACACACACACACACACACACACACACACACACACACACACACATACACACACACACACACACACACACACACACACACACACACACACACACACACACACACATATATATATATATATATATATATATAGAGAGAGAGAGAGAGAGAGAGAGAGAGAGAGAGAAAGAGAGAGAGAGAGAGAGAGACAGACAGACAGACAGAGAGGTAATGTAAGGAATTGGAAACAAAGAAGAAATAGAAAGATGAAAACTATTTTGACGTGGGCATACACGAAGGATGAATGAAGAACTGAGAGTTTGGAAATGGACACCAAATAGAAAAAGAAAGAAGGAGAAATAAAAGAAATATGTACAAATGGCGACGGAAAAAGAGGTATCAATGATGAACAATTACATGACACAAAAATGGCGAAACTATGTGGTAATCATCAACATATGAGGTTCCCATGGTTACAGGTATAAATAATTAACTTAAATCATCAGAATTTTTGGGCCGTTTGTTAGCGTAAAAAAGTATTGACATACACTAACAAATAAATTCAAGTTATCATAATCAATAGAACGGAAGATAAACACAATATAAAATTATTTAATGGTTTGCTGTATGAGAAGACACTTAATTTCACGTTAAAAGTATTTTTCTTTATAATTTGTATATTTAATGGGTAGGCACTGAAATGTATTATTTTATTGAAGTTAATGTTAATAAATAGTTCCTTAATAACTAGTATTTTAAATTTATTTATTATGTCTAAAAATGTAGCGGCCATTTTACTATTAAGGCAAATTCGAGGTACATTTTAAATATATTCTATACTTTCTTAGCACTACTTCTTAAACTGTCGTTTCCACCGTACTTATCGGTTTTCGAGGATATATTGTATTCTTATTTTAAATTCAAATTAAAACTTGATATATAAAAGAATGATTATAAAATCCCAAAACAATCTAAACAACATAAATAAATCGAAAGACACTAAGCCTACGCTACACACAGTGGATATATTAAACATACTTTTAATAACGCTCTTCCTAATTCCTGATAAGAAATAACAAACGTTTCTGACAAGAGATTGAAGGCTACAGAATAATTAAAATATTTCAGACCATAAATAAATCAAATCTGGCCAAGGTTCACTTCCTTGGTATTCTCCTTATTGTAGGCGGAAATACATTCCTTTACAGAGGAAATACACTTACATTGGTAAATTATTTCGGTATCATTAAAGAAGCCCAATTAGGCCATAACTGGAAGTCAATTATTGGTCAGAAATTGTCAGTTTTATAGGATGTTGGTTGATAAGGAGGCTGTCACCCTAAGAACAAGCCGCATGATTGTGTGTGTGTGTGTGTGTGTGTGTGTGTGTGTGTGTGTGTGTGTGTGTGTGTGTGTGTGTGTGTGTGTGTGTGTGTGTGTGTGTGTGGGTGGGTGTGGGTGTGTGTATGTGAGTGTGTAGTTGTGGTGTGGTGTGCGTAGTTGTGGTGTGGTGTGGTGTGGTGTGTGTGTAGTTGTGGTGTGTGTGTGTGTGTGTGTGTGTGTGTGTGTGTGTGTGTGTGTGTGTGTGTGTGTGTGTGTGTGTGTGTGTGTGTGTGTGTGTGTGTGTGTGTGTGTGTGTGTGTGTGTGTGTGTGTGTGTGTGTGTGTGTGTGTGAGTGTGTGTGTGTGTGTGTGTGTGTGTGTGTTAGAGCATAGACCTCAAGAGTCATTTAATAAATTAAAATGTTAAAAAATGAAAAAGAAAATTAGGGAAATAAATAAAATTAATAAGATGTTCATCGTTTAAACAGTAATAAACATACTCATATAATGTTAGAAAACTAACAAAGGTTTAGTAGAGAAGGAAAAGATTTAACCCATATTCAGTTTGTGTACATCCTGGTGTAAAGAAACAAAATATTGTATCAAATAATAATAGTCTATAAGTTAAATACATGAAACAAAGACGTTATACAATATTTTTTTTTGTAGTTTAAAGCAGAGAGATAGAAGGGGTGGAGAGAGAGCTGGGCAAGAATTGCTTTTTAAACCAGAGAGAGGGATTGGAAAAAGAAAGATGTACTTGCAGCTTTTTTATTGGTATAACTTCTTTTACGAGTAGCTAAATGTTTGTATCTTTGTTTATCCCACACTGAACACGCTCATGACGGGTTTATTGAAGGCAATTTTATACATAGTTGAAATTTTCATCTTTAACAATATACTTAAAATACATCAACTCAAGTTCAAATACATTTTTTTACACTTTTAGTGGATAACTCTTGATTATAAAAATATTAATTCATTAATTAAATTTAAAATGATTTAATTTTAGTTGGGTGAAAAATTTATCACCAAAGGGGCAAAATATGCAATATATTTGACTCGTGCCGTATGGCTACAAAATAGGTGGTAACAAATAAATGTTTTCATAAAACAGCTGATTTTATATTATAGGTTGTGTGGTAGAACAGCTATTTTAACGCATAGGAAAATTGCCTTTGTTCATCCAAGTAGGAAATGACTTTAAAATTTGTTTGTTTGTATTACTTGTTCAATGTTATATATTTTATTAATGTTTTAAAAACAATAATAATTTGTTCTACCTATTTCGTAACTGTATTGGTTCTGTACATATGAATAAAACCTCTTTTAATAGTGGACGCCTTTGCTTTAACGGCTCCTGATACTTGCGCTTAATTTGTACAAAGATCGCTTTATATAGGGGTGTTACCTTATTTACTTGCTTTGTGATGGGACTAAGGCCAGACCGATCAGGCGTCATGCAAAACCTCGCGCCGACCGCCATGTTGCGGTCACCATTAATATCCATTGCTGTCCGGCAGATAATTTATCTCCTGCTTTCCTCGACCGGAGCATTAATACCAATTGGCGGGAGCGAAGTCCATCACGGAGCTGTTCCCGTGGGGAACTACTTCCGCGGGAAGACAAGATCCCAGGGGAAGAAACATCCGCTGCTCATTACATGATCCGGCCTCCCACAAGTCGTTGTATTTTGTCTTTATTAAGTTGGCTATTAACATGTTGGAATTAACATTTTAAACAACATCTGCTAAAGCAGGAGAAGAATAGCTTCTCGTTTGAAAATGAAACGAGATTTTATTGCCTTTGAGCGCAGATGTTATTTTATATCAATGCTCTTTATAACGTTAAAATGTCGCATTGTTAAAATACTGTAATATAAGCTTTAAAAATGTTTAACAAATAAACCGTTTTAGAGTTTAAAAACAAATACACAAAATTATAAAATCTTTATTTGTTTCGAATTTTATTTTCATTTCCTTTATGTCACATCTAATATTTTACTCTTGTCTGACACAAATATGTTCGAGATAAAAAATTCTTTACAACATTTGCACTCCACTAAAAAAATAAACAATGAAGATTTGTATTATTTAATTTTAATTTAAAAGTAGCAATATTTTTACAAAAATAATTAACATTATGTTTCAAAAGCACAGTTATCCACTACATAAAAGTTGTTATAGCAATGACGGATTAAGACAGGAGTACATCAGAGAAGTGACAATATTTCTAATAATGAGGCTACTGAATCAAGGCAGTCCAGGTATAAGGAATTAGCTGTACTATATTCCTCCTCTATATGTATTTTCCTTTGCCACGTGTTCTATATTAACTAATTTATAAATTTATTTGCCGTACATTGGAGCTTCCAAACCGTAATATATACCTAAAGGGAAAGAATCAATGATAACTGAAACTAATGTTTAACTCTAAATAGGTTACTGAAATATTGCTCATAAAATGTACTTATTACAAAAAGTTTTAAAATTACATAATCTCAGAGATAAACAAACTCAAATTAATTAAACAAACCAATTAAAACCCAATTTTATCATGAGTAAGACTTCATTATAAGTAGCTTAATGGGGCATCATCCGTGATGGTCTTTCATTAGGAGCAAGAATTCATCATAAGAGATGCGACATTCTTCCGTGATAGACATCCATCATGAGTAAGACTTCATTATAAGTAGAGTAATGGGGCATCATCCGTGATGGTCTTTAATTAGGAGCAAGAATTCATCATAAGAGATGCGACATCCATCCGTGATAGACCTCCATCATGAGTAAGACTTCATTATAAATTAGCCTAATGGGGCATCATCCGTGACGGTCTTTCATTAGGAGCAAGAATTCATCATAAGAGATGCGACATTCTTCCGTGATAGACCTCCATCATGAGTAAGACTTCATTATAAGTAGAGTAATGGGGCATCGTCCGTGATGGTCTTTCATTAGGAGCAAGAATTCGTCATAAGAGATGCGACATCCATCCGTGATAGACCTCCATCATGAGTAAGACTTCATTACAAGTAGCCTAATGAGGCATCATCAGTGATGGTCTTTCATTAGGAGCAAGAATTCATCATAAGAGATGCGACATTCATCCGTGATAGACCTCCATCATGAGTAAGACTTCATTATAAAAAGCCTAATGGGGCATCATCCGTGATGGTCTTTCATTAGGAGCAAGAATTCATCATAGGAGATGCGACATTCTTCCGTGATAGACATCCATCATGAGTAAGACTTCATTATAAGTAGAGTAATGGGGCATCATCCGTGATGGTCTTTCATTAGGAGCAAGAATTCATCATAAGAGATGCGACATCCATCCGTGATAGACCTCCATCATGAGTAAGACTTGATTATAAGTAGCCTAATGGGGCATCATCCGTGACGGTCTTTCATTAGGAGCAAGAATTCATCATAAGAGATGCGACATTCTTCCGTGATAGACCTCCATCATGAGTAAGACTTCATTATAAGTAGAGTAATGGGGCATCATCCGTGATGGTCTTTCATTAGGAGCAAGAATTCATCATAAGAGATGCGACATCCATCCGTGATAGACCTCCATCATGAGTAAGACTTCATTATAAGTAGAGTAATGGGGCATCATCCGTGATGGTCTTTCATTAGGAGCAAGAATTCATCATAAGAGATGCGACATTCATCCGTGATAGACCTCCATCATGAGTAAGACTTCATTATAAAAAGCCTAATGGGGCACCATCCGTGATGGTCTTTCATTAGGAGCAAGAATTCATCATAAGAGATGCGACATTCATCCGTGATAGACCTCCATCATGAGTAAGACTTCATTATAAGTAGCCTAATGGGGCATCATCCGTGATGGTCTTTCATTAGGAGCAAGAATTCATCATAAGAGATGCGACATTCATCCGTGATAGACCTCCATCATGAGTAAGACTTCATTATAAGTAGCCTAATGGGGCATCATCCGTGATGATCTTACATTAGGAGCAATAATTCATCATAAGAGAGCGACATTCATCCGTGATAGACCTCCATCATGAGTAAGACTTCATTATAAGTAGCCTAATGGGGCATCATCCGTGATGGTCTTTCATTAGGAGCATGAATTCATCATAAGAGATGCGACATTCATCCGTGATAGACTTCCATCATGAGTAAGATTTCATTATAAGTAGCCTAATGGGGCATCATCCGTGATGGTCTTTCATTAGGAGCAAGAATTCATCATAAGAGATGCGACATCCATCCGTGATAGACCTCCATCATGAGTAAGACTTCATTATAAGTAGCCTAATGGGGCATGATCCGTAATGGCCTTTTATTAGGAGCAAGAATTCATCATAAGAGATGCGACATCCATCCGTGATAGACCTCCATCATGAGTAAGATTTCATTATAAGTAGCCTAATGGGGCATCATCCGTGATGGTCTTTCAATAGGAGCAAGAATTCATCATAAGAGATGCGACAACCATCCGTGATAGACCTCCATCATGAGTAAGACTTCATTATAAGTAGCCTAATGGGGCATCATCCTTGATGGCCTTTTATTAGGAGCAAGAATTCATCATAAGAGATGCGACATTCATCCGTGATAGACCTCCATCATGAGTAAGACTTCATTATAAGTAGCCTAATGGGGCATCATCCGTGATGGTCTTTCATTAGGAGCAAGAATTCATCATAAGAGATGCGACATTCATCCGTGATAGACCTCCATCATGAGTAAGACTTCATTATAAGTAGCCTAATGGGGCATCATCCGTGATGGTCTTTCATTAGGAGCAAGAATTCATCATAAGAGATGCGACATCCATCCGTGATAGACCTCCATCATTAGTAAGACTTCATTATAAGTAGCCTAATGGGGCATCATCCGTGATGGCCTTTTATTAGGAGCAAGAATTCATCATAAGAGATGCGACATTCATCCGTGATAGACCTCCATCATGAGTAAGACTTCATTATAATTAGCCTAATGGGGCATCATCCGTGATGGTCTTTAATTAGGAGCAAGAATTCATCATAAGAGATGCGACATTCATCCGTGATAGACCTCCATCATGAGTAAGACTTCATTATAAATAGCCCAATGGGGCATCATCCGTGATGGTCTTTCATTAAAAGCAAGAATTCATAATAAGAGATGCGACATTCATCCGTGATAGACCTCCATCATGAGTAAGATTTCATTATAAGTAGCCTAATGGGGCATCATCCGTGATGGTCTTTCATTAGGAGCAAGAATTCATCATAAGAGATGCGACATCCATCCGTGATATACCTCCATCATGAGTAAGACTTCATTATAAGTAGCCTAATGGGGCATCATCCGTGATGGTCTTTCATTAGGAGCAAGAATTCATCATAAGAGATGCGACATTCATCCGTGATAGACCTCCATCATGAGTAAGACTTCATTATAAGTAGAGTAATGGGGCATCATCCGTGATGGTCTTTCATTAGGAGCAAGAATTCATCATAAGAGATGCGACATCCATCCGTGATAGACCTCCATCTTGAGTAAGACTTCATCATAAGAGATACGACATTCATCCGTGATGAACTTCCATTATGAGTAAGAATCGTTATGAGAAATACGTTATAACCCATAATAAAGTCATGAAATTATTCTGATATAAGTAAAAACATTTATTAGTAAGAATTTAATCTTACATTGTCAGCTGTGTAAATTGATCTTACGAACTGAAATATAAACTGCAATATGAAAAATATCACTTCATATATTGCATACTTGTTCGATAGAAAACATCGTAAATATAGTAGCCTATATTTTTTCAAACAAAAAAATAGTTTAAAAATAAAATCATTTTAATATAATACTTATAAAAATAAGTCCGACATAATAAAATATGAAACCAAGCGAATCATCACAGACCACTTTAACGTAGGAACATCCCTTTTCCTACAGGTATCAAGCTGATTTTATAACCAACATTTTCATACTTTACACGTTTTGGAGTCACAGATTGAAACTAGCAAAAGATTAAAGAATACACAGAACGATAGGGCGAATAAAATCTAACAAGCATTGCAACACAAATTAAATACTGCTATAAAACCGTGCTGGTTGAGCTCTACTGCTGTAATGGCTTTTGCACCTGTAACAGTTCTACGTTAAAATGTGTCCGTTTTCATTCATTTAAAATTAAAGGGAGTTGTTTATATTAGAACACAAAAATAGGAAAATTTGTTCTTATTATTTATTGATTTACCCGTTGTTTTATTTTTTTGAGATGGGATAAATATTTAATAAAGTATAAACGATTACAGAGACTTTTAATAAATTAAGATATTAAATCAAGCTGACGATTAAAATTTATTTAAAATAGTAAACCACAATGACGCCATTTACGTACAGACTGCCTCTTATACACATCGTATTGTTGCAACCTGAATAACGTCACACAATTGACCTGAACCTGAAAAAAATATTCACCTAATCTCATAAAAGAAATAACATAAAAGAAAATTATTTGAATAGTAAGAAACAAAAAATCACAGCTCGATTGCAAAATATTACTATAAGGTATAATTTTTACAGATGCTCAAACATTTTGATTAAAACGAAATGAAATATCACTGAAAAATCTGTAAATTAGATAAATACATTTTTTATGTTGACCTATGTAACGGAAATATAACCCTCATTAAAATAGCCTGGAACCAAAATAAATTCACTAATTCCAGTGTAATAAAATGTTTGGTCAATTTTATTCTGCAAGTTAAACATAATAATATACGAATAAGAAGCCGTCTGTCTTTTATTAAAACATTTTCCTTTTGTACTCAAATATAAAATATTGTACACAGAGATAATACTTGACCAATTAACAATCAATCTCGATTTTTCCTTTTTGAATAAGATTATGTTACTCAAATAGGCCTTCATGTTCTAAGCAAGTAATTTCAAGGACTAAACATAAACACTCTTTAAAAACGTTCATACATTATGGTGTTTGAAATATAAACTCCCTCTACAAATATAATCCTTATAGAAATTCATTGTATACTACATTACGGTATTAAAATATCGTTACAAAATATCTAAATTAGGTTAGATTTGGTAATAAAATGCTGACGTGAATCAAGGGTTTCATTGCGGACATATATGAAAACATTTATTCTGAAATTATGTTATAATGTCAATGTAACAGCAAAGTCTACCGTTGACCGTAAACGTACGATAAACCTAACCAATGAGGGCATATTGAACAGTTTCCCGATTTCAGAGTTACCGATAGAAGACTCGTTATCTGTTGATAACAAAATGTATTCTAACCTGATAATTTGTAGGTGTTTCATATGTTCGTCCATAACAATGTAGTCATAAAAACAAGTAATATAAACCAAAAATTTTTATACAGACAATTCCTACTTGAGTCAAAAAAAATGGTTTTGTTTTAGTTATTTTATTTATAAATAATTACAATTATTATGAATAAAGACACATAACCTATTCGTTAAACACAGCTGTTCTACTACATAACCTATAATATAAAATCAGCTGTTTTATTAAATCATATGTTATCACTTACTTTAAGCAAAATACGACAAAATAGCTATATTGCATACCTAGTCCCTTTTGTTAATAGGTTTACTCTCACATAAAAACTAAAATAATTAATTAAATATAATAAATGAATTATTATTTGAAGAAATTGTAATAAAACCATGTGCAATCCACTACAAGTTTTAAAAAATGTACTTGAACTTGAATGGATGAATAAACGATTAAAAAGTATTTTATTACCAATTGAAAATTTGAACAAAATATAGTGTGAACTAATAGAAGGAATTATTAATCAGTATATTACGGTAATTTTATTAATATTTAATGAAATGTAATATAATAATTTTAGTGATGAATAAAAATTATTGAATAATAAGAATGTATTTTAATTTAATTTATTTTTTCAAATTAGACTCTTATCCCATCTAAAACTAAAATTATTCATTATTAAATTTAATTAACGAATTAATATTTGAAAAAACTGTATAAACATCAAGTGTCATCCACTAAAAGTTTAAAAAAGTCTATTTGAATTAAAGTCGATAAATAAAATGTATTTTATTAAAGATGGAAATTTTAAACATGGTATAAACCTATATAAGTAGAGTGTAAATTAATAAGTAATTGAACAATTACTTTATAATGTTTCTGTCTGTGCGAACGGCAGCTACATTTTGGGTACTTTAAGCGGTATTTATAGTAAAATCACTTCTTGCTTGGAACTATATTTGGGTAGGATAAAACGAATATGCTACCCAAATTCTTTTTTCTTTTATTTGTGGAAACAAAAATCAATTAAATATTTTCGGGACGTATTAAAGTAACTTATTTATAGAACTTCATGAAGCCTATAACTTTTAATTTAATAGGATGATTACATTTTTCTATTGGTAAACCAAAAGATGACATCAGTAGATGTCATAGGTTAATTCAAAGGCTCCGAAAACACGCTTAGCTCGGATGGTCGTAAATCTGGAAAGATTAATAAGTCGATAAGTACTAGAGTCTTTGAACGGTAATTAAAACGGGAAGTGACGTTTATTTAGAATCGATTAGCTGATGGTGTGTCAAACAAGTGGCAGGATTCCGCGCCCCTGGGGTTATCAGGTGATGAAGGTTAGAAGTGACAATACACAGGCCCGCGGCGTCTCGGAAAGGCCCGATAGCTTCACCCTGTGTATCGTCAATGCCGGCGCTCTGGGACGATTACTTCGCCTCCTTAGGGTAATCTAGCGGAAGAACTGTTTTAGTTATGCTGGGATATCGTGTTTTGTTACGTAAATTAATTTGTTTTTGATAATGCACAACTTCAGTGAACATATACAATACTCAAGAGGGAAGGTGTGAACAACTGCCCTCCTAGACTGTTATTATTTAGATTTCTGTTCAACTTATGTTCGTGCATAAACAATCTTTCACAGGTTTGTTAAATGTTACATTCTCTTTATGCAGAATTAGAAGTCGTGTGGGATCATATGCAACCGGAAATTCTCGCCAGATTTTTTGTTTTGAAAAAATATTTGGTATCGCAGAGTATTAAGAAATATTTCTCATCACCTGTAACATTATATTTTGCAAGGTTAAGTGATATGCAATTTTTTCTAAGACCACTTCTAACGATGAATCTCTTTTATGCTTTTACAAAGAATGTAGTTACGCATTTAGGCATAGCTTTGAAGTTTGCGAGTTAAACCAATATTTTTATTTACACATAAATAAATATAATAGGTATAAAAGGATTGCACAGTTAGGATAATGAACACAGATGGGGAATGAAATGGCAGAGAAAAATTAAGAACTTTTCTAAAACGGCTAAGTAGAATCTTCTAGACGTCTCTATCCTATCCTAGGACCATTTCCAGTAAAGCCCAGTTGTGAAAACGTTCCATCAAAAAGTAATTTGTTTCAAGTATTTAAGACAAAAATGTACGATGTTGTAGAAACATCAATTCACTGCAAACCATCGAATATCATTCATATAATTATTATGCAAAATCTCAGTCGCCTAAAGTATAACGAGGAAATTAAGGATGTATAGTTAAGCAAAAACATAGTGAATAAAAATTTTATTTTTGGAACTCAATTGAACTTGATCTTTAAAAAGGTCCAGACGAACTTGTAAAAGTCTTTAATTAAAAATTTCGAATTAAAATTTATCATTAATTATCAGTAGACTAAATATGCTACGTTCATTATAGGCTACTTTTAGTGATGAATAAATAGGCTAATACTGAATGGTAGAAATGAACAATAAGAAAGAAGCATAGCCTAAGAATAAGAAACATATGAAGTTATAACTACATGCGCTGTCAAGTAATGCAATCAAGTTATTAAGAAATATTCGACATACAGCAAATTAGCATTAAAAACTATTAAAACACAACATCTAAATAACCTCAAATTGAAGACGAAAACAGTTGCTACCGTTATCCACCTATATTATAAGCGTCGTGTCTGGGTTTCAGAAACCTTCGGTATTCGTTTCCTTTACAAATTAGACTTACAATTTTATATTGAAGCCAGTAATATGCTTTTACTCCATCCCAAAAATTGTAAGACCCTCTTAAAGGTGTTTTCTGCTCAACAAAATAACTAAACAAATTAGCACCTATTTAACAAGATACATTTTCCCAAATACTTTGAAGAATTTGGTAGGCCTACCCATAAAAAAACTGTTGGGGTTACTGATTAAAACAAACCCAGAAAGAAAAAATCTTGTTTAATTTGATTTTTCTTCCTTATAGTTTTAAAGGTCGCATGACTGTTAATCAAAGTTAAATAATAAAAAAACAAAACAGGTTTATGACATAAATATTTTAAAAGGTGTAAATTTAGGGCCTAAAACAAAATAAATATAACCTGACGTTTATATGGAATTTTATATGCAATTTTTGAATGTTGCAAATTTAGGGCCTAAAACAAAATTTGTAACATAAATTGACGTAAGTCTCCTCTTAGAAAATATTGATTGTTTGTAATTTAATTGAGAAGAACCAATATAGACCTAAACAAAAAAATTAAAGTTAACTCCTATTTAGGCCAACAACAAAAATATTTTAGGTACTTTTTATTAAGTAATTACAATTAATATAAATATAGTAACATACCCTATGCGTTAAAACCGCTGTTCTACCACATAACCTATAACGTAAAATCAGCTCTGTTTTATGAAATTATAAGTGATAACTTATTTTAAGCCAAAATTATCTAAATAACTATATTACATGCATTACCCCTTTTCCTTCCATATAAAAATGAACTCAATTAATTAAATTAAATTAATCAATAAATATTTGCAAAAACTGTATTAACATCATGTCATTCGCTACAAGTTTAGAAATATTTATTTGAACTTAAGTGAATGGATAAAAAGTATTTTACTAA
>JBAIZL010000004.1:35061162-35111162 GCA_036971475.1 Prosapia bicincta | reverse complement strand
AGGAGAGATTTATGCCTATAAGAAGAGAGTGAACTATTACAAGGAATTGATTAAAAAGGAATTGTTTTCAGGAAATAAATTACAAGCGACTTAACTTGAAAGCTCTTCTAGTTGTTGTTTAACTATTACATAAACATAAGATTAAATATTTCAGACAGCCCGATACATATAATCTTTGCCAGAGCTATTGTTGGTTGTCAGAAATACCCTTTCCTAAAGCAATGTCTGTCTGATATAATAGGGTTAATGAACAAATCTTCTCATAGAAGAGTCTTTGTATAACATGTTCCCTTGTGTGAATGTCTAAATTAATTTCATTTTCTAATGAAAAAACTGATTTTAGCCATGAATGGGCAAAGCAATTTGAAGCATATTTATAAAACACTGTTGTATTGACGGACTTCGGCTTTAGCGTTGCTTTCAATAAAGGGAGGTTAACGACTTAGCCAATGGGAATGCTACGTGGTTGCCACAAATATTTGGATAATTTGTTTTGCTACTATGTTTCATTCAAATATTACCAGTATTTATCTTTAATACTTGGCTACACCTGATCGAATTAAAGCTTCTAGTAATTGATTTTGATCTCTAAAATCTCGCGCATGCGTCTAATTATGCAGGCTCTAGCGCTGTTCCTATGTTTATTATAATTCATTACTTTAATGGGACTATTTGGCTATTTAGAACTCAAAAGCAATTTAATTCTGGAATTATATCCGCGAATAGAGCTAAAAGCGTTTACATGTCTTCGCAAATATTTCCGGGGTTTCTGCTTTTTTTAATGGAGCGTTGATAACAGTCATACAACAAAAAGTACATCTAACATTACATTGGTTTTCGCTGAATTCAAGCGCGCATCAAACAATCAAATAAATACTGAAACATTTGCAGTCCACTCTGTCCCACTTGTTTTGTAATTGCTTGATGCCCTGAAATAGGAACGGGGCGGGGGAGGACGTTTCAAACGAAATCTTTTTGTTAGTTTCATTGTTGTTAATTCTAATATTTAAAACAAAAAGTAAAAAAAACACAGTAACAATGTTACTTCATTACATACATTACTTACTTACTTATTTACCAATTTACATTACATACTTACTTACTCCCTTACTTACTTACATTTCTTACTTACTTAAATACCTATTTACAATAATTACTAATATTACGGACTTAGTTACTTACAATATTTACTTATTTGCTTACTTTCTTACTTATGTACATTACTTACTTACTTACATTACCTACTCACTTACTTACTTATATTACTTATTTATTTACATATACTTTACTTTACTGTTTACCTATTTACACTACTTACTTATGTACATTACTGACTTCCTTACATTCTTACAATATTTACTTACTTAGGCTACATACTTATTCCTATTACGTACTTACTGACTTACTTACATCACTTACTTACTTAACTATTTACATTAATTGCTAACTTACATTAGTTTATTACTAGCATTACTTACTTATACTATTTACTTACTTATTTATTTACATTACATACTTACTTAAAATATGTCCTTACTTACACTAATAACATACTTACTTAGTTATTTAACTATTTCAACTACATACTTAATTACTTACGTTACTTACTTACAATACTTATTTATTTATGATATATACCAACTTATTTACGTATTTTAATTACACACTTATTTATTTACATTAGTTAATTAATTACATTACTTACATACTATATTATATTATTTATTTACTTACTTACCTATACTATTTAATTACATACTTATTTACATTACTTACATACATTATATACTTACTTCATTATTTACTTATTTAGAATACTTAATTATATTAGGTCCACTTTTTAGTAAATTTTTGTAATAAAACTGTTTAGAGCGGTCTTCATAACTATTAAACTCTGAAAGTTTCTATTCTTTCGGAACAAGTAAAGAATACAATTTAAATAGGAATTTTCCTTGGACATATTCGCAATGAGAACACGTTGTTGGGCCAATCCCACAGCCGTTCGTTCCGTTTAACTTTTATTTTAATAAATTTATCCGCGATTGCAGTAGCTCTACAATAAATATGTTACCCTACTGAATTATTTATTTATTTGAGACGAACAAGTATTTGAAACATCTCAGTAATTTTCCAACTACGGCTTCAGGTGTAAAGTTATCAGTAATTCGTAAATTTTCCCATTACGGCTTCAAGTCATAAATTCGTTAGTATTTAGTAAACTTTCCCATTACGGCTACAAGCATATAGTCATTAGTAGTTCGTAAATTTTCCCATTACGGCTTCGTCATAAATTCGTTAGTATTTAGTAAACTTTCCCATTACGGCTACAAGCATATAGTCATTAGTAGTTTGTGAATTTACCCACTTCGGCTTTTAAGTCATAAATTCATTAGTGACATTAGTTACTTTCCCAATACGGCTACAAGTATAAAGTCATTAGTAGTTCGTAAATTTTCCCATTACGGCTCCAATTCATAAATTCATTTCTAGTTCGTACATTTTCCCATTACTACTTTAAGTCATAAATTCATTAGTAGTTCACAAATTTCCCCAATACGACTTCAAGTCATAAAGTCATTAGTAGTTCACAAATTTTTCCACAGCTTTAAGTTATACAGTCATTTGTAGTTCGTAAATATTCCAACCAGTTTTCATTTGTAGTATTTAAACCCGTATAGGCAGGGCATACATAATATTTAGTCACTTTGAATTGCAAATCTCAAAGCGGGTTTGGTTATTCGTTATAGAAGGAGATGGAACAGAAGGTGTCTGATTCTACCGGCTTGAACTTCTTATCACGTTCTAAGATTGTTTGGAGTCGGTTTGATTGATTTCAGAAAACATTTTAATATAGTATCTTGGAGGAGTAAAGGCTATGTGTGAGCTATGAATATTTCATGATGTGTTAGTGGCGGCGGTGATAGGCTCATTGCGTGGCGGGGGTTAGGGCGATTTGCATGTGATGAGTGACTTGTCCAAAGGGGAGCTTTGAACCACTCCAAGAAATCCACCTTAATAGCAATATAGCCCTTTGTAGAGCTGCCACGACCTTTCCGCCTTTGCCACTAAACTCTTTATACTTTCTTGAACCTATTCCAAGTGTTTAACAAATAGTCTATACACTATCCACTGACATTGAAACACATTAATTAAGGAAAATTAGTAAAATAATCGCTAATAAGTAGTCTATCACATTGTAGTATTTTTTTCTGTTACATTACATTTTATTTAACAACTCTTAATGCATTTATAATATATAAACAGGAAAAAATAAATATAATATTTTAATGTAAAGAGAATATGTACATTTTCATTAATTTAAATACATATTTAAGGTAATGTATTTATATTTACAATAATTATTATCCGTATTGGTAATTATTCTGTAATATTCTTTCGCAATTTACTAAATAGAAATTAAATTGCACCTGAAAGGAGAAACAGTGGGGTGCTATTCGGTTAAAGGATGGAATGAAGAAACGCCAGCTGATAATGTAAGGGGTGCTATTCTGTTAAAGGATGGAATAAAGTAACGCCAGCTGATAATGTAAGGTTTGCTATTCTGTTAAAGGATGGAATAAAGTAACGCCAGCTGATAATGTAAGGTTTGCTATTCTGTTAAATTATGGAATAAAGTAACGCCAGCTGATAATGTAAGGTTTGCTATTCTGTTAAAGGATGGAATAAAGTAACGCCAGCTGATAATGTAAGGTTTGCTATTCTGTTAAAGGATGGAATAAAGTAACGCCAGCTGATAATGTAAGGTTTGCTATTCTGTTAAAGGTTGGAATAAAGTAACGCCAGCTGATAATTTAAGGGGTGCTATTCTGTTGAAGGGCGGAATAAAGTAATGCCAGCTGATAGTGAAAGGGGTGCTTTTCTGTTAAAGGATGGAATAAAGTAATACAAACTGATAATATAAGGGGTGCTATTCTGTTAAAGGATGGAATAAAGTAATACAAACTGATAATGTAAGGGGTGCTATTCTGTTAAAGGATGGAATAAAGTAATACAAACTGATAATGTAAGGGGTGCTATTCTGTTGAAGGGCGGAATAAAGTAACGCCAGCTGATAATGTAAGTGGTGCTATTCTGTTAAAGGATGGAATAAAGTAACGCCAGCTGATAATGTAAGGGGTGCTATTCTGTTGAAGGGCGGAATAAAGTAATGCCAGCTGTTAGTGAAAGGGGTGCTATTCTGTTAAAGGATGGAATAAAGTAATACAAACTGATAATATAAGGGGTGCTATTCTGTTAAAAGATGGAATAAAGTAACGCAAGCTGATAATATAAGGGGTGCTATTCTGATACAAGATGGAATAAAGTAACGCCGGGTGATGATGTAAGGAGTACTATTCTGTTAAAGGATGGAATAAAGTAACGCCAGCTGATAATGTAAGGTTTGCTATTCTGTTAAAGGTTGGAATAAAGTAACGCCAGCTGATAATTTAAGGGGTGCTATTCTGTTGAAGGGCGGAATAAAGTAATGCCAGCTGATAGTGAAAGGGGTGCTTTTCTGTTAAAGGATGGAATAAAGTAATACAAACTGATAATATAAGGGGTGCTATTCTGTTGAAGGGCGGTATAAAGTAATGCCAGCTGATAATATAAGGGGTGGTATTCGGTTAAATGATGGAATAAAGTAATGCAAACTGATAATGAAGGGGGGTGCTATTCTGGTAAAGGCTGGAATAAAGTAACGCTAGCTGATAATGTAAGGGGTGCTATTCTGGTAAAGGCTGGAATAAAGTAACGCCAGCTGATAATGTAAGGGTGCTATTCTGTTAAAGGGTGGAATAAAGTAATACAAACTGATAATATAAGGAGTGGTATTCGGTTAAATGATGGAATAAAGTAATGCAAACTGATAATGAAAGGGGGTGCTATTCTGGTAAAGGCTGGAATAAAACAACGCCAGCTGATAATGTAAGGGGTGCTATTCTGGTAAAGGCTGGAATAAAGTAACGCCAGCTGATAATGTAAGGGGTGCTATTTTGTTAATGCATGGAATAAAGTAACGTCAGCTGATAATATAAGGGGTACTATTCTGTTAAAGGATGGAATAAAATAACGCCAACTGATGATGTAAAACTGTATAATATTTTGTTTGCCTGTTTTAATGTAAGGTTATCATATTACAACCTAGCACGTTCGCAGCAGCTTAGTGGTATCACCATATACAACGACAGCAAGTCTGCTTACAACCCCTCACCAAAGGTATTTCAAGTCTAATCTTGACTAACCACATTTTAGACAGATTCTACATCTCCAGAAAAATTCATCTTGCAATTGTTTCCTGCCCATCTGAACCTAGAATTCAATGAAATTGCTAACTTATTGACTAAAAACGGCAGAAACCTAAATCAAAACACAATCCCAATTTTGAGGCAGATACAATTGCTTTTCATAACTCAAAACTAATTGCCCTCTCGAGAATCAAAGATCATAACCAAGTAACTAACCTTAACATTGACAGGAAAACAGCCGCCCCTCTCGTCAGACTAAGAACAAAACATCATAGAAACATGCAGATGGGACTATAAAAACCCAAAACTGTGGCAACGTTTTCGACGAAGAACTTACGCCACATCTTACCCTATAGTTGCTGCAGGCCTTCACCACTTGCACTACAGAGGAAGGTTTATACTCAGATGATGCCATAGACATTGCAAAGACAATTCAAGCAAACTATAAAACTTGATTCTGTAGAAGATAATACATCAATAAGCCATTATAAAGTTATGTATTGAAATTTGTGAAATTATCAATTTATGTTTAGCTTAAAACTAGTTTTAAAATCAATTGGAAACATTGATAACGTTACAGAAACACTTTATTACGTCACAACTGGTCATGTTTTACATGTCATAATCAGCACACAATCCAGAACTAATACTGTTCCTCTTCGTCACTACTTAGGACGTCCCTTGCTATGGCTATCAGTCTAAACAAAATAGGCAAAAGATTAAACTTTTTAAATACAAAAACCATTTTCGTTCAATTTATTGATTATCATTCTTACATATTTTGTTATCTATCATTTACTTGTAGGCTACCCCTGAAAAACAGGCACCCTTTCAGTACAAGCAATAGAGCTATCTTACAAATAGATTTGTCTACAATAAAAAATAAGAAAAAATAGAGTACATTTTATAATTTGAATATAGGACGTAGTGTTTAATAAACCAACGTAAAAGAAAGTAAAAACTTATGAGTAATAATTATTGTAATCATTATTTTGGAAGTACTTTTGTGAATGTTAATTTCCTTTAAAACAAAATAATGTTCCAAATTCGTTATCAAGTATTGAAAACTTTCTCCAAATGAATGGAATCCTTTAATCTAAAGATTAAAAATGTCGCCAATAAAACTATAAGTTACTTTTAATTGTTAACGTTTGAAATAAATGGCAAACTTTCGTGTACCAAATACAAACGTGGCGCCATAAATTGTGTTGGATTTCGTTGCTAAATAAAATTACGAGAATTTCCTTTCCCCTGCCCCGCAACTTGTGGCCCTTACTGAATTTATTCGCTGTACACTCATTTATATTGTATCCTAAACGCAGCGATATATTATTAGTAAGACACGGGGTAATCTTTTAAACCGTTCAAAGGCAATTACCCGCCTTTTTATGGAGAAACAAACGCCTCGCTTTAGCGCTACAGCGCGGAGTCGTGCTTGGTTGTTGATTTACACGGGATTGGCCGCAAATAACTCAACGGAACACTCCCACTTTATAAATAAATACAGATACATTTCGCACGTAAATAGAGGAGCGATAAATAAAGATGTTGATATAAGACGGGAAAGCAGTAAAATGCGAAAATCGTTTTGTAGGAGTTCCCATTGGAGTTTGGGGATCGAATAAAATATAGTGCCCGTGAATTATACCCGGACTTTGTAGTCGCGGTTTTGAATAGCATTTAGCTTCAACACTCCCCCAGAACTGGGGTATATTTTAAGCTATATATATATATCACTGAGACTTTATTAGCTACTTAATTCCGTATTGAAACTGTTTTACAATTTCTTCAAGTGAAAAATTCGTTCCATCAACAATGAACACTATGTTCATATTCACCGAAAAGATATCTTAATTATTTTAAATTTACTCTACCTTAGGTTTCTCTATGATAATAATATATTACTACAAACAATCGATTAGGGTAAATGAAAATCAAATAAATTGGTAAATAGATAGATAAATAAATAGATACCGGTAACTATGCATAAATAAACAAGTCATGTAAAAAAATTGTTCAAGACAATTTCTAATTACATCAACTACGAAAAATTTTATTTTAGTTACTTTCTAATAAATAATTACAACTGACATAAATAAAGTAACATAACCTATGTTAATAACAGCTTATCTACCACATAACTTGTAACAAAATCAACTGTATTCCATACGTTCCCCTTTTTGTGAAATGTTTTTCTCACATATAAAACTAAAAAATTCATTATTAATTTAATTAATTAATCTACAAATTAAAAAAAATGTATTTGAACTTGAGTGGATGAATAAAAAGTATTTTATCAACGATTGAAGATTTGAACAAGATATATATATAAAGAACTAAGTCAAAATACAAATACAAGAATTATAATTGAATTTACAATTATTTGTAAATTGTATTTGTATTTTGACTTAGTTCTTTATTAATTCACAAGAATACATATTGCGATATTTATATATAGCCTATATATATATAGGGAGAGTCTAACTTACAGTTGCAATTGGCAATAAACTAAAATATTGAATTAGCATTTTTAATTAAATTTAAATAACTTTAGTTGCTGTTGTTGTCAAAATAATGAGTTATTTCAACATCCAGAAATTTGTTTGTTTAAAGAATAATAATGTTGTTACATTTCCACCCCCCCTATTAAAAAAAATAATAAGTCAAAAAAATAAAGGGTAAGGTTAAATTCATTGTTCTACTGCACAAGATGCTTTGCTATCGGTCCTGCAGGAGGCACCCGAATGACCCCTGTATTACAGTATCTATGTAGTAGCTCGGGAGTTCACACATCTTGTACTTGCATACTTCACAAAGAATAAAGTCATCCAAAACCCGTTAACCGCAGATGAGATTATTTTTTCACGAAATTCAAAGGTTTGTAATATTTGGAATTTATGTTATACTATAATGTTAAGATATTGTTATTATAACTATGATAGTTTACTGTTGTTATAAAATATTGTAATAATGCAAAAATTATAAATCTTATAGTAGAACGGTGAGACATAAAAATCGTACCCTCTTTGTTTCTTCTTACAATATAGTACCTCTTCAGTACATATTATATCATAATCTCACTAAATATGAATGTTCGTCAAACATAAAATACAAAAATTAATTTATTTCTTAGGAACGTACTCTTAAAGACAATAATATTCTAATGGGGAAATTATCATTTTAGGGTTTATATTTTGCAAGTATTCATAGACTGAAAAGATCGTTGGTAGAGGATAGAATGAATAGGTGGGGAAAGGTAAAGGGTAGAAAAAGTGCCTGATGAAAAAGGGTTCATGGGGGGGGGGATTGGAAGTCAGGAAAACTGAGGTACAAGCAAGTAGTAGATAACGTACCCACATTCAAGGTCACAGGATGGTCTAATCTGTGGTCTAAGTTTGTTGTATATAAAGATAAATACATACAGTAAACTGTGGCATTTAATACTCTACTTTCTTGTAATTACAATATGTATTTACATTCCTAATTGTTTCGGGTATAAACAAATATTTGAACACTTTATATTATCTAATATAAAGTAACCTAAACATTAACAAAACATTGAATATTTAAATCTAAACATGTTTCGAGCTAAAATTAAAGGGCCTAATTTTAGAAACCTGTGAGCTTTTAGCATTTATTTACATTTTCAAAAAGATTAAAAACACCTTCAATTGAACAAAATATTAAAACTATGTCATGAGTAGTATATAGTTATATATTCCACACATGCACTCTATGTTATCTATTTTAGTCTGGGTATACTCTCGTTAACGTGTAAACGTATTAAGTCACATGTATAACAAATTTTTGAATTGTTATTACTAATAATTATAAGCTATATAATAGGTATATTGCGTTATATATATATATATATATATATATATATATATATATAAAATATCTGAAATATAATAGTGTTAAAAAGAAATACCCGCCAAAAATATAAGTGTACCAGACTCCTCTCCCCCAAGAGCAATATATCTAGTTCATCAGTCATTGTATAAGTCACATTCGTGTTTCACTAATGACATAAATAGATGTAGACATATTAGTTGTTGTGTAGACATATAACATTTGTGTTTCATTAATGACATAAATAGATGTAGACATATTAGTTGTTGTGTAGACATATAACATTTGTGTTTCATTAATGACATAAATAGATGTAGACATATTAGTTGTTGTGTAGACATATAACATTTGTGTTTCATTAATGACATAAATAGATGTAGACATATTAGTTGTTGTGTAGACATATAACATTTGTGTTTCATTAATGACATAAATAGATGTAGACATATTAGTTGTTGTGTAGACATATAACATTTGTGTTTCATTAATGACATAAATAGATGTAGACATATTAGTTGTTGTGTAGACATATAACATTTGTGTTTCATTAATGACATAAATAGATGTAGACATATTAGTTGTTGTGTAGACATATAACATTTGTGTTTCATTAATGACATAAATAGATGTAGACATATTAGTTGTTGTGTAGACATATAACATTTGTGTTTCATTAATGACATAAATAGATGTAGACATATTAGTTGTTGTGTAGACATATAACATTTGTGTTTCATTAATGACATAAATAGATGTAGACATATTAGTTGTTGTGTAGACATATAACATTTGTGTTTCATTAATGACATAAATAGATGTAGACATATTAGTTGTTGTGTAGACATATAACATTTGTGTTTCATTAATGACATAAATAGATGTAGACATATCAGTTGTTGTGTAGACATATAACATTTGTGTTTCATTAATGACATAAATAGAAGTAGACATATATGGCATTAGTTAACATGTTATTATGTTATAAAACACTATTTTATACGGTACAGGGGAGAGTTATACTGAAATGTAATTACAAATGTATATATATGATTCTAAGTGTTTCTCCTTTTCAGTTTGTCTGTCTGTCTGTCTCTCTCTCTCTCTCTCTCTCTCTCTCTCTCTCTCTCTCTCTCTCTCTCTCTCTCTCTCCTGTACGTTTTGTTTTCAATGAGTTTAAAGTAATGAGCTACGCACACATTATTTTCCCGTGGAATTAATAGTGCAGTAAAGTGATTTGGAGGCAAATATATTATTTTACGCTCGAACTGCGCGATAAATTTCACTTGTTATTGAAGTGAAGTGATTAGGTGTGGAGCAACGCAACAGGTGGTCGATCCATCGCCATCAAACGACGGCTAATCTTGGTCCGAACGGGGCGGTCAGTCCAACTTGGACCAACATATTGCAGCGCCCCCGTTATTTACTACCTGCAACCCTCGTCGATACGATTCCTTCGATTATATTCATGAGTTCGGCGGGGAAGAGATATGAATGAAAAATAGCGGCGAGTGAATGCGTCATTTTATGACGTCACTTTATGCGTCTGCGAAAGGTTTGGGCGAAAGAAGATAAATAAACTTCATTCGATAAAAGTAAAATAAGTTTTTATTCTAACTTGATCAAGAATGCTTTCTTTCAAAATAAAATAATAATAATTACTCTAGAAATCAACAATGTTTTAAACTATCGATAACAATTTATCAATGGCCCATTAGTCATCTAAAGCAATGAAATAAAACCTTTTTAAGAATATTGCAATTATAATTTTTTTCCAAAAGTGAAACAAAAAACTCCGTTCAAAATATAAGAAAGCAATTTCTATCAATATTTTTTCAGTACAGATATAGCTTATAAAAAACTGATGTAAATTTTTTTAAAAATATTTTAGTTTAGTTTGAAGAATTTTTAAATTATTTCAATAAATTACAAATACAATTAACATAAAAACTTGCAGTTTTTGTGTTGTACATCGTTAGGTTTTAGTAGAAATGACACATTTTGTATATTTTGACTTTTTAACTTGGCAAAAAAAACACTACTTAGTGATTTATTCAGCAGACGCTTTTCGAGCTAGGTCACCGCATTATACAATGCTGTGAATTACTGACAAAACTGTTGCTCAGGTGTGTTGTGTTGGTGTATTTATGTTCTGTGGTATTTTGAACAATAAAACTATGAATAATAACACACCACAGAACAGAAATACACCACAGACTCACAACACACCTGAGCAACAGTCTTGTCAGTATTTCACAGCATTGAAAAATGCGCTGACCTAGCTCGAAACGCGTCTGCTGAATAAATCAGTAAGTAGTGTTTTTTTTTTTGCCAAGTGAATACAAAAAAGTATAAACTTAATATTTTAGAATTTGTTTACTTTTTAATGGAATAAAATTGAAAATAAATTAGAAAATCTATAGATATTTTTAAAATAACACTTATATGAAACAAACCATTTTTTTTTTTAATATTGATAAAAAAATTATTTTGTAACAATTACCATTGTTGCAAAAGTTGTGAGTGAATTGGTTCAGGGTAAGTCGTTGAAATCCAAACTGTGTTTCAGAAGATTTAACTTTTTTTAGATAGATTTTTTTACCTATAAAACTTTAATTATTTCCGGTGGTGTCCCTTGGTTTTAATGACCCACTTTACAAACAAACAACTCCTAACTCACCGACGTTTGCCCTCAGTGACCACCGACGGAGAGAGCAATACACCCTATAAGCGGTTTCCTAATAATTAAACTAAAAATGAAATGACGATTTCATTACAATACGTGTAATAAACTACCTGTTAACTAAGAATGTATACTTAATTAATATTATAAATACAATTTATATAATTTATTCACGGATTACAAATAACAACATTTTTCTTATTATTGATAAAAATATAACATAATAAACTATAATTAATAAATTTAATTTTCAAAATTTGGGAAAACAGGTTTCCTTGTAATAGCGCATTGTAGGACTACCTAGTACATTAAGATCGAGGATCTGTAAATATAAATTTAAATTTTGTTTGTAGTTTTAAAGGGGTTAAGGCAGTATGGCGGTTACTCGCATTCGAAGCTTACGTAAGGATTATGTATGTGCATAGTATCAAGGCATAAACATAAAATATCCTTGTGGATTAACGTGTGCATTGTCACGTGCTCTCAAGGTCTAACGAGGTGGGACCAAGTCCCCAGTCTGAGTGTCCGGCCCTTAGGTAAGGCCACCAGGGAGAGGATAAAGGTCCGATTGCACTACCTGGACCGAATTATTCAGACGGGATATTGAGGAACAGAACTTCGCCATTTTGAAGATTCTACTGGCCATGCGTAGATCTGGAAGAGTGTTCGTACTGCTATCACTGTTGGAGTTTGTCTCGTCCCAGTGGAGGCCGGTGACCAATCAAGACCTTATAGCAATATCCATGACTCTTACATACTGGTACCACTGGTCGTGACACCAAACCCCCCTCCTCCTGCCAGACGCTAGTCATCCGGATGGGAGTCACGAGTTTGAGGTTGGTTTAGTGGGGGCAGAGGTTTCATTAACTGGACTGTAGATTTCTCTAACTTTATAGCTAAAACTGTGTCTTTGGCAAAGGAGATAAGAGCCCAGTGGCTAGGTGCTTCTTTACTACACTCTTCTGTTTCAATATTGTTTTTACTTCCGACGTTTTCTCAAAGCACGACCACACTGTGCAGAGTCACGTGCCTAAAGCTGCCTACCCTCTTAAAGTTATGCACAGGTGCTTACTCGTTACATCGCCTAAGGATTGGAAATGTGCATGGCAATGGGTAGGACTAAGGAGTGTCCAAAAGATCCTCTGGTACAAAGAAGGACTGGAAATGTGCAGGGCAATGGATAGGACTAAGGAGTGTCCATAAAGATCCTCTGGTACAAAGAAGGATTGGAAATATGCAGGACAATGGGTAGGACTAAGGAGTGTCCAAAAGATCCTCTGGTACAAAGAAGGACTGGAAATGTGCAGAGCAATGGGTAGGACTAAGGAGTGTCCAAAAGATCCTCTGGTGCAAAGAAGGATTGGAAATGTGCAGGGCAATGGGTAGGACTAAGGAGTGTCCAAAAGATCCTCTGGTACAAAGAAGGATTGGGAATGTACAGGAAAATGGGTAGGACTAAGGAGTGCCCAAAAGATCCTCTGGTACAAAGAATAAGAAGGAACTACAGCACTCAGGACAAGTTTCCTTGCAAGAAAAAGAACCATCCCAAACTGGCTGATAGAGACTCTGGTACAAAGAAGGATTGGAAATGTGCAGGGCAATGGGTAGGACTAAGGAGTGTCCAAAAGATCCTCTGGTACAAAGAATAAGGAGGAACTACAGCACTCAGGACAAGTTTCCTTGCAAGAGGAAGAACCTTCCCAAACTGGCTGATAGAGACTCTGGTATAAAGGAGGATTGGAAATGTACAGGCAATGGGTAGGACTAAGGAGTGCCCAAAAGGTCCTCTGGTACAAAGAATAAAGAGGAACTACAGCACTCAGGACAAGTTTCCTTGCAAGAGGAAGAACCTTCCCAAACTGGCTGGTAGATCCTCTGGTACAAAGAATAAGGAGGAACTACAGCACTCAGGACAAGTTTCCATGCAAGAGAAAGAACCTTCCCAAACTGGCTGATAGAGGTGTCTCCTTTTTAAAATTTTGTAAGGCAGTGTTACGCTAGTTCTCCATCACCTTATATAAATTTGCAAATACTTTAAACATCCGGAATATGCTTACAACTTTACTTAATTTTTTGTAGTAACTTTATTACAATTGAAATTTTTAAAACTTTAAAACTTTAGCGCATACGAGTACTTTCTCCAAAAAAGCTTAGTATGAGACAAAATAGATTTTACAAATTGTACACTCCAGTGCCTAAAAAAAATATCATAAATTTACAATCAAAGAATTCTTTTAGCATCCTCATTTTTCGCAAAAGTATCTGTAACTGTTCGTTTTAAATTCTAATAGCTTAAAAGAATTAAAGATTAAAGAAACCGATTAGTTCAATTCATACTTTCTGCTTCTTAAAAGTTAATAGGTAATATCTATCATTATAAATTTAGTTTCTTTTAAAATACAAATAGTTGTGTTTCTTTAATAATAAATTTATGAACACAAATAAAGAGAAAAACATTAAAATAATACCTTAACGTACTTTAATGTACAATTAAAATAATCACACACACACACACACACACACACACACACACACACACACACACACACACACACACACACACACACACACACACACACACACACACACACACACACACACACACACACACACACACACACACACACACACACACACACACACACACACACATATATATATATATATATATATATATATCGAAATACAAAATATGTATGCTTGTATAGTAATCAAATCAACTCAGGATGTACAAATACAAGAATTATTTATTAATTTTTATTACTCATTACTAAGATGAATTTTCCTTTCATAAATCTTTATTAACTATTTTCATAAACAATTATCAAGTTTGAATACTTCTATTAATTATTTACTTCCTATGTATATTAATGTTATTTTAATTAATTTTTACCAATATATGCATGTACTTTAAACGTATTTGCGTAATAAATTGTCACACAATTAATGTTTATACAACATAGTGATGAAATTTTATATATATTGCCGTTTCAAGCAGAAAACACGGCGCTATATAGGCAATTGTATGTCAGAGGTATCCCTTAAAAAATAATTAATTGAAAAGGAATATTAACAAATTATATTGCAATAAAATTATTAAATATTTATTATTCTTATTAATTATTATTGTTGATATGTTATGTAATGTGTTTAAGACTGGATGTTATTGATAAAATAAATCCATTTTGGGATTATGTTTGAAGTAAATAATGAGCTGTATATCTATTGGCATTAAGAATATAGTGAACACGACAATCCTACTTTCCAAAACGCGACCCCAAATTTCAATTCAACTTTATCCGGCCTCAAGTATGTTGCACTGTTCATCAGTTGTTGGAGTAAAGGAATAACACTTTGTTTGCTTATACTAACTTTACACTTAGAGTACTGCGGTTCTATTAACACCCGGTGTATCCGGATTACCCGCATCGTCTGATGAGCGTTCCACTCTTGCTTTATTACTTTTGTTATAATGAAAATAAATCAAGTTTATGACGTCAAAGTTATGAGTTGTTTGTTTCTATGACGCCGACTGTACCGTACAAGGTGAGTTAGTCATTTATGGAGGGGCCTCGGAGAGGTTTATTGTTTTACAACATTGTGTATGGCAATAAAATGTTAATGTGCATGAGTTTATAAGGGAGTATGTTTACAATGGCGCTCTCTGCTCAAGCTTTATTGCACTAACCAATCTCCTCGCTTCAGTTTCCAAAGGGGGAAACGTTTTAATTTTTATTTCTCGCGTAAACGTAGTTAATACTGCTTTCGATTTTATAAAATGCTTTAACCTGAAAATAAACGAAACGGGTTTTCATACCACTACTTGCAGTATATACCCATTACTCACAGCGCAATAAACACGAATGTACTATAAAAGGAAAATGTGAATATCCAAGTGGCATAAAATAAGTGCGTCATAATTATTGTCATCCACAAATACCTCTACTTCCAGTATATATGCATTACTCACTGCCCAGTAAACGCCAATGTACTATTGAAAGAAACTGTGAATAACCAAGTGGTATAACCTAAGAGCGACATCATTATTATAATCAACACATACCCACTTGCAGTATATATACGCATTACTCACTGCGCAGTATACAAGAATGTTCTATAAAAGTAAAATGTGAATTAACAAGTGGCATAACCCAGGTGCATCATAATTATAGTCTCTAACAAATACTCTACTTGCAGTATATATGCATTGCTCAATGCCCAGTATATATAAATGTTCTACAAAACGAAAATGTGAGTTACCAATTGGCAACACCTAAGTGCGTCATAATTATAATCTTCCACAAATATCCCTACTTGCAGTATATATGCATTACTCACTGCGCAGTGACCACGAATGTTCTATGAAAAGAAAATGTGAATTACCAAGTGGCATTACAAGGGTGCATCATAACTATAATCTTCCACAAATAAACTACTTGCATTATATATGCATTACTAAATGCGCAGTGGCCACGAATGTTCTATTAAAAGAAAATGTGAATTAAAAAGTGGCATTACCGGGGTGCATCATAACTATAATCTTCCACAAATAACCTACTTGCAATATATATGCATTACTCACTGCGCAGTGACCACGAATGTTCTATTAAAAGAAAATGTGAATTAAAAAGTGGCATTACCCGGGTGCATCATAACTATAATCTTCCACAAATAACCTACTTGCATTATATATGCATTACTCACTGCGCAGTAACCACCAATGTTCTATGAAAAGAAAGTTTAAATTAACAAGTGGCATCACTCAAGTGCGTCATAACTATAATCTTCCACAAATACACCACTTGCATTATATATGCATTTCTCTCTGCGCAGTAACCACGAATGTTCTATGAAAAGAAAGTTTAAATTAACAAGTGGCATCACCCGGGTGCGTCATAATTATAGTCTTCCACAAATACACCACTTGCATTATATATGCATTACTCTCTGCGCAGTAACCACGAATGTTCTATGAAAAGAAAGTTTAAATTAACAAGTGGCATCACCCGGGTGCGTCATAATTATAGTCTTCCACAAATACACCACTTGCATTATATATGCATTACTCTCTGCGCAGTAACCACGAATGTTCTATGAAAAGAAAGTTTAAATTAACATGTGGCATCACCCGGGTGCGTCATAATTATAGTCTTCCACAAATACACCACTTGCATTATATATGCATTACTCTCTGCGCAGTAACCACGAATGTTCTATGAAAAGAAAATTTAAATTAATAAGTGGCATCACCCGGGTGCGTCATAATTATAGTCTTCCACAAATACACCACTTGCATTATATATGCATTACTCCCTGCGCATTAAAAGAAAATGTGAATTACCAAGTGGCATTACCCGGGTGCGTCATAATTATAGTCTTCCACAAATACACCACTTGCAATATATATATGCATTACTCACTGCGCAGTGATTACGAATGTTTTATGAAAAGAAAATGTGAATTACCAAGTGGCATTACCCGGGTGCATCATAACTATAATCTTCCACAAATAACCTACTTGCAATATATATGCATTACTCACTGCGCAGTAACCACGAATGTTCTATAAAAGGAAAGTTTAAATTAACAAGTGGCATTACCCGGGTGCGTCATAACTATAATCTTCCACAAATACACCACTTGCAATATATATGCATTACTCACTGCGCAGTAACCACGAATGTTCTATAAAAGGAAAGTTTAAATTAACAAGTGGCATCACCCGGGTTAGTCATAACTATAATCTTCCACAAATACATCACTTGCAATATATATGCATTACTCACTGCGCAGTAACCACGAATGTTCTATAAAAGGAAAGTTTAAATTAACAAGTGGCATCACCCGGGTGCGTCATAACTATAATCTTCCACAAATACACCACTTGCAATATATATGCATTACTCACTGCGCAGTAACCACGAATGTTCTATAAAAGGAAAGTTTAAATTAACAAGTGGCATCACCCGGGTGCGTCATAACTATAATCTTCTACAAATAACCTACTTGCATTATATATACATTACTCACTGCGCAGTAACCACGAATGTTCTATGAAAAGAAAATTTAAATTAACAAGTGGCATCACCCGTGTGCGTCATAATTATAGTCTGCCACAAATACACCACCTGCATTATATATGCATTACTCTCTGCGCAATAACCACGAATGTTCTATTAAAAGAAAATGTGAATTACCAAGTGGCATTACCCGGGAGCGTCATAATTATAGTCTTCCACAAATACACCACTTGCAATATATATGCATTACTCACTGCGCAGTGACCACGAATGTTCTATGAAAAGAAAATGTGAATTACCAAGTGGCATTACCCGGGTGCGTCATAATTATAGTCTTCCACAAATACACCACTTGCAATATATATGCATTACTCACTGCGCAGTGACCACGAATGTTTTATGAAAAGAAAATGTGAATTACCAAGTGGCATTACCCGGGTGCATCATAACTATAATCTTCCACAAATAACCTACTTGCAATATATATACATTACTCACTGCGCAGTAACCACGAATGTTCTATGAAAAGAAAATTTAAATTAACAAGTGGCATCACCCGTGTGCGTCATAATTATAGTCTTCCACAAATACACCACTTGCATTATATATTCATTACTCTCTGCGCAATAACCACGAATGTTCTATTAAAAGAAAATGTGAATTACCAAGTGGCATTACCCGGGAGCGTCATAATTATAGTCTTCCACAAATACACCACTTGCAATATATATGCATTACTCACTGCGCAGTGACCACGAATGTTCTATGAAAAGAAAATGTGAATTACCAAGTGGCATTACCCGGGTGCGTCATAATTATAGTCTTCCACAAATACACCACTTGCAATATATATGCATTACTCACTGCGCAGTGACCACGAATGTTTTATGAAAAGAAAATGTGAATTACCAAGTGGCATTACCCGGGTGCATCATAACTATAATCTTCCACAAATAACCTACTTGCAATATATATACATTACTCACTGCGCAGTAACCACGAATGTTCTATGAAAAGAAAATTTAAATTAACAAGTGGCATCACCCGTGTGCGTCATAATTATAGTCTTCCACAAATACACCACTTGCATTATATATTCATTACTCTCTGCGCAATAACCACGAATGTTCTATTAAAAGAAAATGTGAATTACCAAGTGGCATTACCCGGGTGCGTCATAATTATAGTCTTCCACAAATACACCACTTGCAATATATATGCATTACTCACTGCGCAGTGACCACGAATGTTCTATGAAAAGAGAATGTGAATTACCAAGTGGCATTACCCGGGTGCGTCATAATTATAGTCTTCCACAAATACACCACTTGCAATATATGTGCATTACTCACTACGCAGTAAATACGAATGTTCTATGTAAAGAGAATATTATTTTAGAAGTGGCAATCACCTCAACGCTACATAACAATCACCTTCAAGAAATACCCCTGCCTGTAGTATATTAGAAAGATGAGAAAGAGTACATCAAAGTAGCAGGACAAAGACACACTGACTGACTAATCAAAACGAATAGTGACAGACGGGAACCTGGAGACAGACGACAACTTTTCATACGGAACTGCACCGAGATCGTGACTCAGCATGCAAACATTTGTGCTGCGCCTGCACTACCTTAGCGAAGAGAAGGCCAATAATACATTTAGATATAATCATTATTCTAGAAATCGTAATTTTTTTCGTCGGTTTTTTCCTGAAAAGTTTACCTCGATTCGGATAATCATATATCCCGATGGTCAGAGTTCGGATAATTGGTGCTATAATTTTATATTTGTTTGTTATTCTAGTTTATTCGTTTCAATTATGCGGATCTTTCATATTATCTACTTCCCTCATTACTATAAATTGTTTATGCTTTAGCCTATACTTTGATTTAAAGTAGAATAGAAATGGGCCTGTGGCAGGATAGGAATGCGATGTTGTCAGTTCGAATGCATTAAAAACAACCCGCCACTGCCAGCGACTGAAATTGTAGAACGAAGGAAGCTACACCACTAGTAAATCACATGAACGGAAGTTTAACGTCGAATTGGCAACAAGGATCACCCACGCAGCAAGATGTTAACCTCCTCTTCGCTCAGAAGGCTGTAATCCCCACTCCCTCTGGTAGATTTCGCCTACGTATAAGCCTATTCTGTTTTAAATCAAACTATAACCATTACTTACTAGTGTTATGACCTTGGCAACAACATGTTATACCATAACTTTATACTTGTCTAATTACCTCACCAGTGTACACAAGATTAAAACTAATATTAATACGAATAAACTAAAGTTTGTAAATTTTTATCAAAAACTTTTACATAAACTTAAAACTAAAATATTAAACTTAAACTCAAATATTAAAATGTACCAAATAAAAAATCTTTTAAATTGTTTTGTAAAACTCAATAAATAATTTAGTTTCAAAATTAATTTAAAGTAAATAAATTTCTAAAAGTAACAACTACATTTTTATTGTGTATAAAAGACTATCCATGAGCAAGGACCAAATTTTACGCTTAGTATAGTGCAAAATGTACAAAGGGTCAATATGCCATTGTGTTTATTATATAATACGACAAAACAGTTCAATAAAAATTTGTTGAAGGTAAAACCCTATTGGTTAGTCACATCCTTGAAGTTACATTCCAAATATTAATCCACGTGAAAAATAATTAACAATAAATGTTTACTTGATGACTCAGCAAAATGTATTCATTCCTGAAATTCCCCTAAGTGGCTTAGCAAAATAAATAAAGAAGATAAATGGGGCCATGTGTTAACACCAAAGTAGTATCACACAAAGCATGAAATCGCCAACAATACATTGTAAGGAAGAAATGCTCGCATCTGGAGACCACCGCTTCAAATCTCACAACAACGGATTATTTCGTTTTATTTGGGGCTTTCATGTCAAACGGTAAGTTATGGTCAGCGCAGTAAGAATGCGTGAAGATGTGTGAGTCTGGAGATTCGTGCGCCTAGACGTATAGAGTTACTATTTCTAGAGGACGTCTGAATGCTAAATATACATCAACATTTAAACAGCTGTTTTTGTTTGGCACGCTTCAAACATATGTTTTACAAGGAATCGTTCTTAAAATTACCACTGGGGATATCTAATAACAGTAAAATAATTGATGAATATAGTTTTAACTTTGATGTAGTTTTGTGAGGTTTTCAAGACTAAGGATAAACATTTATATCAAGGGAAAATATTTTATATGAGCAGGTTTTTAAGGAGAGAATTAAATAACATCTCTATAAACCCAGTAAACCCTCTTCTTCCTACAGTATGTTACCCGCTATTCAGCCCCTTTTCTTAATGCCAGTAGTCTAACACGGATTAACCTACTGTCACTTCTTGACAGTTACTTTCTATTAGTTTCTATTTTAATATTATTATTACTGTTTTTGTTGTTTGTAGTTTCATGGGTTAGAACTAAATATTTATATCAACTGAAAAATATTTTACATGGCCAGGTTTGTAAGGAGAGAATTAAACGACTTCTCTATAAACCCTGCAAACCCTCTTCTTCTTACAGAATTCTACCCTCTATTCTGCCCCCTTTCTTACTAATACTAACATATTTTAATACTGACACGTACTAACACTACTTTGTACCTTCATAGCAATAACCAAATACATGTAGTTATTATTCTTATATTATTATTATCAATCGAAAAATATGTTGTATAAACAGACTTAACGGACTTCTCTACAAAACCAGCAACCCCTTATTATTACGTAATGCAACCCCCTATGCACACTCCTTTCCTAGTATTTGTAGCATACTAAAACGCACTAATCCACTGCTACTTCTTCGGAATTAATAATATTATTCTTGGTTGCCCTATTAGTGCTTCGACTAGGAAGGAGAAGACAAAAAGCACTAGCAAGGTATTCGTAAGCTAATAAATGACCTCCGCATATCTTAGCACGAGAACAACTCACCCCCATGTGTTCTATTGGGGAGGTTTCCCCGGAATTCACGCAATACTTACTGCGCTGTTTTTTTTCACGAACTCCCGTTCATCCATGGAAAGAGCTCGATCGCTTATAAGCAGATAATCGTTCAGTGTGGTTAGGATAACACTTTCATGAGTGTGTGAGAGAAAAGTAACTCGCGAGCGTTCGACCGCCACTAGGGCTGGGTGGGTTTCCAACCCATCACTGGGCAAATCAAAACTATTCCTGACAGTATATTTCTCACATATCTAAATAATAGCCTTTGCGCGGTGCGTATTGTAAATCCCAAAAATTTGCTAAAATATCCCGATTAAAGCTAAAATTTTATTTTCAGATTTGGGATTTATTATATTTTAATTAATATAAATGCATACAATATTAATACATTAATAACAAATACATAATTAATACACTAGTAATAAAGACAAATATTTATACATGAATAATAAAAATATTTTGTAGTTCTATAAAAATTCGTTATTGTAAAAGTATTATTAGACCAATAATGTCTTCTACTTTTGATTATTTAAGTACTGCAGAATATCAGCCTATATTAGTGTTCTAAATTCTTTGGCTATTCTTCTTCATAATTGTCTTTTAAATGCTAATATAATGAATAACAGATGTAACTATTATACCCAGATATGGGTAAACATACGATAACTGAAGATGTGTGAAACGAGCCGAAGTAGGGATATAAGGTAACACAATCATTAAGTCCTATGGATCTGAAACCCATAGTCGACCCGAGCTACTGTCACTAAGGATTAACATAGACTTATGCATGAATGTACTGCAAACAGTGCACCTTGATATATGGTTTGAAGTTGGCAAGTCATGGACTTTAAAAAGCGTACAACCCTCAGACTGAGTCAAAATAAATAATTGGAAGAAGGCGCAGGTAGTCCGATGTCTGCATTAAGGTGTCTTTGTGTCAATGACTTATGGAGCTTCATTGAGAGATGTTTTCCTTTGGCTTTCTGCTCGCGACAAAAAGAAACCACCCACGAGACATCTAACACTAGTTACTCACTTTTATTATAGGCTGTACCAGTACAGTCTGCTTTAAAAGTTCTTCTATAAACAAGACGTTATATTTGAAATATTCCAATAAAATATACTATTTTTAAACGATATCTTTCTAACTATATATATATATATATATATATATATATATATATATGTGTGTGTGTGTGTGTGTGTGTGTGTGTGTGTGTGTGTGTGTGTGTGTGTGTGTGTGTGTGTGTGTGTGTGTGTGTGTGTGGGTGTGTGTGTGTGTGTGTGTGTGTGTGTGTGTGTGTGTGTGTGTGTGTGTATGGTTTGTTAAAATTGTTTATTGATTCTATAAACAAATCACGAAACAATAAAAACTATTTCCCTTTAATAACGTTTCTTAACATTTAGTAGGATTTATTCATTAGGATATAAAGGCATGATTAAGTAAACTCTTAGATTAAAAATAAGTCCTAATTGAATTTTTAAAATTAGTTTGTAATCATACCTGTGTCCTTGAAACTTGTTTACCCTTAAAATATATAGTTTTTATGATTAAATATGATTTTAAACATAAAAGACGAGCCACTTGATAAGTAATAATTATGAGTTAAGATTATAAACACATAAATAACTGCAGACGAACTCCTAAAACAATATACTTTATTCTCATACGCGTTTCAATGCGACCATCATAGGTGACGCTATCACAAACTTACAATGTGTTAAGTTGCACTAATAAATTTGTAGTGGTGTCACTGATGATAATGACATAACTCATTGAAACGCGTATGACATTAAAGTATATTGTTTCGTTAGGTCGTGCGCAGTTATTTACTTGTTTATGAGCTACTTATTATCTTAATAGCTATATATTCTAAACTGAATTTTGAGAGAAAGATTGTGGAAGCTAGGGAGGCCCTACATAGCTGACAAATTACTCAAATTAAAGGTATGGACTCAAACGAGCGCAGGAAAATATTGGTTTTTTTCAATTTACAACATCTATAGGGTTTTGAGGAACCTAATGTTACCGAAAATCTCCATAAGAAATGCATTGCAATTAAAAACAGCTGAGTATGATTTGACAACAAACCAAATAATACGGTATTAAAAATATGGTTTATAAGGAAATTTCGTTATAAAAAATTTGAATTATATTAAATTTAATTTGTATTAAAAATAAAATTATTATACAAAAGTTTAAAAATTGTTTCAATATTTGGCCCTAAAAGCCCCTAGTTGTATTTAATTATTTTATTTTATGCTTATAGGGTATTGTAAGAGTTTATTATATCATCTGTTCGAAAGGTTTGGTCGTCCTGGACTTGATTTTAATGGTTAAAACACGCCTAAAACATGAACATTTTATAGTAATATGGAATAAATAGTACCAGTGGGTGTCTGTGGCAGCTTAGAACCAAATAGAACCATAGAGGCAGCTTGACATGCTGAAATGAGGAGGTTTAAGTGTGAAACTAAAAAATCTATATTCTCCTCGGCCTTGTGTCATCCACGTCTTCTAAACAACACATTCTATACTGTAACACTCCAATGATTTATTCTTGTTAGTGCTCGTATTATTTACGGTTATTATTACCTACTTAATTTAAATATTTGTGCAAAATTACAAACGTGTAGAAAAATATTCAAATTTTATAAGAATGTGATTTGTAAAAAAAGCATAATTTTAATACCTGAATAGACAATAATTCTATTAATGCGTTATTAAATGAATGGATTAAAACTGACAAAACTAAAAGATCTAATTAATAAGCAACAATTACGACTTTCACAGAAATATATATTGTCTAATCAATAATAAAATATAATATTGCATAACTGCAATTTAACTAAAGAGTTCCATCCTCTTATTTATTTAATAATAGTAATGTATCCTCTATACCTAGTATTAGGTGTGTATAATAGGTTTTATGGTCGTTAGTTTAACATTTGACCCAGGCCATTGTGAGCGGAGTCAGCACCTGGTTTATCTGATAAAGTTATAGGGTCTCAGACCCCCGGAGCGCGGGTCTACGCAGCTTCCATTCATTCACCAACGTCTACGCCAAATATTAATCACCGACTTGGATATATCTGGCAAAGTGTAAAGGCTTTGGTCACTAAATTCCTCAGTCTAAACTAGTTTGATTACTCTGATTGCTTGCATTGATTTGTTTAATAGCTCGCGTTGAGTGATAGACTTTAAGGTTACGTCAGGCTTGGTTAGGTAAGGTTAGATCAGGCTGTCATGTTAGGTTAGAATTTGTCAGGCTATTTTAGGCTAGGCTTTGTAAGGTTGTTAGATTAGGTTGGGTTTGCTTAAGTTATGTTAAGTCAGGCTAGGTTAAGTTAGGTTAGGTCAAGCTAGGCTTTGTTAGGTTAGGGTAGATTAGATCAGGCTAAGTTATGTTGGGTTAGAATGGGTCATGTTGTTTTAGGATAGGTTTTGTTAGTTAAGGGTAGGCTATTTTGGGTTAGATTAAGTTAAGTTATGTGAAGCTAGGTTAGGTTAGGTCGGGCTAAGTTGTGTTGGGTTAGGAGGTTTTGTTAGGTAAGACTAGGTTATTTTGGGTTATGATAAGTTAGGTCAGGCTAGGTTAGGCTAGGTTAGGTCAGGCTATTTTAGGCTAGGTTTTGTTAGGTGGCTAGATTAGGCTTCTTTCTTTTCTTTTCTTTTCAACTTGGGAGCGGGTTTAAACTGCCCGAAGCACTGCTACCTTAAGGTATATAGATTAGGCTTAGTTAAGATAAGTTAAGTTAGGATAGGTTAGGTCAAGCTAGCTTTTGTTAGATTAGGGTAGGTTAGGTTAGATCAAGCTAGGTTTTGCTACGTTGGGTATATTAGGTCAGGCTAAGTTATGTCGGGTTAGAATGGGTCAGGTTGTTTTAGGCTAGGTTTTGTTAGTTAAGGGTAGGTTATTTTGGGTTAGGTTAAGTTAGGTTAGGTGAAATTAGGCTAGGTTAGGTCAGGCTATTTTAGGCTAGGTTTTGTTAGGTAAGGATAGGATATTTTAAAATTTTCAATATAATTTGAGTCTACAATGTGACTAAGTTGAGGTTATTTTTAGACAACTTGCTGGACTTTATCGCTGTATTACTGGCGAAACGTGAAAGCAACATACAACCAAACCTACCTTCTAAGGCTTAAGTGGTAGATACAACTTCAACTGCTTGAGATATCCTTTAGTATTATCCTATATTACATATTTCAAAAATTGTAACCCGGGACTATTAGTTAACGATTTTCACTTTACAAAAACCATAATGCGACCCTTTAAAAGTAGCCATAAAAAAAACTTTATTATTACACAGCCTTGCTTTGGTCAACGATAGAGATGTTTCACATTGTATAGGTAAAGTTTTATAAGCTGGCACTTGGGGGCCGCGGACTTTGGCGAGAGGGCGAGGACGAGAGGAAGGGGGAAGTACTCGCAGGTCATTTTGAAAAACATCAACTCTTGGACTTCCGCGGACTCATTAATTTGGTACTTATTTATAGTTTTTAATGTATAATAAAAATAAAAACAATGTAAATCGGGCATTCATGAAACCGTACGAATACGATTATCTAATTGCGGACGGGTAGTCAGCTATTTATGGGCCCAATGAGGGTTGACGAGAGCCTGATATTGTAATATCTGCACTTAATTTCATATCACCTATTGTAATAGTTAGCATCTTTATATACCTTTTTGTAATTGTTTCAACTTAATTATTATTTTTCTTTTGATACATCATAACTACTCAATTATTCATAACTAAATTAAATCTTTATTATATAATTTTAAACGTAATTTGTCAATTTATTGTAAACAATACTTAATTGGAATCGTTATATAAAGAAATTATGTAATTTGTTCTAGAAGCTTCTGTATACGTGACAAAACATGTAAAAATGCAATTATCTTGTAAAAATGCAATTATCTTGTAAAAATGTCATTATCATGTACAATAATATAATTAATGAGTTTTTGATGATGAAAAATCTCAAGTGATACAATGCAGTCTTTCTCTAGACTCTGTTTCTTCAGACGTCAAAAGTATCTGTTTTCATAGTGAAGTGTTACATAATTAGTTTCAATTTCTAATTAAATGTTTTCAAGCTAAGTCTTAATTCAAATATCTAAAATACTCTAATTATTGTTTTGTTCGAGCTAGAATCTCCAAAGCACAAGATGCAGCTTTGCGCTGTCTTGTGGAATGAACAGTAATTAGTAGTCATATTTCAAGCTCTATAAAGTTATATGTGTCTTATATCCAGGACAGCAGTTCCTAAAATATTTCAAGATGTATTTTATATATTCATATCTTAAATCCAGGACAGTAGTTCCTGAAAATATAAAAGTTTTATTTATCTTTTTTTTTGTTTTTATATTAGGGACAGATGTTACCAAAGTAAATATCATTTTGGTTTTATATTAGGGACAGAAGTTCCCAAAGTAAACATCAACATATATTCATCAAAAACTCAACATTTTTTGAACTTTTTTTGAATAAATAATACAGATTCGACAATTCTCTGAAGGGTTTCTTATTTTTCCCTAAAAGAATAAGTGGTGGCAGCTTTATAACCTCTAACTAACCATTGTATTATCTCAAGGAAAGCAAGCAACTAAGAAAACATTACAACTGATGTCAGCCGTGGGACAACCAACGCGGAGAAAACACAATGTTTTCTAGACAACGAATACACAATTTCTACTTAAGAGCCAAGTGCCAGCGAATGAAAATTATTCTTCTTGCTGGGCAGTTAACTAACTTAGGAGAGCTATAACCTTGTGTAAAAATGTATTTGGTTTTAAAGTAAGGAATAAAGGATGGCGGTGATGATTGTATATTTTCCTTCAGCTTCGTCCATCGCCACCGTTTTCTATGTCTCTCTGTAGTTGCTTTGCTTCTCTATCACTTTAAATCGTTAGTGTTATCTGTTCATCCTCTATATCTTCCTATCCGGTTTATCTTTCCGGCGAATCTGTTAATTTTATTTGCTTTTTATGTGTGATAAAACATTTTATGTGACTATATTTTGTAGACTGTTTACTAATTTTTATAAGACTCCTATTTTAAATAAACAAGTAATAGGACAAAAAAACTATTTTAGTCAATTTCTACTTGTGTCAATAAACAAAACTTTTATTCTAGTTACTTTTTATTAAATATTCACAGTTAATATAAATAAAGTAACATAACCTATGCGTTAAAACAGTTATTCTACCACATAACCTATAAAATAAAAATCAGCTGTTATTAAATAGTATGTAATCACGTATTTTAAACCAAATGGAACGAAATAACTATATTGCATACCTTGCACCTTTTATGAAAATTTTTCTCCCATATAAAACTGAAATTAATTATTTAAATTTATTTAATGAATTATTATTTGAAAAAATTTTATTAACGTCACGTGTCATTCATTACAAGTTTTAAAATATGTATTGAACTTAAGTGAATGAATAAAAAGTATTTTATTAACGACTGAAAATTTGTACAAGATATGTATGAGTGTGAGGAGAGTGTGAACTAATCGAATGAATTGAAAAATAATAAGGGTTCACCTAATCAAAAAACTGTTTATTGTTTTATAATTCTGATATTTTACAGAAGTTCAAATTTTAAAAAAATTAATAAAAATCGTTAAAACCCCACTTTACGGGTGAACAAATTTTTGCCCAATCGCAGTAAATTCACTTGGATCTTTTTATCTCCATTGAATAATTGGCTTATCCGAACAACAATAGCTTATTGTGGATGTATAAGATTGTGACTTCCATTCTGCTCCCAAACTATGTCTTCATTGAGAGAACGAGCACAATAGTTAAGGGAAACTACTAGGGAGGTCCCACGTCTTTATCCCCGTCAGAGGTTTTGTCACAACAAGACATCTCGGGTGATGTATGAGTCGCAAGGCCAGGTGGCTTAAGCTCAACTCCTCCTGAGAACTGTTTGTGAAGTGTTCTCAATGCATTTAGCTGTAGACAGTAAGAACTGGGAGATATTTGCAAATGCTCGGTGTTAAGTGAAACCAAATAGGGCCTACAGGTAATATAAACAAGAAAACATTTGAGTCAACTAATACTCAAGTCAACAAAGAAATTTTGTTTCAGTTACGGCTTAAATGATTACATACAATAGAAATAAACTAACATAACCTATGCATTAAAAACAGCTGTAATCAGCTGTTTTATGAAATCATATGTTATCACTTATTTTTAGCCAAATAACTATATTGCATACCTTGTCCTTTCTGAAACGTTTCCCCCCATATAAAACTAAACATAATTCATTAAATTTAATTAATGAATTGTAATTGAAACAAATTTTATTATTTGTAAATATTGTCATCAACTACAAGTTTAAAAAAAAAATTAATTTGAACTTGAGTGGATGGTAAAAAATATTTTATCAACGATTGAAAATTTGAACAAGATATATATAGTCTAAGGAGAGTGTGATTTGATAGAATTAATTGAATAATGCATTCAAGCTTAACAGCTGAATACGTAAGGGCTTACTTGCTGACGCTTAGCCTCTCCGTAAAAGGAACTGTTGTTTCGAAACGCGTCAGCAAGTAAGCCCTTAAGTATTCACTTAGTTAAGTATCATTTAATTATAGTATTATATATTAATAACGCATACATATAATAGTTATTTATTTGAACATCAATATTATATCATATTTTATAGTAAACTAACGTTTTCGGAATAAAAAATAAAAATGTCTAAGGGAAAAGTATTTTTAAAAATTCTTGGCATTTGACTAATAAATACTAGGACGTGGCTAACTGACCAGGCAACGGGAAATAGCTGACAAAAACCTGACATCCTTCAGTCGGAGTCTATGACAGGACATGACAATTCGTCCCTAATGGCTGGTACGCTCGACTATCGCGGTTCTGTTTGGGAAAAAATATTAACTCCTCAATGGCTTCCTGCACGGGTCAATTATATTTTTATAGTGGTGTACTTTTTTCTTAAATAAAATCACTGTACAAGACGGATTCTAACAGCCTTTTTTCCTATCAAGAGTGCCTTTAACTGTAAATAAAAAAATGTATTTATCCTAGGCATAAAAATGTTGAATTTAAATTGTTTTAACTTTTCTACTTGTATAGTTACAGGTTGGGTGGAAATAACATTTTGTAGAAAATGGTTACAATAAGGACGAAACCTAATTAGGTATAGATTTGCGCCTAACAGGTGTATAGAGCGAAGCCTGTACATTATAGGCCCTACCTACTAAAACAACTAGCATAATCTGTGAATGTTTTTAATTGATGATACGAAAAAACCCTCCTCAGTTCCCTAGGTTTGTTCATTCCCAGGATTGAATTTTATACGTTTCACTGTTTTTTCAACCTTTGTGTCGTCCAGTGTAAAATATACCCGTAATAAAATTAATATTTTATTGTTTTCATAAAACGCTGTTAATTCGTATACCGTGCACTTTTCTCATTGGGTCAAATACAAGTTCCTTTCGCGCCGAGAATGGGGTCTAACGTATCAGACTCCGGTCAGCTGATTTTCACAGTTCCCTTAAATACTGTATAAACTATATTAACAGCTGTTTACTTTTTATTTAGAGGTATTTTTTACTGTTTTAATTTAAGTTTCCCATATTCGAACAAATCATTTGTTAAGAATAGACTATATTAGCAACTACCCAGTACATTTACTGGGACAGAATATCTTCGATCTCACTAAGCAATCTTCTTCTCTGGCAATGAATTATAAGTTCTGTGAGTCGTAAATTTGTTTAACTCAATCATAAAAGTTTTTCACTACCACCTTGTTTGGGAACAGGATAATCGGAGTACACGGGCACATATTTTCAGAATTTTATTTTCTCACGGTTATGCAAATAATTATAAACTGTTTCACAACTATAGCTTCGACATCCGAGCCTGTATTAAAATCAGTATAAAAGTACACGCCAAAAGGTTTTTGTATGCAATTTATTCCTTTAAGATTTCAGCTAAAGCAAAATATATTGTTCAATTAAAATGATAAATAATTACTAAACAATTTAAAACCTAGATGTTTGTTTCATTTAAAACGTTCTGCATTATAGATTAATTATTGTAATTATCCCAGTACTCTATGAACTAATAGGTTTTCATATTTTATTGTCATTACTTTCATTTCTAAACCCTAGCTCCTGATGCCACTATCTGACCTTAGTTTTTAACACTTAAGTTTAATTGCCATTACTTCCAACCCTAGCTCCTGATGCCACTCTATGACCTAAGCTTTTTTCACACAAGTTTAATTGTCATTACTTCCAACCCTATCTCCTGATGCCACTCTATGACCTAAGCTTTTTCCACACAATTTCAATTGTCCTTACTTCCAACCATATCTCCTGATGCCACTATATGACACTAGCTTTTTCCTTACAAGTTTAATTGTCATTGATTCCAACCCTATCTCCTGATCCCACTCTATGAACTTTATTGTCATTTGTCAGTTTATTTGAAGTTTATTTGTCATTACTTCGACCCTAGGTCCTGATGCCACTCAGTGACCTTAGCTTTTTGCACTTAAGTTTAATTATCACTACTTCTAACTCTAGATTTTAATGCCACTTTATGACCTTTGCTTTTTACACTAGAGTTTAATTGTCATTACTTCCAATCCTAGCTAATGATGCCACTCAGTTACCTCAGCTTTTTACACTTAAGTTCAATCATTACTACTTCCAACCATATCTCCTGATGCCACTCTATGACACTAACTTTTTCCTTACAAGTTTAATTGTCATTGATTCCAACCCTATTCCTGATCCCACTCAATGAACTTAGCTATTTGCCATTAAGTTTATTTGTCATTACTTCGACCCTATCTCCTGATGCCACTTTATAACCTTTGCTTTTTACACTAGAGTTTAATTGTCATTACTTCCAATCCTAGCTCCTGATGCCACTCAGTGACCTCAGCTTAAGTTCAATTACACTTAAGTTCAATTATCACTACTTCTAACCCTAGATCCAGATACCACTCTATAACCTTACCTTTTTACACTTGAGTTTAATTGCAATAACTTCCAAACTTAGGTCCTGATTTCACTCTATTACCTTAAAGCTCATCTTAAGTTTATCATTGTCTATGCGTATCTACGCGCCCATTCGCGTGCGAGTTGTTACGTTAAAACAATTAGCGCTGCTTTATTACAATACTATTAGGTTTATCCTTTATTTCACTTCCTAACTTCCTCTATGTCAAAGCTTTCTTGTGCCCTTCCCTACCTGGACTTGGCGCACCTCGGCAACACCAACTAGTTTCATCTATTTTCAAACATTTTACAGTCTCATCTTATATTAATGGTTCCAGATAGGTATGTATGTGAATCCAATATAGAGTTGGTCATATTCCTTCATGTAACTAGACAACAACATTATATTTTAAAGTGCAAGCAATTAGATTTATTTTTTGAAAAATCATTGGAAGTTTATTGCTTTTTCTTATATTTGTACATAAAATATAAACTCTTATTTGAAATAATGTAGTTAAAAAATCATCAAGACATAAAATATTAATACATTGCATTTAATAAGATACGTAAAACGTAGTAAGCAATGGAAACATTCTTTAGGATTTGTAAGTGGCGTGAAGGTTATTGTTGTTAGTTAATTACGTGTAGCTATATAACAATAACAGTAACTTGGTTTTGGGAGAAGTTCTGAAACATGTAAACTGTCAGCGTTACGTTTTCTCAGACTTTGTCAGTCCTGTTTACACTTTCGAGCCAAAGACGAGGCATTTCTTCAGTTATGATATTAGTAACAATTAATAATCCCTTAGGTCCCTTGTCAGGGGGGTTGGAGGTCGGTTAATCGTATTAGTCCACCTCAGGGGTAGAAGCAACCCTTCTATTGTTAAATACAGACACTGTGAAATAACACTTCCAGCCCTCGGTTCTGTTTGTATCCCTGCATCCGTCACGGATTATCTGAAAGGATTCTACAGATAGGACATAACTTCCACAACAGGATTTATTTTAAATTCCGTAACGAAAGACGAATAAATAACAAACGCACTAACCATTCTGTCCGAATCAGCGCGACAACTGTTTGTATACGACTTTTTTAATCCCTCAGGTAGAAAAAGTCAGCCAGCTTCGAATCTCACCCCTTTCATCACATTTCGTTTTGTTTACAATTAAATAAAAAAAATCTCGCAAATATAAATATAAATTTCTCTCTCTCGTCACGACCTACAGCACAATTGATTTTAATAAAACTTCAAGTTGGTCAACATCAGAACACAGTGCCTACTAATTGCTAAAAATATTCCGTATGTTTAGAATTTGGTAACGTTAAAATATAATTTACTTTATAGATGTCAGTTGTGATATTAATGTTAGTTTTATATTGAAACTAGTGCCCCGTGACAGCTTCGCCCGCACTCGTTTAAAATTGTCACTTTAGAATTTTTAACCTTTAAAACAAACATTTTACAAAACGCTTTCTTAGTGTGCGTCTATATTATGAAGGGAATTTACCCTCAATTGTTACTACCTTTTATTGTTTGGACGATGATACTCAGTAAGTCACTCAGAATAAAAAATAATATAAATATAAGAACTTGACATTCAGTACGGATCAATGAGTTGACCATAAAGTTATAGGCTATAATACAGAATATAAATAATAGTTTTTACTTAAATTAATATAGCTACGTCTTACTATGGTTAAGTATGAACCATACATTTCCAACCCCGAAATGCGAGAAACAGTCCTTCAGTAACTGTAATTATGCTGGAATTGCCAGATGAAGTGATCACAAAGTCGTAAGACCAATGACAAAAGTAATATTACTAAGAAAATTAACATAAATCGCTAAATGTAAAAATATAAGTAGAAAATTAAATAAATGATAAATCGGTTGAACATGGAGTCAAAAAAAGCTTTTTTAATTACTGCAACGTTTCGACAACTAATTCGTTGCCCCTATCAAGAATGAATATAATATTACATTGCTTATAAATACGCATATAAAATATAGGTACACTCACTAAAATAATGTAAAACTTTTAAAAACTCAATGAAATTTTAATAAAATAACCCCCTAATGTAGTGTGAAAACCATGAATTCATCTAAAAAAAGTTTTAACAATAACAAAACTGAGAAAACAAAAATATTTACATGTAAAACATACAAAAATAAAATAAAACAACGACAACTAATTCTTGGATGTTTTTAATTTATAGAAAAATGGTTTATACATAGTACATTTTAAAGGCATAACTTTCAGGCTTGATAAGGGCGAAACGTTGCACTAATTGAATATAATTATTTCAATCGATATTCAACCGGTTTATCATTTATTTAATACTTATTTGGACTGTTCAAATAAACAAGAATTGTTAGCAGAATATTGTTTAAGGCAATACCTACGTTTCAAAACGGATTCATTTGATTTGTCAACGGGAGGGTTCAAAAGTAATGCGTGTTGTATACCCTGAAGGGGAATTTTATTCGTTACGAATTAATATTTCGAGTTTAGTAAAGTGTAAACTCCATCACGATATTTAGGAGGCTGTAAAGTAAATTTAAAGTGACACCAATAGGGAATAGAAAAGAATTACTTGAAAGCAATTGATTAATTTACAGAACCAAAAATAGAAGTTTTCCAATTAGAGAGAAGTAGACAATTACTATAGGATTTTTTTTTTATATAATCATAGTTTTACAAAAAATTATACAGAGCACAGTAGCGCATTATAATAATAATTAAACAACAATAATCCTGCTACAAATAATGTTGACGTTGTTTAGTTATTATGATATTAATCAATATATATATATATATATATATATATATATATATATATATATATATAATAAATTAAACATATTTCAAAAACAAGAATACTTTTAATGAATATATTTATTCTCTTTAATATTTTGAAATATTTTTAATTTATTAACTATATTACAAGAAAACATATCACCATATTTAATATATATAATGCATATATATATATATATATATATATATATATATATATATATATATATACTACAATATGTATTCTTATGTATTAATAAAGAAATAAGAAAAAATACAAATACAAGAATAATTTATTGAATGTACATTTCAAAGCTTTTCGTTGGCAAACAGTTCCAACATCATCAGGAATACTAAAGGATTAAAATAAAATATATCACAGTTTTTGAATTGTACATTCAATAAATTATTCTTGTTTTTTTATTTTGTCTTATTTATATATATATATATATATATATATATATATAATAAATTAAAAATATTTCAAAAACAAGAATACATTTAATGAATATATTTATTCATATATATATATATATATATATATATATATATATATATATAAATGAATGTTGTATGTTGGTATATATGTATGAGCCTTATGCTTTACTAAACCAACGATAGCCATGAAACATTTGGAAATTGTTGAGTACATTCCTGGGATAGTTCCTGGGATAGTAAGTCTCAAGGGCGTAGCCAGGGTGGCACGTGACCCCGCAAACCAATTAATATTAGCAGAAAAATATTAACCTACACAACGACGCTATGTTTTTAGCAAAACAGCTTCCCGAGGACAATTTTTTCAACATGTATTTTTAAGTACCATAATAGCATAAAATACAATTTCCTATCTTATTTTTTCCTAAGACATTTCATTGAATTCATTCCAAATTTTGATTAATAAGCAACACTCAACAATTTTAAAATAATTGGACTTAATTTTGAAAATCCATGCATTTCACATTAACAGCTTTGAATGTGACGACACAATGCTCACGCGTCGGAAAACCTTCCGATTTATTAGTGTACGCACCAAAGAGAAAAACCAAAAATATATCCGACTTCATTTCAATAAATAACATTCAATCAAGAACTTTTATTGTCACACTCTATTATTATCACACTTTTCTCAATTGACTAATATAAATTCAGCTATTATTATGTTAATAAAATACTAAATTAGGCTCAACTATTTAACACACACTTTTTTACTTTTAGCCGGTACGAAGTTCACCGAGTCAGATAGTATATATCTACGTGGATTTATTGTGCTTAAAGATCAGCCAATCTTAATTTTATTCTTGAATTTTGTAGTCCATTATGTTCGGTAAATCTTATTAATCACTTAAACAATAGTTTATGACTATCCAAACTTTAAATTTTGTAAATTTTTTAAAAACTCACTGAGACAGAACGTTTTCGATCGCTATGTGCCGATCTTCATCAGTGTCTTCTGCTTGGAGATGTCGGGTCAAGCGGTGACGGTTTTAAAGGTAGGTTTTCGATAGTATCAAAGAGTATGTGCGATTTGTATTGCGTTTGTTCGTTTAATATGTTTGTACTTTGTGTTTTTGTGTGTCTGTAAATTTCGTATTGTTCTAGTGTGTTGAGATGTGGTCCTTTTTTGTTGATATGTAGGATTTCTAGGTTATGGTAAATGTCTGTGTATTTGTGTCCTGTTTCTTTTATGTGTTTAACATAAATTTATATTAAACTAATTAACTACTAAATGTAAGTAAAACTGTAAGCTCTGTAAGTTATTAGTTAGAATAATGTAATCACTTACAGTCTTACAATAGCACTAAGCCCAAGCCTTTCCGAAGGTTGCTACAGCCCCAAAATCTATCACACACGCTTCAATAGGTAGTTTATTATAATTTTTTTCACAATAAATTTGAAAACGTCCTCACACATTGATTAATCACAATGTACGACCAGTTTTTGTACAAATTTGAAATACCACACTGCTTAAAACCGCTGTAAGTGTAGCGGGGAATATGTAAATGCAGCAGCCAGCCAAAGCAGCCGACCTCTCTTGCTCGATGGCTTGTTAAAACCTAATTGACTTTTTTCTGCCCCATTACTTCGGCCGGGTATTCATTGGAACCGATAGTTGCGCTGCGTCGCCTCTTTTATTTCCCCCTTTTTTTTCATTTCCTTTCACAATGACAGTCCTCCGTAAAGCCCTTGTCACTGTACAATCCAATCCCTAATTAAGCTTAATGCATTCCTAAGCTATCTTTAATTGGAACGCTACCTGGCTTTTGGAACACAATTTCGCGTTCAGTTTTAAATATGGCGAGCTTGCTACAATTTTACTGGAACATTCTTGTTTACTGAAAAACATAGGCTCTTGTTTTATTTACAGATTCTAATTTCCGAAATATTAATTTCTTATAATGAAATTAATAACTAACAAAGAAATCTTCAACGATGCCAAAAACCTGGACAAATGTTGTAAAGTTATATTTTATATGAAACTTAATAGTTTTTATGAACCGTACATAACACTCCATATATACCGTATGCACCAAAATATACAGTACTGAAACTAAATCAGCTGTAGTTGCCTCCTCTCAGACATAGTCATTCTTGGTCGTTTTGTAGGATATCTTGGAAAATTTTATTGTGCCCGAAACCTGCATTATGTTCACAATAGCTCCAGCAAGATGGCGACCAGCCACTCTGCCTTAGACAACATTACTTCCCTTCAAGTAACATTTCGCAACCACCTCATCTAACTTAGAACAAACTTTCTTTACACAGTCCATTCTCCTTATCTTACTCCGCCTGACGCCTACGTTTAGAGAGTGATGAAGAAGAAGATTTTCCACCAACCACCATCGTCCAACTACAGGAAAAAAATAATCATGTGTATAACGAGCATTAAACAACCCCTCTTCACCGAAACGATCCAAAACCTTCAATAACCGTACGAATATTGCAACAAATTAAAAGCAGGTCATATAGAACATGTTTATACCCGAGTCTAACCGATTTAGCTTCTTTTTACTTGTATTATAAAACTGTAAATAAAATAAAATCTTACAACTGAATATTTGGGCGCATACTGTATTTTAGCGAGAATATGGATACTTAATATTAAAGTAACATGTAACAAATTCCATTTATAAAATATAAAAACGTCATCATAAACTGCTATATTTGCTCTGGAGAGAATTTTTTCTTAAATAAAAAAAACCAATTATTTAAAAACATTCATCCATATTTCGCGACAGCCTAATATACGCGAATCTAGTGGCAACGATTTTTCATTTTAATCAAACCTTGTGGGTCCCACTTGCTTTTAGTTGTGAGAAACTGTTTGAGGTGGATTATAAATTATTTTCTGAATTGGAATTATCAGAACCGAAACAATCTAAAATAGAAAATGTTCGCGTATAAAACGAAATGTTTACGTTATTTGTTCAAGTTATTAGAATAATTAACGACTTTCACAACTTATAAGTTGAGCAGGAAACGTTTGGAGACAGAATGGTTTTAATCGCAATAAGCGATATTTGTCACTGTCCCTCAATGGCGAGTACGATCGTATGCATTTAGTCTCAATAAGTATTTTTACGAACTTACTAAAATTAGGTTCGACATTTAGACTATTAACTTATAATACCACATTATAAATAATTGTTTGTAAGTATTATAGTTAACCTAATATAAACTAAAAATTTCAAAGTCAATTCATACTTGGTTCAACAAAATAAAATATTATTTTAGTTACTTTTTATTAAACTACAATTAATATAAATAAAGTAACATAACATATTAGTTAAAACAGCTGTTCTACCACACAGCCTACAACATAAAAACAGCTGTTTCATATGAAATCATATGTGATCACTTATTTTAAGCAAAATCAACCTAATTAACTATACTGCATACCTTGCCCCGTTTTTTAAAAATCTTTTCTCCCTTTAAATTTAATTGATGAATTAATATTTGGAAAAACAATTAACATCAATTGTCACCCAGTATAAATCATAAAAAAAATGATTTGAATTTGAGTGTATGAATTTTCTCACCGATTGAAAATTTGAACAAGATATATATAGAAGAGTGTGAACTAATAGAATGAATTAAATGACATAGCGTTGTTGTAAGATAGTAAAGTAAATGATAGTTGACTGTAATTGCTGTATAATATTACTTTACCATAATTTTCCAGTGAAATAGGCCTACATTTACAGTGAAAAGTAGTTGTGCTATTGTGTTTTAGAGTGTTTTAGGATTAAAATAATATGTTTAATAATGTACTATCACTTACTATAGTGAGGGAATGAGATTTTTTTAAATCTTATTATAAACATCAATTATAATGATAGTTACATAACTCACTAGATAGTTTCTTTTGTGATTGCAATAACAATAAGATATAAGGGTAAACTACTGATAAAATGGTCACGTAAAAGTCAATTATATTTATAATAAGCTAAATCTTTACTTCAGACTTTAAAGGAAATTTTAAACTATCCTATTGCGCTGTTATATATGCACAACATATATCTTAGTAACGTAGCAACGTTAACGAAAGCCTCTATAGGTTGTAACTGAAACTGTTGTAACCGGAATTTACTATATAAACCTTAAGTACTTTAATGTAGAAGGGGTACTTGCAAAGTTCAAATCTTATTATCCCATTGCTTTCTATTAAATATCAATCCTACAATTGCCTGGACACTTTCGTGGTTCCCTTAACACATTCACTGCTTACGCACCTCGGGAAACCTCCAATCCCGAAACTCTAGCCAGAGGAAAGCGCGACTCTAGGAACCCGGTTCTTCTTTTAATGAACATTAAATTGCTTTAAGTTAATTAAACCTTAGCTAGTGAAAACAATTCACAATGGTAATAATTAAAACCGTTTACTCTAAATCTTACTACACATTAGTTTATTATAACAAACACACTAGTTTATTAAAACATACTAGTTTCGACTACCCTGTCGCCTTCATCAGTGCTTGGTTACTAATGACGATAAGAATTAGCCAAGCACTGACGAAGGTGACATCATCGTCGAAACTAGTCTGTTTTAATAAACTAGTGTGTTTGTTTCAATATACTAATGTGTAATGAGGTTTAGAGTAAATGGTTTTAATGTTTACATATTTTTTCCAGGAGTAAACTGTTATTAAATTGCGTCTATACATTTTTGGAATTATTTAATCGAATTTAGAAGCTTTATATTTGAGTTTCAAAGTAGTTCATTTTACTGCAAAAAAGTAAAGCATTGAACCGACTTTACGATTCCAAAGTATATTTTCACCGCCAACTGTTCAGCTTTAATACAAAACAAGCGTCTGTCTTAATGGGTCTTCCAGTAGAGCCTTTCCACGCTAACGTTCTTTCGGTTAGCTAAATATTTTAGTCCTTTGCTACTAACTCTGAACTCATGCTCAAAATCATGACCTGGGGGCGAATGGGTTAATCTTGGCGCTCATTTTTAAATTCCTACTATTAGTTCACACTCGTCCTATACACTTATATCTTGGATTATAAATCTTCAGTCGTTAAACACTTTTTATTCATCCACTCAAGTTCAAATAGATCTATATTTTTTTTAAACTTGTAGTGGATGACACTTGATGTTATTACAGTTTTTTCAAATATTAATTCATTTATTGAATTAATTTTAACAATTAATTTCGCTTTCTATTTTGCCACTTAATATTGTGATTCTGTCATGTGCAAATAGATATGAATGTTAATTGTAGTTATTTGATGAAAAGTAACTTAAATAAAAAATGTTTGTGTTGACTTTAGTAGGAATTGACTTTTATAATACTTGTTATTACTAAACTTGTGATAAAACAAAGTCCTTGGTCTTAGAGTGCGCTGTACCACATCATTACCTGCAACCATTTTGTCTTGTGTTTGTTTCTCTTAATATTACAAACCCTAATTCAAGTTAGGTTTTGTTATAAAACAGTAGGTCTATAAATGTTTTGGGGCAGTTAGGAAACAAAATATATTTTATTATTTTTTGTTTGATAGAAAATTTTACTTTTATTTTCAAACAAATTATAAAAATCGATTAATTGTTACCACAACAGAAAATAGCAAGTGTAGTAGCCCAAAGAAAAACTGAAGATGACCTAACAGTCGTGTTACGAAAAAAACCCTTCATCATACAACGTGATTTCTTATAATTGGCTTCTAAAATATTCTTATAATTGTATTTAAATGCTTGTTATACAATAACAGATCACAGTGGTACAATGTATTATAGTAAAAATATTGGAAAACACCAATACCACAAAAATAACTGATAATACAAGTTACCTAAGATTAAGTCCTTATATAGGCCTTCATTTCAGATGACTATGTCATCATCATCACAAGGTCTTATTACAAAATTACAATCTAGAAAACGATAAGCTACAAAACAAGACAGATTGTAATTTTGTAATATGACCCTCTGATGATGATGAAATTGTCAGCGAAACGTGCATAAGATTTTAATCTTAGGTAACTTGTATTATCAGTAATGTTGATTCTTTTTGTGATATTGGGGTTGTTTCCAATATTTTTATTATAATAAATGCTTGTTATATACAAAATAAATCGAATACAAGAATTATAAACAACTTATAATAAAATCAGATTCTATAATTTAGGCCTGAATAATAAAAATTCATTTTCGCCAAATTACGAATAATACACAACAGGTCAAATAGTTCGTCAAATATTATATTTTAGATTTTAATGTTGTAATAAGGACCCTCTGATGATGACATGGTCATCGAAACGCGCATAAGGGATAATTCTTGGGTAACTTGTAAATTAGTTATTTTTTTAGAGTTGGGTTTTTGCCAATAATTTATATTGACGAATATTAATACCCTCCCGTTAGTCACTGTAAAGATGACGTCATCGCTATTGTGTGTTGCCTTTAATTATTCTCATTTCATACTAAGGTTTGTATTTCATACTAAGGTCTTCTAGTCTTTTAATTTTTGTTTACATTTCATGCTAGTGGTTATTTAGTTGCTCATTTTGAAACCAAAAAGGTACTTATTAAGCTTTATAGTGGACACTATTATACAGCGCGCTGCGTTGTTAGGTTAGGTTAGGTTATGTTATCATAAATATGTTTCTAATTCTTTCTCTCCAATATTATGATTTGGACGATACCCTATGAACCATTCTTTTGGAAAAAATACCGGTAAAATGGAAAAGCCTAATGCCGCTAGTGTTCCCTCAACATTGGGTATTCGACGGAAAAGCCCTAAAATATGGCAGCGGTTTCTGGTCAAAGTTCCTAACAGGGATAAAAAACATTGACCAGTGAAATAAAACAACATATTCAACCCGGAAAAACAATTACAAATAGTAATATGTTTATGATAAAGTAACCACCGCAGCTCGCTGTATAATACCCTAGTACCAGACAAGGTATTCTAATAACTTGAATTTGTAGCACAACCATTTTAAAAAACCTAAAAAAAAGTCCTTGACGAAACATTACCATGCAAATGTTCTTTTACGCTCTACACGTTTCTCCTCTATCATTGTGCATATGACGAGACAGCACCTTTCCTATCGGTGTCATGCCCTCTATAAGGTGACGCGTTTCGGATCTCCTCTATCTTTCAGGGCTACCTGTATTCACGCGTTGTTATAGTAATTTCGCCATAACTTATCAACAAACTGGAAAAATTATATTTATAAACACTGTGTCTAATAGTTCTGAAATAAAGGCAAAAAGTCACTCCGCCAGTCAGTTAGAGAAGGAGGGGTTGTTTGGTGGTCACCGAGGGTATGCAGCGTCTGTCACCGACAATGGCTGCGGATAGGAAGCTGGATGTAGGAGGGGAATCTGCAAGGAAGAACGTTTTTTGGGTGGGTTGGTAAAAAGGATTTTATTCTGGGGGATTACGTTTATTTTAAACATTTAGACTGGCTGACTTTTTTTATATGTATCAATACATATGTGTAGTAAGCCTAAGGTTGTTTGTGAGACATAAGATAGTATAAAAATGTGTAATATAACTTAGAGCTAGAATGGGATAATAAAATTATGATGATGAACTTAAACTAACTTAACTTACAACTATTCTTTGACCATAGCTTGTGAGGTTATGTTAAAACAAATAAAAGACGCACCTAAAACTCAGAAATTAATCATTTACTGACTCAAACATACACAAACTCACAAATTAATCATTTATTGACTCATACATACACAAAACTCACAAATTAACTATTTATTTACTCATACATAACCACAATTCACAAGTTAATCATTCAATGACTCATACATACACAATACACACAAATTAATTATTTATTGACTCATACATAACCACAACTCACAAATTAATCATTTATTGACTCATACATACACAAAACTCACAAACTAAACATTTATTGACTCATACATACACAAAACTAACAAATTAACTATGTACTTACTCATACATAACCACAACTCACAAATTAATCATTTAATGGCTCATACATACACAATACAAACAAATTAATTATTTATTGACTCATACATAACCACAACTCACAAATTAATCATTTAATGACTCATACATAGCCACAACTCACAAATTAATCATTTATTGACTCATACATAACCAACCCTCACAAGTTAATAATTTATTGACTCATACATAACCACAACTCACAAATTAATCATTTATTGACTCATACATACACAAAAATAACAAACATATTTATTGACTCAATAAAGGAGTCAATAAATGATTAATTTGTGAGATTTTTGTATGTCTGACTTACTCTGCCTAACAGAAATTTCAGAAAAAGGAACGTAATACAGTTGAACCTAATATTACTTAAGGTTAGACTGAGTGTTACAAGTATTGTAAGGGGAGATTAAGACTAAACTAAACTTTGTAACTTGACTAACATGATAGAACTTAAACTAACGGATACATAATAAGCACAGATTAGACCTAATATGGTATATCTGATAGTTATATTTATTAATCAATAAACTGGACAAATATTATTTATAAAACACTGTTCTAAGGCAAAAGTAAGTAGACTAGATCGCAATTACAACGACAACAAGAAGGTTTGAATAAAATTAATTAATTCTGAAAGAACAACAAATACAAGTTTATCACTGCAAGGAAAGGAGCCAGAGCAGCCTCAATCTGTAAGTAGGAGATGTGCGGTAGTGCATAGCTCCAGTCTACGGCGCCGTGTAAATGCAAATAAGAATCGGTGAAAATTCTTCTGGCCTCCAATCACGACTGGTGGAACAAAGTAATTCTCTAGTTAAACCCTCCTTGTCGAGTGGTTTTGTTCTTTACGTTTGAAGTAATCGATTCTCGTGTTCTGACTTTTTAATTTTCTCCTTTCTGGTAAAAAAAAGTATCGTGTGTTTTTTAAAAATTCCGACAATTTTAAATCCTTGATTTTTTTTAACCTCATTCGCCGCTGACTGACATCGCATTGTTTTTACGCCGGTAATTGTGTTTCTTGTCTTAAATCAGGATTTTTAAGTTTGTCATCGCTTTCCCCCTTTGTCGCCTTCTCTTTCTAGCGCGCACGACGCTAAGAACTCTAACATTTCTGTTCTATTTGTTCTTTTAGTTGTCTCGTTTTATTTTTTAAACCGTTCTTTTATTTTTATTGAGTGTTGTTGACTCTTGTTTTGTTTTGTCTGATAAATTGGAAGCGTCTGATTGGTTGTGACAGCTCTCCCCCACCTCCTCACTGGCGTCCAGGTGGACGTGTCGGTTGCCATGGTTACAGAACATGAAACAATGATGGCGCCCCCCCGTACTCCAAGACTCTTCCCCCCTTAGTCGGCTAGTATGACAATGCTTTGGGTTAGTTCTTAGTTAGCTACGACCTGTTCGGCTCCTCAGTCGAGAGATGCACGCCGCTACATTAGGATTGGTCGTTTAAACGTTCCATTTATTGCAAAGGTTAATTTTAATTGAACGTAATTAAACTATTGCTATACCTTAAAAAGAAACTGTCATTTAATGTCTCCAAGAGGGTAGAGCAAGCAATTCGCTAAGCTGGTGATTTAGCATTACAGTTTAAAAATGTTTCTATTAACTCATGAAAATTAACAAACAAAAATAACTTTGATACTAAGTTGTGTTCAAAATTTATTTGTTTGCCAGTAGGGCTTTATTTTCGAGGGACTTTTAATTACCAATGCGTACGAATAATATGTTTAAAATACGAAATATGTTTTAAAAAATCGTATGTTTTTTCCTTATTTGATTAAAACAAACTATTCCAACCTTCTTGGATGTTGGTTGGCCTTCTTGTATCATTATTGTTTGATGTTTATTTAGACTTCAGAAACTAAGATGTTAGGGTCGTTGGTTCTCACAGATTAACAGCTTCCGAAACCAATGGCATCCAATGGTTTAATTAATTAATTTCATTATTATTTTACTAATTAAAAGCATTTATTCTGAAATATGATTTCTGTTTACAACGCAATTAGAAATAATTTCATTTAAAATTTCATTACAATATCTTTTAAAATTATCTTTTAATCATTTAAATGGTGTCATTTTATAATTGAATATTTAAGTAGACTATATGTTTGGTATTACAATAAAAATATTGGAAAGAACCCCAATACCACAAAAATAACAATAATCAAAAATAACAAGTTACTTAAGATTAAACCCTTATGTACATTTCGATGACCATGTCATCATCATCAGAGGGTCTTATTACAAAATAAAATCTAGCACACAAGAAGTTACAAACTAGATTGATCATTCTAGTTTGTAACTTCTTGTGTGCTAGATTGTATTTTGTAATAAGACCCTCTGATGATGATGATGACATGGTCATCGAAATGTACATAAGGGTTTAATCTTAAGTAACTTGTTTTATTTGTTATTTTTGATTATTTTTGTGGTATTGGGGCTTTTTCCAATATTTTTCTCGTAATATATTGTACCACTGTGCTTTTGATATTGTATATATGTTTGGTAGTTGTATGTGTAGGATAGTAAGCTATAGAATAAACGATTGCTATGAGTTTTCAAAATCATAATAAATCTATATATATCAGAGTACATTTTCTGCCTCCTCCGACATTAAAATATTTTTTTTACTTTGATGTGTTTTGGAATAACACCATTCTCAAAACTTACTTAGTACCTAAAGGAATAATAGGGAAGTTATTAAAGTTTTAAAAATGTATTAATTCCGAAAGGCGTCAATGCCATGGTTACCACACAATATCATACATAATGCTCTACGATTAAAATTAAATGAAAAGAATAATATGAACAAACAAACTGTTGATTCATAAACGGACAATCGGCAAGAAAAAGGAAAAGAAATTACATCACAATGCAAGCGCCGAAAAACAATAAAGCATATAAATAGTAACATTCAAAAATAATAGTCCAACACCATACATAGAACGGAAAATGTGAAGATTGCAACGAAATTCGCTTTCTATTTTGCTAATTTATATTGTTATTCTGACCTATGTATATACATAAAGTATTTATATTAGTTGTAATTATAAAATTAAAAGAGACTAAAATATTTTCTTCTTCCTTGATTTAAATAGGTATAGACTGTAAAAACAAATGTTGGTATAACTTGTTACAGGTTAAAAACTTATATATGTCCTGATGTAGGCCTACACTGCGATTGCAAAGCAATCATCTTTAGTGGAAATAACTACAACACTTGTAGCACAGCAAAATAGTCTTCCAAGTCTTGTATTAATTTCCTCTAAAGATCGTTGCTTTATGATGTAAATCTACTTCTGGATATAAATAAAATGTTTTTGTGGTTTAAGAGGTTTTATCTATTGATAATTTTACAAATACACCAAACATAAGTGAAGAAGAGTATATTAAGTATTTCGAAATTAATTTGACAAAAACAAAACAAAATATTGTTATTACTATTTGTAGTAATTGAAGAGCCAATGACATATAGGTCAGTACATAACACTGAAACGGCACCTATATTTTAATATGAAAATATTTTACAACTTTAACAAATTAAAACAGTTTACTCTAAACCACACTGCCCATTAGTTTATTAAAATAAACACACTAGTTTAACTAAACAGACTAGTTTCGACGACGATGTGGCCTTCATCAGTGCTTAGCAACTAAATCAGCATTGATTACTGCAGGGAAGCACTGATAAAGACGACATCGACGTCGAAACTAGTCTGTTTGTTTTAATAAACTAGTGTGTTAGTTTTAATAAACTAATGTGAAGTGAGATTTAGAGTAAACTGTTTCAATTTTTACCGTTGTGAATTGTTTTCACTAGCTATGCTCTAATTACCTTAATAAAAATATTTATTTTAAATTTTTGTAATCCCGAGAAACATAATATGTAAAGATATAGGCCCTATATAGGCCTACTGTATATACATTATAAATATTGTCTAGCTTCGGCGCGGGAAAAATAATGTGTGTTTTTGTGTTTTGCTCTGGCTTATGTAAACATATTTATCTGGAATAAACTGTGGTCTTATGAGCACAAGAAGTAACCTCCCATTAGTATAAGATTAAATATATCTGTATACTTTGGAAGAAATCATAATTATGACACTATCTTTGAAATGTGTATTGTGTAAGTGATATGACAAAGAACAGAGCGATTCTGTGGTGCCGGTAACTCTGCGTGGCGCCTGAAGATAACGCTATCATCGTTTGATAAGATATATCCTACAATGGTCTTCTCTTTGTCGGCGTAGGATCACAGCGCTGACTATGTGTATACACGGGCATCTGCCACCTATTACTATAGCTTCAGCTTATAACTCACTCTCAAGTCAATATCCTGTTTTATTTTATTTTAAGAAGTAGCTGTAGATGATTAGACGTATCCTTCGGGAGGTTGTTATATCTTCGGGAATAAGGCGCTGTTTAGCACTTACCAAGAAGCTTTGGTAAAATCTCATTTGCTAAGGATCTCGGGTAAATTTTAACAAAGATAAAATACGCTACCGTCGTCAAAATTTGTTAATACTCTATTGTTCTCCAAAAAACCGCATTAAGTTCTGTGTGTTTTAACCACGTTTTTATTAGTTCGGTTCCCGTTATATCTGTCTGTCTATACGGATGGAATTTTGCAATCGAGTTTAAACTAACTTCCCGATAAGCTAGAGACCTGAAATTTTAAACATAGGTCGGAATTAGATGACAAGGCAATATTCACTCGTTTCTTGTCTCTAGATTTGTTTAAACAATAAATTATTCAAACAAATAAAATTTGAATGATGTGTACATTGAAGGATGTGGTATTGTATTGTTTTAATTTATGAACACGAAAAAATAAAATAATTTTTTTTTTAATTCTTTAATTTGTTTGTTCGGGCTGTAAGACATTTAACTGTTATAGGTATTAAGAGGTAATATTTTGAATTTCAGACATTGGCAGCGATGTAGGATGTGAAATGGTAATTTACTATTTATTTCCCTGTCAGAGTCTCATCAATATATACAAAATCGATTGAAAAGTTTCACCTGATATTGTATACATACAATAATAGTGTTCTTCATATTCCCCGATCAAATAAAAGGTAATTGAAAAGGACATGAAACCATGCCCTTGTTCTGGAAACAGAGGTAAGCATAATGGGCTCGATTCTGCGGGAAAGGAATAAATCAGGGTAAATAGAATAAAGGAAGAACAAATAAAGTAATTCGGTCAGAGAATGAGGTTTGGTAGTCCCTCTGGATGCAGATGGACTGTTGGTAGTAAGGAGGGTTCAGGGGTTGGGACTGATTTGAGTTACATTAGGAGAATGACTTTGTATAAACACGGGGGACTAACTTAAAGTTAGTTTGAGACTCTCTGGTACTGTAGGAAATAGACATAAAAAGCCACGTCCCTCGGGAACCATGTATGAAACTATAAAACGAATACCAATTCTCTTTCGACTAGTTACACCATTTATGCTACAATACAGAAAGTCTAATCTTTACCTGAATGCGTGAGAAACAGAGAAAAGGACGATGATTTTGGAGGATTGCGAAGGAATAGGGGATCTAACAGGACTTCAGGGTGAGGTCTGAAGGTAGAGGTAGGCCCAGCAGAGTCACTGAGACACCGGATGTCCCGGTATTCTGACTTTTCGGGGACTTCGAAGGATTGGGAAGAAATAAGGGATCTAACAGGACTTTTGGGTGAGGTATGAAGGTGGAGGTAGGCCCAGCAGAGTCGCTGAGACAACTGATGTCCCGGTATTCTGACTTTCCGGGGACTTCGGAGGATTGGGAAGGAATAGTGAGGTCGAAAGAAGGACGTGAAACGCTGAGACACCGGCCAAATTAATATTTCTTCTAATAGTTTTACATGTTATTATTAAACTCTAAACCTAATAAATAAGCCTAAAGTGTACATACAAAATTAATTACCATGTTTATAACTAAATCAAATAGTACAGTATTGACTTAGAGTGAATTTATGTTTTATTCTCTACTTTTATTTTACGCTAGAGGCAATATTCAATATCAGGGTTTTATCAGGATTTGACTTTTAAAATATTTTTTTTCTTGTATAACAGGAGCGCACGAAATACAGGAAGAATTATCATAAACTAATCATAGGCCTCCAGATTCAAACATTAAGTATATCGATTATTTATCCATGAACGAGAGAACAATCATAAACTAATCATAGGCCTCCAGGTTCAAAAATTAAGTATATCGATTATTTATCCATGAACGAGAGAACAATCATAAACTAATCATAGGGCTCCAGGTTCAAAAATTAAGTATATCGATTATTTATCCCTGAACGAGAGAAGAATTATAAACTAATCATAGGCCTCCAGGTTCAAATATTAAGAATGTCGATTATTTATCAAAGAACGAGAGAACAATCATAAACTAATCATAGGCCTCCAGGTACAAAATTTAAGAATGATGATTATTTATCCAAGAACGAGAGAACAATTAATTATACAAATTAATATAACAAAATAATTATAGGCCTCCAGATTCAAAAATTAAGAACATCGATTATTTATCCAAGAACGAGAGAACAATAGACCCATCATAAAATAACCATAGGGCTCCAGATACAAGAATTAAGAAAATCAAATATTGATCCTAAAAAGAAAAGATGATGAGCAAATAATTATTTCCGTTTACTGGTAGCTCCAGTCTAAAGATAACAAAATATGCGACCATTACAAGACCAAAAGCCGTGGTCTAAATTATGAAACTCATGGATTTCGTTGCGCGCGGCCACCGGCGAAGCTTTTAGTGATATGATGGCATCCTGAACTTAAAAATAAAGTAAATTTATATAGAAATCCATTCTAAAGCAGAACTCGTTCGAACACACTAAGCGATAAGTGACTCACAGCTGTACCTGTGTCATCAAGATCGATAAGTGCTTACGTTTTGCCAAAGGTTGGATTCATAACGTTATTACGTTATACGTTACTTACGTAAGTAAACAAGTAGGCCTAATATAAAAAAAAATAAGT
>JBAIZL010000004.1:34891162-35056162 GCA_036971475.1 Prosapia bicincta | reverse complement strand
TTGTCTTGGATGTGGTTTACTTTGTTGTTTGTTTTAAATGCTATCTTTTACCCTGTTTTTCTAAAGTTTTATCTCAATGTAGGTTTTGTGTATATATGTGTGTCATGGTTTTTTTGTATGTCTTAAAGCTTGTTGTGTGTTTTAAATGGTATCTTGTACCCTTTTTTAAACATTTTTATCTCATTTTCAGGTTTTGTGTATGTATTTAAGTGTGATGAGTATTTGTATTTACCAATGGTCTGTTGCTTTTGTTGCATGTCTTATTGTATAGCAGGTTAGAACTTATTGTTTTACTGCATTTATTTCTGTGTGTTTGGTTTTTAATTGTGATCTTTGTAGTACTTGTAGGAACTTCGTGTAGCATGTATCTAAGGCTGATTTTGCTTAATGTTTAAAGCGAAGAGACAGGAAGTAATGACTAGAGGTTAGATAAACTTTACAAATAAAGAGAATGAAGAAGAGACGGTACAAATTGAGCCAAGCAGAGGCTGCCAACGGTTAATTAAAGCGAGTAGCTGCGCGTGTGTTTACACGCGCCCAATATCAGCTGGAGACACGCCCATAAGTACTTATTGCCTTCTAACAAGAAGTCCTCTTTGTCCTTAACGGACGTCTCTTCCCCGAATTGCCTCCCGAGTTTACCTTCCAGTCTGCTACAGATTTTATTAAAATATCCAGAGAGCTTATTCTGTGTCGGTAACATCCTTTGAAGAGGAAGCATTTGGCGTGATTAGATGCACTCTTGCAGCCGTGCATTTTACATAATAAAACACCGCATCAGATAACAGATGTTTATTGTTACATGTTACTAATCTTTACTAGGCTGACGAGTAGAAAATAAAATTATTACCTTGTTAAAGTGATACGTCTTATAATTTCACGGATATAAAAGTTTTATTACGAAATTAATCTTAATATTACGTGATTTATTTAATTTATATCGTGTTATGTAAAATAAACGTGCAGAGCTGATTGTCTGTATTACGACGGGGGATGGGTTAAAATGAATGAAAAGAAACCAGAGTGAAAAAAGGGGTTCGGAAGGTAATGCCCAATAGATGTTGGTGCTTTGAAAAAAACTTGTTTTAAACAGAAATTTAGGAAATTTATTAGTTATAGCGCCTTAACATTGTAATATTATTGTTTATATTTAGTACGTTTTGAATAGTCTTTTACGTTAAAATACAGCTGAGTGAAAATTTTTATTCAGCAACAAATTCAAGGGTTACATTTTTTAACACGTTTTTATTAACTCCTGCTGTCTGTCTGTTTATTAGAGTGGGTGGATTTCAAACAAATCTAAACAAACTTCTCGAGCTCAGATCTGGATGCCAATGCATATTCGGGTTTTTTATAATTAATCGCTCGAGTCGAAGCCGTAAATTGAAGTTCAAAACACAATATGTAACGCATGAATTAAAAATTTGTATGAATTGTTATCTGACTTTAGTACAATCTATTGCTGCTTCCCTCTTGAATATTTTCATACAACACATAGAAAAAAACCAAGATACTTACAAACAATACACACGCACACAAAATCATTTACTAGCACACATACGTCGATAATATCATAACACTATACAGAGGCAACACCTAACAATGCAAAAAACTCTTCACCTACACTAATAAAACACACTCAAAACTCCACTTCACTTCAGAGATTGAAACCAACCGATCCCTAAACTTCCACAACCTAATCATAACCAAAAGCCACACACAAAAACACAGTTTCAACATTTACAGGAAACCCACAACGACAGACACGCCTATCCACAACACCTCAAACCACCCTATCGAACACAAACACGCTGCCTTCAGATCCATACTCCATATACTTAATGAAGTAATGAAAACATAAACAAAGAACTAGACACTATTAAATATTTAGCATACACAATTGGATACAACACCACAAAAATAGACAAACTATGGCAAAATATACAAAAATCACTAAAACTAACATTACAGGAAGGGAACAAATACATCACAATACCAAACATAAACAAAACAACAGATAAAATAGCCCACAAATTTCAAAAAACAAAATACAAAATAACGTAAAAAACTCATCGCAATTTACAATCCAAAATACAACACTGCACTAAACGAAGATCAACTATAAGCACCAGGCGTATACAAACTAAACTGCTTCCATGCAACAAATTCTACATTGGACAAACAGGTCGCGTCTTGTAAAAATTTACAGACACACAAAAACACAAAGTACAAACATATTAAGCGAATAAACGCAATACAAATCGCACATACTCTTTGTTCGAAAAAGTTCTGTCTCAGTAAGTTTTCACAAATTTACAAAATTTAAAGTTCGGATAGTCATAATCTAATGTTAAAGTGATTAATTTTCATACTTGTTAATTCACAAATGTTTATATCAATCTTTATGGGGCTATGAATCTATATGGGTTTATAAAATAATGTAAACATTGCTAGGAAAAAGTATTTTATACTTTTTGTTTCGTTTTAAAACGCATTTAATTCATTTTTTCGCTATAATGTAATTGTATTTGCGTAATGCAAGAGACTTTGAGTTCGTTTCATATTCTTGTGACGTTTACCTATTTGGTTTGGCATTTTTATGTTCACGCTATTCTTTCGCCGCTACCTTTCTTGTTTATCACTTTCTCTTTTACTTCGTTACTCATTTATGTTTCTCTTTCTATCCTTACCTCCGAATCCATTATAACATTCTCGGCGGCCATCTTTGTTGGAATATTAGAATGTATTCCTGATAGTAATAGTTTCAAAATTTCCTGTGATACGATTTGTTAATAATATAAAACACCTCCTCCTTTGATCCTCTTCAACTTACCTCATTTCATATTCTGTATTTCCATACACATGATGGTCGCACTTTGTATCCTTGCCAATGCCTTCAAGTTGTGCAACCCTGTGGTTGAATGTTTGTCTGCGGCTAATCCTGCAGCACTTTTGCTGATCTTCGCTTTTCATTATTGAAACAAATATTTCAATCTGTTAAATGGCTATATTATTTGGTTGTTAATTATTATATTATTTTTTAACTAATCTAAGTTAGTTTTGTAGTATTTTCCTCTGAAGATGGTTGCTTTGCAATCTAAATGTACATATGGATATAAATAAAACGTTTTTGTGGTTTAAGAGGTTTTATTTCTATGCAATCAATACATTCTACTATTGACCGTAATATTCCGTGACAAACCCCCAGTATTGCCCATATTCACTAGTAGCCACATTGTGTTACAGTTTTTATGATTACAAACTCATATTTCTCAGTAGAGGTGTTTCACGTACAAAGACACGTATTAGGACAGATACTTAAAGTCCCGTTGGCTTCCTCGTGGAACTGACTAACGCAATGAACTACGAGGAAATATTTAGTTATTGGTTTAAGTCAAGTTTATACTCGTACTTAGAAAATAGTGTCTAATCAAATCACTTCTGTTTACAGAAGTTTAAATTACAAACTCATAGAGTTAACATTTTAAATAAAACCTATTGCAGTTGCCTCGGATAAGTTACAATCGATACTATTCGCCGACATTAAGGTTATCGAGAAACGAAAGTGCCTCCGAAGCCGGGGCCACTAATAAGAGAGCATAACCTCGCTGTAGGACCGCGTTCTCGCTTGTTGACATAATTATCACACTATGAATACTAAACAGTTAACCATGTTGATTTTTCTCCCCTCCTTCGTCTTCTACACATAAATTACTTGCTGCAGAGGAGGGCAAACGGCCTAATCTCAAAAAGCAGACACGATTCCGTCAACAAACCCGATGACTTTATTCCTACCTTAGACGGTTTAATAAGGAAACAGTATTACCGTGTACAAGTCATTTGACAGGGCAAACATAATTTCTTTTCTGTGACACTTATTTTATTTTAGGTTTTACGTTTACCAAGAAAAAACCATTTGTACGTTTTTAGATGTTGATTAATTACCCTGGAAGAATTTTGTAAGGCTTAATTGTGTTCATGTTGCCCAGTAGTAACTTATAAAATATTATTTTAGGTTCAAAATAATCAAACAAAAAGTACTATTTATTATCTAGTCTCAGATCGATTCGGTTTTCGGAACCAATTCAACACGATCTGGAAGATGTACAAAAATTACGAATTTAATAGAAGAGGCCTGGAAGGAAATGAAATTTCCTGTAAATTTTAGCAGTATTATTTATTAGTACAGCTACATCTTTCTCTATTTACATACGCACAAGCACACGCAGACGCGCGCGCGCACACGCACACGCACACACACACACACACGCACGCAAACACACACACACACACACACATAAAACAAACACACGCGCGCACGCCACTATAACATTAGTTTACCCATTAATTACATTATACGATTTAAACCTTTGCCACCCAAAACTAGAAATTCTCGAGTCATCAGCTCCTTGGTTGGATATATTAATAACACGGGCAGTGACTAATATACACATACAAATAGCTTGGAGTTAATCATTGGCCTTAATCTTATTAAAACTGACGACATTCCTCTTTTAGAGATTGAAATTTATTTCAAAGAAGGAAGCGTACAACACCGAATTAGCAGACAAAGGTCTGAAACGTCCCGTTCGGTGTCGGAGGTCAGATTTAGGAAGGTAATAAATTAAGAGTAGAATCAGGATTAGGCTCGGAACCAGTAGCCGGGATTTGGTGCTAATGCTGGCCTCGTCTCGACCTAAACAGCCGCGAGTCCGCGCTCAGAGAAATATTTGGCCACTTCAAAATCCACACCGGAAGTAAATTTGTTAACAGTTTATACAAACTGTTTCATTTCTATATTTATCTAATGAAAAATTTCAATTCTTAAATCCTCCTCCACTTGCCGCTATACCCATCACACTTACTCCTAACCCATCACATTTGCTCCTAACCCATCACACTTGCTCCTAGACTCATCACACTTGCTCCTAGACTCATCACACTTGCTCCTAGACTCACCACACTTGCTCCTAGACTCACCACACTTGCTCCTAGACTCACCACACTTGCTCTTAGACTCACCACACTTGCTCCTAGACTCATCACACTTGCTCCTAGACTCATCACACTTGCTCCTGGGCTCACCACACTTGCTCCTAGACTCACCACACTTGCTCCTAGACTCACCACACTTGCTCCTAGACTCATCACACTTGCTCCTAGACTCAGCACACTTGCTCCTAGACTCAGCACACTTGCTCCTAGACTCACCACACTTGCTCCTAGACTCATCACACTTGCTCCTAGACTCATCACACTTGCACCTAGGCACACCACACTTGCTCCTAGACTCACCACACTTGCTCCTAGACTCACCACACTTGCTCCTAGACTCACCACACTTGCTCTTAGACTCACCACACTTGCTCCTAGACTCATCACACTTGCTCCTAGACTCACCACACTTGCACCTAGACTCACCACACTTGCTCCTAGACTCAGCACACTTGCTCATAGACTCATCACACTTGCTCCTAGATTCATCACACTTGCTCCTAGACTCAACGCACTTGCTGCTAGACTCATCATAGTTGCTCCTAACCCATCACGCTTGTTCCTAGACTCATCACAGTTGCTCCTAGACTCACCACACTTGCTCCTAGACTCATCACAGTTGCTCCAAACCCATCACACTTGTTCCTAGACTCATCACAGTTGCTCCTAGACTCACCACACTTGCTCCTAGACTCATAACAGTTACTCCTAACCCATCTCACTTGTTCCTAGACTCATCATAGTTGCTCCTAGACTCACCACACTTGCTCCTAGACTCACCACACTTGCTCCTAGACTCATCACTTTTGCTCCTAGACTCATCACAGTTGCTCCTAGGCCCATCACACTTGTTCCTAGATTTATCACTTTTGCTAATACACTCATCCCAGTTGCTCCTAGACCCATCACACTTGTTCCTAGACTCATCACAGTTGCTCCTAGACCCATCGCAGTTGCTCCTAGGCCCATCGCAGTTGCTCCTAGATACATCACTTTTGTTCCGAGACTCATCCACATTTGTTCCTAGACTCATCACAGTTGCTCCTAGGCCCATCGCAGTTGATCCTAGGCCCTTCACAGTTGCTCCTAGACTCATCACATCACACTTGCTCCTACACTCATCACAGTTGCTCCTAACCTATCACACTTGTTCCTAGACTCATCACAGTTGCTCCTAGACTCATCACAGTTGCTCCTAGACCCATTACACTTGTTCCTAGACTCATCACAGTTGCTCCTAGACCCATCGCAGTTGCTCCTAGATCCCTCACCTTTGTTCCTAGACTCATTACAGTTGCTCCTAGACCTATCGCAGTTGCTCCTAGATACATCACATTTGCTCCTAGACTCATCACACTTGTTCCTAGACTCATCACAGTTGCTCCTAGACTCATCATAGTTGCTCCTAGACCCATCACACTTGTTCCTAGACTCATCACAGTTGCTCCTAGGCCCATCACAGTTGCTCCTAGACTCATCACATCACACTTGCTCCTAGACTCATCACACTTGTCGCTAGACCTACCACACATTCTCCAATGGTCATCACACTTGGCCCTAGATTCATCACAATTGCTACTATATTCATCACACTTGCAGCTATGACCATCACACTTGCTCCTACATCCATCACACTTGCTTTTAGACTCATCACACTTGTCGCTAGACCTATCACACATGTTCCAAGGATCATCACACTTGCTGCTATGCCCATCACACTTGCTGCTTTGACCATCACTCTTGCTCCTACACCCATCACACTTGCTTTTAGACTCACCACACTACCCCTAGACCCATCACACTTGCTCTTACACCCATCACATTTGCTCTAAACCCATCACACTTACTCCTAGATTCATCCCACTTCTCCCTAAGCTCCTCACACTTAATCCTAGACCCACCACACTTAGATCTACCCTAAATTCATCCCACCTGCTTCAAGGCTCATCCCACGTACCCCTAGACTCATCACACTTGCCCCCCAGAACGTTCACACTTACTTCTAGATTCATCACACTTGCCCCTATACAAATCACACTCGCCTCTAGACCATCACACCTGCCCCTAGACCATTCTGAGTTTCACTCAGACGCATCACACTTGCTCCATGACCCATCACACTTGCCTCTAGACCCATCCCACTTTCTCCTATACCCATCTCCCCTCATTCGCAAGAGAATCTCGAATCGAATCCGTTGCCTCCCTTCAACTTCTAAGGTCAGTATCAACCTCCATATGAGAAGAAATCACTTACACACCTCTCATTTTCAATTGTCTGTCATTCCTTGTGTTCGTATCCCTTGGGCCCAAATATTGGATACTTATATTGAATGTTTCATTCATAATAAAAAAGCCGCCCTTCAGAAAGTAACTGCCATACTACAGAAAAGGTAACATCACTTAGGCCTTTGTTCTCACGTTTCCTAGGTCTACATGAACAGACAGGGCTGCCCTAAGGACAAGTGAAGATGGCTCTCACTACCAGATAACATCAAAACAAAACCGAGACCGGCGGCTGAAAAAATCATGGTCATTTTTCATGGAGCACTAATAAATCCTAAATGCAAAGTTAATATTAGCTGATACATTTATATACCCTCAGTAATGTACCTGTTCTGTTTGAGAGAGGCTATTACCTAGTAAGCCCGATGAATGCTTTGATTGTTACGAAATAAACACATTTATAACTCAAAATCCAATATACTAAAACAATTTTTAACTTGAACCTTTAAAACACTAATAGAAACCTGTTACAAAAATAGACCGACAGGCTTTAACAATCAGTGCTATACTTTTATTAACTAAACGGTAGTTTTATTCAATTCCTTCTATTTGTCCACATTCTCCTTATATACTTCTTGTTCAAATTTTCAATCGTCAATAAAACACTTTTTATTCACTCACTCAAGTTCAAATAATTTTTAAAAAATATTTTTAGTGGATGACACTTGATGTTGATAGTTTTTTTTTAAATGAATTAATTTTAGTTTTATATTGGAGAAAAAAATTTCACAAAAGGAGAAGGTATGCAATATAGTTATTTCTCTATTTGGTTTAAAATAAGTTTTAAGATATGATTTCATAAAACAGCTAATTTTTTGTTCTAGGTTATGCAGTAGAACAGCTGTTTTAACGCATAGGTTATGTTACTTTATTTATAATAATTGTAATTATTTAATAAAAAGTAACTAAAATAATTTTTTTTACCAAAGTAGGAATTGACTTTTAGTACTTGTTTTTAGGCCAAAGGAAAGTTAATTAATTTCGCTACACGTTCTTCACAGCCATCAAAATATTGGAAGAATCCAGGAGCACCTCGCAAGGTGGGAGGCAATCCTTATTTATTGTGGCTTACGACCACACACCAGTAATCCCAGATTAGGCGTATGAATACAGGTGTCTCGACCCGGATGGTGCACTTTGCATTTTACTACCACATCGCATTTTGCAGTATAAAAACATCGTTAAATACCAATGGCATCGAACCGAAGCAAATGGATGTAAAGACGTACAGAATACTTCCAGTGGATAATGTCAAGTATTGCTTTATCAGCGTATTAAATTAGATTCAGTGTGCTTTCGGGATATAATTGCCGGTGGTTCTATGTTAGCGTGTTTTATATTTAACAAATAATAGGGATATTATGCAGTATACAAGAGCTCTCTCTCTCTCTCTTTCTCTCTCCCTCTCTCTCTCTCTCTCTCTCTCTCTCTCTCTCTCTCTCTCTCTCTCTATATATATATATATATATATATATATATATATATATATATATATATATATATATCTTTCACTCTCCCTCTCTCTTTCTCTCTCTCTCTCTCTCTTTCATTCTCCCTTTCTCTTTCTCTCACATGATGTCTGAATACACAGTACATTTTAGGATTTTAGCGCTCTCTCTCTCTCTCTCTCTCTCTCTCTATCTATCTATCTATCTCTATCTATCTCTCTCTCTCTCTCTCTCTCTCTCTCTCTCTCTCTCTCTCTATCTATCTATCTATCTATCTATCTATCTATCTATATCTATCTTTCACTCTCCCTCTCTCTTTCTCTCTCTTTTGTTCTCCCTTTCTCTCACATGATGTCTGAATAAACAGTACATTTTAGGATTTTCGATTATGTTTAACATTATAAACATTAAAAAAAAAACACTTAAAAAGCTTTACACAATGGTATTTCGTGGATGTATTTGATTATTTTTCACACTCTTAGCTCTACCGTGCACTAATTAAAAGTTATTGAACTACCAAAATGTTTTAAAATTTATAATTATATTAAAATTATACCCTTAAAAATCTAAACGTTTCGGGGAAACTACCTCGACTTACAAGTCCTTATGACCATCGGAATTCGCAGTGTTAATGATCAAAATAGGCCTAGGTGTTTTTTAACAAACCGTGTGGGGAGGATTTTAAAGTTTATTAGAAGCTATAAAATACTGGAAAAAGTAATGTAAAAACATAGGGATAGTACTGGAAAATTATATGTTATATGCACTTTGTGACGCAAACGATCAAGTCATTATAGTCCGAGAATATGACGATTTAGAATGCACGTCAAAAAAACTAATTGAAGAATACACAAAGTGAGGATTAGAGATCAACTTCAGTAAAACAGAGTATATGTGTACAGGTGGTCAACAACAAGACTTAGTTCTTCAATATGGAGCTCAAATAAAGAAATATTCAGAATATTCTTATTTGGGTCATAAAATAACAACAGGTGACACACTCGATGAAGCAATACCAGGTATAAATATACAAAGCCGAATAGCCATTTGCACCTTAAATCTTGTTCTATGGGATAGGAATCTCTCTAAAACAACGCAAATGTATAATGCCATTACTAAAAGTATTGTAACGTACGGACGTGAAGTATGGCAAATAATAGATCGATCAGAGAAATTACTAAATGCGATGGAGATGAACTTTGACGCACATCTGCAAGAAATGCATGACTCGAAAGAGTACTAAACGATAAAATAGAAGAAAATTACCGATGCTCCACACACAATAACGGAGGAGATAAAAACTCGACAGTTAATATAGCACGGTCATGACAGCGGATGTGTTGTGAACGCCTGCCAGAGGAGGGTATAGAGATGGAATCCGCAGGGAAAGTGAAAACGAGGTTGTCTAAGTAGGAGATGGAAAGAAGGAATTAACAACGAGATGGAAGAGAAAGGCCTGTAACAGGATGAGTGGAGCGACAGGGAAAACGAGAATGGGTGTCGGAAGACGTCGAAGAACGTTTTCTATTCGCTATAATAATTATAACCGTAACGGAAAAGTACAGAAATTAAGAGGAAAAAATGAATTATTGTGTTTTTAATGTAGAAACAGTAATGCAACTGAACATAACAACTGGTAGGCTGCGAAATTTGGTCTCATATTTTACAGATCTGGAAGTACGAGCAGGAATTATCAACCGGGAGTCCTAGATATGCTCCAGCAGGATATGTAACGATTTCGAAAACAATTTAACTTTCTTGTGACACAAAAAAGGCTTTCTGAAAGACATCTGAGCTCTATCGTTGCTGACTTTATAATCCTTTGACGGTAACAGTGCTTACAACAATTTGTGTAGTCATAAAAGGAAAACGTGAATCTGTAGCATATGCTATGAGTGTTCCAAAACAAATACGTTTCTTAAGCCCTAAGAGAGGCAATAATGGGGTATGTGGCAATACAGAACAAATACGTTTCTTAGACCTTAAGAGAGGCAAGAATTGGGAAATGTGGCAATACGGAACAAATACGTTTCTTATGCCTTAAGAGAGGCAAGAATTGGGAAATGTGGCAATACGGAACAAATACGTTTCTTATGCCTTAAGAGAGGCAAGAATTGGGAAATGTGGCAATACGGAACAAATACGTTTCTTAGGCCTTAAGAGAGGCAAGAATGGGGAATCTGGCAACACATAACCTACTGACTGTCGAGGTTTATCTCCCACTGGAACTAGCCTCTAAGAATTGGGTGGAGTTGAGGTTCCACTAGTCAGAGCTCGGGCGGACTAAAGTAAAGTCCGAGACTTGCAGTAACTGGCTACACATTGTTTTAGCCCTATGGTTCACAACTGGCATACGTTTGTAGACTAAGATTCCTCACTCTTCCTGGTACAGGAACAGCTTTAGGACTTGGGAGGAAGGTAGAAAGTTCTATAAAAGAAGTAGGACTTCCACAAGCCCCTGGAAGCAGAAGCACTGAACCTCAACATTAGACAGAGATAACGTAAAATAGAAACAAAGCCAATTTGCACCCACTTGACTAAACTACTAAGACTATAAGACCTTTCTAACGTTAGCTATAAATCTTTAAACTCAATAGCCTTCCCAAGAGTTAGATGGAATTGTAATAAATACTAAGGCCAAATCATTGGATAAAATTCTTTCATACGACGTAGATCCGTTACATAAACATGACGGAGCATTCGGTGGTAATAAAATCAATTTAAATTTGAGTAGGAGCAGGATTTTGTGTTGCACAGAAGTCGACGATAGTATTACGGCGGTCGGCATTATTCTAAGTGAGCGCATGAATTATTAAACAGCCTGCAATCAGCAAGTCACATGAAACCCTCATTCTACATTCTTATATCATCAGTGGTAAAGCCTTTCAATGAGTTATGGGGCAAAGCAAATAAATTTGAATAATTTCCGGCTTGTAGATCTGCAAAATACTTTGTTAAATAATGTTGTATGCATTACTCCGCTACACACTTTAGCATAAGCACGCGCGACGCCTTAAAGTATAAAATTTTTCTTCCCCCAAAGAAGGCTAAAGCCGCCCCCGTTCTTTATGTCATATCTCACTTCTCATCCTCCATTTTCTCCAAACCCTTCGTCTTTTTTTCACTTTCATGCATGCTCAAAGTCTTATTTCAAATTTATTCCCGACCCGGCCACGGCTTTATCCTTCTATGTCGGGGCGGAATTCATGAGACCTTTGACTTTGACAAGTCTTGAGCGTTGACGAGCGTGACCCTGCATCGGAATGACGTATTCGAGGCAACAGCCGGCATAAAGTAACGTGTGTAGGCTACTGTAGGGAGCCGGCTACTGTTCCTTTTCCTGTGAAACGACCAACAATTTCTTAAAAGTATTTATTTTGTTAACTTTAAAATCGTTTGATTTATGCATTGGGGCACGGACACTCCTAAGTACAAGTCTGCAAATCTTTCTTGTACAGGAGTGACATTGATGTTTTTTGCCGTCATATCTACGCATAATTATTGGTATCCTATTATTAACATATTATTATTATTAGTAGTAGTAATAGAAAATTACCATCAATCATTTATTCGTGGATAGAAAGATGTTTTATTTGTAAAACTGAAATCTAAGTTCTAAGCAGTGACACGTACACGAGTGCGTGTACACACACACACACACACACACGAAAGCGCGTGCGCGCACACACACACACACGCGCACACACTGAGTTTGGAATTTATGCTACTTTCTGAAAGCGTTAACATATGTTTATCAAAATTTACAAAAGCATAAACAAACACGAATTAAATTAATGCATATTTGTTTACGCTTTTGTTTATATTAAAATAATAAGTCTATAGGAACACTTTTATTTATCCCAAAGCAGCATTTCTGTTACATTATATTTAAATAATTTTGCAAAATTTAAAAATATCTTTAATATCGGAAATAAATTTTTCCACGTAGGCTACTTATGTAAAAAAAAACATTTGTATTGCCCCTTTATGACATCAACGGTATATTTTAACACTTTCAAATAAAATTGGCAGCAGTTGAGAGTAAATTTTAATTTTATCTATAAAGACCTGATAATATAAGTAATTTTCCCTTTCAGACAAACATTGGTGTCACCTGTAGCAACCCAAGTAATCTCGAGGGCGAGGCTGCGTAGGCGCCGGTGATGGATCGAGGTGAAGCCACTCCTATCAGATCCCAACAACAATGCCCTCTCCTTATCACTTTCACGCCAACAGTTATTGTTCCCCTTAACTACTTAGTGCGACAAACGGACCGCTCAACACCGAAAAATGTAATCCGGTCTTAACGTCGGTGCAAGGATATGATTGTATCTTACAGGCATTATAGACGGGGCTCAATAGGTTCGGCATTGTAGAGGGCACCTTGCCCAAGCCGTTGAGTTAGATAGACACCATTACGAAAGAAATACAGAATTTTATACAAAAAATAATGACGTAATTATTTAATAAAATTGTTTACCCTTTTTGTGAGTTTATTATAAGTCAACTCATTACAATCCTAATTAAACTGTGGGAATTACTTCCCACAAATGCAATATTACCGTATGCGAAAAAATAAACAGTTGTAAGATTGTATTTTATTATATTTCATTAGCATAGCTTCACACAAACACATACAAGTAAAAAGATGGTAAATCTTTTAGACTCGAGTATAAACATGTTCTATAGGATATATGACCTCCGTACAATTTGAGGTAACATTCGTACCGTCCTAGAAAGGTTTTCCATCATTTTGGTGAAGAGGGGTTGGTTCTTGATCGTTATAAGCATGGTTATTTTTTTCTTGTAGTTTGGCGACCTGAAAAGCCCTTCCCCTGTATCAAAACGTTACCTGATCTTCGAAGTAACACACTAATAATCACAGAGTTACTTAGGCGGGTTTTTGTGAAATTGTTTCTGAAAACGAATTGGTATTGTGTGACAAACCTGGCTCACCCGTACGTCCCATTCCAAATAAATGAAAATAATGCTCTACCATAAACGTTTTCTCTGCAGTAGTTAGCACCATGTCAGCAAAAACTAACCTCAAATGAAATACGTCAACACGAATACGCGGCAACAATCGAAAGCTGATCGAGAAGTTAACTACTTACAGCAGATTCAGTTTCAGTACTGTTTATTTTGGCGTATACTGTAGTGAATGAAGAATATTGGTAGTTGATTTATATTTCTCAAGATAATAGTAAACATTATGTATCTTCATTAAAAAGAAGCTAATAGGCTTTGTCTCTACTTATAAAGAGCAATGTTTCTACATTTTGGTTACAGATAAATCAAGCAGCAATAAGACCTTAATCTTCAAAACATTTACTTGAAATAGGGGTATTGATTTTTAAGGAATATTTATCAGAAATACATCACTCTAAACATTGTAGGTTTATGGATTACTAGAACAATACAGTGAGACTGGCCCACTTCCCAGAAGACCTTGCAACTCCGGAGACGTTCACTGGAACAACACGGATAAATAACTCAACCTACTCTTCCAAATGCTCATCTCAATAACACGTGAACTTGAAAAAAAAACTCTTTATAAATCGATAGAAAGAAGACATGTCGATGCAACGCAGGCGAAGAAATATGTAGAGAGAATTGCAGTCGGCTTATCGAGGATATTGAGCCCCTCAGAAGGGTCAACTGGGCATCGAAGTGCAGAACCAGAAAGGTAACATCTACAGGCTGTTCAGAATATGGTCTCATATTAAAATAAACATTTTTGGGGGAGGAATATCGTCCTGTGACGAACACAAAATTATAAAGTAAACAGATAGTGTAGGTTTTCCCAGGTGTGTTGAAGAAACGGTTAGGCACGTGACGAAAACAAAAGATGTTACCAGCGTTCAATAGTGGGAACAAACATCTGTTGCTTGGGTTTACCAGAATTTCTCGAGTAAAGTTTTCGAAGTGTTGACGCTAACATAATTCGGTATAATGTGAAAGTCATGTGTCCGTGCCTAGTCATACTATTCTTAATATAAGTACAAATATAAATAACGATATAGCTAATGAAAGCTTAGCTAGTGCGAACTATTCACAACGGTAAAAATAAAATAATCAACTCCAAATCTCACTACACATTAGTTTAATAAAAACAAACAGACTAGTTCATAAAACAAAAGACTAGTTTCGGTGACGATGTCGCCCTCCTCAGTGCTTGGCTACTACTGACGAAGGCCGAAAGTAGTCGTATTGTTCTATGAACTAGTGTGATTGATTTTATTAAACTAATGTGTAGTGACATTTGGAGTTGATTATTTTAATTTTTACCGTTATAAATAACTATAGTGAATGATAGTGTTAGTAACAATATGAAATAACTACCTTAGTTCCCAAAGTCCCATATATTGAATAAAAATATTTTTTAAAAATAACGGTATTTTTTAATTTGAAACCCTTTAACAAAAAAATTAATAATAAAAATGTATCGCAGAAAATAATTTATCAAACCAATTTTTTTAAATTAAAATATTAGCCAGATGTTTTTTCTATAAATGATCTTTAAATGATGCTCCTGTAATTTAGATTTATGCCTAGGCTTTGCTTCTAACACGTCTCTGAGCTCTTGTTATATTCTGATGACCCGCATCGATTGCGTGATCGATCTCTTCATTGTCGCGACGATTAGGTAAGTAAAGAAATGCCTTTTAATTTCTGGCCACCGCTTAATCATTCATCCGCTTAAACCTAGTGGCGTCACCTCAAAATTCCATATTAAATTACTAATACAAATAGAAACCAATTTCTAAAATATATTTCTAAATATTGGGTTTTTAATATTTTAGTTTTCTATACATAATTTGTTTTAAAATAATTTAAATATCCTTCCAATGTCTGGTCGTTGTTTTAAAAATAAAATAGTTCATTTCATCCAGAATAATATTTTTTTTGTTCTGTTCTTGTAAAATAAACTAAATTTCATAAATACGAAATTCCTGGGTACTATGAGCGCATCAGGTTGTACCACCTGAAGGGGCGCTCCAAAGAACCGGGGTGAACCGCTGAGAGGGTGAAACTATCCCTTGAAACTTATGTGAGGCCTATCCGTTACCAAGATTATTGCTGAGAAATTCCAACAATATATAAAACGTAAACACACGCACACGCGTGAATACGTCTAAATAATCACGAGTAAGTGTGAGATCCAATAACCTTTGCGTAAGGAACAGACTGTAACCTTCCTTGCTGTTTTACTTAGTAACTGCATTGGAAAGAAAAAGTTCATCACAATTTAGACAAAGTAAATACACTTAAAACTATTTCCAACAATACAAACAACAAAATTTAAAGCTAATGCTTGGATGGGTAAACAAAGAAAACTTTTATTTTAGTTATTTCATATTAAATAATTACAATTATAAATATAAATAAAGTAACATAACCTATGCGTTAAAACACTACATAACCTGTAACACCACTGTCAGCTGTTTTCTGGAATCATATGTTATCACTTATTTTAAGCCAAATGGGACGAAATAACTATATTGCATACTTTGCCCCTTTTGTGAAGAGATTTTTCCTATATAAAACTGAAATTAATTCATTAAATTTAATTAATGAATTAATATTTGAACAAACTGTATTAAATACAAGTTTTAAAAAATGTACTTGAAATTGAATGAATGAATACAAATTATTTTATTAACGATTGAAATTTTGAACAAAATTTATACAAGTAGAGCGTGAACTAATAAACGGAATTGAATAAAGAGACGTTTAGTGGCCTGCAGAATGACTATATTATTTTTAAAAAAATAATTTTGAAGTAAATAAACAGTAATAAAAGTAAATGCAGTAGCAAGAGAATTTTGTGTTTTTCTACATTTTGAGGAAAAATTATCCATGATTGCAAGATACAGTGCTGGATGAATTGTTTATAAATTACTGAAACAGTTTTTATAAAGTTTATGTGTTAATTGCAAGAAAGCTGAGCCAGATGTGTGCGTTATATCCCCTTTTTTCTGTCACGAACTTTACTATCGACATTTCTTTAAATTTAGTGTATTAAGCAATAATAGTTCATATTTGTTTTAATAATCACTAACACTGTAAGTACTGTACTTTGTTTTTAAATATATTTTTATACTTAGTTTTCATGAAACATTTCATTAAACATAAATTATGAACTCATTACAATTATTAAACGAACGTTAGCGAAGACTGCCTCGGGGCTTACATTATAATCCAGGCTCTTCAGCTGTATTGGCACCGGTTTTTTGTTAGGCCTATCATTGGTTCTCTGACACGTGTATTAACTGAGCACATCAGAGTTTGTAATGGTCCTCCGCTGTACGGACAATATCATACAGCCCCTTTACCCCTCGCCTTGTCACCAGCAGACAAGTTGAAACAAAAGTTATAAATGTGTAGTCATTTTTTTTATTAGTATACACGAACAGATATGTGTATGTGTATTTTTTTTTTAAATGCAACTCCGGCAAATATATCAAGAGAGTGTCAGGGCCAGAAGCACAGCCATTTTGTATATTTATAGGATATGCTTGAAAAGTCGTAACCGTGATTAGTAGGGGGTTGTTTCGTTTTACCTTATGTCCGTTTCCCAGATAGAGACACTGTCGCATGTATTGCAACCCCTCGACACGACAGTTCTAATTTGTGGCTTTCACGACCCATTTTGCATTTTGAGAGGGTAACACCGCTCTATACTTGACCGTCCCCTGTTACTTCTTCATTCTTTGGCTGTTCCATGTTTTATGGCCTGCTTCTACCAAAGCCAAAACGACAAGCAAAATTAAAAGTCCCCTTCATTGTTTTTTTTTTGCATCCACGTATTTCATTCGCGATTCCTGTATACATTATGCCTATAGAGATTTGATTTTGCTACAAACTCTCATCCCCCTTTTCTTTGACTTGCTAATGTGATGTATTTTTTGTTTGATTTCTTACTTTTTACATTTTACATATAAAGTTGTAATAGAGTATTACTAAATACTTTTATAAACAACTCTATATTTTAATTACTTATGTTTAACTAAAAAAAAGATTTAAAAAATAATATGAGTAAAAACATTTTAAAATCAATTCCTATTTAGGACAACAAAGATAAATTATTTTTAGTTACTTTTTATTAAATAATTACAATTAATATAAATTGAGTAACATTACACAGTACAGCTGTTCTATCACATAACCTATAACACAAAATCAGCTGCTTTATAAAATCACATGTTATCAATTATTTTAAGCCAAATGGGAAGAAACAGCTATATGAATACCTTACCCTTTTTGTAAAAACCTTTTCTCTAATATAAAACTTAACTTTAAATTTATTTTAAGTTTAATAAATGAATTAATATCTGAAGCAACTGTATCAACATCAAGTGTCATCCACTAAAACTTTAAAAGTGTGAGTTGACCTTGAATGGGTGAATAAGAAGTATTTTATTATCGGTTGGAAATTTGAACAAAATACAGGCTAGGCCTATATAAGGATAGCGTGAAGTAATATAAGGAATTAAAAAAAAAATTACATAATTATATCACTTAATTATTATTTGTTTGTTTTTTTATTATTTGTTTTTTGTATATATTATTTTGTGGTATATTATAATCGAATATCCCCTACGCACAACTTGTCGTTAGATAATTTATTGACCACATACTTTTGTATATAATCCATTACCGCGTGTCTCTTTCGAATCAGGTTGGATTTGTCGTAACGGTTAATTGTTAAACCGTGTCTTTCGCACAGAGCAGCATAAAACGTCATCTGTTTGGGCACATCATTACTACATTGCTAGGGTTCTGACAAGTAGGTTCTATAGTTAGGACCAAGGTAAACGACATGGCACGCCTGGAAGATATTAGGGCATACGTCTACACCTAAACCTACTCTGTATTGAAGTCATAAAACTGTGGACTGAATGTTTTATCTCCTTACAAGGAAAGCGTAAAGAGGGTTAGATGGAGTTACGTAGGAAAAGGGAATGGAGATACTGATAAACTGGACCAGGACAAGAGAGGATCGTGTGTGTGGGTTGACTTACCTAATTGGGATGCAGAGAGGCGTAGCACGGTACTAAGCAAGAAGGACCGCATAGTGTGTGCGGGGTGGTCTACCTAACTGGGTTGCAGAGAGCCGTAGAACGGTACTTGACAAGAAGGACCACATAGTGTGTACGGGATGGCTTTGCAGAGAGGCGTAGAACGGTACTTGGCAAGAAGACCGCGTAGTGTGTGTGGGATGGCCTACCCAACTGGGTTGCAGAGGGGTGTAGCACGGTACTTGGCAAGAAGGACCGCATAGTGTGTGTGGGATAGCTTACCTAACTGGGTTGCAGAGAGGCGTAGCTCGGTACTTGGCAAGAAGGACCGCATAGTTTGTGTGGGATAGGTTACCTAACTGGGTTGCAGAGAGGCGTAGCACGGTACTTGGCAAGAAGGACCGCATAGTGTGTGCGGGATGGGATACCTAACTGGGTGCAGAGAGGAGTAGCACGGTACTTGGCAAGAAGGACCGCATAGTGTGTGCGGGATAGCTTACCTAACTGGGTGCAGAGAGGCGTAGCACGGTACTTGGCAGGAAGGACCACATAGTGTGTGCGGGATGGCCTACCTAACTGGGTTGCAGAGAGGCGTACCACGGTACTTGGCAGGAAGGACCACATAGTGTGTGCGGGATTGCCTACCTAACTGGGTTGCAAAGAGGCGTAGCACGGTACTTGGCAGGAAGGACCGCATAGTGTGTGCGGGATGGCCTACCTAACTGGGTTGCAGAGAGGCGTAGCACGGTACTTGGCAGGAAGGACCACATAGTGTGTGCGGGATGGGTTACGTAACTGGATGCAGAGATGCGTAGCACGGTACTTGGCAGGAAGGACCGCATAGTGTGTGCGGGATGGCCTACCTCACCGGGTTGCAGAGAGGCATAGCACAGTACATGGCAAGAATGACCGCATAGTGTGTGCGGGATGGCTTTCCTAACTAGGCGGAGAGAGCCGTAGCACGGTATTTGGCAGGAAGGCTCACATAGTGTGTGCGGGATGGCCTACTAACTGGGTACAGAGAGGCGTAGCACGGTACTTGGCAGGAAGGGCCGCATAGTGTGTGCGGGATGGCCTACCTCACCGGGTTGCAGAGAGGCGTAGCACAGTACTTGGCAAGAATAACCGCATAGTGTGTGCGGGATGGCTTACCTAACTGGGTTGCAGAGAGGCGTAGTACGGTACTTATCAAGAAGGACCGCATAGTGTGTTCGGGATGGGTTATCTAACTGGGTGCAGAGAGTCGTAGCGCGGTACTTGGCAGGAAGGACCGCATAATGTGTGTGGGTTGGGTTACCTAACCAGGTTGCAGAGAGGCGTAGCACGGTACTTGGCAGGAAGGACCACATAGTGTGTGCGGGATGGCCTACCTAACTGGGTTGCAGAGAGGCGTAGCACGGTACTTGGCAGGAAGTACCACATAGTGTGTGCGGGATGGTTTACTTAACTGGGTTGCATAGAGGCGTAGCACGGTACTTGGCAGAAAGGACCGCATAGTGTGTGCGGGATGGCTTACCTAACTGGGTTGCAGAGAGGCGTAGCACGGTACTTATCAGGAAAGACCGCATAGTGTGTGCGGTATGGCCTACCTAACTGGGTTGCAGAGATGCGTAGCACGGTACTTGGCCGGAAGGACCGCATAGTGTGTGGGGGATGGCTTACCTAACTGGGTTGCAGAGAGGCGTAGCACGGTACTTATCAGGAAAGACCGCATAGTGTTTGCGGCATGGCCTACCTAACTGGGTTGCAGAGATGCGTAGCACGGTACTTGGCCGGAAGGACCGGATAGTGTGTGGGGGATGGCTTACCTAACTGGGTTGCAGAGATGCGTAGCACGTTACTTGGCAGGAAGGGCCGCATAGTGTGTGGGGGATGGCTTACCTAACTGGGTTACAGAGAGGCGTATCACGGTACTTGGCAAGATGGACCGCGTAGTGTGTGCGGAAGGCTTACCTAACTGAGTTGCAGAGAGGCGTAACACGGTACTTGGCAGGAAGGACCGCATAATGTGTGTGGGATGTCCTACCTAACTGGGTTGTAGAGAGGCATAACACGGTACTGGGCAGGAAAGACCACATAGTGTGTGCGGGATGGCCTACCTAACTGGGTTGCAGAGAGGCGTAGCACGGTACTTGGCAAAAAGGACCGCATAGTGTGTGCGAGATAGCTTTCCTAACTAGGCGGAGAGAGCCGTAGCACGGTATTTGGCAGGAAGGCTCACATAGTGTGTGCGGGATGGCCTACTAACTGGGTACAGTGAGGCGTAGCACGGTACTTGGCAGGAAGGACCGCATAGTGTGTGCGGGATGGCCTACCTCACCGGGTTGCAGAGAGGCGTAGCACAGTACTTGGCAAGATTGACCGCATAGTGTGTGTGGTATGGCTTACCTAACTGGGTTGCAGAGAGGCGTAGTACGGTACTTATCAAGAAGGACCGTATAGTGTGTTCGGGATGGGTTATCTAACTGGGTGCAGAGAGGCGTAGCACAGTACTTGGCAAGAAGGACAGCATAGTGTGTGCGGGATGGCCTACCTCACCGGGTTGCAGAGAGACGTAGCACAGTACTTGGCAAGAATGACCACATAGTGTGTGCGGCATGGCATACCTAACTGGGTGCAGAAAGACGTAGCACAGTACTTGGCAAGAAGTACCACATAGTGTGTGCGGGATGGGTTACTTAACTGGGTTGCATAGAGGCATAGCACGGTACTTGGCAGAAAGGACCGCATAGTGTGTGCGGGATGGCTTACCTAACTGGGTTGCAGAGAGGCGTAGCACGGTACTTATCAGGAAAGACCGCATAGTGTTTGCGGCATGGCCTACCTAACTGGGTTGCAGAGATGCGTAGCACGGTACTTGGCCGGAAGGACCGCATAGTGTGTGGGGGATGGCCTACCTAACTGGGTTGCAGAGAGGCGTAGCACGGTACTTGGCAGGAAGTACCACATAGTGTGTGCGGGATGGTTTACTTAACTGGGTTACAGAGAGGCGTATCACGGTACTTGGCAAGAAGGACCGCGTAGTGTGTGCGGAAGGCTTACCTAACTGAGTTGCAGAGAGGCGTAACACGGTACTTGGCAGGAAGGACCGCATAATGTGTGTGGGATGGCCTACCTAACTGGGTTGTAGAGAGGGATAGCACGGTACTGGGCAGGAAAGACCACATAGTGTGTGCGGGATGGCCTACCTAACTGGGTTGCAGAGAGGCGTAGCACGGTACTTGGCAAAAAGGACCGCATAGTGTGTGCGGGATAGCTTTCCTAACTAGGCGGAGAGAGCCGTAGCACGGTATTTGGCAGGAAGGACCGCATATTGTGTGCGGGATGGGTTACCTAACTGGATGCAGAGAGGCGTAGCAAGGTACTTGGCAGGAAGGACCGCAAAGTGTGTGCGGGATGGCCTATCTAACTGGGTTGTAGAGAGGCGAATCACGGTACCTGGCAGGAAGGACCGCATAGTGTGTGCGGGATGGCTTACCTAACTGGGTGCAGAGAGACGTAGCACAGTACTTGACAGGATGGAACGCATAGTGTGTGCGGGATGGCTTATCTAACTGGGTTGCAAATAGGCGTAGCACGGTACTTGGCAAGAAGGACCGCATAGTGTGTGTGGGATGGCTTACCTAGCTGGGTTCAGGGAGATGTAGCACAGTACTTTTCAAGAAGGACCACATAGTGTGTGTGGGATGGGTTACGTAACTGGGTGCAGAGAGACGTAGCACAGTACTTGACAGGATGGAACGCATAGTGTGTGCGGGATGGCTTATCTAGCTGGGTTCAGGGAGATGTAGCACAGTACGTTTCAAGAAGGACCGCATAGTGTGTGTGGGATGGCTTACCTAACTGGGTGCAGAGAGACGTAGCACAGTACTTGACAGGATGGAACGCATAGTGTGTGCGGGATGGCTTATCTAGCTGGGTTCAGGGAGATGTAGCACAGTACTTTTCAAGAGGGACCACATAGTGTGTGTGGGATGGGTTACGTAACTGGGTGCAGAGAGACGTGGCACAGTACTTGACAGGATGGAACGCATAGTGTGTGTGGGATGGCTTACCTAGCTGGGTTCAGGGAGATGTAGCACAGTACTTTTCAAGAAGGACCGCATAGTGTGTGCGGGATGGCTTACCTAACTGGTTGCAGAGAGACGTAGCACAGTACTTGACAGGATGGAACGCATAGTGTGTGCGGGATGGCTTATCTAACTGGGTTGCAAATAGGCGTAGCACGGTACTTGGCAAGAAGGACCACATAGTGTGTGTGGGATGGCTTACCTAGCTGGGTTCAGGGAGATGTAGCACAGTACTTTTCAAGAAGGACCACATAGTGTGTGCGGGATGGCCTAACTAACTGGGTTGCAGAGAGGCGTAGCACGGTACTTGGCATGAAAGACCACATAGTGTGTGCGGGATGGCCTAGCTAACTTTGTTGCAGAGAGGCGTAGCAAGGTATTTGGCATGAAGGACTGCATAGAGTGTGCGGGATGGTTTACCTAACAGGGTGCAGGGAGACGTAGCACAGTACTTGGCAAGAAGGACCATATAGTGTGTGCGGGGTGGCTTACCTAACTGGGTTGCAGAGTGGCGTAGCACGGTACTTGGCAAGAAGTTCATTAGTAGCGGCAGAATGACAAAGTTATTAGTGCTCACGTCCAAACTGTGAAGGTCAACCATAAACCATAGGTGAAGGAATAGTAAACAGTAGGAGGAAACAGGATTCCTGATTATAAACGTTTTTCCTTCAGATATTTATTTTCAAAACTGATAATAATGAACTATATTCAAGTAATACTTTAGATATAAATAGGTATTTCATTTAAAGAGTATAAAAAACGGTTAATGTATTTAGAAAATGTATTGCAACCACGATAAATATGAAAATGTGTCACATAAAGAGTATAAACACATTTTGAATAACGCAATGTTACTTATAGATAATGTATTGCACGATAAATGTAATGTTGCGCAAAATAAACGCGTGCGAAAGATATACGTGCATCGCCCAATCACGATTTACCTACAGCCTACATTTAAAGATCAGTTCTTAATTAACTTAGTAACACGAGTGAAGGACATAGACGGATCTATTACCGGTAATTTATTAGGAGAGCCCAACAGATAGGCGTGGTAAGATGACAAGCCAGGGAGGGTCGTTAACGAAGCGACCTTGGTTAGGACTTGAATGGAAGCTGTGAATGGAACACAGATCGGAGATAACGGAGAGGTTTCCGGTCGTCTGTGATGCTATCGTGAGCCACAAGGAGGCTCTCACTAATTACTGGACACCTGCGAGCTACTGAAATGCTTTCTAATTAATAAACTGGACCAGAACCATTCAGGCGGAGCCCACTACGCCACATTCTGCAGTGGTTTTATGTTTAGCACCGTTACACCATTATACTACTCTGCTATCAGTTATTTAACTTTAAGCTAGCTTCTTGGTATAGATTCAGATTGTTAGGTACGAGAAGGTTACTTCTTATGCGAATACTTTTTCAAGTTTTAATCATTTCATTGCAAACTTCATAATTGCGATATATCAAGGCATTTCATTTGTGTCAGTACCTCTTCTTTACAATACTTAAGGTGTTTCTAGAAATAATAAAGTATCCCCTTCAAAGAAACGGAATGGAGGTTATCAGCCAGAAGGGTACTAACGGAACGGATAGCCGTCGAGGAGGAATATCTGAACTGGGAGAACTGTGAACTGGCAGAAGCAAACTTCTGGGTCTCGTTTATAGAAGACCTGTAATGAAATCGAGAGTTAGCCCGATTATTCATGATCCAGGTTGTCCTAAGACCAAAAGACAGCGAACTGATGGAATGGGTTATCACAGAACAATAAAGAGGCCAAGGGGTTCGTACGGGAAGAAACTTTGGTCAGACCGGAAAATCTTTTTCACCCGAAGAGTTTCAAAAAATTCAGGGAAATTAAAATTTAGCCTAAAATTATTATAGATTTTTAAATGAAATGTATTATAATATATCTGCCATTGTCTACACACACATATTAAACATCTGTCGTGTTTCAGATAAAAACATATTTGTACAATGGATTTTATCTTATTTATTGTTTCAAAATGTTTCTGAATTAGAAAAACAATTAGAAATAATTTTCGCCCAGAAAGTTGTAAATTTGAAATATTGTGTAGGCTATATAACAATAATGTTGTTGGTTCTAAGAGTAATATTGTCGATGATAGGATAAAAAAAGACCGATCAAACATAGATGTTACCATTTATTCAACGTTTGTTTATTTTATTATAATCAAAGTATGATGTCATTTTAGAGAAAATATGCCTCAAATAAATATTTGGAGTTTAAATGTGTTGTGGATATCAAAAGATTGAACTGTGTAGCTTTGGCTTAACGTCAACTAGTCTTCAAATGCAGGATATATTTGCTACACAACGTTGCGTTGGTTGCTGCTTCCCAAATCCATCGTCGTCTAGGCGTGGTTTGGCTCTACACTTTTGCGTTAATTGCAGCTTCCCGGTTTCATCGTCGTCTAGGCGTGGTTGGGCTCTACAACGTTTTGTGTTGGTTGCTGCTACCAAGATCCATTGTCGTCTAGTCGTGGTTTGGCTCTACACTTTTGCGTTGGTTACTGCTTCCTAGATCCATCGTCGTCTAGTCGTGGTTGATCTCTACACTTTTTTGCGTAGGTCGATGCTTTCCAGATTCATCGACGTCTAGTCGTAGTTTGACACTACACTTTTGCATTAGTTGCTGCTTCCTAGATCCATCCCAATATAGTCGTGGTTGATCTCTACACTTTTGCGTTGGTTACTGCTTCCTAGACCCATCCTCGTCTAGTCGTGGTCGATCTCTACACTTTTTTGCGTTGGTTGCTGCTTCCGAGACCCATCCTCGTCTAGTCGTGGTCGATCTCTACACTTTTTTGCGTTGGTTGCTGCTTCCCAGATTTATCGACGTCTAGTCGTGGTTCTACCCTTTTTATTTTCCATTATTACTCTACACTTTTAACGTTGATTCCAGCTTCCCAGATTCCTGGTTTGGCTTTATACCTTTTGTGTTGGTTGCTCCTAGCCAGATCCATTGTCGTCTAGTCGTGGTTTGGCTCTACACTTTTGCGTTAGTTGATGTTTCCCAGATTCATCGACGTCTAGTCGTGGTTGGGCTCTACAACGTTTTGTGTTGGTTGCTGCTACCCAGATCCATCGTCGTCTAGTCTTGGTTGGGCTCGACACTTTTGGGTCGGTTACTGCTTCCCAGATTAATCGTCGTCTAGTTGTGGTTTGGCTCTACAGTTTTGCGTTGGTTGCTGCTTCCTAGATCCATCCCAATCTAGTCGTGGTTTACCTCTACACTTTTGCATTGGTTGCTGCTTCCTAGATCCATCCCAATCTAGTCGTGGTTTGGCTCTACACTTTTGCGTTGTTTGCTCCTTCCTAGATCCATCCCAATCTAGTCGTGGTTTGGCTCTACACTTTTGCGTCGGTTGCTGCTTTCTAGATCCATGCCAATCTAGTCGTGGTTTACCTCTACACTTTTGCATTGGTCGCTGCTTCCTAGATCCATCCTAATCTAGTCGTGGTTGATCTCTACACTTTGTTGCATTGGTTGCTGCTTCCTAGATTCAGCGACGTTTAGTCGTGGTATATCTCTACAGTTTTTTGCGTTGGTTGCTGCTTCCCAGATCTATCCACGTCTAGACGTGGTTCTGCCCTTTTTATTTTCCATCATTGCTTTTCTGTCAGCTTGAAAACAACAAAATTTTTTGCAGCTAAAAATATTCAATTTTAATTTTTTTTCAGACGAATAACCCTTTTTACTGTAATGTAAATTTACAGCGCGTATTTGACCGATTATTTAATATGAAGAACGTCCCACTGACCTTATAACTGGCAATATTAGAATTCCTCAAAGACGGTGGCTTTCTGTAAGGATTAACCCCGCAACGAAAAATGTCAAGTTTCTGTGTTATTCTGTCTAATAGCTGGCTTACAAAAAAATTAAATATTTTCAGCATATTAGTATTGCTATGCGAGACAATACAACATTTTTATGCGAATACAACTCGGAAATATTTCATCGAGTAATCTCTGAATAAACAAATACGCTTGTGAAATAGTTCAACCCACTGCCAGATGATTGTAAAAGTAATAAATGGCGAACGCAGTTTACATTACACCGGAGCGGTATTTCTGCAAAACAATGACGTATTTGTGGCGTTAATCGCTTGATGTTGCCGTTTATCAAAGCAAACACAGCAAGAAATATATGTCCAACAACGCGGATAATGTATCTATGGACACCATTACACAGCCCAGGTCCAACTTTCAGCAATGACTAGTGATAACTGGAGGGAAAATAAACATTTCCAGTATTGTTACACAATGTTTTTGTTATGTGTGATCCGAAATACCCAACAATAGCAGTTCGTTACAATGTACGCCTATCTGGCTTTAGACAAATATTGTTGGTCCCAAAGTGTGACACGGTCTAAACGTGATCAATCAGTGTTTCGCCCCACACACTAGCCTCGCTCCGGGGTGCCGGAAGTCGAGACTACCTGTTCTCACCTACTAGCTAGCTGTGATAAAGCAGCATCTGTTGCAAGACGAGATAAATTAGGCCGTCATCTGATGAATACTTGGTAAGGTTGCTAAAGTGTGACGATGCACAAAGAAAGGAGCGAATCCAGCTATTTATATTAGTCAGACAGCTAGTTTACCTTTCAAATCAATATTCTTTTTCTTTATAAGAACTATTTCAACGACTTGAACTTCTTTCTAGATGACATTAATAGGAGTAATTTCTTTGTAATACTACTTTACAAATAATTTCTACTAGTCAAGATATTCTTACTATTAGCTTTAATGTTCTAATCGTAAGTAAAATTATTTCATTTATTAAAAACCTAAAACGGTCTTCCGCTAAATTCGCCTTTGGGAGGTGTCAGCAGGTTAGCCATTACCGTACTATCGAGGTACCTTACATCAACACGTTCATTCGCCTGGTTCCAAGAGATATTGTTACCAGGAATGGATAAGAACTTGTCCCAAAAATTCAATGACAATCTTAAACTTGACCAGGGTTAAATCTGGCAGAGGCGAGAAAACCGAGCAGAATCCGGATGGAGTCGATGATTAGCCAAAGACGGGTACTCCAATACGGACTGAATGGGGGTCTAGAAGATGCGGAACCAGAGAGACTAAAGAGGAACTTTGGATTTAGAATGCCCATAGAACTAAGGACTAAAGCCTTGAGGATAAATGGGAGCTAGAAACTTCCGGAACCAGAGAGACTAAAGAGGAATTTTGGATGCAGGATGTCTATAGACCTATAGACTGAAGCCTTGAAGTTAAATTGGAGTCTAGAAACTTCCGGAACCATAATTCTAAGGACTGAAGCCTCGAGGAATGAGCAACAGAAGCCTGCAAGGATCAGCGTAGAAGAAAAAAAGAGTATGAAACGTTAAGACAACATGCGCGAGTTCTCAAAACCACCGACGACGACTTCCTTCAATTTAAGAATGTGTTGTAATTACAAAACAATTTGTTTGCAAACAAACCTCCAGTTCATATTAGAGATTAGTTAACAAATCCACGTTTTTTCCAATAAACATTTTGAAACTGTATTGTTTTCAGCTGTGCCCACTTTATCCATTCCGTTTTCATTACATCTGGGTAAAATACACTTAGCTCCCGTTTGATATTTTGGCGTTATTCGCAAGTTTCAGATCCAAGCGCCCTAAAAACAAAATATTCGATACCTTATTTCCGACTACTTTAAGACTACCTTATCCCACGGAGCCGTAATGGAGCCCTACACATACAATGTGGAAGTCTTATAGATATTAATCATAAACAAGTAATATGAACAAAATGAAGTCAATTTCTACTAATTTTCCATATTTTCAACAAAGAACAAATAAATCTATTTGGGAAGTTGAACATTTTAAGAAGACACATTCCAACTTGGGCCTTTGAGGGTTTACATTACGACTAACGTAATTACACAACAGATAACTGATGAATAAAAAAAAAAAAATTGAAACTAAAAGTAAATTTAAACAAAAATTTAAAATATTTTAGTTACTTTTTAAATAATAGTTATAATTAGTGTAAATATCTATATACATATGAGATAATAAAAATATTAGTGGGAAAATCGAAAGCGTAATTAATTGTTAAAATTATTTCAATAAATTTAATTAATGAATTAATATTTGAAAAAACTGTATTAACATCAAATGACATCCGCTACAAGTTTAAAAAAAATGTATTTGAATTTGAGTGAATGAATAGAAAGTAGTTATTAACGATTGAAAATTTGTACAAGGTATATAAAGGGAGAGTATGAACTATTATAAGGAATTAAAGACGCTTTCTCATCTAACTTAATAGACATCCGAACTTTAAGATATAACAGGAACATTCCAAGTCTATTAGAATTTGCACGACTCTAAACAGTTGTTATAAGTATGAGTCTACATTTCCAGGATGATTCTCTTCTTCGGGAAGAATATTGTATGAGTTTACAAAATATGTGCTTTTTCTATTTTATTAATTAAAACATTAAATAGATTGACATCATAGTGTAAAAATAAAAATTAATTAAAGCCAATAATTTCAATAAGCTGTATTATTTTACGTTTATTAATGCGATACTCCACTTTCGGAATAAAGTCATTTGCTATTAAGATTTCTTTGATTAGAATTATTGGTGAAGAGATTTTATTTCTAAGGCCGCGGACATACAGCAGGTAACTAGTGGCGGCAACGCAACGTAAACTTGAGTTGCTATTGGAAGAGTTACTAGTCGGTTTACAAGATTGTTCATATAAAGTTGCTAGTTTAGTTGTCATAGGAGGATGCGTGATAGTGTATATTTTAAGGAAGGAGCTACAAAAACGTTACAAGAAAAGACAATTCGGTGTAGACCTCTATAACGTCATTCGTGCGAGACAAAGTCAATATATTGCTGTACAAAACGTTTGAATTTACCTAGACCAATTTTTTAATTACGAGTCGTGTTATCGTATGTGTAGTTACGACTACCTTTTAAGTCGTGTATTTAAAAACATCAAGAGAAAAATAACTAATTGGCGAGAACCGATTTCAGTTGGAGAAAGATTAACAATAACATTCAGCTAAATTTAATTGCTCATTTATGTATTTCTTAATATGTATGATTACAAAACTTAAAATAACATTACATTGCAGTGAAATAAAAATTAAATTACAGTTTTTAAACAAATCAAATTTTATAAATAAAGTGCCGATTTCATATGTTTTCAAACAAATTGTTGGTAATCATCCATATCGTTTTGAAGTTATTGGGTACACAAATCATGACCGGAACCAGCAATATTTTGTTTTTCTGTCATACTAAAACAGTATTCAGTCATACAATAAAAGACTATTCAAAGAAACAGAAACACAAAATATACAAATAAAAATAATTGTTAATAAATACGACAGCACTCTTGAGAAACACAACAAATACTGCTGGGAACTGAGAAACTGAGCAACGAGTTTACAGCATGCCGTGACCGGAGCTACTCTAGTTTCTGTTTCACTCGCTAGTTGCGTTGCTATCACTTCTCTATGATTATGTGCATTCAACTCTGTGTGTTGTGAGAAAGCATATTCAGTTTGCGTCACCTAGACGCATTTACTAATTTAAATCTAAATTAGTTTTTGAAATGCAGATTTGATCACAAATGCGAAAAATAAACGAATAATGGGAAAAGAGGAGCTACTACGAAGTCGCCAACTGCGATAAGAACAGGGTGTGCATTTCTTACCCGCTTTATGTAATCTATTATGTTGATAAATAACTTAACGAATAAATAACTTAACGTACCAATGAAATGAAGGTATTTATTGCATTGGAGGAATTAACTTCAGAAGTTAACAAGTAATATAAACAAACATTTTTGTGTGTGTCAATTCCTGCTTTGGTCAACAAAGACAAGATTTATTTTAGTTACTCTTTATTAAATAATTACAATGAATATAAATAAAATAACATAACCTATGCGGTAAAACAGCTGTTCTACCACGTAACCTGTAACATAACATCATCTGTTTTATGAAATTGTTATCCCTTATTTTCAGCCAATTGGGACTAAATAATTGTATTGCATTCCTTGCCCCTTTTGTGAAAAGGTTTACTAATATATAAAACTAAAATTGATTCATTGAATTGAATTAATGAGTTAATATTTTTTTTTTAATGTATTAACATCGAGCGTCATCTACTAAAAGTTTAAAAAAGTATATTTTTGAACTTAAGTGAATGAATAAAAGGTATATTTTTGAACTTAAGTGAATGAATAAAAGGTATATTTTTGAACTTAAGTGAATGAATAAAAGGTATATTTTTGAACTTAAGTGAATGAATAAAAGGTATATTTTTGAACTTAAGTTAATGAATAAAAGGTATATTTTTGAACTTAAGTGAATGAATAAAAGGTATATTTTTGAACTTAAGTGAATGAATAAAAGGTATATTTTTGAACTTAAGTGAATGAATAAAAGGTATATTTTTTAACTTGACTGGATGAATAAAAAGTAAATTTTTGAAATTAAGTGGATGAATGTATTTTTACCATTTTAAGTAATATTCAATAGTAATTTAAAAGTACGATTGAAAATTTCAACGAGATTATGTATATAAGGATTGTGTGACCTAATTGAAAAAAGGGATGAAGATTTTACTGGAAGCTCCTGTGTGTTAGAGTGGAGATTGTTAGTCACTGAAGAGATCCTATATTGGGTCCTCGTCCAGCACTAGCTCAACAGAATCGAAATGACCTTCAGAACAAGTCCAAAACTGTGGTAGGATAGGCCTAATTTTTTACCAATATACAATGAAAAGGGAACAGTACCTGTTCCTGAAAAATAGAAAAGGAATAACGTTTATTTAAAATTTCTCTTAATTGGAATAACTCCAATAACATATATAAACGGTTTTTAATCTTTCTTTAACTGTAATATGCTGGATATTAGTATCTTTTTACATAAATAAATTAAAGAAACCATTTGTCAAATCAATTTTGTTTAAAATAACAATATTACGGTTATTAAGACACAATTGCACAGTCATTTAAAGCACAACTTCACTACACTTTTCAATATAGAATTTTAAAAGCTTTTTCAGCAAAAAGAAAACCTAAGACAACCCCATTACACATCCGTAACTGGGTACACATGTACTTTGGGTTAGCTTTCCTTTGTCTGCACCAGACAGAGTTTTAGTAGACAATTAATTAATTTTCAACCGTCTACAAGGCTGCTGAGCATTGCTCCTTGTTGAACATGAATACAGGTGTAGGTCTCCCAAGGGTACGATGCGTCAGGCCCATGTTGCGGGAGAGGATATCCTCCCACGGGGTATCTTGTCACTCTCCTGTCAAACTTACATTCTTCACGTGCGTTCTCACGCTTCTTGTACCGTTTTGTTACAAAAGCGAGCGATTTTAAGGTATTTTATGGCCAAATTTGAAAGTTTATGATTTCACCTTTTGCCAATGTACAGGGTAGCCTATATGTTTCAGTACGTTTTCTCAAATTTGAGAACATACATTTAAGGAGGTTGTTATTTTTGTACAATGTAAAAATTATATTTGATATAAGAATGGAACAAATGATTTTGTCATGGAAAATCAATATTATTTATTAATTTTGATTGCATTTTCTACAGTAAACATCATTAAGTTCTTACTATTAGCTCACACTTATTATACATATCTTACTCAAATTATCAATCGTTAATCAAATACTTTTTATTCATCCACTCAAGTTTAAATAGATTTTTCTAAACTTTTAATATAGTTACCACTTGGATGCCACTTGATTTTACTATAGTTTTTTTCAAATGTTTTTTCATCAATTAAATTTAATGAATTATTTTTAGTTTTTTGTAGGAGGAAAACATTTGACAAGGGGGGATAGGTATGCAATATAGTTATTTCATCTCACTTGGCTTAAAATAAGTAATAATATTAGATTTCACAAAACAGCTGATTGTATGTTATAGGTTATGTAGTAAAATAGCTGTTTTAACCCATAGGGTGTTGCTTTATTTATAATATTGTAATTATTTAATAAAAAGTAAAATACATATATTTTTTTACGTAAGTAGGAATTGACTTCTTAGTAGAAATATTACTTGTTTTTTAAGTGCTCATTTATTGATCATTGGGATTTGGCTTTTGCAAAACGAAAGCAATATTATTGCAAACAAATATTCTAAAAGTACTTAATATAGGTAAGAGAGGGGGCCAAAGACGTGACTTACATAAAGTTCTCCTGGAGTGAACAAATCAAACAGAACCGCCTAAAATAAATTATATTTTTCGGGAAAGGAGGCAATTCTAATAATTGCAAAGCGAGGCACGTCCTGTAGGAATCCATATAATTCCTCTGTGGTCTTGTCGAATATTCTGGAATCTGCAGAAATCCGTTTGATTAAACAAGCGCAGAGACGTCTGTGAGATATGGAATCCGGACAGACGTTCCATTGTCTCGGTGCTGCTGGGCAAGCCTATTGATTTCGCGGAATGTCGTTTCGAGGATATTGAATTTTTTTTCTCGTCACGGCTCGGTTTGACAGTAGTTGGAGTTTTAGCATGGCGGCCATTCCTTACGTGCCACCGGCATTCACCCTCTATCTCTTATTGACATATCACCCCCTCCCAATCAGTCGGTCTCCCATTCCTAAACCAGCCGTAAAATTAACGAAACTTTAATAATCGACGGGTGTTTACCAAGTTCTTTAAAACTTTTTGTAATTCTAGGTAATATTTTGTGCCCTTCGAAGGGCTCGAAGAACGACGAAAGGCGGTTTTATTGATTTGTGAAGGATATTTGATATCAAATTATCATTAAATATGGAATATATCCGATCATCAGACATCATTAGGTATAATTATTTTTTTGCCATACAGACACACACACACTGCAACGGCCAAAATGATCGATGTATGAAATATGGTAATAGTACAGAATAAGTAAGTAGGCCAAAGTGCCTAAAATTCAAATTATTTTAAATTAATGATATAAAAAATGATAAATATAGGGAAAGAAATGTAAACAAATTTACTTAGCACTAAATTAGACAAACTGTGAGTGTTAAAATATACTCTAAACAAACATAACCCTAAATAGGGCAAAGAATAATCGACCTGTTTGAATCGAACAGTAAAAGTGTAGTTTGTGGAATTAGCCAAAGTGCCAAATATTAATTAAATTTGGAATTAATAAACTACAGACTAGTAAATAACAGACTAAGAAAGAGTAGACAGAGTAATTTGCCTATAGAAAGAACAAATTGTGATCAGTAATATATATTAAACTAAACTATAACTTAAAAGGGGCTAGCTTAAATAACTGGTGTCAATAGAACAGTAATTGGTTAGTTTAGGGAACCAGGCCAAAAGGCCTAATATTACAACAATTTTAACCAAATATAATAATGAATAGTGAATATAAGAATAAGAAATGTAAGGAGAATTGGTATGTTGGAGGCCTAGCTAAGGAAAATTGTAATTCTTTAAAAGTAATAATCGTACTCTAAAATGATATAGCCTAAATTTGAGGTTAGGGATAAACTTATATTTGACTGGGTTACAAAACGTGTAGAGAGATTGTTTATAAGATCTTGCCACGCTGAGGAAACAGTGTTGCTGTCGTAATTTGATATACGAAAAGGAACAGTAAATGAAATAGATTGGAAGAAATATAAACGGATAAATTATTAAAATGAAAGTTAAAAAAATAAAGTAAAACATTGCATTAAAGAAAAGACGTTCATAAAAATCGAAAAAAATAAGTTAAGAAAGTATAATGATAATGGGTTTAAGAATAAAAATAAACAGTATGAATACCATGGTAACGGAGTTCCCATTGGTTTAAAATTCAAGATGGACGTAATGACGTAAAGAGTTTGGTCTTTTGGACAAGAAACTGTTCCTTGTCGAGGGAACGCGGACATTAGCGTATTGGCCACCATCACGAGCGGTCATGTTTTACCAGCAAGCAAAGTTAAAGATCCAATATGTTGTAATACGACCGTATAAAGTGCTTCGATGGGACAGGGGAGTGTAAAGGGATTTGGGCCGATGCTCAAAAAATATCCTTATACCATCACCTCCACAAAGAAAATGCCCAAACGCCGGAGAATTTCACAGAGGTCATGCAGGAAGAGAACAGCACAATTTCAAGAAAGAAAGGGACACTTTTGGAAGATACTTCACTTTCTGCACCACAAAGTCATATAAACAATTTAATTTTTTTTCAATAAATCTTTATTTCTAAATGTATTAAATTCAAGTCAAAATTAACTAAAAATTGAATAGTCTAAGGGAGAGAAACCTGTCTTAGGTTACCTAAATTAACTCATAAATATTCTAAATTGATTTTCAATTCAACTGTTTGCCTGAAATGGGAATTAACGTATTAAGTTTAAATGATAATATCAAATATGGCTTTATTCTCGAAGAACAGATGGAAATACGTTATTAACATGGTAGATAACTATGAAGAGGAGTGAAAGTAAATGAAGCTTTTTTTAATTGTATAGCCTAGTATAACTAACTAGGGTAACCTAATATTAGGTAAACGTTAACAAGACTCTGATATTAAATTGAATGAAGTTTGTAATAATAAGTATAGCCTATTGTAACTGGATAGAATAACTTTAAAATGTTTGAATAGTTATAAGACTCTGAAATATGTGAAATTTAACTTGGCTAAACAAAAATATGTACAAAATTAATTATGATAATTGAAATTGAGTAAATGTTAATATATATATATATATATATATATATATATATATATATATATATATATATATATATATAAACATACGAAAACGAATCCTGTAAGAATACAAGACTTAGATCATAATACATTCTAATGTTAAATAAAAAAATATATATTTTCCGATTTGTTTTTTTTTTTAAATAAAATAAATTCACTAGGTATTCAATTGTAGTTTTTAAATCAAAAGTGTCTCTCAAAGATTCCACTACCCCGAAAGGAGCTTAAAAAGCTTATAAGAGGCCAATTGGATTTTGTAACAAATTCAGACGTTGGTTCCCCTAAGAGGTTTATTCCTTGAGATACAGATCTCAAACCAGGGTTTGTAGTTAAGGGATAAACTATTACTTTCTTGCGGACGAGGAAAGGTCATCGAGGTGAGGATTGTAGAGGGGTTAGCCGGAACTGTAAGTTCTACAAATTATTTTTTTTAGAACTTTCCCTGTTGCTAAAATCTTCATAAAAGTTTCTATATTTAATAAAGAAATTGAGTAATTAAAAAAAAATTAGCTTTTTTTAATGCTAAAAACTAGCTTTAAGTTCCTTTCCCTTATATAATTTTAAAAAAAGTTCATATACAATATACTCTTAAACATCTAATGAAATGAGTTCTATGTTATTGTTCACATACACAACAAACATAACTTTTAAATATTCCCCATAGATAAGTAGTGTCCACATGTATAATTAACGATGTAGGCTACAATATCTACTTTATGAGGACGTTACGCCACATTTACATGACATTTCCTAAAATTGCTTATCACAGTCTGAGACAAAATTTATTTACAATTAGACAACGCGCAGACATTACGCGGTAAGTGAAGCAATGTATGCTTGGCGCATAATGAGCATTCAAGCCAAAGACTAGTTAGCTTGTAGATAAAAATGTAAAAACATTATACATATTTTAAAAACTTAATGAAAGAAAGTGTTATTACTACGTATATTAACACGAAAACCAAAACCAATTGGTTTGTTGATAAATCCATAGCTTCCCCGAGTTACAGGCTTCAGTGTGAAGATAGGACAGTTTCTGTTGTGAAAGATATTCTGAAAAAACATAAGGCCAGTCTCAAAGTAAGATAGGGCAGTTTCTGTTTGCAGAACGTTCTGAAGCAACATAAGGCAAATCTCAAAGTACAAAAGGGCAGTTTCTGTTGTGCAGGACATTCTAAAGCGACATAAGGTCAGTCTCAAAGTACGAACGGGTAGTTTCTGTTGTGCAGGACATTCTGAAGCAACATAACGCTCGTCTCAAAGTAAGACAGGGCAGTTTTTGTTTTGCAGGAATTCTGAAGCAACATAAGGCTCGTCTCAAAGTAAAAAAGGGTAGTTTCTGTTGTGCAGGACATTCTGAATTAACATAAGGAAGGGTGTAAAGTAAGATAAGACAGTTTCTGTCTTGAAGCACATTTTGAAGCAACATAAGGCCCTTCTCAAAGTAAGATACGACAGTTTTTGTTTTGCAGGACATTCTAAAGCAACATAATTCCAGTCTCAAAGTAAGAAAAGACAGTTTCTGTTGTGCAGGACATTCTGCAGCAACAAAAGGCCCTTCTCAAAGTAAGATAGTACAGTTTCTGTTGTGCAGGACATTCTGAAGCAACAAAAGTCTAATCTCAAAGTAAGATAGGACAGTTTCTGTTGTGCAGGACATTCTGAAGCAACATAAGTCTAATCTCAAAGTAAGATACGACAGTTTCTGTTGTGCAGGACATTCTGAAGCAACATAAGTATAATCTCAAAGTAAGATAGGACAGTTTCTGTTGTGCAAGACATTCTGGTGCAAGAGAAAGCCCATCTTCGAAGTAAAATAAGGCAGTTTTTGTTGTGTAGGACCAAAGTTTGTAGATAATAATTTCGCCTAAGTTTCTAGTGTTTGTGTCTTCCAACACTGAACAAGGCTCCCATACAGTGTATGATTCTCTTGGGCGCATTAATAACGCATATGAATTAATTCAATAATAGTGGAGAAAAACCATACACAAAGTATAAACCAAAATAAAATTATTGATAAAATATTGTATCTGGAAGCAGTAGATGTAGTTACTAATTAGGGTATTTGAAGCACCTTTTCTTACTGAACAGGAAGAACGATGAAATGAAATATTGGCATGAATTTCAATTAATATAACAACAACGTAATGAAAATAGTGAAATTCGTTAATTCATTTAGCACTTGTCTTTCTTATTGCATGTTATAATTTAGTTCGAGCTATGGGACAAATCTTTACCAACATTACGGTATTATTTTGCTGCTTTCATTTCAGGTCATATGAAATTTTCATTTTAAATCACAAAGAGATAATTTTGAGCACAAGTATGAGAGACCTGGCTCGCTGTTGAACCTTCTAATGTTGGTCGCCACGGATTCTCTAGGGGTGTAATTTGTTTAGGGTAAATGTTTATGGCCGGATAAAGTGTAGGATTGTTAATTAGTTAATGCAAGTAAGTGTAGAGTGCGACAACGTCGCGTAATAAACGGACTATGGAGTCGACACCTTGTTCACAGAGGTTTTTATGGGCACCAACCAACCCACTGTGGAGCATAGTATGCCTTTTAATTAAGCCGAACATTCAGCTGCTCCGAGGACCACACTTGTAAATTATGTTTGTTTTACATCGGGGGGGGGGGAGCGGAGGGGATAATTGTGTCTCCCTTGCAAACGTCTACACCCCCGTCAGCTTAATAACCCTTTCCCCGCAATGTAAGGTACAATTAAAATATATTTTGTGTGTATTTTACAGACCGAAAAGTCTGTATGAATTTCACTGAACACTTTTATTTTGTCACAGATTTTTAGCCGACTTAAAAAAAGTAGGAGGTTCTGTATTCGATCCGTATGTTTTTCTGTAATGTTTGTTTCACGATTACTTTGGAAGTATTAAAGCCATCAAAGTGATTTTGCTTGCAGATGAAAGGGGAAACCCTCCCGGTGGTCCCACTATAGTTACCTCCCAATTCATCTGATTTGTAGACTATTCATCTATATTTTTTTATAAATAAGAATTATGAACTATAAGATAAATGATACGAAAAATATAGTTTAATTGTACGTAGTAAAATATCCCAACATTTATTTCATGTAGTATTCTAAAATATATAAAAATAAGACAGAAAAATAATAAGTTTAAAATGAATAGAATTTTTAATACCTTACTTGAGGGCTTTGCTTAAAACGAGCATCGTCGGAAACTAATGAATGAATTTTCCTAATGAAACAGGATTTTTCGATGGCCTATCCTTATTAATATAGGCTATTTCTTGGTATAAATGGAATGAGATAAACCTATATAAATACACTGAAAATACGATTTAGTTCATTTACCTTAAGCGATATATTAAATAATCCTCAGATGAAAATTTCATTACTTCACTAAATATCAACAGATAATTTCAATAAATATAAGTTTACTGTCAATTTTCACTTAAGTTTTTATCAATATTTCATTTGTAAGAAATGTTTTCCAAATAATTATTAAAGACAGTATTTTTATATATTTGTCTGAGATTTTGAATTATTTAATTATTTAACACGTTTTTAAAAAGGGAATGAAAAAGAATAATTGCAAGATAAGAAATAATATGTAGGACTTTATTAAAACTCTTCATAGGAATTTCAAACATAAATTACTCAATGAATTAGTCTGACAAACTGATGTTTATAGTATTCTTCAAGGGCGTGTCAATTATTTGATCAACGATAAAGCAATATGATTAGATGGATATACACATAGGAAATTTGTATAGATAAATATTGGCATTTTTCCAATACAATCAACTGCATGTAACAAAATTCTAATATCATGTAATTAAGAATTAGAGATCATATTTCTAAAAATAAAGAATATTTTTTAAAGCAAAACTAAAGTAATGGCAAATGTTAAATGCTGTACACACATTTAATCCACTAAAGTCAGACTAAAAATAATATTATTAATTACGAATAATATTTTTTTTATTCTATCAAAATGTCCGATATTCATGTTTATTTTTTTAAATTTAGTATTTACTGTGTTGTGACGTTTCATCATTTAACATTTCTATACCAATATTACTCATTATTTACGTTACCCTTTTTAACTTTTATTACGTCACCCAATTAACTCCCACCCTGATAACCTTTCAATTCGTATAACGTTACCGAAAAAACTCACATTACTATATTCTTTTAACTGCTAGGACTATTACGTTACTCACATTGCGTTACCCATTTATCTACCAAGCGCTGTCCATTAAAGTGATATTACGTTACTATTATACTCCTTTGAAGTTACTCATTGAACTCCTATTACAATTTAACTTCCTATTATGTTACCCTTCTAACTCCAATTACGTTACAATTTATTTTTTTACTCATATTACATTACTCTTTAGACTCTTATTGCGTTATCTAGTAATCCATATTAAGTTGCTCCTAATACGTTACTATTACACACCTATTATGTTACCTTTCGTCTCTTATTATGTTATCCTTTACATCATTTACTCCTATTATATTACCCATTAAAACTCTATTACGTAACAATTTTGATTCAAATTAGACCTACGTTATCCATTAAACCCCTATTACGTTATTACCCGCTAAATTATTAATACGTTACGCATTACACTCATATTACGTTACCCTTCATCTTCTGTTATATTACACTTTAAACATTTATCACGTTTCCCACTAAACTGTAATTACGTTACCTTTTACCCTTATTAAGTTACCCAAATTTAACCCCTATCATTTTACCCATTAAAAATCTTATAACATTGTTTAGTAAACACCTAATATATTATCCATTCAAACTCTATTACTTAACACTTTAGATTAACATTAGATCTACGATATCCATTAACCCCTTATTACGTTACCTACTAAACTCGAAATACGTTCTGCATTGCACTCATATTATTTTGCCCATCACCTCCTATTATATTACATTTTAAACATTAATTACGTTACACAAACTGCAATTACGTTACCCTTTAGCCATATTAGGTTGCCCACTAATACGTTACGCATTACACTCATATTACGTTACCCCTCACCTCCTAATATATTACCCTTTAAATATTTATTACGTTACCCACTAAACTGCAATGACGTTACCATTTAACTCTTATTACGTTACCCAATAAATTCTTAATACGTTATGCATTACACTCATATTACGTTACCTTTCACCTCCTAATATATTACCCTTTAAACATTTATTACGTTACCCACTAAACTGCAATGACGTTACCCTTTAACTCTTATTACGTTACCCACTAACTTCTTAATACGTTACGCATTACACTCATATTACGATACCCTTCACCTCCTAATATATTACCCTTTAAACATTTATTACGTTACCCACTAAACTGCAGTTACGTTACCCTTCAACACTTATTACGTTACCCACTAAATTTGTAATACGTTACGCATTACACTCATATTACGATACCCTTCACCTCCTAATATATTACCCTTTAAACATTTATTATGTTCCCCACTAAACTGCAATAACGTTACCCTTTAACTCTTATTACGTTACCCACTAAATTCTTAATACGTTACGCATTACACTCATATTACGTTACCATTCACCTCCTAATATATTACCATTTAAACATTTATTACGTTACCTACTGAAGTGCTATGACGTTACCCTTTAACTCTTATTACGTTACCCACTAAATTCTTAATACGTTACGCATTACACTCATATTACGTTACCATTCACCTCCTAATATATTACCATTTAAACATTTATTACGTTACCTACTGAAGTGCTATGACGTTACCCTTTAACTCTTATTACGTTACCCACTAAATTCTTAATACGTTACGCATTACACTCATATTACGTTACCCTTCACCTCCTAATATATTACCCTTTAAACATTTATTACGTTACCCACTAAACTGCAGTTACGTTACCCTTCAACACTTATTACGTTACCCACTAAATTCTTAATACGTTACGCATTACACTCATATTACGATACCCTTCACCTCTTAATATATTACCCTTTAAACATTTATTACGTTCCCCACTAAACTGCAATAACGTTACCCTTTAACTCTTATTACGTTACCCACTAAATTCTTAATACGTTACGCATTACACTCATATTACGTTACCATTCACCTCCTAATATATTACCATTTAAACATTTATTACGTTACCTACTGAAGTGCTATGACGTTACCCTTTAACTCTTATTACGTTACCCATTAAATTTTTAATACGTTACGCTTTACACTAACATTACGATACCCTTCACCTCCTAATATATTACCCTTTAAACATTTATTACGTTACCTACTGAAGTGCAATGACGTTACCCTTTAACTCTTATTACGTTACCCACTAAATTCTTAATACGTTACGCATTACACTCATATTACGATACCCTTCACCTCCTAATATATTACCATTTAAACATTTATTACGTTACCTACTGAAGTGCTATGACGTTACCCTTTAACTCTTATTACGTTACCCACTAACTTCTTAATACGTTACGCATTACACTCATATTACGATACCCTTCACCTCCTAATATATTACCCTTTAAACATTTATTACGTTACCCACTATACTGTAATGAAGTTACCCTTTAACCCTTATTACGTTACCCACTAAATTCGTAATACGTTATGCATTACACTCATATTACGTTACCCTTCACCTCCTAATATATTACCCTTTAAACATTTATTACGTTACCCACTAAACTGCAATGATGTTACCCTTTAACCTTTATTACGTTACCTACTAAATTCTTAATACGTTACGCATTACACTCTTATTACGTAACACTTCACCTCCTAATATATTACCCTTTCAACATTTATTATGTTACCCATTAAACTGAAATTATAGTACCCTTCAACTCCTATTAAAATAACCTTTAAACTGCTATTATGCTACCCCATAGTCTTATTACATTACTCAATTTCTTTTTACGTTGCTCACTTAACTGCTACTACGTTACCCTTTAAAATCATATTATACATTTCTTATAATATTATAAGATCCATAAACCTAAACAATTTAAGTTCCAAATACGCCAATTTAACTTCTACATCTTTATCCTTTCAACTCCTTTTACGTGACCTATTAAAGTGCTATTATGCTACCCCATAAAATTCTATTACATTAGCATTTAATCTCCTTTTACGTTACTCAATAATACTTGTTAGGCTATTCACTTAACTGCTATTTCGTTACCTTTTAAGATCATATCATATATTCCTTATAATATTATAAGATCCATAAACCTAAACAATTTAAGTTCCAAATACGCCATCCTTTAAACTTCTCGACTTTATCCATTAAACTCCTTTTACGTGACCTATTAAAGTCCTTATACGTTGTTTATTAAACACCTATTAATATATTGGAGCAAATGTGACGTAATTGTTTATTATAAATAAATAAAACCCCTTAATCGCATAAGCTTTCTATTTAAATCCTGAGGTATAATTCGATTGTAATTGACTTACTCTTGTAGTAGGCCTAATTTCTTCGGGAGATGATGGATCTGTAATCTATATCAGGATTTGAATAAACTAAACTATTTGTTTATGTGGATAACACCTATAAGAAGATGTTCATTTATTTACTAGGCTGGTTACAATAAATACTTGCGTTTTATTATAAAATAGGTCAGGGTAAATTATTTTAAGGTATTAGGAAACAACATCTGGGTTCCAACCAACCAACCTTCACCCCGGTTGAAGGAAGGACAACTTCCAGTACCCAAACCTGCCACGTAATGTCATTATTTCCCCAATTTCAAGGATCAGGGAATCAGTTTGCTCCTTATATAGTCGTACCTACGGCATTCCACACAGTCTTTCTTGTCCTTTGTAATTTAATGGGAGGTAAGGGGTAGACACCTCATGTGATCCTCATTAGGTCTACTTTAGGTAAGCTACTGAGCGTGCTTGTGGTGCCCTCTAATCCCATATCTTAGATCTGTAGCGTGTTATGTCCTTAAGTAACTTTCATCTATATACACAATCCTTTGGGTGATACTCAAACGGCCTCATCTTCTTACAACTACAATACATTGGAAAGAGACTAAAATGCATATATATATATATATATATATATATATATATATATATATATATATATCTTTGTATATATATAATAACCTAAGTTATTTAAAATATAACATTTCCTTTAGTTCTTGAATTTTATAGTCCATTACGTTCGGTTGAATCTTATTAATCACTGAAACAAAACTTTATAACTATCCGAACTTTGAATTTAGTAAATTTGTTAAAACTTACTGAGACATTAAACCCGACATGTCATGACATTAATAAAATTTCCTTTAGGTTATATATTTATTACATTAACACTCTTTTGTCTCAGCTTCTGGTTTCTAATTAATTAACACCAATTACAATTTTAACATCACTCGTATTTATTCTTGACACTTAATTAATACACATTATACCCATTTACCTTAATACTATTTAGTGACAAGATTGATTGCTTAACTAATATTACAACTAAAAAAAAAGGAGGGCTCTAGAGGCTTTAGGCTATTACAATAAAGTTTAATAATGACAGTGTTAATTTCTCTTTCTCTGGGGTCTTTATTACGGATCTTTTTTTTATAAAATTAGAACGTGGTGAATAAAAAATAGATTATTATTTAATACAAATGAATTTAAAATTGTTCTGCATTTACTGTTTATAAAGCTCGGTTGGCTAATTTTAAGGTAAAAAGATAATACTTATTGTATGTTGGTTTCCTGGGATCTTGAGCGTTGATACTGCTTCGATACACTTTCACATTACTAACTTATTTTTTCAAATTCTTTACTAAATTATTTACGCCGCATTTTTTTAAATTATACAAATACAAAAAAATACATTTCCTTTAATTCTATTAACAAAAATTACCCCTATTAACATTACTGACACCTACCCCCCACCCAATACGTCTGCCCTCTTCTGAAGTTCCTCCATCGATCAGTTCCTTTTCCAACCTCGCATCATCTCTCCCCCCCTTACGTATTGTAGTTAATTTGGTTATTCCCATGCCCATTATACTAATGAATTTAAAATTGTTCTGAATTTACTGTTTAGAAAGCTCTGTTGGTTATTTTTACTGTACAATTAAAGTACTTATTGTTTGTTGATACCTGGGATATATGCAATGTATACATACACACACACACACACACACACACACACACACACACACACACACACACACACACACACACACATATATATATATTGTCTCGTTGCCCAAAGTACAACAGGCGTTTAACCCTTTAGCTAGGCGGTAAATATGTTTCTGGATCAGGAAATAATGCAGGTTTGATGGACAGAAGTTGAGACAACCTGTCAGCAATGGTTAAGTAATAAATCACGGAATCCTCATGACGATGTAGAATCGTGAAGTGCATAACAGTAGGTATTGTGCGTTATGTAATCTTGTCCTAGACTGTAACAGTAGAAAAGGACTGGGATTTTGCTTAGGCTTAGAATTTTTAATCTCATAACGCAAAGTAAACAGTAAAATATTTTTAATTCATTTCCCTCTAGTATTTCACTCTCTCTCTATCTCTCTCTCTCCCTATATATATATATAAGTGTGTAAGTGTGTGTGTGTGTGTGTGTATCTTGTTCAAAGTTTCAATCGTTAATCATATACTTTTTATTCATCCACTCAAGTTTAAACACATTTTTTAAACCTTTAGGAGATTACAGTTGATGTTAATACAGTTGATTTCAAATGTTAATTCATTAATTAAATGTAAGAAACTAATTTTAGTTTTAAATAGAAGATAAACGTTTCACATAAGTGGCAAGGTATGCAATATAGTTATTTCGTCCCATTTGGTTTAAAATAAGTGATAACATATGATTTCATACTTACTTATTTACTAGCCAACGCCTACCCATGGCAGTTGAGCCATTTGGCGATGCGCTGACCATTAGAGATGGGCCTCCTTGAAGATGGGACTGTTGTAATCCTGGGCCCGATCCAGGGCTGATTTCATAAATTAGCTGATTTTATGTTATAGGTTATGTGGTAGATCAGATGTTTTAACACTTAGGATATGTTACTTTATTTATATCAATTGTAATTATTTATTAAAAAGTAACTAATATAAATTTTTCTTCCTTGATTTAAGCAAGAATTGACTTTATTTTTTTTTTAATTGTATACTATTTGTTATTTATATAAATAAGATATGTTATGTTGTAATAGAATAAAACTATTCAAGCTGTAAAAAAATGGTTGTTTATTTCAGTACTCCAGTCAACTCAAATTCTATATTTTATTTAAAAACTTATATTTACAGTTTTCCTAACAGTGAACGTTTCTGTAATAAGCAATGAAGACTTCCGCTACAAAATTCCTTTAAGAAATGTTTGGGAATCATTCGATCCTGCTGGCAAACTTTATAAGTATCTCCATTGACTTGAAACCATTTTACATGGAGATATTTTACATCATAAATCTGTTGAATATTAATTTTACTATTTTAGTATTTTACTTAAGCAGCTAGATCATTCGTAGATATATATATTGATTTCATGTTCGACAAAAATTCACATTTATTTCAAGAAAGTATCTCACCAGCTCTAGCTCCACCATGCAAATATTATTATACCAAACTCTGACACAAACATTACGTTCTGGCATAACTGAACGATCATGTTGGCATCTATTTCTGTACAAACTATTGCTATTTGAATGGCGTGCTTTCTCTGAAATAGTTGAAAGCATCAATATAACTAGCACTTATACTGCACGCGTTGACATTTGACCTGTCAAAGTAATCAATTATATCCAATAATGGCTGAGATTATTGTTGGAGATTAAATGCAAATTGTAGAATCGATTGTCTTATTTATTTATGATTTCTTCAATTGGTTACGAACATCGATTCAAAAACTATTGATCATAAATTTGAATTGATTACATGAATCAATCGAAATATATTATATAAAACCAAAAAATTATTATTTTATGCAATTTATTATACAGATTGAATGAAATCTAAATGAATGTATAAAATAAAATAAGAGAAAAACATAATATATTAAATAGCAATAGAAAATGGTTACAGAAAAAAACTTTTGAAAAACTTAATTTATAATATTTTTGAGAAACACAATAATAACTTGATTTGTGATGATACAAAAATAATGATGCAAAAACAATGATAACAAAACAATATTTACTTCATTATTATTTACAGATAATGAAATAAAAAATATCATCATATTATTTAAAACTACAAATATCAAAACTGCATATAAAACTATTTAAAAAAACAATAAATATAATGAATAACAACAATAAAATAAACAATATACGTGAAAAAGGTGGTATTTACAAATTAGAACTAGTTGTAGTAAATTTTTATAAATTATGCTAAAACCAAGCAAAAACTGATAAAAAGATATATAAAAAACATTTCAATATTTATAAATAAACCAGCAATTTTTCAAATATTTTTATAAATAATAATCACAAATGTCCAAATATCGAAAATATAAATAATATAAACGAAATTAATAAAGGGTTAGGAATAAAGCACTCGAATATATAATTGTAGTATCAATAACAAATTAATAAATAAACAAATACAAATTTCATACTATATTCAATGTCTATAACGTAACGGCAACGAGATAAAGTTGCCAATATTGTAATAAATTTGCCAACAATGTTGCTGACTTTAATCTAACATGTCTTGTACAGCTTGCATTACTCGTTCCTGATTATATTGGAACTGTTTTCCAACGAAAAGCTTTGAATAAAAAATATAATAGATAATTCTTGTATTTGAATATCCTGTTTTTTTTTGTATTACTAAACAAGAAAAGACACACGCACACACACAAATGCATTCACACTTGCCCGCACCCACACAATATACTATATATATATATATATATATGTGTGTGTGTGTGTATGTGTGTGTGTGTGTGTGTGTGTGTGTGTGTGTGTGTGTGTGTGTGTGTGTGTGTGTGTGTGTGTGTGTGTGTGTGTGTGTGTGTGTGTGTGTGTGTGTGTGTGTGTGTGTGTGTGTGTGTGTGTGTGTGTTTATCAACGAAAATCTTTGAATATAAATTGATAAATAATTCTTGTATTTGAATTACCTTAGTTGTTTTTTTATTATCATACAAGAAAACATATTTTGTATATCTATCTATCTATCTATATATCTATATATATATATATATATATATAATTTAATTAGACTCAGTTTTGTTTGTTTTTTGTTCAGATTTGTTTTTAGACTCAGTTTTGTTTGGTTAAAAGCGACTTCTTTAAAGAATGACGAAAACACGTACAACGATGATAAATAAATAATTTCCCATCTGGAACACCACAAAAATAATAATTCGTCACTTAGTTTTAGAATTGAATAAATCAAAAGCAAACTGAGATAAGAAAGGCAAACAAAATAAATTTTAATTGAATATTTTACAATTGGTTGGAGAAAGTGGTGAGTTTAATTTACTTTTCGTAAAAAATTAATTGCTTGGAGTAAAAAAAATCTGGCGATGAAAAACTGTCAACAGAATTAGATGTATGAGTGTTTGGAATAGTCTATAAATCAATTCTTCTAATCTTTTAATAACTATTTGTTTAATCAAAGAGTCGATAGAGTAAATACCCCAGTTCTGATTGAGTGGTTTGGTCTGTCAGGGATGTAAGCGAGCAGGGTCCCGACCGAGCAAACAAATATACACACTAAGCTGCAGTATTACATCTGCGGATTGATAAGCGGCCAATCTTGACTAAATGTTTTCTTATAACGGGAAATATTCATGCTTAGCGGATCTGCACTCATTTCCTTCAGAGAGTGCCTAGAAACATTGTCCAAGTTCTTTCTTTAGGCATCAAGTTCAATTTCTTGACGGGTGTAGAAACATAATCATTCTTCACTCATTAAAACGAATCTCTTTTAAATCGGAAAATTCTTATGTTGAAAAAACACAGTAGTATACCTATTTAGTTAATTAGAGCTTAGCTATTGAGAACTGTTCACAAAGGTAAAAGTCAAAATAGTGAACTCAAAGTCTCAACAGAAATTAGTTTTTAATAAATAAACACACAACCAACTTGTAGTTACTACTGTAGTAACCAAGCACTGAGGAAGGCGACATCGTTGCCGAAACTAGTTTGTTGTGTGTTTGTTAAAAACTAATATTTGGTAAGATTTTGAGTTCACTATTTTGATTTTTACCTTTAATAGTATACCTAGTCATCAGTTCTAAACATTGCCTAGGTTGTCTCTTCGGTGGTATAAATATCTGTTTCTAACCAAGAGATATCGATATAAACAAACAAAGTGAATGAACGCAGCTTATTATAGGAGCCAGACAAGTAAAATAGTAACTGCATTTGTTAAAGAAATTTGTCATTTACTGATTACAAGAAAGAATCAGTCTTTCATACTATTGCTTGTATTGGGATGTTAGATGTTAACACTGTAAATTTGCATCCTACAATTCCTGTAATATTGAGAAACTTTTTAGAAATAAATTTCTTTAGTTAATAAGCTCTGTTGAATATTTTAAACTAATTGGCAATAATATTTTGCATATTACGTATACAAAATAAGACAACTACATCAGTCTATAATTTATGTAATTTCTGTCCCTTTCCGATACACACATTGAGTGTAAGGAAAGCATTGAATTGAGAGTTGTAGTCTCACATTAACGTGGGAACTGTAGGCTATATTAATTTGAGAACTATAGGCTACACTAACTCGAACTGTAGGCTGTATCATTTTGAGAAATGTAAGCTACATAAGTATGAGAACTGTACGTTACATTAACGTGGGAACGGTATGCCATATTAACTTGAGAACTATAGGCCACACTAACTCTAACTGTATTCTGTATTATTTTGAGAGCTGTAGGCTACATAAATTTGGGAACTATAGGCTACTCTAACTAGAACTGTAGGCTGTATTATCTTGAGAGCTGTATGCTACATAAATTTGGGAACTATAGGCTACTCTAACTCGAACTGTAGGCTGAATTATCTTGAGGGCTGTAGGATACATAAATTTCGAAACTATAGGCTACTCTAACTCGAACTATAGGTTGTATCATCTTGAGAAATATAGGTTACATAAGTTTGAGAACTGTAGGCTACATTAACGTGGGAACTGTATGCCATATTAACTCGAGAACTATAGCCTACCCTAACTGGAGCTGTAGGCTTTATCATCTTGAGACATGTAGGCTACATAAATTTGGGAACTGTAGGGTTTACTAACTTGAGATTACTGTAGATTACATTACCGTGAGAACTGTAGGCTAGATTAATTTGAGAACTGTAATAAATTGGGAAATATAAACTACAATAATTTAAGAACTGTTGGCTACACTAACTTGAACTGTAGGCTATACTATCGTGATAGCTGTAGGCTACATTAACTTGAGAACTGTGTTCTATATTAACTATTGGACTGTAGGTTACATTAATTTGGGAATTTTATCTTACATTATCTTGAGAATTAATAACATCATTATTTTGGGAACTGTTTGTAGCTTATACAGGTTCACTGTATGAACTTGGATTCTGTAAGTTCCATTAACTTGAGAACCGATACACATATCTGCCTCGCATCTAACGTGTCTATCTGTCAGTCTCTCTCTCTCTCTCTCTCACACACACACACACACACACACACACACACACACACACACACACACACACACACACACACACACACACACACACACACACACACACACACACACACACACACACACAAACACACACACACACACACACACACACACACACACACACACACACACACACACACACACACTTAACTCAGCCACTCACTCTCTCACTGCGTGAAGATAGAGATCATGTCAATAGTGACTGAGTGTATAACTGCAATTAAAAAAAAACCCTAAATATGAATTACTTAAAGTAACCGGCCTATAAGTTAATATTGCTACATTTGAGGCAATGTCTGGTACAGAGCTAGTAGGAAAGGAAGAGGGCCGGCAGCGTGCGATGTGACGTCAGTATTGTAATGAAGGCCGGATAACCTGTCCAGGAGTTTGATTACAGCTGCCCCTTGCTTGCTCAACCCGTGTTGACTCTGCTCTTGGCCCTTGGCAATTACATGCTATTGCAAGTCGCCAACTTTGCTTCACCCAGCTGCAATTAATTATTTTATGAAACGTCTTCATTTGTACAAGAAAACAATATGGAATTAGCTATTTCGTGTTACTATTTGAATGATCTAATCAAAAGTATTAAAGCTTTAATTGTAGCAAAAGTAATAAATTTTGAAATATTTTCGGAGGTTAGTTATTTAATTTTAGTTTATTCTAGTGTATAAATTTGTGTAGTTTTTAGTTGATGCTTTCTATTACCTCACGAAAGGTTTCCTACAAGTCAAGAAACCTTTTATGGTCAACTTAAAGCACTTTTATGAAAAACGTACAAGCATTTTTATGCAAAACTTACAAGCACTTCTATGCAAACTTTACAAGCACTTTAATGAAAAACGTAAACCACTTTTATTAAAAACTTACAAGCACTTTTATGCAATACCTACAAGCCCTTCTATGCAAAATTTGCAAGAGCTTTTATGCAAAACTTTAAGCACTTTTAAGAAAAACTTACAAGCCCTTTTATGCAAAACGTACAAGCATTTTTATGTAAAACTTACTAGCACTTTTATGCAAAATTTACAAGCACTTTTTATGAAAAACTTACAAGCACTTGTGTACTAAAAAGAGTAACTTAATAAAAGCTCGTACAAGATACCCTCGGCTTCTATTACAATAGCTTTCCAAACTTGTATTTCCAGTTATTCACCCCTAACCATTTCCAAATGCATGGCTACACGGTACAACCTTCGGCTCCACGCTTCCTCTTCTTCGCTCCCTCTACTCCGGTTGTGAATGTTGGAAGAGATTTCCGTGACAAATCGGTGATATCCATTAGAAATTAATATAAACTTTAAAAATACTTTCACTGTATATTTATTATGGGAATAGGTAAAGGCAATAATTTTTTATTATTTTATATAAACTAAGTATTTTTTAAAAAGTTCAGTTTTTGTGTCGTACATCTTAAGGTTTTTCTATAATTACACTTTTGATATTAACTTAGCAAAAAAACCACTACTTACTGATATTTTTCAGTAGACGAGTTTCGCACTAGGTCAGTGTATTGTTCAATTCCGTGAGTCACAGACAAGACTGTTGCTCAGTTGTGGTGTATTGGTGTTCTGTAGTGTGTTATTGTTCATAGGTTATTTGTTAATTATGTGTTCAAATATAGTATTTGATTGTGAATGTGTTCAGTCGTTTCGAATGTGTTGGGGATAGTTTTTGTGGTGTTTATATACCTCGTAGTTTTCTGTTGTGTTTAGTTTTTTTTTTTATGTAGTGTAAAATTTTTAGAATATTGTCTATATTGGCCTGTTAGTGTAGTGTGTTTTGTATGTGTATGGCGAAGTTTGATTTGGGCTGTGTCTTTTTTATTTCTTTTATAAAAACACGATACAATGAACACATTAAAAAAAATCAAAAACCCACAATCAAAATCAAAGTTCGCCAAAACATCAAACTAAACACAACAGAAAACTACGAGATATACAAACACCACAAAAACTATCCACAACACATTCTAAACGCCACAATACAGTCACAATCAAATACTATATTTGAATACATAATGAACAACTACTTTATGAACAATAATACACCACAGATCACCAATACACCACAGCATCAACACAGCACACCTGAGCAACAGTCTTGTCCGTGACTCATAGGATTGAACAATGCACTGACCTAGAGGACTACGCGTCTGCTGAAAAATATCAGTAAGTAGTGATTTTTTACCAAGATATACCAAAAGTGTAAATATTTTTATGTAAAATATAACTAAGCAAAATGTGATGCCCAAATAAATAAGTTATGTCCATACATGCTCTTGTAAACGTCGGATAGATTATGATTTCTTTTTTATTATAATAATTTATATTCATTTATATATTCAAGCTTACTTATTAACCATTTAGGCAAGATGCAATATTACATAATAAACCTTTTATGTACGAAAAAAAAACAATTTATGTTTCGATTCAAATGTGTATCACCGCATATTGCCAATACGTATGACAGTAAATTTACCGTACTACAATCTAGTGTTAATAAGTTACACTTCTTGAAAATATTTTATTTGTTGGATTAAGATTCACTTTCCAATCGTTGAATTATTTCCTTTATCGCAAGGATAAGAGCTGTAATAATGTTTTTATTTCAAAATATTTAAAACTGTTCAAATTATATTTCATTATTTTGAACGTTACACCGAATGACAAACAGTTTTCAAGTCATTTCTTACTTGGGTCAAAAAACATTTTTAGTTTAATTACTTATTATTAAATAATTGCGATTAATATTAATAAAGTAACATAATCTATGCGTTAAAACAGCTGTTCTACCACATAACTAATAACATAATATCAGCTGTTTTATGGTATCATATGTTATCACTTATTTAAAGCCAAATGGGACAAAATAACGATGTTGCATATCTTGCCCCTTTTCTTAAAAGATTTTGCTCTCATATGAAACTAGAATTAATTCATTAAATTTAAATAATGAATTAATATTTGAAAAAAAAACTGTATTAATATCACGTATCGTCGACTACAAGTTTTAAAAAATGTATTTGAACTTGAGTGAATTAAAAGTATTTAATTACTGATTGACAATTTGAACATTATTTATATATATATATATATATATATATATATATATATATATATATATATATATATGTATGTATGTATGTATGTATGTATGTATGTATGTATGTATGTATGTATAGCCACATCCAATAAAAAAACAACTATAGAAAAGGCTAAAAATGATAATTTGGCAAAAAAAACAAATTTATTTTATAAACACAAAAATTATTTAATATGCAAATACAAATAATATTTAAAAAATGATAAATGATTCAACTTCATAGACAAAATTAACCTTAAGACAGACCAAAACTTTCCCACAGTGCAGTGAACTCGAAAGTAAAACCGATATAACACTTGACAATGAAATCCCCACACACCTGCCAACTACAAGAATCGCGTCTTAAAATAAGCTTGAAAATGAGAGCACGTAATTAATAGTTCTCGAAAGTTAACTCGTATATATACCAAGTAAGATTCTTGTTTAAGTGCATTAAAGTGTAAGTGATAAGTGAATGCAAGGAAAAGTGTTGCAAAGTTAAAAATTTAAATATTTATAAGCAGAATGTGGACTAATATTGCGAACCGGTAAGTAGAGAAAGGAGTCGTTACTCCTTAAATAAAAAATTTAATAGAAAATATTTTAGAGAAAATTTGTGAGGTTTTACTTGTTATGAGAAATCGGATCTTACTTTCTGAATAACCTTAGTATTATCATATCTTCGATTATGGGATATTATTTTGTAAAACCAAGTAAGATGAATTCAAGGGCCCAAAGTTTCAGTATCTATAACTCTTCGAATTACATATTTCGAATTTTTCTACTATTAATATTTGGCACAAATATATGCATCATTATTTAATTTTTCTCGCACTAAAAAAATCTAGGCCACGACTTTGTAAACCCTGAGAAAACCAATAAATCAGTGATTACGTGTTAGCCCCTAATCACATCAGAGTTTACGTTGGCGAAAATTTACGTCTATATTTTACGTCATGGAAATGAGTATTGGAAGAAAACACTGGAAATAGTAAAATATTAGTTCCAATATGAATTAGTTGTTTGTGGGCAACAGGATGTAGTACATGTCGGGCTAGGCCACACGCTGTTAGCTTCGGACCTCCCTCGGTCATGGTGTGTTGGTGTCTGAGCACGTTATGTTTACATACACGCTGTCTCGATGTGCTCATAAATATCTTATGCTTTAGCCCTTGTCCATCTTTATTGGTCTTTACGTTGAACAAGACCACACTAAAACTGTTAGTAGATGACAGCCTTGTATCATGGCCGGTTTGTGTTTAATATGTGATAACACATTTGGCCGTGGTCCCACCGCCTGATCAATAACAATCCTTGAACTCAGAAACTCACCGAATTGTGTGAACGCTGTGAGCAATCCTTAATTAATTTAAACTTGAATAAATCCTAAACACACGTAAAACACAATATTTTATGAAATAATTCATCACTATTTTGTCCTACATTGCTATATAGAATATGCGTACGAAGTACATGGGCTGGATTACCGACGTAGGCTACATGAAAAAACATTGAGTAGAGTCAAGATGGCAGTGACGAAAGTCTCGTTCTTTCCGAACTTATATAATCCATCTCATAATGTTTGAGATCATGTTTTTGAAACGTTTATATCTCTGTTCTTGCGAATATTTCTTAATAATACAATACTTTTTTAAAAATTGGATTTGATTTAGCGTTGTATAGCGTATGCGCCAAAATAAACAATACTGAAATTGAATCAGCTGTAGTAGAATGAGAAATATAGGGTCATTTTTGGTCGTTCTATAGGCGACTTCAGGAGATTTTGTTGTGCCATATCGTACACAATGGTACCAGCAAGATGGTGCACCAACCACACTGCCTTAGACATCCATTTTCCTTCAAGAAACGTTTAGCAACCGCCTTATCTCCCTTAGAACAAACTTCCCATACCCAGCCCACTTCCCCGATCTTACACCTTCATCAGGAGGCTTCTGGGGAATAATGAAGAAGAATTTCCGTGATGACTCCCCAACCACAATCATCCAACTACAGGAAAAAATAACCATGCGAATAACGAGCATGAAACAACCTCTCTTCACCAAAATGACGCAAAAGCTGCAAGAACGGTACGATTGTTGCCTCAAATTAAAAAACGGAGGTTACATAGAACACGTTTATACCAGAGTCTAATCGATTTAGCTTCTTTTTACATGTATGTGTTTGTAAAAACAAGAGCCTAAGACGAAAAAAAATGTCTTGTATTGTAAAATAGGTCAAGTAAATATTATTTTAATAAAGCGTCTTGGGATTTAAACAACAAATTCCCAAAGAAGTAGCAATATTTGAAAACAGTAACACATCGAGATTATCTAGGTTTTGTCTGACATGAAATGTAGAGTGTTTGTTTTAGAGGCAAATATTGATTTCCTTTGAACGTATTTTAAAAGGCATATTTTGTGTAAATACAGTGTAAACATGTAAATATGTTGTGTATATTTAAAAATACACGAGACCAATAAATAATTGGAAATGAAACAATTTTACCCTATTTCAGATTTTAAGTTTGTAGTAAAGTTTGATTATTTTATTATTGATACAGCATAACGTAGGTAAGTTATACACAATTTATTTAAGCACAACCCCTATATATGTGACCCTTATACATTCTAGTGAGGACTACTTGCGTGTATTTGCGTGAAGATGTTTTTCCTGCGCAGAAACGTCCCCACCAATTGTTGCCACAGTTTGACACACATGTCTGTGAATTCGCAGAGGTAGAAGTGGTTGCCACAATAGCCGAGCGGTTCGTTAGCAAGCCTGTATAAATACACCTATGTTTGCTCAGGGGGACATGTCTTCCTTGGATAAACATTCTGTCCGGAATTATTAAATTGTGATTGTGAGCAACGCAAACATTGAATGCATTATGCTCAGGACGAGGGTTTACAGTCATTAATAACCCTCGCAACACAATGTCCCCGGCAATATTTACATGGTTTTATTGCTCGCACATTATATTGGATAGCAATAATCGGTTAGCCTTTAAGTAACTTAAGAATGGTTAGGTTTATTTTTCGAAGAATTGTTCGATATTGTTTTCCGTACGTAAGTTGAGAAACATTCGTGCGCCGTTTGGTAAAGATTTTCACGTGGAAACTCTTGTAATATCACAACTTCCAAACCTTTAAAAAGTTCAACCGATAAAACTTCATGTCTCCTTAACTTGTGAATATTGCGTGTACAACATAAAACTTTCGGGTGGTAAACATAAGCAGCGATATTCTCGCTACTTTGCCGTAAAATTCTGAATTATATATATTCCAGTTCGTATTTCACGACATACTTTAAAAGAGAAATATTTTTAAACTTTAAATTACAGTTAAACTTGTTTTTTTTTTATTTCACAATACGTAAAACAAAATAGTAGTTCATTAATTTTTTATGTTAAATAAAAAAAACATAAACAGAATGTTTTGTTTCAAGGGCATTCATTTTGTTATTTCTATTGAAATCTTCCATCAGGATAATTCCCTTAATGTTTAGCTTGCCCTTAATTATTTCTAGCAAGAACGGCAACATTAAATGACGTCATCAAGGACCTTGTAAAGTAAACAGGGCGATGTTTTTTTACAGTTTTATTACTAACCGATTGCCGAACTGCATCGTGGAATTAGACGCCAGATAAAACAAACTTTTGTTTAATTTTACGACATCGTAAATCCAGTTTAGTGGCCTGAAATACGACCCGTTCAGACGGTTTTGCTACAGTTTAACACTTGCGTTGCCAATTATAAGCATTTGGCGACGTAGCCTACCCCCCCTCTCTCTCTCTCTCTCTCTCTCTCTCTCTTTCTCTCTCTCACTCACTCTCTCTCTCTCTCTCTCTCTCACACACACACACACACACACACGCTTACTCTTATATAATACTAAAACCTAGCGACAGTATACTGTGCATGTATTTAACCCTAATTCGTAAGCTAGATTTAAACGAATAATTCAAACTAAGAGCCTTTAAATAGATCTTAATAAAGATGTCCACATCTTACGTAATTATGGCAACTACAATCTATTGTAAACTTCACGAAATCAGTCCATTTTGTAGGTTTATATAGTTGCCTTTCGCGTGTTCAACCATTATTATCCAAACATCACCCAGTTAACAAATCGTAGGTTTATAGTATAAGTTAATTTCTCCATAAACTTGGACAAAACCTAATAGAGCAAAAGACACTACATATGTTTAAATATCAGAACAAGTACTTTCAACATTTATTCAGAAATTATAGGAACTGTATTTAGGAATTGTATTTATTTTTATTCTCTTTGTTTACAGACATCATCGTCCCAGACAAAATCTTTCTGCGAGCGGTTTGATAAAATATTATTAAATGCAACATCAAACAAATAAACTCCCTGTACAACGCTGTGTAGAGAAGCACTCCACTCATGGAAACGATAAATTCCAAACAGGGAGTAGAAAAATACATGTCGTACGTAGAGTCAATTGGCGGGACTTGAAGTGGTTTGTAACCATGGCAACGGGGGTTTCATTTCCTACAGCTTCTGTCAACAGGAAAAGAAGAGATCCCCAAGGACACAGCCTCTTCAATTGCTACCAATATCTCTGTCGTCATCATCTTCAACTTTAATTAGATACCTCTCACGACATTTGTTTACATAGCCTGCCCCTCCTCCACTGTGTCCACTGATGATGTCTATTTTAGGGGCGCAAATCGGCTGTATCAGTAAAGAACGATCTACAAAATTCTCAATCCTACAATTCAAAACAGTAGACACTAGAAACCTGAAAAAAGGCCTCTCTTTCTCTCTCCCCCCCCCTCTCTCTCTACCCCTCTCACTCTCTCCAAGAAAGGACATAAAATGATGTTTTAAAGAATTTAAAAATTACACAAAACATAGATTACAAAGAATCAAATGTATGGTGTTAGCTAACATGTTATTATGTTATATAAGGCAATGACTAAATATGCAAAATATTACAAATAAGTGTGTGTGTGTGTGTGTGTGTGTGTGTGTGTGTGTGTGTGTGTGTGTGTGTGTGTGTGTGTGTGTGTGTGTGTGTGTGTGTGTGTGTGTGTGTGTGTGTGTGTGTGTGTGTGTGTGTGTGTGTGTGTGTGTGTGTGTGTGTGTGTGTGTGTGTGTGTGTGTGTGTGTGTGTGTGTGTGTGTGTGTGTGTGTGTGTGTGTGTGTGTGTGTGTGTGTGTGTGTGTGTGTGTGTGTGTGTGTGTGTGTGTGTGTGTGTGTGTGTGTGTGTGTGTGTGTGTGTGTGTGTGTGTGTGTGTGTGTGTGTGTGTGTGTGTGTGTGTGTGTGTGTGTGTGTGTGTGTGTGTGTGTGTGTGTGTGTGTGTGTGTGTGTGTGTGTGTGTGTGTGTGTGTGTGTGTGTGTGTGTGTGTGTGTGTGTGTGTGTGTGTGTGTGTGTGTGTGTGTGTGTGTGTGTGTGTGTGTGTGTGTGTGTGTGTGTGTGTGTGTGTGTGTGTGTGTGTGTGTGTGTGTGTGTGTGTGTGTGTGTGTGTGTGTGTGTGTGTGTGTGTGTGTGTGTGTGTGTGTGTGTGTGTGTGTGTGTGTGTGTGTGTGTGTGTGTGTGTGTGTGTGTGTGTGTGATAATTCGTTTGTTACATGTTTCTTGTGTTAAACATTTCAAATTTTGAAAATTTAAACTACCTTCCTGAAGTACAGGTGTCTTTCGAATAACATCCAGTTGGACAAACGGTATACAACAAGAAAATTGTATCAGTGTGGGCTATCTTTATATTTTTGGATATTAAAGGATCTTTAGACATAAATATACGAAATTCCCGAAAATATAGGACCCAAAAATATGAAGTAAGTAGTGGATAATAAATAAGACGTGTAAGGAACCTAAAGCATAACAACTACAACATGAGGTCTATGCGTTGTATGGAATACACATTATTACTAGGAAGGTTCAACGATTTTCAATTTTAAAATAATCACACAAAACTAAAAAGCAAACAATAATTTTATTTAGACATTTTTTAAATTACGTTTTTAGAGAAAACAAATCTAAAATAATGTTTCCTGCAGCCATACAGACACAAAATCCCTCTGAAGCCATACAGATACAAAAGCCCTCTGCAGCCACACAGACACAAAAACCCTCTGCGCCATACATACACAAAGGCCCCCTGCGGCCACACAGACACAAAAACTCTCTGCAGCCATACAGACAAAAAAGCCTTCTGGATGTTTACAGAGACAAAAACCCTCTGCAGCCATACAGACATAAAAACCCTCTGCAGGGATACAGATACAAAAGCCCTCTATAGCCATACAGACATAAAAGAACTCTGCTGCCATACAGACGCAAACGCCCTCTGCAGCCATACAGACACAAAATCCCTCTGCAGCCACACAGATACAAAAACCCTTTACAGCCATACAGGCACAAAAGTCCTCTGCAGCCATACAGACATAAAATCCCTCTGCAGCCACACAGTCACAAAAACCCTTTACAGCCGTACAGGCACAAAAGTCCACTGCAGCCATACAGACACAAAATCCCTCTGCAGCCACACAGATACAAAAACCCTTTACAGCCATACAGGCACAAAAGTCCTCTGCAGCCATACAGACACAAAATCCCTCTGCAGCCACACAGATACAAAAACCCTTTACAGCCATACAGGCACAAAAGTCGTCTGCAGCCATACAGACACAAAATCCCTCTGCAGCCACACAGATACAAAAACCTTTTACAGCCATACAGGCACAAAAGTCCTCTGCAGCCATACAGACACAAAATCCCTCTGCAGCCACACAGATACAAAAACCCTTTACAGCCATACAGGCACAAAAGTCCTCTGCAGCCATACAGACACAAAATCCCTCTGCAGCCATACAGACACAAAATCCCTCTGCAGCCACACAGATACAAAAACCCTTTACAGCCATACAGGCACAAAAGTCCTCTGCAGCCATACAGACACAAAAGCCCTTACAGACTTCTATGTAGCCCTACACACATATTGTCCAAATATTTTATTATTAATTAAGTATTGATTATTTATTTCATTATATATGGAGATATTTATAAAGTTCAAAACAGTAACGTACTGTGGATGCAGTATACTTGTCAGCTACTGTCTAAAACTTTGAAAATTATCTATGTATATGCTAAGCTCTAATTTATCTGTTTAAACCCTACTTTATCCGCTCCAACCCTACTTCTTTCGTATAACCCCTACCTTATCTATATAGGAATTACTATATTTCTAAAAACTCTACTTCATCTGTCAAGTCCTAATTAATTTTATAAGCCTTACTTTATCTATATCAGCACTACGTTATCTCTTTAAGCCCTACATTTCCTATATAAGCCCTATTTCTATATGTATTGGCCCTAATTTATCTGTATAAAACCTACTTTATCCTGTACCAGTTGAACATTATTTTTATAAAACTTACACATCACCTATATAAGCCCTAGTTCATCAGTGTAAACCCTACTTTATTTGTATAACCACTACTTATCAAATATAACCCTACTTCATCTGTACAAGCCCTAGTTTGTCTGTATGAGCCCTACGTCGTCTGGATAAACCCCAGTTTACCTGTAAAGGCCATACTTTATTTTTATAACCCTTACGTCATCTGTACGAGCCCTAGTTTATCCGTAAGAGCCCTACTTCATCTTTGCGAGCCCTAGTTTATCCGTAAGAGCCCTACTTCATCTGTACGAGCCCTAGTTTATCTGTATGAGTTCTACTTTATCTGTACAAGCCCCAGTTTATGTGTGTAAGGCATACTTTATTTGTGTATAACCCCTACTTCATCTGTACAAGCCCTAGTTTATCTGTATAAGCCCTACTTCATCTGTGCAAGCCCTAGTTTATCTGTATAAGCCCTACTTCATTTGTACAAGCCCTAGTTTATCTGTATGAGTTCTACTTTATCTGTACAAGCCCTAGTTTATCTGTATAAGCCCTACTTCATTTGTGCAAGCCCTAGTTTATCTGTATGAGTTCTACTTTATCTGTACAAGCCCCAGTTTATCTGTGTAAGGCATACTTTATTTGTGTATAACCCCTACTTTATCTGTGCAAGCCCTAGTTTATCTGTATAAGCCCTACTTCATCTGTGCGAGCCCTAGTTTATCTGTATGAGTTCTACTTTATCTGTACAAGCCCTAGTTTATCTGTGCGAGCCCTAGTTTATCTGTATGAGTTCTACTTTATCTGTACAAGCCCTAGTTTATCTGTATAAGCCCTATTTCATCTGTGCAAGCCCTAGTTTATCTGTATGACATCTACTTTATCTGTACAAGCCCCAGTTTATCTGTGTAAGGCATACTTTATTTGTGTATAACCCCTACTTTATCTGTACAAGCCCTAGTTTATTTGTATAACCCCTACTTCATCTGTGCAAGCCCTAGTTTATCTGTATGAGTTCTACTTTCTCTGTACAAGCTCCAGTTTATGTGTGTAAGGCATACTTTATTTGTGTATAACCCCTACTTCATCTGTGCAAGCCCTAATTTATTTGTATAAGCCTTACATCATCTGTAAAAGCCCTACTTTATTTGTATAACCAATACCTCATTTGTGCAAGCCCTAGTTTATCTGTATGAGTTCTACTTTATCTGTACAAGCCCCAGTTTATCTGTGTAAGGCATACTTTATTTGTGTATAACCCCTACTTTATCTGTACAAGCCCTAGTTTATCTGTATAAGCCCTACTTCATCTGTGCGAGCCCTAGTTTATCTGTATGAGTTCTACTTTATCTGTACAAGCCCTAGTTTATCTGTGCGAGCCCTAGTTTATCTGTATGAGTTCTACTTTATCTGTACAAGCCCTAGTTTATCTGTATAAGCCCTATTTCATCTGTGCAAGCCCTAGTTTATCTGTATGACATCTACTTTATCTGTACAAGCCCCAGTTTATCTGTGTAAGGCATACTTTATTTGTGTATAACCCCTACTTTATCTGTACAAGCCCTAGTTTATTTGTATAACCCCTACTTCATCTGTGCAAGCCCTAGTTTATCTGTATGAGTTCTACTTTATCTGTACAAGCCCCAGTTTATGTGTGTAAGGCATACTTTATTTGTGTATAACCCCTACTTCATCTGTGCAAGCCCTAATTTATTTGTATAAGCCTTACATCATCTGTAAAAGCCCTACTTTATTTGTATAACCAATACCTCATTTGTGCAAGCCCTAGTTTATCTGTATGAGTTCTACTTTATCTGTACAAGCCCCAGTTTATCTGTGTAAGGCATACTTTATTTGTGTATAACCCCTACTTTATCTGTACAAGCCCTAGTTTATCTGTATAAGCCCTACTTCATCTGTGCGAGCCCTAGTTTATCTGTATGAGTTCTACTTTATCTGTACAAGCCCTAGTTTATCTGTGCGAGCCCTAGTTTATCTGTATGAGTTCTACTTTATCTGTACAAGCCCTAGTTTATCTGTATAAGCCCTATTTCATCTGTGCAAGCCCTAGTTTATCTGTATGACATCTACTTTATCTGTACAAGCCCCAGTTTATCTGTGTAAGGCATACTTTATTTGTGTATAACCCCTACTTTATCTGTACAAGCCCTAGTTTATTTGTATAACCCCTACTTCATCTGTGCAAGCCCTAGTTTATCTGTATGAGTTCTACTTTATCTGTACAAGCCCCAGTTTATGTGTGTAAGGCATACTTTATTTGTGTATAACCCCTACTTCATCTGTGCAAGCCCTAATTTATTTGTATAAGCCTTACATCATCTGTAAAAGCCCTACTTTATTTGTATAACCAATACCTCATTTGTGCAAGCCCTAGTTTATCTGTATGAGTTCTACTTTATCTGTACAAGCCCCAGTTTATCTGTGTAAGGCATACTTTATTTGTGTATAACCCCTACTTTATCTGTACAAGCCCTAGTTTATCTGTATAAGCCCTACTTCATCTGTGCGAGCCCTAGTTTATCTGTATGAGTTCTACTTTATCTGTACAAGCCCTAGTTTATCTGTGCGAGCCCTAGTTTATCTGTATGAGTTCTACTTTATCTGTACAAGCCCTAGTTTATCTGTATAAGCCCTATTTCATCTGTGCAAGCCCTAGTTTATCTGTATGACATCTACTTTATCTGTACAAGCCCCAGTTTATCTGTGTAAGGCATACTTTATTTGTGTATAACCCCTACTTCATCTGTGCAAGCCCTAATTTATTTGTATAAGCCTTACATCATCTGTAATAGCCCTACTTTATTTGTATAACCAATACCTCATTTGTGCAAGCCCTAGTTTATCTGTATAACCCCTAGACTTCATCTGTACAAACCCTACTTTATTTCTATAACCAATACCTCATCTGTACAAGCCCTAGTTTATTTGTATAGGCCTTACTTCATCTGTACAAGCCCTACTACATTTGTATAACCCCTACTTCATCTGTGCAAGCCCTGCTTTATATGTATAACCCCTACTTTATATGTGCAAGCCCTAGATTATCTGTATAACCCCTACTTTATATGTGCAAGCCCTAGTTTATCTGCATAACCTCTAAATAATATGTACAAGCCCTAGTTTATCTGTATAAGCCTTACTTCATCTGTACAAGCCCTAGTTTATCTGTATAAACCCCTACTTCTTCTGTGCAAGCCCTACTTTATATGTATAACCCCTACTTTATATGTGCAATCCCTAGATTATCTGTATAACCCCTGCATCATCTTTATAAGCCTTACCTTATTTGTATAACCCCTACTTCATCTGTGCAAGCCCTAGTAAATTTTAAAATAATAGGACTAAATTGTAAAATAATAATCTAATGAATAAATATATTCATTAAAAGTATTTTTGTTTCTGAAATATTTTTAATATATATATATATATATATATATATATATATATATATATATATATATATATATTACAGGTCTACCACAAACCCCGGTCAGTGATGCTCGATAATGGATATACTATCAATATTTGAAAGTTAACTCGCATAAAGTAAGATTCTTGTTTAAGTACATATAGTAAAAGTGATAAGTGAATACAAGAAAACAGTGTTGCAAAGTTATAAATATATATATATATATATATATATATATATATATATATATATATATACATATATATATGTATATATATATATATATACATATATATATGTATATATATATATATATATGTATATATATATATATATATATATATATATATATATATATATATATATATATTATAGTTAATATAATCTTGTTATAATATATTTAATTAGTTATTATATAAGTCTTGTATAGTGTCTTACAAAGCACATATATTTTGTCTTATCTGTATTGATTTGCAGGCGTCATTTTTGTATTCGTCTTTTATCTTTATATCCAAGTGATTTACAAACTGTAATGTAAAAAAAATAAACAAGTGTTTTATTATAGCTAAACAAATAAAACGCACCAACCACAGTACAAAAGTCTTGTTTTAATACATTTACTTTATGTATATTTCTAGTACTTTTGAAGATGATTGCCATGTGTTCGAAATAAAGTAATTGTTGTTAAATAAAGACTTTTGTTTTGTGGTTAGTGGGTTTTATTTATTTAGTTAAAAAACTCTAACACAGTGCTCAAAAATGTATTAAGTATTTTAAAAGTATAAAAATATTTTATTTCATCCACCTACATCAGATCTCAAACATACATCACTAGCAATAATGCACCCCGATGATCACTTTTGGGTTCGTAGTGGACAATAAATAGCTGTAATAGTTTAAAAAAATCATCCCCATTTTTTACTAATTTAAAAATTTAGTCACATAATTAATTTTGTTATGTATCGCGTTTAATAGTTTCTAATAGTCTAATGTAAAGAAACTAAAGGAAATAAGTACGAACACAGCGGAACAATGGACGTTTTTCAATTTATATATAGGCCTAATACTGAAGTTATTTTGTTGAATTTTTTATGTAAAACCTTTTAATGAAAAAATTTATATGCCTTTTTAACATTTTTTTTTTAATATTGCAAGATCTTTGCTTTTGGGACTCGTGCTTCACCAATTTTCCAGAATATATTTGAATTTTAATTAAATATTTAATTTATATAAGCGGAGATTATTTTTATAACATTATTCAACTATATTCAAAAACATGATATTGTATTATAAATCTTATATATTACAAACATAAATTCAATTAAGCGATAAGTAGCGTTTGAACTGAAGCAAGAAAAACTATTCTATGAAACAACCGTTATCATGAAATATATTTGTAGAAACCAGTAGTACAACGTATAACCACAAAACAATGTAGAAAAGTTTAAATTTGTTGGGTTGTTTTAACGTTTGATATATTTTGTTTAATATTTAAGTTCTGGTAATTATAATGTACCCTCACATCAACTATAATTCAGTTATAGTTAGAGTATATGCAGCTATACTAACCGATAATGATGTTTTTATTGAAGTGCGTATGGCAAAACAAATTGTTGGTCGCAAAAAGTTTGCAACAAGCATTCTAGTACTGGTTATTTAACTAAATATTTTAAAATCAATCATTGGCCTACTTATTTATGTCCTTCTATTAGTTCACATTTGCCTTATGCAGCCTATAATTTATTTAAATTTTCAATCTTTAATAAAATACGTTTATTTACCCACTCAAGTTCTAATGCATTTTTTAAAACTTGTAGCAGATATATATTTTAGTACAGTTTTTTCCTAAACTTAAATCGTAAAACAAAACTTAAAGAATACAATTTAGCTTTTGAAAATGGATTCACTCCAAAACGCGTCAACAGAGGATAGTAATTAAACGTTAAGAAAGGCAGAAAACTGTACTCAAATGTATAGAAATAAAGATGAGTAGGCCTATATCAAGAATTTTAACATATAGTGGATGTTACTTGATATCAATAAAGTTTTTTTCAAATATTAATTTATTAATTAAATTTAAAATATATTTTAGTTTTATATGAGAGAAAAACTTGTCACAAAAGGGTCATGGTGTGTAATATAGTTATTTAGTTCCATTTTGCTTAAAATAATTGATAACATATTATTTACAATGAAAATATTGGAAAGAACCACATCGAAAATAACAAATAAAACAAGTTACTTAAGATTAAACCCTTATGTACATTTCGATGACCATGTAATCATCATCAGAAGGTCTTTTTACAAAATTACAATCTAGCAAACAACGAGTTACAAACTAGAGTGATGTAGTTTGTAACTTCTCGTTTGCTAGATTGTAATTTTGTAATAAGACCCTCTGACATGATCATTGAAATGTACATAAGGGTTTAATCTTAAGTAACTTGTTTTATTTATTATTTTTGAATATTTTGGTGGTATTGGGGTTCTTTCCAATATTTTCATTGTAATGTATTGTACCTTTGTGCTCTTGATATTGTATAACATTTTATTTCATAAAACAGCTGATTTTATAGGTTATTTGGTAGAACAGCGTTTTAACGTTTAGGTTATGTTATTTTATTTATTTTAATTGAAACTATTTAATAAAAAGTAATTAAAATAATTTTTTTCTTTCTATTTTATAATAAAAATTATTTTATATTTCTATAAATTTTTTACTTAAGTAGGAATTGACATTAAAAATATTTTGTTTATTTACGTGTTCCCGTATAGCCATCTAATATATCATAACGTATCAGCAAATAATAATCTTTTCCTTAAAGATATATATTACTAGTAGGCAGAAAGTAACATAGACTAGGCCGGCGTGATGAACGTAGTTATGTGAATACGTTATTTATTCTTAAATAAAAGCGGTGACTTGCGAGCCAGGTAAAACTATTTATTTACACAGGCAACGCTTCAGTAACGGACACGTTATCGCTTCAGGCCTTATTCCTGCTGCACTCTGTTAAAAAATAGGGCCGTGACGTAACCTTAGTGTATTTATGAATACAGCGCATATACGCTTTCATTAACTCACAACACCTTTGGCCATGGGTACTTAAGTATAAACTCAAGGACTATTATACTAGACTCCAGCTTTATACACATGAACAAAGGTGTGTTAATGAAGTTAATGAAAGCGTAAATGCACTGTTTTCATAAATACACTAAGGTTACGTCACGGCGCTATTTTTTAACAGAGTGCAGCAGGAATAAGGCTTGAAGACGATAACTTCCCCGTTATTGAAGCGTTGCCTGTGTAAACAAATAGTTTTACCTGGCTTGCAAGTCACCGCTTTTATTTAACAATAATCTCTGCAAGTATAAACATGATAAATATTGTAACATACTTTGTATTCTAATTAGAACAAAGTAACATTAATACTAAAAATATGAAAGACAAAAAAAACAAAAAGATATAAGACTGCGATATAAATCCTCAAAACAAACTTCTCTATATTTAGACTAAGGATATTTTACCTTTAAGTATGTTACAAGTTGTCTAGATTTGTCTACAACCGAAAGTTTAAATAACTTTTGTATGAATGATTTTATACAAAGTCATTGCTGTACTATCTTTGTGATGTTATTATTATTTTTCAAAATAAGTTCTCAAATAAGAGTAAATGAATGTCGTGCTTTATAATTCATGTATTAATGTTAAATTTTTACGTATCTGAAGAATTAATTAAAAGAAGATAACTCTATGAAACTCTGAGCGCTCTTTCTAGATCTATGGTTGGATATCTGTGTTTATCTGACGCATTAACTCTCTTAAATCAGTATTTTATATTTCAAAACAACTAAAAACTACACAACTATCCACTAGTGGTAAATTAGACTAAAATAATTGTTTAATACAGACATAGGATTGTATTGTAGTTCTGCCTAGATTAGGTACTTTTAAAGGAGACAAAATCATACGCACGCCTAAACGTTAGGCCTACGTAGTCCTACTCAGCCAACGGTGTTGTGAGTTAATGAAAGTATATATGCGCTGTTTTCATAAATACACTAAGGTTATGTCATGGCGTTATTTTTTAATAGAGTGCAGCAGGAATAAGGCCTGAAGTAATAACGTATCAGTTATTGAAACGTTGCCTGTATAAACAAATAGTTGTACCTGACTCGCAAGTCACCGCTTTTATTTAACAATAATCTCTGCGAGTGTAAACATGATTAATAATACGTTACTACCTCCATTTCCATAGAATGCTTTGTAAATCCCCTGGAAGTCGAATACCCACATAAAATAGTGGCATTCGGTTCAGAAAATCACAAGATCCAACCCTGCAGATAACTACGGCCTAATGATTAAATATTGTTTCAATAAGCCATAAACGTAAGCCCTTGCCGGCCCATTGTACTTCCTAATCCTTAATTTTTCATACGAGGAAACAATTTTAACACTACATAAATCATAAGGTCCGGATGTCGGTTATGTTTGTTTATGTTTGCTTAGCGGAATCATTACGAGGCAACATGCCGATTACAACCGAGCATAATTATAAATCATGTCAAAAAATAAAATGTGTTTCATGAAATGGGATTGTCTGAATTTTGATCGAGAGGGGTTAGGGGTCGGATTAGTGAGGGGATGTGGACGTGGGAAGGCAAAGGGGCCTAGTGTTTACTTTGATACTATTAGCCGTGACTGCATCTGTCCATAACGCGGCCTACAAACAGAATCCCCCATATCGAGGCGCATTGTTCGCGTCATATTCTGCTCATCAGTGTGTTCACCGGTGGCAGTTACACGCTTCCTCGGTGCGGTTTTATATTCTTTAACCGTATCTCCTTGTGTGCCAACTTAACAAACACTTCTATAATTCCCGTTTGAAGTGATTACACACCTATAACTATCGCTATCATTAAGTAATTCCTTTTGTTAGTTCACACTCTATTTATACATATCTGGTTCATATTTTCAATCGTTAATAAAATACTTTTTATTCATTCACTCACGTTCAAATAACATATATTGGATGACACTTGATATAGGCCCTAAACTTCAAATATTAATTTTTATGCAATAAATTCAAATAAACATATTAATTTTAGTTTTGTATGGGAGAAATACGTTTTACAAAAGGTGTAAAATATGCATTATAGTTATTTCTTGGCTTAAAATAAATGATAACATATGATTTCATAAAACAGCTGATTTTACCTTATAGGTTATGTGGTAGAACAGCTGTTTTAACGCAAAGTTTATCGACGGAGTGATCGAAAACTTCTTGTCTCAGTAAGTTATTACAAATTTACAAAATTTAAAGTTCGTATAGTCATAAACTAATGTAAAAGTGATCAGCAAATGTTATGTTACTTAATTTACATAATAGTTGTAATTAATTACGTAATAAAAAGTAACTTGTATAAACATGATTTTTGTTGACCTAAGTAGGAATTGACTTCAAAGATTTTTTGTTTATATTACTTTTTTATTGTTTTGTTAAAGACAACAATATTCAACCTTTTCTCAAGTTTGGATTTAATTATTCAGGATCGTATAAAATTACGAATCAGTTTTGAAATTTTAACCCTGTGGTAGTAAGCTAAACACATAAAACACCAGAAATCCATTCTTTCTCTAAAAAAACCGTTAATATTGTCAGACGTGTTTCAGCAACCCTGTTATCATCACATGACGAAGATACACTACTGCGAGAGATTTCCTCGCTTTCAAGTCCGAACTCTTCTGTGACCGTCGTTCATGCCGAACGTTTACCGTCATACACTCGGACACTTTTTAAATGTTGCCTAACCTAACCTTAACCTACGCGTTCAACCTAGAGAGGAAAATGTTTATGAAATACTCATCGTTTTATCACCAAAACTAACTAACCGAACGTCATTGGTAAAACGTAGCGTCTTAAAAGATTTACTAGTAAAACCAAGTAAGATTTACCAATATATTGGTTTGCAATAGCATATAGATCTCTGAAGATATGAAAAAAAAACTTAATTTTACTTCTTGAATTTTGTAATCCATTATGTTCGGTGAATATTAATTAATCACTTAAACAATAGTTTATGACTATCCGTTTTTAGATTTTGTAAATTTCTTAAAACTTACTGAGACAAAACGTTTTCGATCGCTATGTGGCGATCTTCTTCAGTGCCTTCTGCTTGGAGATGTTGGGTCAAGCGGTGAAGATTTTTAAGGCAGGTTTTCGATAGTATCAAAGAGTGCAACACAACGCCAACAACAAAGATAAAACTACAAGCACCAGGCGTATACAAACTAAACTGCGACGAATGTAACAAATTCTACATTGGACAAACAGGCCGCAGCTTTAAACAAAGAGTCGAGGAACACAAACAGAATACCAACTCAACATTTTACAATCACATGAAAGAAACAGGACACAAATACACAAACATTTACCATAATCTAGAAATCCTACATATCAAGAAAAAAAAGACCACATCTCAACACACTAGATCAATATGAAATTTACAGACACACAAAAACACAAAGTACAAACATATTAAACGAACAAACACAATACAAATCACACATACTCTTTGATACCTTCGAAAAGCTGCCATTAAAACCGTCACCGCTTTAAAACCGCTTGACCCGACATCTCCAAGCAGAAGATATCGATGAAGATCGACACATAGCGATCGAAAACGTTCTGTTTCAGTAAGTTTTAACAAATTTTAAAATTTAAAGTTCGGATAGTCATAAACTATTGTTTATGTGATTAATTAATTTTACTGTATATTTACACATTTACTAAATAAAACTACATTGACTTTTTCGGAAAACACTACTTACGTAATTCTTTTGAACAAAGGTTTTTTCTGTGGTAAAACAAGTATTACAATAAACGAAGAACACAGATGAGTAAATTATTATTGAACAATTACAAACCCTTAGCGTAAAGACGAAAGAGCTATTGAACATTTGCGTGCATTTTGTTAACACTGAATTCAAACTTTAGGCCTATTTGGAACAAAGTTCGTAGAATCTATAACAGTAAATATTAGTGTAGGAGTGTAATAATTAAATAAATTGTAGTGATTGATTCGAAATTAATTCCTGGTTTGCAGTTCAAGATTAAGAATTACGAAAGGTTCTTGGTTGTAGTTGGGTCAGTTTTCTCTGGATTGTCTTGTGGTTTTTCCTCCCGAGGGCAGTAGCGTTCTGTTTTATACCGTATATATCAGCTAAGATGTGTTCTTGGCACCTACCAACAACAAATCCTGTATGGCACACTCTAACCCTGCTTGTTTGTGTATAGTAGTTATTCTGAAACAAATATTTTCTTCGAAATATTGACGGAGTAGAATTATTGGAAATAAACCGTGTAATATTCCATACAAAGAAACCACAAAATTCCCTGCTACTATATAAGATACTATCCGTGTTTAAATAAGTTTTGTACTTTGTCGTGTTATATATATATATATATATATATATATATATATATATATATATATATATATATATATATATATTAGTATATTTTCACTCTAATAAAATATTTTCAGTAGCCTACTCTGATAGAATACTAAAAGGGAAGAAACAAAATAACTATTTTAAAATAGAGGGAATAGAAATAGAAGGGAAAATCTATTTGTGGTCATACATAACAAACTATATAATTCAAGGAGCTATTCAACTTATTTAAAATATCTTACCTAAATTAATTCCAACTTTAAAAAAAAAATGTTAAATCTTACTATTAGTTCACCCTCTTTCTAGGCCCTATATACATCTTGTTCGAATTTTTCATCGTTAATAAAATACTTTTTATTCATTCAACCAAATTAAAATATATTTTTTTTAATTTTTACTGGATGATACAGTTTTTTCAAATAGGATATTAATTCATTAATTAAATTTTAAAAGGTTGATGTCTTTATGTTGGATTCAACCTGAATGACTTCAAGTTTGTAATCCAGGAGTTGTGTGCAGTGGTTTCGATCGAGCAATATTTTATAAACGATGGAAATTTGAAAACACACACATACACACACACACACACACACACACACATACATATATATATATTAGAATTATACGCTAGTAGTGGTGGTTTGATTCTAATTATTTAATAAAACGTAACCAAAATAACATTTTTCTTTGACCTAAGTAAGTGTATACTTTAAAGAAAAGTATATTACTTGGCCACAACATATATTCCTTTATAGACCACATAATATCCTATTTCTTTAAATCTTGTTAAAAGTTGTAAATTACTCAGTATTTACTAGTACTGAAGGGCGCATAACTGAAGGAGATGAACAGAAGAGCCAATGGCGTCCTAGGCCGTGCACGAATAGTGTCCGAGGCGTCTGCCAACCAACACTCAAGGATTGATGAGTGACCGAATGAAATCTCTAAATAAGGAACAGTCCGAATCGGTTTTCGAGTGTGTAATGCTCTGGACATTAGTGGATGTATTATGCATATGAGCACTGAACAATGCCGCGCGAGAATGCTAGGTCCTGCTTCTTTGTTGTAATTGCGTGGCCTGGCGCCAACGTCTCCGCCTTTTCATTGTTCCAGGAGGCCCACTGGTCGGCCGGTCGGATGCCTGCAAAAGGAAACAACCTGATCCTGCAGACGAGTGCTGGAAAATAAATAGCGAGGAGAAAAAAGACACGCAACAAGCCGAGACCCGAGATGTTTTATTGTGAGGCAACTCAGGGTTTAATTGCGGTCTGCACTGGAAACCTTCCCCAGTCGGAAATACCGTCGGACGGACGACGTTTTTATGCAACCCTCGTCCTCTGCAGAAGACGTCGTGCTTGTAGTGACCCAAGATTATTTAATATTCGTCTGCTTTTGAAAGGTCTCTTGGAGAAATTAAATTTACATCGAGCGCAGCCATTAAAATAATTACCCTCCTTAATCCATAGGGTTAACATATCCCTCTCAGCCCTTTCCCTGTCAAGCGGTTAAGCGTCGGTTTATTATAAAGGAAATCACCGCTGGAATTGTTTAAATAAATGCTGAGTTGGGGATCCGGCGAGACACCTAAATATTTGTTTAATGCAAACTCGAGATGCATTTCTATAGGAAAACGTTTTTACTTGGCATTATAAAATTTCAAAAGGTTAAAAATAATAATAACTAAAACTTCGCGTGTTTAAATTTACTACAATTTATTTAATTAATAAACGAAAGACGTTTCGTTGGAACATAAAATGAAAGTTAAATTATCTGAGTTAGTTTAGTTATAAGGCAATGTTTCTACACCAGTATATAGGCCTATGATATAAAACCAAAGAGTTGTAAAAAGAGGATAAACAAAATCCTAAAACTCATTTTCATGCGGACATTTTCTAACGAAACACAAGTTTTTTTGAATTTTACCAAAATAGCAAATAATTCAGAGCAAAGTTTTGGTAAAAATAATGTTTATTTTTTTAATGTTATATACAACATTTTTAGCTGAGCTTCAGCCTGAGGTCAGTATAAATGTTAAGAGTGGCCAGAGCGAAGACCGTGTCATGGGCGCTATCCTTTTTGTTGAGATGTTAAAAATAAAATTGAAAATATGATTCTAACGCATTTATAACAACATTTTGGAACAGACTGGAGTTTATTTACAGTTGCTGATGTTTTAAGTTTATTCTTTTCCATTGGAAGTAGCCTAATTTGTAGCCCTGAGTAAAACATGGAAAACTAATACACATAGACTATAAATGAAACAATAGTACAGATAGTTAACAAGAGAAAGATGGTGTTGAAGGAGAGAACAGATCAGATTGGTTGGCTATTATCTTTACTACAATTTACTGAAGTTTTCATAATGGTTTTAGAATTTTTATTGCAATTTTATAATCAATGATTTTAAAAAATTATAGTTAAAGGCTCCAAAAACTATCATTATTTTGTATTTTTTGTTTAAAAAAGTTGTTATATATTTCCAATTTGCAAATAGTTAATGCAGAAGAAAGTATACAATTTGGGACCTTACTGTAAACGTCGGAGGCACAAATGGTTAAATCACAGAGATGTATAAACATTGAGACCTCACTGTAAACGTGGAAGACACAAAATATTAATACTCAGAGATGTATAACCTTGGGATTTCACGATATACGTCGAAAGGTCAAATGGTTAATGCACAGAAATAAAACACTTGGGACCTCACTGTAAAGGTCGAAGGTACAAATGGTAACTGCACAGAGATTTAATAAGCTTGGAACCTCACTGTAAACGTCGAAGGCACAAGTGGTTAATGCACATAGATGTTTAAAGCTTGGGACCTCACGGTAAACGTCGACGGCACAAATGGTCAATGCTCAAAGACATATACAGCTTGGGACCTCCCTGTAAACGTCAAAGCCACAAATGGTTAATGCACAGACATGTATAAAGCTTAGGATCTCACTGTAAACGTCGAAGGCACAAATGGTTAATGGTGCAAGGTGTACAAAGTTTGGGACCTCACGGTAAACGTCGAATGCACAAATAGTTAATGCACAGAAATGTATAAAACTTGGGACCTCACGATAAACATCGAAGGCACAAATCATTAATGGACCGAGATGAAGGTATTGTATTTTATCTCAGCAGTTCTTTATTAAAAAATGTCTTAACGGTTTTTATGATAAAGCATGGGTCGCCTTAAAGTTTTCAGACCGTGAACTGATGGTGTTAACGTAAAGAAAGCCAGAAACCATAACCGCAGACCGTGCAATTTTGCCTTTATGGGATCTCGACCTGTGCTGAGGAATTAGGCACCGTGAGCTGCAGCATTTAAATTACAACATTTAAATTTTAAGAATGTATTAGTTCTCGCTACGTTAGGGAAGCTAACGGAGCCCGAAGAGAATGGAACGGCAAAGACGCATTCACAGGCTCACACGCGCAACTGGGGCGGAAGTGTAACAAACCGCCACGCCATGGGCATCCTAAATATAAATGCTGAATATTCATGGGTTTTTAAAAAATATGCTTGTCTTAATTCTGACAAGGCTTTTCTTGTAAAGCAAAATTTAATTACTCCATAATCAAGTAACGGGCGTTAATTGTTGCCTAATTAGAAGCACAAGACGCAGTATTTGCCACAAAAATTAAACTTATTAAGGCTGTGTCTGAATTTTAAAAAACAAGCAATATAAATATAAAACTAAAATCAATTTCCGCTCAGGCCAACAAATAAAACTTTTCTTTAGCAACTTTTTATTAAATAATTACAATCAACATAAATAAAGTAACAACCTACAATTTAAACAGCTGTTTTACCACATAACCTATAACATAAAATCAGTGTTTTATGAAATCATATATTATCACTTATTTTAAACCAAATGAGACGAAATAACCTAGGTATCGCATACCTTGCCTCTTTGTAAACATTTTTTCTCCCATACAAAACTAATATTAATTCATTAAATTTAATTAATGAATTAATATATGAAACAGTATAACATCAATTATCATCCACTACAAGTTTAAAATATGTATTTGAATTTGTACGAATGAATAAAAGGTATTTTATTACCGATTGAAATTTTGAACAAGATATATAAATATATAGGGAGATTGTGAAATATTAGTAGAAATTGAATAATACAGTTGTCATTACACGGAAACCATAATCTTGGATGTGGCCTTAGAGGTCTATCTGTAACTTCCTACAATGCTGCAATCTCTTTTCATGATATTCTTAGTGACATGCTAAGTTTATATTAGTCTAATTTATTATTATAAGTAAATTTATTTTTTGTTAACCTTTATTGCCAATAATAATAACAATAAAATATAATAGTAGGTTTTATATATAATAGAATTAGTCTATAAAGGAAGGGAAGAATATTAGATTTTATTCTGCAATTCTTGGACTGTGAAAAAACATTTTTTAAAGTTTTTTTAGGATAGACATAATATTTACTTAAATATACTAGAAAATTATAAGGTACCCTTTCCTTGTCCAATGCAATTAGGCGCTTTCGTCCCAATGGTTTACACGTGATCCATCCCGGGGGTTTTCCTGGCGGGGTTTCTTTTCATTCTTCACGCGACACAACCGTTCTGTTATATTTCACAACATCCCGGCTCTTCTTGCAATACCTCAATAGATTGGGACATGGACAATCAATCCTGCCTACCTCTATTATGGCAGGGGTATTGCCAGCGACAAGGGAAGCGGAGGTGGCTCGTGAGATGCTGCCCTCAGGAGGTCTGGGAGAGTTTTGAGGCCCCAGAACAGGGTTAATAAAAACGAATTAAATTTGGAGTTGTAACTATTAAAGCTTTATTATTGTTGGCATTTTTTATATATTTCCCAATTAAGAGTATTGTTAAGGAAAACCGCTTGCTTCTCCCCCAGGTTTTTCAACACACGACCATTCACTATATAGCCCATTTAGGCTTAGGTAAATGATATTAATTCAAATGGAGTCCGCATTACCTACATTTTTATATGAAGCAAGACTCGATTTTATCATAGAAATTTTTTATAATTGTCTTTATTTAAAAAAAAGTGCGATTAAATTTTAAAAATAAATTCTGAAGTGTAAGAATGTTGTCAAAAAATTATTTCTCGAGTAAATTCAAAAAGTAAGACTAAATTTGAAAAATAAATGTCTTAAGTGTATAGAAGAAGGTGGTCCAAAAATTAATTCTTCGGTATTAATAAATAATTAAACAATGAGAGAAGGCAAAATAGGGTACAGTGTATGTGGCACGATAACACCCCCGCAAGATGAATGCGATACGCAAGCCACGGTCCAATGACCATCCATCAAAGACATCACACTCCAAACCTCTTGCTCTGACTCATCTCATGATTTATATTAAGTGGTAATCACATGGTCCAGACAGACTCTGCACGCCTACAACTTGGGCTTTGTATTTTATTCCTCTCCCTTTTCAGTTGCGGTAGCTACTTGTGGTGTTAAAATTCTGGGTAATGTGCTATCGTGATTATGGAGTGATTATGTGAAATCAGAATTATTGGTAGCTTTTGTGAAATCAGAATTATTGGTAGGTTATATGAAATCAGAATTATTGGTAGCTTATGTGCAATCAGGACTATGGATAGATTATATGCAATCAGGATTACGGATAAATTATGTGCAGTCATGAAATAACTAGTTTGTGTGCAATCAGGATTATGAATAGATTATGTACGATCATGATTATGTGTAGATTATGTACGATCAGGATTATGTGAAGTTATGTACGATCAGGATTATGTGAAGGTTATGTGCACTTATGACTGTGGATGGCTTATGTGCAATCATGACTATGGATAGATTATGTGCTGTCAAGATTATGAACAGATTATGTACGATAGGATAATATGTAGATTATATGCAGTCATGACTATGGATAGATTATGTGCTGTCACGATTATGAACAGATTATGTACGATAGGATAATATGTAGATTATATGCAGTCATGACTATGGATAGATTATGTGCTGTCAAGATTATGAACAGATTATGTACGATAGGATAATATGTAGATTATATGCAGTCATGTCTATTGATATATTATGTGCAGTTATGACTATGGATAGATTATGTGCTGTCAAGATTATGAACAGATTATGTACGATAGGATAATATGTAGATTATATGCAGTCATGACTATGGATAGATTATGTGCTGTCAAGATTATGAACAGATTATGTACGATAGGATAATATGTAGATTATATGCAGTCATGTCTATTGATATATTATGTGCTGTCAAGATTATGAACAGATTATGTACGATAGGATAGTATGTAGATTATATGCAGTCATGTCTATTGATATATTATGTGCAGTTATGACTATGGATAGATTATGTGCTGTCAAGATTATGAACAGATTATGTACGATAGGATAATATGTAGATTATATGCAGTCATGACTATGGATAGATTATGTGCTGTCAAGATTATGAACAGATTATGTACGATAGGATAGTATGTAGATTATATGCAGTCATGTCTATTGATATATTATGTGCAGTTATGACTATGGATAGATTATGTGCTGTCAAGATTATGAACAGATTATGTACGATAGGATAATATGTAGATTATATGCAGTCATGACTATGGATAGATTATGTGCTGTCAAGATTATGAACAGATTATGTACGGTAGGATAATATGTAGATTATATGCAGTCATGTCTATTGATATATTATGTGCAGTTATGACTATGGATAGATTATGTGCTGTCAAGATTATGAACAGATTATGTACGATAGGATAATATGTAGATTATATGCAGTCATGACTATGGATAGATTATGTGCTGTCAAGATTATGAACAGATTATGTACGATAGGATAATATGTAGATTATATGCAGTCATGTCTATTGATATATTATGTGCAGTTATGACTATGGATAGATTATGTGCTGTCAAGATTATGAACAGATTATGTACGATAGGATAATATGTAGATTATATGCAGTCATGTCTATTGATATATTATGTGCAGTTATGACTATGGATAGATTATGTGCTGTCAAGATTATGAACAGATTATGTACGATAGGATAATATGTAGATTATATGCAGTCATGACTATGGATAGATTATGTGCTGTCAAGACTATGAACAGATTATGTACGATAGGATAATATGTAGATTATATGCAGTCATGTCTATTGATATATTATGTGCAGTTATGACTATGGATAGATTATGTGCTGTCAATATTATGAACAGATTATGTACGATAGGATAATATGTAGATTATATGCAGTCATGACTATGGATAGATTATGTGCTGTCAAGATTATGAACAGATTATGTACGATAGGATAATATGTAGATTATATGCAGTCATGACTATGGATAGATTATGTGCTGTCAAGATTATGAACAGATTATGTACGATAGGATAATATGTAGATTATATGCAGTCATGTCTATTGATATATTATGTGCAGTTATGACTATGGATAGATTATGTGCTGTCAAGATTATGAACAGATTATGTACGATAGGATAATATGTAGATTATATGCAGTCATGACTATGGATAGATTATGTGCTGTCAAGATTATGAACAGATTATGTACGATAGGATAATATGTAGATTATATGCAGTCATGTCTATTGATATATTATGTGCAGTTATGACTATGGATAGATTATGTGCTGTCAAGATTATGAACAGATTATGTACGATAGGATAATATGTAGATTATATGCAGTCATGACTATGGATAGATTATGTGCTGTCAAGATTATGAACAGATTATGTACGATAGGATAATATGTAGATTATATGCAGTCATGTCTATTGATATATTATGTGCAGTTATGACTATGGATAGATTATGTGCTGTCAAGATTATGAACAGATTATGTACGATAGGATAATATGTAGATTATATGCAGTCATGTCTATTGATATATTATGTGCAGTTATGACTATGGATAGATTATGTGCTGTCAAGATTATGAACAGATTATGTACGATAGGATAATATGTAGATTATATGCAGTCATGACTATGGATAGATTATGTGCTGTCAAGACTATGAACAGATTATGTACGATAGGATAATATGTAGATTATATGCAGTCATGTCTATTGATATATTATGTGCAGTTATGACTATGGATAGATTATGTTCTGTCAATATTATGAACAGATTATGTACGATAGGATAATATGTAGATTATATGCAGTCATGACTATGGATAGATTATGTGCTGTCAAGATTATGAACAGATTATGTACGATAGGATAATATGTAGATTATATGCAGTCATGACTATGGATAGATTATGTGCTGTCAATATTATGAACAGATTATGTACGATAGGATAATATGTAGATTATATGCAGTCATGTCTATTGATATATTATGTGCAGTTATGACTATGGATAGATTATGTGCTGTCAAGATTATGAACAGATTATGTACGATAGGATAATATGTAGATTATATGCAGTCATGACTATGGATAGATTATGTGCTGTCAAGATTATGAACAGATTATGTACGATAGGATAATATGTAGATTATATGCAGTCATGTTTATTGATATATTATGTGCAGTTATGACTATGGATAGATTATGTGCTGTCAAGATTATGAACAGATTATGTACGATAGGATAATATGTAGATTATATGCAGTCATGACTATGGATAGATTATGTGCTGTCAAGATTATGAACAGATTATGTACGATAGGATAATATGTAGATTATATGCAGTCATGTCTATTGATATATTATGTGCAGTTATGACTATGGATAGATTATGTGCTGTCAAGATTATGAACAGATTATGTACGATAGGATAATATGTAGATTATATGCAGTCATGACTATGGATAGATTATGTGCTGTCAAGATTATGAACAGATTATGTACGATAGGATAGTATGTAGATTATATGCAGTCATGTCTATTGATATATTATGTGCAGTTATGACTATGGATAGATTATGTGCTGTCAAGATTATGAACAGATTATGTACGATAGGATAATATGTAGATTATATGCAGTCATGACTATGGATAGATTATGTGCTGTCAAGATTATGAACAGATTATGTACGATAGGATGATATGTAGATTATATGCAGTCATGTCTATTGATATATTATGTGCAGTTATGACTATGGATAGATTATGTGCTGTCAAGATTATGAACAGATTATGTACGATAGGATAATATGTAGATTATATGCAGTCATGTCTATTGATATATTATGTGCAGTCATGACTATGGATAGATTATGTGCTGTCAAGATTATGAACAGATTATGTACGATAGGATAATATGTAGATTATATGCAGTCATGTCTATTGATATATTATGTGCAGTTATGACTATGGGTGGATTATGTCCATTCAGGACTATGGATAGATTATGTGCAATCATAATTATGTGAAATCCGGATTATGGTGGTCCATGTGCAGTTCACATTAATCAATAGCGTTATATTAGAAAAATACTCGTTTTAATTCCAACTAATGCAGTAACTACGCTAGGACAAATTTTTTTTAATATAGAGAAAATGTAAAACTTAATTGTTTGATATGATCAATGATAAAATTGTACTAAAATATAATTTTATTCGGTGTCACCAAAACATTAGTATAATGTAAAAATGTTGCAACCAAAAGTAGAAGTTTATTATTGAGATCCCAGTTTAGATATAAATTTTTGGTTCTGTGTAAACAATGAATGCTACAAGAGGTCCCAGTTTACAAGGTAAATGTACGGCTATGAGTAAACAGAGCATGTTAGATCCCAGTGAAGATGGCCATGTTTAGCTCCGTTTTAACAGTGCAGGTTACGTAGGTCCCAGTTTAGATCTAATTGTTTAGCTTTGTTTAAACAATGCAGATTACCTAGGTCCCAGTTTAGATGTAATTGTTTAGCTCTGTTTAAACAGTGCAGGTTAGGTAGGTCCCTGTTTAGTATTAAATGTGTTAGCTCTGTTTAAACAGTGCAGGTTAGGTAGGTACCTGTTTAGTAATAAATGTGTTAGCTCTATTTAAACAGTGCAGGTTAGGTAGGTACCTGTTTAGTATTCAATGTGTTAGCTCTGTTTAAACAGTGCAGGTTAGGTAGGTCCCTGTTTAGTATTAAATGTGTTAGCTCTGTTTAAACAGTGCAGGTTAGGTAGGTCCCTGTTTAGTAATAAATGAGTTAGCTCTGTTTAAGCAGTCCAGGTTATGTGGGTCACAGTTTAGATGAGAATGTTTGAAACGATTTTTTTTTGTCGGATTTGTTTAAAACGATCTCCTAGTTAACGAGTTCGGTCGGTAGAGGCGTAGCGATCGTGTTATCTTCTTATGTAAATAACTTGTTCTTCGCAACTTTGTCGTGCTCAATTAAAACCGTCACACCTTTTCTCTCTAACCCACCCACTCAAAACCTACCCACTTCTCTCCCTCTGCATTGTTCTTGGCTTAAATAGAAGCTTAGGTCGATGTAAACATTTGCATTACTAGTTTCCTCATTTCTTAGTTGTTTCATTTGAACGATAACTCATTAGTTTTCTTTTATCATTACCTCATTTCCTCTCGTTGTCCCAGTCTAATTCCATTACAAGAGAGTGTAAAGGAGAACCACCTCTATAATACCAGAATATGGAGTTCAGAGGTGTACGTCATACGCGACCATTCATAATCTTCCCCAAATCCTCTCCCGAGGCTTATTGTCCTTACCTACACATGAAATCCTTTTCTAACCTCCTTACATGACATCAGTACTGACTGGTCACCTTATATTTATAAAATACCACATTTTCCCATAACTAAAATGGTTTTAGAATCAAACATTAAAAAAATAATAACAATGTACGTTTTCTGCTGCCACTACTCGAGAGTAGGTTGTGCAAGATCATTACGGTATCAGGAAGTTGTATTTGGCCTATCTGCACACTTCAAACAACGGATATTATGGAGAAGAAACAAGTAATATAAACAAAAAATGTTTCAAATTAAATCCTACATAGATCAACAAAGGCAAATATTTCAGTTACTTTTTTATTAAATAATTACAATTAATATAAATAAAATAATATAGCCTATACGATAAAAGAGCTGTTCTACCATATAACTTATAACATAAAATCAGCTATTTTATGAAATCATATGATATCACTTATTTTAAGCCAAGTGGGACGAAATAAGTATATTGTATACTTTGCCCCTTTTGTGAAAATCTTTTCTTCTATTAAAAGTAAAATTAATTCTTTATACTTAATTATTTTTTGGAAAAATCATATTAATATCAAGTCTCATCCAGTAGAAGTTTAAAAAAATGTTTTTGAACTTGAGTGGTTGGATAAAATGTATTATATAAACAAAATAAAGTTTTAATTATATATATATATATATATATATATATATATATATATATATATATATATATATATATATATATAAAGAGTGTAAAATAATAGAAGGAATTGAATTGATTCCAGTTAAAAAGAAATAAAAGAAGAGAAAATCTGCTATTCATTCTAAACTGAAACAATATCTGATGTAGCCCTACAGACAACTAATAGAAGGAATTGAAATCGTACAGCAAGGTTAAAAAAAATGGATATAATAAAATGATACTTAATAAAAATGTAATTTATTTTACTGATACAATTTCGATGTTTGTTTAGTTTATTTTCGAAGAAGCTACAAGTCGTTGTGACCTGTTTATATAAAACGGCTACAAATTGCTCCATGAAGGGACAAAGAAACTTACCACCAAATAGCCAATTGGAGGCCTCTATTCACGCAAGTAACTATCAACTTACTAGATTGACGACATGGCGAGGTAGTTTAATTTTAACATAAACAGACAGATAATTTCCGCCAGCAACTTTTTTCTATTACAAAGGCGTACGTGTTTTATAGGCCTACTTATCGATTCTCCCGGCTTGTTTGTTTAATTTCCTGCAGAGTTTGATGGACACACAGACAGCTGCACGCTGCATCTGCAGTGTCTAGGGCTTTTTCAGGTAAATACATAAAGTTTTTGAAGCTCAAACAAGTTGATTATAAGTTTAATTAAATGTTTATGATGTACGGTCCGCCCGGAAGCCTGCATCGCGCCTTTTAACATTTGTTCACCCTTCCAGCTTGTACTAACGGTTCATTCATCGCAAACGCCATCTTAAAGAAACAATTACATATTTCCCTCAATTATCTACGTTACACGTTAGCTGTTCCTTTTGTTAATGCGCTTGTGAATTTATTACTTCAGATCTGGAACTGAGATTTTCACACATCTTCACGCTAGTTTTTTTAATTTTTTTGTAACGTGTCCCAACATGCACACCGTGCCGACAGACGCGTATCTATGCGTGCGTAACTGATGACTACAAACTATCGAATTATTCATCACAATATAAGTTATATATTTATCGTGTGCATTTATATACATTTAAATCTTAAATTCTACACAATATGTTAAAAGAAAATAAATTAATAACAATTATTAGGGTATAAATGTAAAAATCTTAAAGCCAAGTCTTACTTAGCTCAACAAAGAAAAATTTTATTTTATTTACTTTTTATTAAATAATTACAAATAATATAAGCAAAGTAGCATAACCTATGCATCAAAACAGCTGTTCTACCATATAACCTATAACATAAAATCAGCTGTTTTCATCCCAAAGGCAAATCTAATGAAATAACTATAATGCATACTTTTGTGAAACGTTTTTCTCCCATAAAAACTAAAGTTAGCTCATTAAATTTAATAAATGACTTGATATTTGAAAAAATTGTATTAACACCAAGTATCATTCATTACAAGTTTTAAAACATGTAGCCTATTTGGACTTGAGAGGATGAATAAAAAGTATTTTACTAACGATTGAAAAATTGAAATAAAGATATATATATATATATATATATATAATACGTTTTCTTGTTTAATAATTTAAAACAACATAGGTTATTCGAATACAAGAATATTTATTAATTTATATCCAAAGCTTATCGTTGGCAAACAGTACCAACATCATCAGGAATGAAAATTACAATAATGTCAATTATTTTGTCAATTATTATTTGTCAATTACGAAAAGCTTTGGATATAAATTAATAAATATTCTTGTATTTGAATAACCTATGTTGTTTTAAATTATTAAACAAGAAAACGTATTATATATATATATATATATATATATATATATATATATATATATATATATATATATATATATATATATATAGAGAGAGAGAGAGAGAGAGAGAGAGAGAGAGAAAGAGAGCCTGAACTAATAGAAGGAATTGAATAAAGTCAATGAAATACCTTTGCACCAAAATACACAGTACTGAAACTGTATCAGCTGTATTATAATGACCAATATAGGGTCGTTCTTAGTAGTTTTATAGGTGACCTAAGAAGATGTTGCAGTGTGCCCGAAACCTGTCTTTCTGTTCACAATGGTTACAACAAGATACCGCAACCAGAAAGACTCCCTTAGACAACAACGCTTTCCTTTAAGAAACTTTTGTTGGCAACCGCCTCATCTAAGAGCAAAGCTTCCTTACGCATCTCACTTCCCAAATCTTACACGACCTGACGCCTTCGTCTAGGGAATGATGAAGTAGAAGATTCTCCATGATGACCCACCAACCACGATCGTCCAACTATAGAAAAAAATTACTATGTGTATAGCGACCATGTAACCACCCTTCTTCGTCAAAATGATGCAAAACCATCAAGAACGATACACGTGTTGCCTGAAATTGATCGGAGGTCATATAGCAAATGTTTATACCCGAGTCTGACCTATTTAGCCTCTTTTTACTTGTATGTATCTGTAAAACTATCTAAATAAAATCTTATAACTGTTTATTTTGACGGTAAGTATGTCAAAGTTCTGTTTGCGTGAGAACAGAAAATTCACGAAAGCTCTCTCAAATAAACAACGTCAATAACTAAACACACTCGAACACTACTATTTACTAGTAACTAAACATCTTTTACATGCGTATTTAAGCACTCACATTAAGTATTAAGTAATTGAGAAAGCTGTTGTCATCGAGACAAAGATATTTATTTTAATAATGCAACGTTTCGGCAACTAGTTCGTTGCCATTAAAAAGACTGAAAACATTATTACATTGCTTCTTACACACTTACAAAATATTTGAATAAATACACACAATATTACACATACCTATTTTGAAGATGTTCGTATTAATTTACTAAAGAATGGTATCAAAATTGGAATGCTTCCAAACATACAAGAATTAGTGTTTTATTAGTGTTAACTTTATGGTTGTTCTTTTAGTTTGCTGCTCTTGTTTTTTTGTGGTTGTTTTATATGTAAATATTGTTGTTCTCTTAGTTGTTACTGTTTTAAAATTTTTATATGATTTATGACTCTCACTACTTTGGTAGGTTATTAAATTAAAAATATTTGACTAAATTTATTTGCTTTTATATTTTAAATTATTGCAACGAGTGTACTAGTATTTTGTAAATGTAATTAAAAACAATGTAATATTGTATTCAGGTGTGATAAGAGCAACAAACTAGTTGTCAGAACATTACTTTATTAAAATAACCATCTTTGACTCAAGATCAACCGTCCTCTTATTTATTTAAACTTTTGTTGTTGTGAAAGTAATTTTATATCTCAACTTGTAAATAGTGCAAGAGAAGTGGAATGCAATGTATGTATGTAGACTTTGGTATCCATGCATAACGCCTCTACTACCAGCATGATTGGACCTCCGGCAAGTGTTATACAGGCTATATATAAATTCCACTCTTATTAGTCTCGCTATACATTCTATTTATCCTTTTTCAATAATCGACATTTGTTTTGGGAAAATCACCTGCTTCGTTACTTTAGCCTGAAAAAGGTCTTAAACGTTACGTAACAAATGTAAAAAGCAGACAAAACAATTGCTACTGTCTTCATTTGCCATCTAACGAACCACTTTAGAATAATTTATGTTTCAAAAAACACGTGTAGCTGTTGCTGCTGGTTCTACCAATATGAGGGCAATTTCTATTGTATGACATTTATTTAATGCTATCTCCACTCCTAATTGCTCCACCAGACCAGGGAAATTAGAAATGCTCTAAATAAGAGAATTTTTACAAACAGTCGTATCGGAAATTCTATCGCACTTTATGGTTTCTGTTCAGTAAAATACCAGGTGAAAAGTATGGATATAGTGATTGGAGCCATTTTAGAAAAATGCTTATGGGGTGCACAAAATGCATCTACAAATGCACAGTTATTTGAAAAGTGAGAAAGTCGACAAATTCTATTAATAATAGTTAGTCGGAGGTTTATGAGGATACTTAATCCAACCGGCATCGGAATTGGTCGGGCATGCACGAAAGTAGCTCCGCGAGGTGACGGAGGGAGGGGTGTAAGTTATGGTATAAAATGCTAGAGGCAGAAAATCAGCTGGAATGCTAACTCGGGTTGAACGGGAGTGATATGGCGGGAGTGGTATGGTTAAATTACGATAATATATTCTTTTATTAATATTACGCATAATAATCCAAGATTTATTTGAATATATCCTATATTTTTATTTAATATCATCATTGCCTTCAAACGTTTCTTCTTCCACGACCACTTCCGCAGAGCCACCTAGAACATGCCTGATAAATTCCTTTGGCAGTACACCTTTTCCTGGTATGTACACTTACCTGGTAAGTAATGCACAATTTTCCTGGTAGTTTTCGCAGCACAAACCAATAAAGGCATCCAGGTACGAGCTGATTGGCAAAATTCCGAACTATCAGAGACCAAGAGACCAGATTTAGAACACCTAATAAACTAAAAGTAGTCTAAGGAAGTCCGACCTGGCAGGAAGTGGTTGACCTGTCTAGATATGAAGGATACTGGAGTCAATGGGACTACATCGTGATGGATGACGGGCTGTAGTAGCGGGTAATGGAAATGTTGAGGAAAATCAACGGCGACTGCAGATCCTGGTTCCGAAAAGAAAGATACCAGAAATACTGAAGCTACGTGATGGTGTGTCAGGAGGCCATCTTGGAGCTCACAAGACTTTGGGGAAAGCACGTGAGCGATTATATTGAATGAGCCTGAAGGAAGACGTTAAGAAATTCTACAGACATTGTACCACTGCAGGAGCTAATGGTCGTCAGAAGAAGTAAATCTACAATGAGGCTGGATTCAGAACAGGGAAGAAGCTTCAAATCAAAGCTCTTTTCTATGAGCTTGGCATCCGAAAACTTGAACAACTGTCCTACGCCTGCAATCTGATGAGACTGTGGGACAAATTAATAGGACGATAGGAAAGTATTTGCTAAAGGTCTTTTCTAATCATCAGTTGGGCCATTCTCTTCGTTGGCATATCGCTCATCCATTTACGAAGCTACTATACAGACGCCTGCTAATGGCTGTTTAGCGGAGAACATCGCCTATTTTCAAATCTAGAATTTGCGAATCAACCGCACGATGATAGTGCAGGGGAGGACTACGTTGCCAAACCCGGGAAACGACTGTATGGAATTCATGAGACATCCCAACATCGAAGACTCCAGCAACAGGATGAAGGAGCTTTAAGTCGTGAATGGGGTAGGAAGAGGGTTACAAACCAGATTGCAGTTGGCTGTAACCCCAGAATATAGTGGATTTTCGCTAAGCTACAAAGCTCGTGGGAAGGCCCGTATGAGGTTCTAAATAAAATAAAAGACGAAATTTATCATGTAAGGAAACAACCAAAAGGCAAACTAAAAAGTATGCACTTATAACCGAGTTGCTCATTACGGGGGGGGGGGGGGGGATAAGCTTCAGTAGGCATGTGGTTCAGACCAACATGGTCGAAAGACTTTGAGGGACCATCATGCTGTAGAGGAAGTGCGACAACCAGCGGCTGGCACACATATTATCAATCAAGTCTGGCATCGAAAGTGAATAGATTTATCTCAAGTTTGATTTAACGATTAGCTTCAGGTAATTAAGTTAGCTTTAGGTTATATTCGTTGTACTGGTTACACGCGCTAGGGAGGAGTCTGGGCTGACAGTTAGTGTTTAAAGGGAGCACCAAGGTGGAATCTTTTGATTAGAACATCTATATCTAAAGCCCAAGGAACTCTTTCGGTGTTCAGTCATTCATAAATATTATACATAATGACAAGTTATAAGTGTTTATCGACAAAAATATGAAAAAAGCTTCATATATTCTCATAAAATGCAAGAGACACTAAGTCAATTTAACGGGAAATTCATGTTTCGGCAGGTTAACATTTACGAGTGTAAATGTGCGTTGCAACAATATAAATGTGCTTTGACGCTTGTAGTAACTTCTAATATGGTGAAAATGTTTCTTCTGCAAGTATTGATACATATTTTTTTAAAAGGTTTGCTGTAAGTAGTAAAATGAGCAATCCATTCCATAGTTCTGCTTATCTCTTTAAATAAATATCTAAACATCCGTACAAAGACTAGGCTATAAAAAGCCAACCGCTCTTTGTTTCGTTTAAATTTTGTATTAGCCTCAAATTATAGCTAATATTGGAAAGTAAATTACTTTGTACCCATTTTAGTTATCTTAAATTTCGACAAAACGACTAAATATGTGACACTATATCTCGCAAAAGCGAATCGATAGAGTTATAATTAAAAGTGGCACAAATAATAATCGCCATTTCAGATAAGTTCTTCAAAATGTCTAATGAGTTTTAAATTATTTAGCACTAATGGGCGCCTTAAAGTTAATTAGCAAACTGTAGTGTCGTGAAATATGATTAATCCCACTTCGTTCTGGAGAGCCTTACAAAAGGTTGATTGCGCAGGTCAGTTGTTAAAACGTTTCAAATACAATGCACAATCAGTGTTCACAGGCTTGAAATTGCCCGTTGTGCTGCTAAATTAACCAAGTTAATCATACTATGCAAAGGTAATTGTGGTGTTTTAGGTTAGTATTGTTTGTTTAGTATGCGTTGGTATCTAGAATGATCCCATGCTCTTAGATCCAACGACTCTGTTATTGTACAAACTATCTCTCATTCACTTTTCATAAATAAACGCCTGAAGGCGATTTTTTTGTTTAAACTATAAAATAAAAACTAAAGCAATCATAAATGAAAAATTCCTTAAAGCCAATCCCTATTAAGGTCAACACACAAAAACTTTAAGTTACTTTTTATTAAATAATTACAATTAATATAAATAAAGTAACATAACCTATGCGTTAAAACAGCTGTTCTACCACATAACCTATAACATAAAATAAACTGTTTTATGAAATCATATATATATATATATATATATATATATATATATATATATATATTAATCTAGTAGACAATATTAACTCCAAAACAAACTTTCAAAACTCGCACAGTGCAGTGAATCTAAAAATATAACATAACGCTACACCAAGGTCAACTGGAAATCCACTCAGCTCGCAGTCTACAACAACCCTGTTCAGTATGCCCGAAGATAATGACAAGGCCAGTCATTGAAAGTTAACTCGAATAAATAACAAGTAAGATTCTTGTTTAAGTACATAAGTGAAAGTGATATATATATATATATATATATAAGGGGACTTTGAAATAATAGTAGGAATTGGATGAACTAGAGGTTACATAAATCAAGCAGTTTAATTTAGAAGCCTCTTTACAAACTGTATTCCATCCTCTTCTGTCAGTTCCCGGTGTGTTCGTGGCTTCGAGCAAACTCTCGCTGTTACTTCTTTACCTTAATTTATTTTGCTTTATAGTCTTTCTACTCCATTCTTCTCCTCGGCTCCCTTTCACCTTTCTTTCCCACTTCGTATCTTTGCCTTATGTTTGTGCTTCTTTCTCTGCCCCTGAATATTCTTTCATCACTTCTAACGATTTTCTTTCCTATTGTTTCCAACATTCCCTTTGCCATGTTAGCTATTGTTTCCGAAGTAAATTTCATTATCAGGCTATCAACTGCTTTATGTTTTTAATTTTTCATTTTTCTCCTACTATTTTTATTCCTTCTTATATTCTCCTTATTGCACGCTGTGGTCATCATCAAGTTATAAGTCAAGTTCCGAGGCTTTACATTGGTTGTTTCAGCAGTATTCATTTTCTAACTATTAGGTTGCTAACCTCATCCACTTACACTGCACATTTTGTCCGGCCGTGATCATTGCAAAGCTACTCATTCACCCCAGACAGTGTTGTTTTCTCCCTCTACATTTTGTCCCGGCTTGGGACCGGCTATGATGATTGCAAAGCTATGATGATAGCTACAAGATTTATCATGCAATCACCGCAGGCAGTTGTTTTTTCTCCCTCCGAATGTTTTCCGGGTTTAGGACCGGCTGTGATCATTGCAAAGCTACTCGTTTTCATCATGCAATCACTGCAGGCAGTGAAAGGATCAAAACCTAGGTCCGGGAAACCCTCAGCGTATTGTGCATAGGTGTTGGACTGAGGGCTTGAAACCGGGTGTGATGATTGCATAGCTACCCGATTTCCAATGCAATCACGCCGTACAGAGTTCTTTTCTCATTTCCACATTTTCTCCCGGTTTGGGACCGGCTGTGATAATTGCAAAGCTACTAGTTTATCATGCAATCATCCCAGACAGTGTTCTTTTCTTCCTCCACATTTTGTCCCGGCTTGGGACCGGCTATGATGATTGCAAAGCTATGATGATAGCTACAAGATTTATCATGCAATCACCGCAGGCAGTTGTTTTTTCTCCCTCCGAATGTTTTCCGGGTTTAGGACCGGCTGTGATCATTGCAAAGCTACTCGTTTTCATCATGCAATCACTGCAGGCAGTGAAAGGATCAAAACCTAGGTCCGGGAAACCCTCAGCGTATTGTGCATAGGTGTTGGACTGTACAATTTTCGGTTTTTGGTCAAATTCATAAATAATCGTATTTTGTGAGTAATGCACTCTGTGGATATCTTAAACTTCAATCTGTGGATGGCTGAAACTTCAATCTGTGTGTGGCTTAAACTTCAATCTGTTGATGGCTTAAACTTCAATCTGGGAATGACTGAAACTTCAACCCGTGGATGGCTTAAACTTCAATCTGTGGATGTCTGAAACTTCAATCTGTGGATGGCTGAAACTTCAATCCGTGAATGGCTAAAACTTCAACCCCAGTATTAAAATATCCAGCCATTTAATCATCGATTAATTATCACAAATATATGGCATATAGCTTCACATTTCCCCACTGTCGCCATATTTATAGGTTACTAGCTGCCCCGTCGAACTTCGTATCACATAGGCAATGAATGGCGTGTTTACATTAGCTAAACTTAATTTAGTATTTTATTACCATAATAATAACTGAACTTATAGTAGTCGATAGAGAAAAGTGTGACTATAAAAGTTCTTGATTGAATTTATTTATTGAAGTTTACCCGGATACACAATATTTTATTTATATTGTTTGAAATGTGTTGGAAAATAATTTTAAATTGTTGAGTGTTGCCTAGTAACCAAAATTTTGAATGAATTCAATGAAATGTCATAATATAAGACCGAACATATTTTATGCTATTTTGGCACTTAGAAATTACGTGGAAAAGATTATTATGTCGTTGGGAAACTGTTTTGCTAAAGACCTAACGCCGCTTTATAAATTAATATTTTTTTGCTAAAATTATATGGTTTAGGGGGTTACGTGCCCCCTTTACTCCCTCCTGAATACGACCCTGAGGCTTACTAAGGCAGAAACCATTCCAGGGAAATACTCAACAATTTGCCAAAGTTACATGGTGATCGGATCAGTGGTTTAGTAATGCATAAGGCTCATACATACATACAAACATTAATTTTTATATAAATATAGCCTACTGAAGATAAATTATATATATAAAATATAGATCGCCCACTATACAACATACAAGCATGATTGCTGTTTTGTAAAAAAAGTGTATTCGCTATAGCTTTGTAGTACATTGTTTCTTATTTCTGTAGGGTTGGAAACTCTAAAGCTCCAAACCCAGTCTTAAGATTTCTCCTTGGTAAGATAGGTTAGTTTTAGCAAAATGTACGGAATAATGTCATTTCACATTCAGTTAATGTTCTGCCATTGTTTTTCGTCCTTGATTCAGCGATTTGGGGATTTTATTAAGACATTTATTTATCTGTTATTTTCATCGTAGTCCGCGTAGTGGTAAAACAGAGAAATGCATAAAATTTGTAACTTGGGTAGAATAAAAATGCCCGATGAGTAGGCGTTAAGTAGAGGTCTAAAATTTTGATCAATCTGAATAATTTTTCAATCCTAATAAAATGTCCACATACACACACAAACACGTACACGCGCGAGCGCGCGCGCGCGCACACACACACACACACACATACACACACACACACACACACACACACACACACACACACACACACACACACACACACACACACACACACATATATATATATATATATATATATATATATAAGAAATAAGACAAATTACAAATAAAAAAACAATTATATATATATATATATATATTTATTTATACGTGTGTGTGTGTGTGTGTGTGTGTCGGTTTTATTTCAAAACTTTGCCTCCATGCTTTCCTTATGTTAGTATGGGGTTTCAATTTCTTCATCTCTCCGGTGGCGTCTTTTTCATAGCACCTCTGGCTAATAGTCCCTCCGACAACCGTTTCACATGTCCGTGCCATATCAGTTGTCTCACCTACGACTATCTCATCTTCTTGGGGTACGGCATCCCGTGTAGTCTGGAAAGCGCGGTAAATCCCAGCCGGCGTCTGGGCTAGACAAGCTGTAGTGGTCGCTTACGAGGTGTGGAATGGAGGGGCTCACGACCATCCTTTGCTTCGGGGCTTCATTGCTCCCCATCCGGTACTACGGGTCATTTACTCAGCCCCCGGACATTCTGTCCTCCGGGTACATGGATTGAAGAAAGGTTCCGTGCCGTTAGTAGTTTCATAAGCTATGGTAGACTCTCCGTTTCTCTTCTAAATTGTGTATCTTCGAAAGGATTAAAGTCGCATTCACCTCCCACTCTTCTTTTTCTTTTCCGTCTTCATCCTCTTCATTTCAATACTCTCCTTATTCTATATCATGTCTTTAATGCTTAAAATAAAATTATTAAAAATCACGGAAAAACCTAGAAATTATATAGAACGGTATGTCCCAAGTATGTAATATATATCACATATTCGGCTAATGTCTATAGAATAGATGTAGTAGAAAAGATAAACACTAAAATGTGGGAACTTGGTATGAAGAAATGTTAAAATTCAAACCAATTCAATCGATCTGAATAAAGTGAAATTACTCTAATGGGACTCTCATTAATTTTAAAATTCGAATGCCTAAGTTTAACTTATTCAATTCCTTCTATTAGTCACACTTTCCCTAAATATTTATATATCCTGTACAAATTTTCAATTATTAATAAAATACATTTTATTCATCCACTCAAGTTCAAATACGTTTTTTTTTTTACTGTTAGTGGATGATACTTGACGGTAATTCATTTTTTTCAAATAATAATTCATTAATTAAATTTAAACAATTTCGCGTTCTATTTTTCAACTTAATATTGTGATTTAGTCGTATGTATATACAAATTTATATTAATTGTATTTATTTAATAAAAATAAGAGATTAAAATTTCCTTTGTTGATAAAAGTAAAAATTAACTTTTTGTAATAAAACTTGTTTAATTACATTTACTTAAAATTTCAATAAATTTATTACGATGTTTGTACTAAAGTATTACACTATAAGTTTAATTAATGCAGTCCAATCGCTCCTACTATTAGACCTACAATTCCAACATTTCGTCTTTCTTGAAAAGAACAACAATTATCAAGTTCTTTTGTTCTCGCTATCATGAAATCTGAACACAAATAAATACGAGTCAAACATTTCACGTAGAAGCTTTGTAGGACAAGCAGAGGGCTCCATTGTTGCACAAACAAAACAAGTATAACGATAACCGACTTGCTGAACTTCCTGTTTTTATTCCAGAAAATATTAAAATATTTCGGAATTAATTCCATCCAAAACGGAACTCGAAGAAACACAATATCAAGAGTTATCAGATTTTAGCACGCTTCGTGCCGGTATTGTTTATTTGTTCGAAATTCACATCGCGCAGAAGTAATTACGCGGAATTCAGGCCATTTCCGGCCGCGAGTCGTGACCCGTCTTCGTCCGAAAACTGAAAACTTTCGACAACGCATTGTCCTTCGCACAATCGCTTCACTTTCCAATTCCTAAGGCAAATCGTAAACATTACAACTGGATTGTTCTATTACAGATGTTTCAATGGTCAACAGATAGTTCTCTATTTTGTTTTTGTAACTACGATCAACTACTTCACCTGGAATCTTGATAATCGAGATATCTGCCACCGCAAGGGAAGGTACGCAGGAGTCATGGCATACAAAGGACCCGCCAATAGTGCGTTCAGTGATTAGGCATAATGTTCTAAAACAATATTTAATGGAACCAATTGTAACAAATTTTTCGATGTTTTAAAAATGTAAGGGTTATTTCTGGTTTTCTTTGGTCTAATTCTAAAGACCTAGACCTCTCTTAAAAATGTTGGCTCTAGGATCAGGAGAAGATTCCGCCTGGAAGTTATTTACTTATTTACTCCGTTCCATTTGGATTAAAATAAGTGATAACATATAATTTCATAGAACAGCTGATTTTATTTTATAGGTTATTTTGTAGAACAGCTGTTTTAACGCATAGGTTGTGTAACTTTATTTATAATAATTGTAATAAATGATTTAATAAAAAGTAACCAAAACAAAATTTTTGTTTGTTAACTAATTAGGAATTGACTTTAAAATTTTTTGTTTATATTACTTGTTTTAATGCAGTAAAATAGACTAATACAGCTAGAAAACAATTGTTAAAGCTTCATCAATGGCTTGTGAACAGCAAAGAATCATGGTTTCATCATAATGGCTCGATCCGAGTACAGTCAACTGTAGATGCCTTACAGTGCTCTCTACCATTCTAATAATGAGGTTAGAAAGCTTGAGCTGGTTCTAGAAGTTTCTTCACTTGCAGTAAGATCCCAATATAAATACAAAAACACATTAAACGATATAAGCATTCAGAACAAGTGAATATATTTAACCATCAGTCACTAAAGATGGCGTGGTTTTACTATCTTGCTTTCTTGTACGTTAATGACTTTGCAACCAAATGTAAACTAAATCCCGATGTTTGGACGCATTGAGGGTTTTTACTTGTTTTTAGAACTGTGCACTAACATCGGGTGCTGCGTTTTTGGCAGAATCAAAAAACTTTAGCTGTTGTGCCGCATGCTTTAAACTACACAATACTGAAACTGAATGGACAGTAGTTGCCTTCTTTCAGATATTTGGTCGTTTTATAGGCGACCTCAGGAGATTTTGCTGTGCCCGAAACCAGCCTTTTCGTTCAAAATGGTTCCAGCAATATGGTGCAACTAGTAACAGTGCCTTACACAGCATTGCTTTCCTTCAAGAAACTTTTGGCAACCGCCTATCTCCATTAGAACAAACCTACTCACCCGATCTTACACTACCTGACGCCTACGTCTTGGGAATGATAAAGTAAAAGATTTTCCGTGATAACCCATCAACCACGATCGTCTAACTACAGCAAAAAAATTAACAAGTACAACGAGCCCAAAACAACCCCTCTTCACCAAAAATGATGCAAAACCTTCAAGAGCTGTATGAGTGGTGTGTCAAATTGAACGGAAGTCATATAGAACATGTTTATACCCGAGTCTAGCCAATTTAGCTTCTCTTTTCTTTTATGTATTTGTAAAACTACGTTAGTAACATAAAATTGAATAAATTAAATCCTTACAACTGTTTCAGTACTGTTTATTTTGGAGCATACATTACTTTCAAAAAAAAGTTTATAGTAAGTTTCAGACAGTTTATAATAAGAAACCATTGAAGAAATAAGTTTACATTATTTAATGGACACCTTTCTTCACGTCACAGTTATACAATATTCAGGGCACAAATGGAGAATACTGTTATGTTTAAGAAGAGATGGTCAGATACTGAAAATGTCTTTGAAAATCACTCCATTATAAACATTTAGTGTTACTTTTCAACTTAATTTTACACCACAAAATAAATTGAAGAAGAATGAATCCTCCTAATAGAAAAACAAATAATAGCCTATAAGCAAACAATTTTTAAAGTTCATTCCTACTTAGGTCAACAATAACAAATTTTATTTTGGTTGCTTTTTAATTAATAATTACAACTAAGATAAATAAAGTAACATAACCTATGCGTTAAAATAACTATTCCACTACATAACCTATAACACAAAATCCGCTGTTTTAAGAAATCATATGATATCACTTATTTTAACCGAAATGTGAAGAAATAACTATATTGCATACTTTACCACTTTTGTGAAAATTTTTTCTCCCATATAAAACTAAAATTAATTCAATAAATTTAATTGATGAATTAATATATGAAAATACTGTACTAACATCAAGTGTCATCCAAGTTTAAAAAAAGTGTATTTGAACTTGACTGGATGAATAAAAAATATTTTATTAACGATTAAAAAATTGAACAAGATATATATTAGGAGAGTGTGAACTAAAAGAAAGAAATGAACGAATGAATAAATAATATTCTGTACGAAAATAAAATTGGGAAAAACTACTGTAAACAAATTCAAAGACATTTAGGAGGCAAGTAAGTGAATAATTAATTACTTTAAAAGATATAGACTAGCTTAGTGTTTAAAAACTGGATTGTAACAGTTTTTTTATTTTGTATTTATTTAACATTAATGCATTTAGACTGTTTTAGTATAGGCCTACTTTCCCAATACATATTTTTTTAAATACTGCAGGTTTACGTTCCCTGCTTTATGGTGAAGTGTCGAATAACTTCTGCATGAAACTTTCTCTTAACGATGTTGTGAGACTTTCATTTTATATTTTTACTAGTAGGTATAATTTTATATATTGTCATTTTACATTTATTGGTGCTAGTTTTTTGATTTTTTGGTCGTTTTTCATATTTTATTAATATTCATATTAATTATTCGTTAGTTTTATGTTTGTCTCCACACGAAAATATTCTACAAAAGACATCTGTTTAAAAAACAATCGCATAAACCCAACTGACCCAGTGACAAGCAATACTTGCCTAAAAACAATTTAATGGAACATGAAATTAATAATTTGAAAAATTGGAGCCAGAGCTTTCTGACATATTTAATGCTGTAGATTCCTATAATATATTCACGCATAAATATGCATTGAAAAAAGTTGCTATTGAATGAAAGAACACCTCGAAAAACTGTCGCTAGAGCGTGTATTTCCTAATGAACACAAAATGCTAAACATGGGCCAAACATGGCTACGATGTTTTATTTAAATGTTTAATTCTTTGCAAAACTAATATCGACAGACGCCGGAGGTTGCATAAATACTGATGGGATTATGCAGCGGCTGTCTGATATTTCTATTTTACAGACGGTACTTAATTACGTCAGCCGTGTGTTTTAGGAATGTATGCATAAATTCAAAGCACAACTGAACAAAGACCATGATGTTATTGAATAAATTTCCAATTTGTCAATTTACTTAATATCACTTTGCAGCAAAACGAAAGAACTAACTAGACGCCACAACAAACTATATTGTACTCGAACTTTTTTATTATTTTGGAAATAGAAATAAAAATCAAGTGCGGCTTTTTACGAGTCAAGTAGGACCTACAATATTTTAATCTGCCACGGCGACATTTCGATAATTACATCGTTATCATTATCAGGCATATTAAGTTATTTCTAATCGTATATTATACAAATTCACACAAAATGTAAATTATTTTTAATATTTTATTTTATAAATGTTTTATTTTGATTTAATAAGAATGTATTTTTTTAATAACTGAGTTATAACTTTCTATATTATTGTAGATTTATTCTTTAAAAAAATTTTGTTTAATAAAAAATAAATATTTAATTTAATTAAAATATTTAACGAAAAATAATTTCTTAGAAATTTTTTTCCTAAAAAATAGGAATAATAGGCTGTCAAATGCTTGTAATAATTCAATGATTTGCAAATGGCAAACACCAGCCTCAACCACGTGGGATATTCCCAACAGATGTGACAACTATACAGAAACGTGCATTCTACTCAACATATTAATTATATCCGAACAAAAACTATTCTCAGCGGCTGACACTTTGGCTTGTCATCACTTCTTAACGAGAGGTTTCGGAGCCGCGTCACCTTTTTGCGGTTCGTCGATCGTCACTGCTTCCTTTGACACTATTGCTACAATTTGTCACCCTCAATGAAGTAAAAAATCATTAGACTGTTTTCTTCGACACGTTTTGGCAAATCTCCAACATCTAGTTTACTGTCGTTCTTATATCGTGATTTATTAACTTCTATGAAGAGAGAGAGAAAAACTTTTGAAAAAAGTAGTAATATGTAAGTATTTTAGAGTTATAGTCTGTGTTGAGGAACGTATTTAAGTATTTTAGTTTGATTTCGTATATGTAGTGTAGACTTACATCACAACACACTAACACCGATTTCAATCATTCGCCTTGAGATATTTCGTATAGCTTATCCCAAACCCGAAGTGGAACAGTTGGAATTCACCAGTCCCAGTGAGGTAACTGAACATTTAGCGATCAGTTAAATATACACTAACAACACCAGATAAAGGTAAATATATCCAATATTTTTTTTAAAAATAGAACGAGAAATGTTTCCAATATATATGCGATAAACTTTCCTATATAAAAATCAAAACAAAAAATTTTAAAGTTTCTTGTAATCATCTTGAATTCACTGATTAAACTATGATTAAATGATACTTAACTTGAAAGAATACGCAATGGCTTACGTGCTGACATATTCACTTAGTTAAGTATCATTTAATTATAGTAAAAAATATTACTTTAACGATCTGTTATCGAAAAATATTTCTCGATTAGAGCAATAATTACTTTAATGATAGTTTTTATCATATAAACGTTTTCTTCCTTAGTTTTACAAGGATAAGGTATATTTCGATTAGTTGACGTATCTTTTTATGTTTTAATGTTTTTCCAATTCTTTGCTATTAGTTCCATAATTACTTTTACTATAGGCCTATATATTCCTCCACTCAAGTTCAAATACATTTCCTTAACTTGTAGTGGATGATAGTTGATGTTAATAAAGTTTTCTCAAATAACAATTCATTATTTAATTTAATTAAATTAATTTTAGTTCTATAAGGGAGAAAACTTTACACTAAAGGGGCAAGGTTTGCAATATAAGTATTTCGTACAGTTTGGCTTAAAATAAGTGTAACAATTTTTATTTTATTTTTTATTTTTTTTTTCCCCCGGCTAGCTGGCTTGAGCAACCGGGCGGGTCCACAGGTGGCGGATAGTAGGTTACCTGTAAATAAGGATCCCGGAAGGTTTCTGAATAAGCAGGCCTGGACCAAGGCAATGGTTCAAAGGTGAGGAATTATCCCTCCTCGTCAGTCAACCGGTTGGGTGTGGTAGAAATAACTGCTCTGACTGGGGAGACTGGGGTAGTTCGGAATTAAGTCCTCACAATGCTACTCTCACCTCCCAGGTGAACCAAGGGCAATGCGACAGTGAAGTATGGGCGGGAAACCATCCTAACGACACAGTTGTAAAAAAGAGAGTAAAGCAGGCTGTTCGCTCCGTGAGCAACAGTTAATAATGTCCTGAACTTGGGGTGTTCTTCAAGGTTAGTGACTGAATACCTAATCCAAGGTGGAAGGCATCGTGCCGAAGGATGAATGGCTGCAGGGTATAAAATCCCTACACGATCCCCTTGAGGAACCAGACAAAACCTCATTGTATGTTGTCTTGCCAGGGCAGTGGGGGCTCTGCTCTGGTCGACCGTTATTTCCCCCATACTCGTGGGACATTAATGGACTATAAAAATAAAACAATTGATTTTGGGACTGCACAGACAGCGGGAGCCATTGAGACGGCAAATCGTGAGTCTGCAGCAGAGGTGTCAACGGCAACCATCACTGGGGGTGCGGGGGCGGCTGTCAAGCTGCCGACTGCAGAAACCGGTGAAGTGGCTGTAGAGTTGAGCACGCTGTCTTAACGGAGAAAGCGTATGAGTGGAGCGGCCAAAAGGCGGCTTCGAAGAGAACAGGCGAGAGCAGCGGGAGGACCAATAATCCTGAAAAAACGAAGGGGAGGCCAAAACCGAGCCGATCCTGTCAAAGTCCAGGGCTTGGAAGTTGTGAGGAGGGAGGTGCAACAGGGAAGCAATCAACCAAGAGCACCAAACCCCAGCACATCCAAAATGCCTAGGAGTGCGACTTCCAATCCCTCTCCAGTGGAGGGAGGAAAGAAGAAAGTGAAGCTGGGACAAGGGTGGGGGATGCTGCAGTGTCTTCGTGCACATACGGCGATACCCTTCGGCAAAAGCTAGCAATTGTCCCAGTTAGTTACCCAGAGAGACAACTCTCGGAAGAGATTGCGTTGGAGCTGGAGGAGCTGTTCTTCTCGGAACTGCTGTCCGCTGAGGCGGAGAGTGGGGATAGAGGAATCAGGACAGCATACTTAGAGAGGGGGGCTCTAAATGTCGTATGCTCCTCACGGGAGAGCCTGGAGTGGGTCCTTCGGGTCCTGCCAAGCTTCACCTTAAGTGAGGGGGTAAAGTTGAGGGCAGGACCGCCCAGGGAGATCTTTTGCATTGCAAAGGTTTCAATGTGGGTGCTCAAACCCTACAATGACAAGGAGCTGGAAGAGATCCTGAAGGTGGTCAAAACCCAGAACCCTGGGATAGTTCAGGATACTTGGAAGGTGATTGTTAGGAAAAGGGAGGATGCAGGTCTTACCCTGATCCTGTATATAGGAGAGGGCACCCTCAGGGCACTGCGGAACAACAACCTGAGGGTGAACGTGGGGCTGAGACAGGCCACGTTCAAGGTGCTCTCTAGTCCTGGGGCTGCTCTGCGAACCCAGGCAACTGCGAAGTAAGCAGAAAAACGATCAAGATCTTCCAAGTGAACCTATAGTATAGGAGGGCGGCTAGTTCTGTCGTGTGTAGGATGCTGGACAGGGGAGAGGTGGACTTGGTTCTTATCCAGGAGCCATGGATTTCTGGAGGAAGAATATGCGAGCTGGCGACATCTGGATGTAAGTTGTTGTACGATAAGGACTCCGGTGTTCCCAGGACGTGTATCCTGGTTAGGAGGGGGTTGAGTGCTTTTGTACTAACAGACTTCTGCTGATGGGACTTGATAGCAGTGAAGGTGGAGCTGCGGGCGGAGGGGGGGATGAAGAGGCTGAACCTGGCCACTGCATATCTCCCCTTTGACTACGCGGGGGCTCTACCAACACAAGAGCTGAGGAGGCTGGTCGAGCACTGCGGGGCTGTGAATGAGGAGCTGCTGGTGGGGATGGATGCTAACTCCCATCACACTTCGTGGGGAAGTACAGGTACCAACACTAGAGGTGAGGAACTTTTAGCTTATCTTAGCCCTAAGAATTTACTAGTCTTAAATCAGGGGGAAGAGCCGACGTTTGTCACTAGGGCCAGACAGGAGATCCTGGACATTACGGTGGCATCGAAACAGATGGCTAGGTATGTACTAAATTGGTATGTGTCGGATGAACCGTCTTCTTCTGACCACAGACATATTAGGTATGATATCTCCCTAAATCCAGCCATGCTTCGGCCAACCAGGGATCCAAGAAGAACAGACTGGGACTCCTACAGGAGGGACCTGGGCGTTCGGATTGAGGAGGCTGGATTGGAGTATGGTGGGAGGAGAGAGCTAGAAGACTCTGCCACATTGGTTGGCGAAGGCTATAGTAGAATCCTTTACTGATAACTGCCCTCTCGGTGAGGGGAGAAAAGTAGGGGATCCGTCATGGTGGAACAAGAAGCTAGCCAAACTTCGGAAAACCACCAGGAGACTCTTTAATAGAGCAAAAAAGAACGGGGAGTGGGACCAGTATAGGAAAACACTAACCGAATATAACAGGGCAATTAGAGAAGCACGAAGGAAGTCCTGGAAGGAGTTTTGCCAAGAGATTGACAAAACTCGGGAAGGGGCACGACTGTATAAAGTGCTCTCTAAGGACCCAGTTAACCCGGTGAGGATGCTAAGAACCCCACTGGGAAATATAACAAAAACGGCAGGGGAAACTGTGGAAGAATTAATCAGAACACATTTCCCTTCCAGTACTCTGAGAAAACTTGGGGGAGCAGACACTGAACCAGTTGCCAAACTCTCCACAAGACGTGGTAAGAGGGAGGACTGGGAAGTGGCAAGGAGGATAGTAACTCCACAAAGGGTAAGATGGGCTATTGGCACATTTAAACCCTACAAATCTCCAGGTCCAGATGGGGTCTATCCTGTGCTGCTGCAGCAGGGAATGGATATGCTGGTGCTGGTACTTACTAAATTATACACGCTAAGCATTGCTCTAGGGCATGTGCCAGCAGCCTGGAATACTAGTAAGGTGGTCTTTATACCTAAGCCCATCGGTTACCAATCGGAAGGGAAAGGATACAGACCTATTACAAAGACTCATGTCCTTTGTTCTTAAGGGACTTGAAAAACTGGTTGATAGGCATATTAGGGGTAGGGGTGCTTTGGCCATAAAATCACTGCACTGGAACCAGTATGCTTATCAACCGGAGAAATCCTGCGAGGGAGCTTTCCATCAAGTGGTTGGTAGGATTGAGCAAATGATCGCTAAGAAAGGTTGTTCCATAGGTACCTTCCTCGACATTGAAGGGGCTTTCAATAACCCCTCAGTGGAGACGATGGTAAGTGGTGCAAGACGTCATGGAGTGGATGCGACCACTTGTGGTTGGATAAGTTCCATGTTAACAAACAGAAGCATTTCTGTAGAGGTGGCAGGGGAGGTCAGAAGGGCGGAGACAAGTCTAGGCTGTGCACAGGGGGGTTCTCTCTCCTCTGTTGTGGTGCCTAGTGGTTGACAACCTTATTGAACTCCTCAATGAACAGGGGTACTTCTGTCTAGGATATGCGGACGACATAGTTGTTCTGATCCTCGGCAGATTCCCTTATACAGTCCTTGAGGTAATCAGAAATCTTCTACGACTGATTGAAGAGTGGTGTAATAAGGAGAACCTTAGGGTAAATCCGAAAAAGACTGCTCTTATTAACTTCACCAGACAGCGAAAAGATCTGACGACCAGGATGCCTCGCTTGTTTGGTGAATACCTTGAGTTTGTGGGAGAGGTGAAGTACCTGGGAGTTACTCTAAACAGGAAACTCACCTGGAACTCACATCTTGAGAGGACGGTTAACAGGGCTAAAAGGGCACTAATGACTGTGAGAAGAATGGTGGGTAAGAAATGGGGACTGAAGCCATCAATGATGCACTGGATGTATCTGAGGGTCATAAGACCTATGATTACCTATGGAGCTCTGGTGTGGTGAACAAAGGCCAACCAGGCACAAACAAGAGCTAAACTGAACTCTATCCAGAAATTGGCCTGTCTGTGCACACTGGGAGCGATGTCAACTACACCTGGTGCAACAATGGAAGTAATGCTTAACCTCCCTGCCCTCGAGCTTGTCCTTAGGGGGGAGGCGAGGCTGGCGGCATGGAGATTGCGCAATTCGAACAACTGAGCTAACCTCCCAGATGTTTCGGGACATATGATTATCGAGTGCGTGGTCAAAGAACCCGTCTTAGAAATGGGCAGCGACCACATTACTCGAACGTTTGCACCTGACCAGGTCCACCAAACTATGATGGAATGGTCAGGGACATTAACATCGGGAGCTCAGATCTGGTACACAGATGGCTCCAAGATGGACTTCGGCACTGGAGCGAGGGTGTATTGTAAAAACCCAAGGGTAAAACTAGTTTTTTCCTTGGGGAGGCATACCTCTGTCTTTCAGGCCGAAATATATGCTATAAATGCCTGTCTGGGAGAGATAGCGAGAAGGGGAACACACGGGACCCGGATTGCTATTTTCTCCGACAGTCAGGCAGCAATTAAGGCACTAAACGGACATGTGGTCACCTCGGCCATAGTCAGGGAGTGCCTAAATAACCTACAAGCCCTGGCAAGGCACAATCAAATCAAGATAGGTTGGGTGCCAGGGCATAGGAGAATACTTGGAAATGAAGCCGCAGATGCGCTGGCCAGAGAGGGGTCTTCGACTCCCCTGATAGGACCGGAGCCTGCGGTAGGTATTTCCAAATCCATGGTCAAGATGGCAGTGCGAAGGTGGATGGCTGAAAGACACTGTGAGCACTGGATCAGGGCTGAAGGGATGAGACACAGTAAGCTAACCCTTAGGAAACCTTCCTTGGGGCTGCAGAAGAGCTCATCTATCTGTCTAGGCAGGAATTGAGGATAGCCACAGGTCTACTCACGGGACACGGTGGAATAAGGAAACATCTGCATAAAATGGGTATCTACAAAGATGAACCAGTGTGCAGATTATGCGGGCAGGAACTGGAGATTGCCACACACATTATTTACAGATGTGAAGTACTTGCTGAGAGGCGCTTCAACCTCTTTGGTGATGGAACGGCTCTGGTGGATGCTGAAGGTAAAACACTAGTCAGGAAACTCCTAAACCTGGTAAGAGGAAAGGGGCTATTTTACTAGATCAGGGAAGTAAGTACAATATACCTTAAGGTAGCAGTACCTCGGGCAGTTTAAACCCGCTCCCAAGTTAAAAAAAAAAAACAAACAAAACATATGATTTTATAAAACAGCTGATTTTATGTTATAGGTTATGCGGTAGAACAGCCGTTTTAACCCTTAGGTTATGTAAATTTATTTATATTATTTGTAATTATTTATTAGAAAGTAACTGAAATAAAATTGGTTTTTGTTGACCTAAGTAGAAATTGACTTCAATTGTTTTCTGGTTATTCACTTGTTATTAATTTATTTTTACTAATTATGTCTTGTATAAATAAAAAATTTAAATGTTTTTAAATGCACACGATAAATATATAAATTAAAATTGTATATTGTGACGAATAATTCGATAGTGTGTAGCAATTAGTTACCATTTGGAAATTGTATTTTCAATATTGGAATAGTTTCCCAGACTATGAGTAGAAAGTAGAAAATACCAAGCTCATTTGTAAACAATTACATAACACACACACAGAAACAAACAAACACACACACACACACACACACACACACAAAATCATCATGTAACATAACCCAATTAATTAAGGCTCAAATTATACAGAAAGAAAATACCAAGAGCCGCCTGTTTGATCTGATGTGTCCAGATGTTGACATCAAAGCGAGCTTTACATCCTCTAGATCCGCACTCCAACTATAGAACTGCAGCGTAAATCTTGTCGGATAAAGAGAGCTTCGTCGATAAATTTCAAAAAGCTAAACTCGAGTTTAAAATAAATAAACGCCGCGCGACTACTTGAGGCACTCACGGAAATGAGCTGCGCCGGAAGACACATGGTTGCCAACTGACAACTAAATAAACCGTCGTTTATCATTTCCTCGGACTGATTGTGCTCGCTCCGCTTCCTCTGATACACACAATTACAATCTACCAAATTCTCTATAAATCACGTGCCAAGGTTCTCCACCTTCTTAACGCCGGTTTAAACAGATGACAAATGTCCCGACAACATCGCTGCGTCTACCTTGTGTCCTTAATACTAAGTATGCACGCGCAGAAGGAGCATTTAAATATCGTTTCTGCCACTATACGGACTGCTTAGTACTAATATACTCATTATTAACATACATACATATATATATATATATATATATATATATATATATATATATATATATATATTTGATAGATATATATTTCACATATTTCCTATTATATTTAAGCGCGTTTCATTCAGGCGTGTATTTATAACTAAGCAACTTCCACGATATAGGAGACACAGTACAAGAGAAACACAGACGGGCCTTTAACTTGAGCACTGTAAACTTTCAGTAGTCTCTTCTACTTTTTTAAAGTTATATCACCTCTGTGGGGCTCCTATGTTTCATAAATTAATCCAATATTAAAAACCAGAACCGTAGCCAGGGCGATGTACTAGGGGAGGCACGACCCGGGGGTCAATGAGGTAAAATCCCCTTGGGGAAATTTTGAACATTTTTAACTCCATAACTCAGATTATATTCTATTTTGAAACTTAGAATTACACAATTGTTTATGTTGTCGGGAGGCTGTTTTGCTAAAAACCTACTAGGCTATAAAACACATTTTGTAAAAATGAGCTATCTAAATTGCGGTAAAAGTATTATTTTAGTAGTGGCCGTGTTTAATAGATTCGCTTCACAAAAATAATAATCAATATTAGTTTTGCTTCCTAGTATTGGTGGAGTAGAATGAATTTGTTTTATAGGTTAATATTTTTTTTTGATAAAATCATTTGATTTGGGGGATGCACATCCCCCTGGCTAAGCCCCTGTTAAAAACATCTGACTTGTTCAGCGTTGTGCAACAAATTTTCTGACGTAAAAAAAACAAAAACCCCGAACTATAGAAAATGTTGTAAACATAATTAATATTGCTCAATGTCACGACTTAATGTGGAGTTGTTATACCATTGTATATTTCTTCATAGTTTCAATTCCAAATCGACTCATAATGTTAATTTTTGGAAAAAATTGTTTAAGGTTTTCGTGAAGACTCAGTTCGGGAGATGTGTACGTTAAATATTTTTCAAATTTCGTCTTTGTGTGTGAGATACCATATTGCTATAATTAATTACATTGTTGAGTTGAGGTATAAGACAAATAATTCCACAATGATGGTTTGTCATATGGTATTAATTTTTAATTGTATTTTGAGCATTTTTTAGATTTTTATTTATCTTTCAAGTCCAAGCAGACCCAGCGGCGGATCCAGAAAAATATTTTAGTGTGCTGTTGGGGTGGGGGAGGAGAAGTTGTCCCCCCATATGGAAAATATTTAGGAATATGGTAGGTGTAAACTCTAAGGGTATTCTATCTGAGGGAAATAGTTATAGGCCTACTCTGTGACATTACACAATAACTAATTAGCCTCATTTACTATATATTCACAATACAAACCACCTATTTATTACACTGTTTGTGGGCTTATTTATTAATGACTACAGTATGGTATTATAGTGATTATAATGGCTTTGTAAACATATTCTACTAATTAATAAGTAGATTTACATCAGGTCTGATCGCAATCATCGTGAATGGCATTTTATTTCACATTTATAGCGTTATTTTAAAGTTTAAACATTTTCAATTTTCCATATTTTAGGGGGCTTGATTCTCAAACCTCCCTTGAATCCGCTACTGAACATGCTCCAAGTATGCGGAAACCTGAACTTCCCGAGGAGACCCTTACAAACCCTTCTAAGCACCAGTATTTGGTAAGGGTTACACCATGTAAGTTTACCTACCTAACTTGTCAGAGTTTTACCACCTGCTACTTTGTACAAAGTGAGTGAGAGAGAGAGAGAGAGAGAGAGAAGAGGGAAGGGGAGAGAGAGAGGGAGAGAAAGAGGGGGTGAATTATAAGGCACGTAAACAAACCCATGACAACTGTCAAGAAATTAGATACAGAATTGTAAAAGCAAGACACTTTAGTAAAACTGGAAAGAGGGTTAAGCTGTGACAAGATTTCATTCCGCATTGCTTACTCCCATGTATTTAGCTTCTCTCTTGTATGCTATTGAGGCATGGGCTCTAACTGAAACCATAAGTGAAACATTAGAAGCTTTTGAAATCTGTGCATGCATGAAAGTGTTAAAAATATAATGGATTGTCAGAAGAACAAGGTCTAAAATTAATAATACCCTAAATCAAAGGAAATTTGAATACTTCGGGCATTTTATACGAAAAGAAAAATATCGTCTTCCGCAGTAAATAGTCAAGGTGAGATTTAAAGTAGAAGATCATTGTAAACTTCAAAACTTGCAATAAAGGTATGAATTCACCATCAATTCTTCATCCCAGATCTGGGAGGGCAGGATACTTGAAGAAGAACTAGAAGTTCAGAGATTAAGACATGCGTCAGTGTGTTGTGAAAAGTGAAGGAGAAGAAAGGTGGTCAAACCGAAGAGTGTGACCAGGAGTACCTGTCTCCACCTCCTTGCCAAATCACACAAAGATTGGTCCTTCAAATTGGAATTATCTCCAGTCTATCATACGAAACCTCTAATCTCACTAATCTGACTTCAAACTCGTGACTCCTGTGCGTGAGACTAGCGTCATACACGATTCATGGTACCTGTATGTAAGAGTCTTACGAACTTGCTGTAACGCCTAGACTGGTCCCCTGAGATGAGAGAACTCCAACCAGGAACTTCGGTCCAACCGCTTTCCCAGAACTACTCAGGACCAGTAGAACCTTCCTAACGGCCAAGTGTCCGAACCTCTATCCCCCGTCTGATTAGTTCAGTCCAGGTAGTGGAATCGGAGCTTTATCCACTCTTGGGCAGCCGGACCCTCAGACTAGTGGATGACCCACCCACGAAAGCATGACAAAAGTAGTAGCTCGAAAAGAAGCTAAAGACGATAACGATGAAGAAGAAGAAGATGATGATGACAGTAGATGATTAAAGACGAGAGTATTTCAGTCAGTTTCAGGGCGAAGGTTGATTTTGGTTAGTGCGCTGACTAGGTATGATTGTGTTTATCTTGGTTGCATAGTACGCCGAGTCCATCACCTACTTACTGCACACTACAGCTGTTTACGCACTTATTACTTCAGATCTTTACTGTAGAGTGATGAAAGAGTAGATAAACATCTTACACTTCAAGTTCAGCAATGAAATTTACTATTATCTGTGAGTGTGCACTCTATGATATCTACTTCCGAAGGGTACAACTGAGAGGGTAATGTATCATTTGCAACTTTTGCCAAGTAAGTTCGTGGGCCAGGATATCTTTGTTCCACATTGTCTTGATGTTTTACATGCAAGATAATAAAGTACTAACACATATTGTATGCTACATAGAAAAATTTCCAGATTTATGTTTGTCTCTCTGGAGAAATTGTCTTTTATAATTAAAAGAAAAATTATTAAAATCGTTCTATATTGTGAGGCTGCTTCTTACTTCAAAAGTTTGAAAAAATAATTAAATTTTACGTCCGTAGAAAATTTTCAGTTCTTTCATAATAAATTATTTGTACCATCAATGTAAAACGAGGTAAAAAATACTATTTTAAATTGATAGTTTTACTTTACCCTTATAAGTTCATCATCAAATAAAGTTTTCCTTTTGATCACAACGCTACAATATTACCTAATTTAATTTGAATAACTTTCGTAAAAAAAATAATTATAATCCAGAAATGAATAAAACCTTTGAACGAACAAATCATTTTTATTTGCTTTATATTAGATAATCAAAGAGTAAAGCTTTTTCGATAAAAACGACATCTCTTTTGGTAAAATAATATCGATGGTAATTAATTTTAACGAATGCAATCGAGAGCGAAAAGCCTTTGAAGTCGCGCTCACAACTAATTGAATGCCGTAGTGTTCTTTGACAAAACTCGAAATCAGCTCGTTATAATGGCTCTCTTTATTTAACAAATGTTGACAAAATACGAGGGGAGCGACGCATTAACAGATTTACCTTGGAGCGAAAACGGTGCATCTTTGCAGGTCACAGATCCGTTCGGATACTTTAGCTAATTACTTGATCGTATCTTTAGCTAATTAACCTGTGAAAAGAACTCTTTTTAGTTTGATCTGTCCCGGTGGGTAAATATACGCGGGCTGAAATAGCTGCAAATAATTAATAGACCTACTATTTTACAGACGAAATAACAAGGATCTTTGAAAATAAACTTGAAGTTTAATTTAGTCTTATTTTCCTAACTTCTTCAACTAAACACATCTAAGTAAACCTTTAAGGTTATAGCTGTAAAATAATATTACTTATTTGGCTACATCTAATATTGGTTTTTAGAAAATTCTCTGGGTGTTTGTCTGGTATCCATTAACAAATATTGCGAGAGAAAGATGTCTTCACAAACATAAATATGATTAAAGGTCAGTCCCTTCTGGATAAACTTTTCATCCCTTCCTTTTAATGTCGTCCCATCGCAGTGGCGGTAGTTCCTTGTATCTACTTATTACGTATGACCGCCATTTTAATAAAGTATAAACACATATTCCTCCCTGCTTTCAGTAAAAGGTTGTACCAATATATAAGTAACGGTCGATGCATACATTTCAAGAATAGAGACTTTCACAATTTGAGGAAAATAAACACTATTAACAAAACTCAACAGTTTATGAATGTCTTAGTATATAACAGGCTTTTGGTTTTAAAACACAACAAATATCTTATTCAATTCCTTTCATTAGTTACTTTCTCCTTATATATATATATATATATATATATATATATATATATATATATATGTGTGTGTGTGTGTGTGTGTGTGTGTGTGTGTGTGTGTGTGTGTGTGTGTGTTGTTCAAATTTTCAATCGACGAAATACGTTTTTATCTATCCACTCAAATTCAAATACATTTTTAAACTTGTTGTGGATGACATTTGATGTTAATACAGTTTTTCAAATATTAATTCAATAATTGAATTTATGAATTAATTTTAGTTTTATATGGGAGAAAAACTTTTCACAAAAGGGGCAAGGTATGCAATAGAATCATTTCGTCCCATTTCACTTAAAATAGGAAATAACATATGATTTCATAAAACAGCTGATTTTATGTTACAGGTTATGTGGTAGAACAGCTGTTCCAACTCAAAGATTATGTTACTTTATTTATATTAATTATATTTATTGAGTAACATAAAATATTTCTTTGTTGACCTAAGTAGGAATTAACTTTATAATTCATTTTGTTTATATTACTTTTCTTTACCTTTAAAACCTACGTGATATAAACTAACTAGACGATTATATTTTAAAAAATTATTTTAACTACCATACTCTAATATCAGAATTTTATGTCAAACCCAAAGCAAGATAAGTTTATTAGTTTATTATTGTGTTAATAATACGTTATTAATGGATGGCCGTGAACAAATACTTCCAACAATATATTTGCTTAACAATATAAATCAATGAACCACTTTGAACTAGTAGTTATCAATGCTCTGGGAGGACTGGTGGAGGCCTGTATGACGTCATAAGCTTATAGACTGCTCAATCATTTTTGTAAATTAGCTCCTCCTCAACAAGATACGCGTAATCATTTCGAGCTTGTACTCCGTGTATTATAGACATGATGGCACGACATTGTTGGATTACATCTCTTGATTAGGTCTGTAACAACAAACGCAACCTGTCTAGTCGAAATCTGTGACGTCAGCAAATGTGTCTTACCTCTTGACAGCTGATCCGTCATGACTTGCGATGTTATGTTAACTTTTCACATAATTAGGTACAATAGCACTAAGCCGATCGGACGGTTCGTGTTTGTAAAACGTACTACACGAAACGGTGTTTTCATTGGACGACTTCAACGCACGATTCATTATTCTATAGATATTTACTTTTGGGCTGGTAATTTAGAGGATGTTTGTGGAAATAAAAAAAAGGAAATTCTCATCAGGTAGATAGAGTTGATTTTTTAAAGTTAATCGGCAGGAAAAATCCGAAAAAAATATTTGGTGAGCAAAGCAAGGAATCCAACCAGCCTAGTTCGACATTGGGCACTCCCCCCCCCCCCCATAGAATTTAAAAATAATGCAGTTATTTAGTCCCATTTGTTGATTCTATGTTATTGGTTATGTGGTAGAACAACTGTTCCAACTCAAACGTTATGTTACTTTATACTTTTCACAACTTTTCACGCAAGAAGCAAGGTATGCAATATAGTTATTTCGTCCCATTTGGTTTAAAATAAGTGATAACATATGATTTCATGAAACAGCTGATTTCATGTTATAAGTTATGTAGTAAAACAGCTGTTTTTATCGCTTTGGTTATGTTACTTTATTTATATTAATTGTAATTATTTAATAAAAAGTAACTAAAATATTTTTTTTTACCTGAGTAGGAATTACTTTGAAAATAAGTTTACGAATTGGCAAAAAAATCTCCTCTATTACTTGTTATTTTTGTCCCTCTTATTTTTGACATACGAAAATACTCTTTAGATTCGAATACTTGAATTTTTAAACTCATAGAGTAAAGTAACAATATTTTGAACTAAGAGTATTATAAATTAATTCTACCTTAAAATAAATCTTTGATTTTTCGCCTATTTGATTCAATCGTCAATAATGTATAAAAATTTAACTTTTTTGAACCTAATTATAACTTTATGTGAAGGATATTATAAATATTAGCAGAAAAAAAGTGAATTTGCAAAAATGGCTCTATAAGAAACGTGGCAATAAATTTACCAATATGATCCTAAAACAAACTTAAATCATTTTAATTGACTTATTTGAAATTTGGGAAAGTTTTGATTGGTGCTCAGACTTTTTAACACCGAATGAACTCTGCAATCGATAATTTTAGCGGATACAGACCTTAATTTCTATCTTGTATTTCAGTAAGGAACGTCAAAGAATTATTAATGTCCATGCCGATACGCGGAGAATGTTGTTTCAAGATTTGTTTGATGTCCTTTACGAAAAGCAATACCCATGTCCGACATAAAATACAAACTCCTGGGACCGAAAAAACAATGGGTCTGCAAGCCTGCTGACCTAACAACGTGTTCCGTTGTAGACAAATAAAATAATATGTTCGGATAGGAACATCTGTCAGCGGGCCACTAATATCGGGCCACGATTATTCCACGTTTTGACAGAATTTATTAGCCCGTAGGTGGACGAAACGTGGGCAGTCTGCAGACAACACAGGCAAATAAATAACGAAGACATCGTACGCCGCAAGGATTTATGACACGAGTTGAATCAACTTAAAATATGGGGATGATAGAATCTGTATAGCTGTGTCTGAATCAAATGGACTTGGTCTAGGTATATTAAGCGTGTTTCGGTTAGATTACGTCTTCATCAGGGTGGGCCTGACTTGAGGAATGTGCCATCTCTTGATCTATGTCCTTTGTCGTCATTAGCCGTTCCGAGTCCACGGCATTGTTATTCCGATCAAAGCCAGCATAATATGAATACACAGATATAGAGTCGTTGGACGAATGTTTTGAATCCTTTCCGGAGACGCCTCGTAATATATTGCATTAGCCTAAATTATGTTCTTAAAAGTTAAACCCTGTCTTAAGGAGATGTGAAGCAGCAGATTCGCAGCAAGGTTTGCTTGGAGCCTGAGATTATCGAGGTTTCAGCCTGCATAATATAATCCTTCTTCAACCATAACCCGGTAAATGCGATGTCTACATAAATTGAATCAATTCTTTCTGAGATAAATGAAATGCACAATTTCCACGACTGATTCTTCAGTTACCCGTCTCTAGCCGAAGAGGAGCGTTCGTGTTTTGTATGATTTTTTTTTTTTTTTTGTCATATATATATATTAGTTTTTTCATTAAATTTAGCCAACAGACCTTTAAAAACACCTAATTCGGAACAATTTTAAATTCTTTAGCATAAAATAATAATCTAGTTTTTTTCACCATGTTCTAATTTATAAAAAAGACCCATAATAACGACCCCAGAGAAAGAGAAATTAACACTGCCATTTTAAACTTTATTGTAATAACCTAAACCTCAAGAGTCCACCTTTGTTTTTTTTCTGTAATTGTAATATTAATTAAGGAATCAATCTTGTCACTAAGTAGTATTAAGTTAAATGGGTATAATGTGTGTTAATCAAGTGTCAAGAATAGATGCAAGGGTTGTTAAAATTGATATTGGTGTTTATTAATTAGAATCCTGAAGGTGAAACAAAAAAGTGTTAAAGTAATATTTTAAAATAACATAGGTTATAATATATATATATATATATATATATATATATATATATATATATATATATATATAAATGTTGTTAAAATTTTCAAATGTTAATAACGTACTTTTTATTCATCCACTCAAGTTCAAATACATTTTTTAAAACTTTAAGTGAACGACACTTGATGTTAATACAATTTTTCACATATTAATTCATCAATTAAATATAATGAATTATTTTTGTGATAAATGGGAGAAACCATTTTCACAAAAGTGGCATGGTAGCAATATAGTTATTTCGTCGCATTTGGGTTAAAATAAGTTATAGCATGATTCGTTAAAACAGCTGATTTTGTGTTATAGATTATATGGTAGAACAGCTGTTTTAACGCATAGATGAAGTTACTTTGTTTGTATTAATTGTAATTATTAATTAAAAAGTAACCAAAATACGATTTGTTATTGTTGCCCTAAGTAGGAATGCACTTAAAAAATATTTGTTTATATTACTAGTTTTTTTATTAGGAGGATTCATTCTTCTTCAATTTATTTTTTGTTTTGTGGTGTAATTAAGTTGAAAAGTAACACTAAATGTTTATGATGGAGTGATTTTCAAAGACATTTTCAGTATCTGACAATCTCTGTTTAAATATAATAGCGTTCTCAATTTGTGTCCTTAATATTGTATAACTGTGACGCTGAAGAAAGGTATCCATTAAATAATGTAAACTTATTTCTTCAATGGTTCCTTATTATAAACTGTCTAAATTCGGAATGTTTTCTGAAAGTAATATATGCACCAAAATAAACGGTACTAAAACTGTTGTAAGAATTTAACTTGTTCAATTTCATGTTACTGACGTAGTTTTACAAATACATACAAGAAAAAAAAACTAAATCGATTACACTCGAGTAAATTTATTAATTAAATAATTTTAGTTTTATATGGGACAGCAACTTTTTACAAAAAGATCAAGGTATGCAAAATAGTTATTTGGTCCCATTTGGCTTAAATTACTGTGATAACATATGAAACCGTAGATTTTACGTTGTAGGTTATGTGGTAGAACAGCTGTTATATGATACTTTATTTATATTAATTGTAATTAATTAATAAGAAATAACTAAAATAACTCAAATAAAAATTTTCTTTGTTGACCAAAGTACGAATTAACTTTAAAATTATTTTGTTTATATTAGGCCTGCTTTTTTAAAATATTTTAAAGCTAATAGATGTACACACAAATTATTTACAGGTAATTTTGATTAATTAGAAATAAAATAAACCAAAGTGGGTATCATGTGGTATAACACATCTGTCTGTGAGGCAAATAAACATTCTTAGTTATTCCAATTGCCGGAGCAGTGAGTGAAATATTCCAGTAAAGCGAGGATTCTCGCGGAAATATGCGAACGCCGAGGTGTCACTCGACAAATGCCGGCTGCAACATATGTGCAAGTCGTCCGTAATTAAAGAGGGATGTTTTTTATAAAAATATTTGGTGCGGAATCAGCTTGGGGTAGTTTTTCCGGAGTCGTTGACATAATTCTCTCTCTCCCTGGGAATAAAACGGGACAAAAACAAACACGACCAAAAAAACGATCCCCTTTTCAGGTCATTATACTCGTCATTTGTTTCTTTGATTAACAAGGACCAACGTGGATGTAACATTTGTAGCTTCTCCCTCAACACCAGGGATGACTTGAGTCAGGAGATGGGATACGATTTGTCAGGAGATGACTTATAACGGCTTTAATTACCTGTAATAAGGACAGCCCGCACTCGGCGTGTCTTGCTTCCATAAACGTCATTCACTTAATATATGTAGACCAGTTGTCGTTATCTAAATATAGGAAAATAAATCAGGATTCGTGTTAACTATTGTTGATCTTATTGTTGTTTGTTTTGTATTGTTTTTTTTATTGTTGAGTCTTTTATATGTAAATATAATGTTCTCTATATAAAATAATGATGTTCACTTATTGTTGTTACTGTTTTTAATTTTTTTAGATGTTGTTTTACTCTCAATACTTTGGTGGGTTATTGCATTAAATTTTTTGTTTCATTCTATTGAATTTTATACGGTTTTATATTATTGTAATAAGTGTATGTTACTAGTTGGTATTTTGTATGTGCAATTAAAAGTAATGTAATATCACAGCGATTCTCTATCATAGAATGTCGTTTAACATTGTTAGAGTTAGGCCTTGGTGACTACGGAACGAAAGGCAAGAGTTTCGCTGATTATCACAGTCAGTATAAGGCTTCTAATTATTGCATTTTGATAAAACTAAAACGAATCCCTAATGACGCCATTACTGTAATTTCTTAGTCGTAATTTGCAATTTGAAGGCGCAAACGTAGCAGACAATTTGTGGCTTAGTAATTATACAAATCATACATTACAACTACCGGTTGAGATTTCGTGATTGGGAAGAACAGATCGGAATTGCTAAATCTCCCCTTGAAATATTTACGTCATCAAAAGTGGACGACGTTTGCTCATATACAGCAGTGGAGTCCGGTGGTGAAGACAGAGGGGACGGAAGGATATGTTTGGGCGAGTTGAGGTGGCAGAAAAGCAGCGAATATTAAAGCAGAATGAGCTAGACAAATGTAACCATAGTTCGCCTATTGTAAAAAAGATGTGACGGCAGGGTGGAGCAGCCATAGGGGGTATGAGGCTACCTATAGCTGCCCGTACGAAGTAAGGTAATATCCGACGGGGGCAGTGGCCGTATGTTGCCAGATGTTACAACAGCATCACTTAACTGAAGATTATATTTTCACTCAGTGTCTGAAAAATTGCATGAGTCCATGTTTTGGCAATTTTCAGTTTGTAAAATAATATATGTTAAAATTAGATCTTGATCATTTGGGTTGTTGATGGGGTTTTTTATAATGTTTCCCATTTCTATTCTTTTGTTCTATTGAACAATTCTTTTCGTTGGGCTCCAATATACATGTTTTGCGTTGTCTTCTCCGCCGAAATGGGAATCTATATCAGAAGTTTGAAGAATTCTATACATTGATCTTTCTCTGTAGCATACTTTGGTTAGTACTAGGTACTTGAAATGTGGTTCTTTATTATAATTTTCTCCTCTTTACATGAGCTGCATCTGTTTCGATTCTTAAGTCTTTATTGTCTTATTACACTTTTGATATTACTTACGACCATATTTTTTGCTAACTAAAAGTTGTTACATTGTTAACTTACACTTGGAGGAAACGTTTTCGTCTTACGACTTCTTCAGCCTCGTATTTTTGCCGCTAGGAATGCTTCCTCGGTACCATTATTTTAAAAGTTAGAAGTGATGTGATCGAAGAGTATGTGTGATCTGTGCCGTGTTTCTTGTGGTCTTAATTGTGATGGATGTTTTCTTTTATTATAACTGCGCTTGTTTCCTTGGATTAATGTTCAGGATGTGTAGCATGATGTTATCTACAGCTTCGTATCTTTTATGCTTGTTTAGTGAATGTGTTTCTGATATACCAAGATATAACACGTCGTTTAGTTACGTCTAGAAATGCCTGTAGTCCATGTTTAATAGTCTGTTACTATTCCTTGTTAATACGGTACTAGAGTTAGCCATTTTCCTTAGGGATTTCTTCTTTAGCATTGCTTTCCATTGTCAGGGGTTCGTTATATTTATCGTGCTGAACTTGCTTTTAACTAACATAAATGCTTTGTAAGGGATCATTGACATCTTCATCATCCTTTGACGAATTACTTACAACATTTCTTACCTTTTGGACGCGCCTCTTTTTCTGATATTCGCCGTATTTTGGCGTCTTGCAATCTTTGAAATAATGCTTCCCAGCGTATATGATTCTCCATTACAGTATCTTTGAGTGTGTCCATATGCCTGACAACCTTTACATTCCAGAGGTGTTTGAGGTAGTATTTTCTATCGAGATACCCAAAGATTGTGAGATCCTAATAGCTTAGAAAGTTTCTTAAAGGAATCACGAGACTTCATTAGATGGCTAACCCCAGAATGCATAGAGCAAGGGTGGATATCCCAGTATTACTGGTCAGCCAACTAGGGTTGTATATTCTTTAGGCGTTTCAACTGCTGCTTTAGGATTTTAGTGGACTTTTACCACAAGCATCCCTTACTGCGGATATTTCTATTGCCCCATCCGCCGGGCAGACAATCTATTCCATAGTTTACTAGCGACACTTCTTGGGTACTTGTCTTCTGTGTGCATCTAATTTCTGATTTTAAGCTACTCTGTAATTCTTCGATCTTGATAGTTTCTGTGGCATCATAAACACTTTTAGTATTTTTACTCTTGGGGTTCTTACAACTGTACATCCTCTATAAACGGTCGAATGACTTCCACCACAGTGAACGCATTCCTACAGTGCTTCCTATGGTGTTTTGCTATCTTTGAAACAATGCGTTCCTGCGCATTTGAATCTCCATTACAGTATCATTGAGTGTGTCCATATGCCTGACAACTTTTACATAACGACATGGGTTTAGTTCTTTCAAGTGGTTGGACTTCCACTTTGCAGTTCACAATATTGCTTTGGAAGATCTTGTTAATATCTTATTCTGATTCAAATGACATTTAAATATAGGGTAAGTCTAGGAGAGATGGCCACCCTTTTGTAAAATCGTTCATTTCAACATAATATGTTTGAAAAATATGATTTAGTCGCTTTGTTAATATACATTTCAGATGTAAAAGTTTATAATATTCATCGTTCAATACATTTTTTTTATTCGCATTTTTTACAAAATTGCAAAGTGGCCATCCCTCCTAAGCTTTGAGGAGAGATGACCACGAACCTTAGGAGGGATGGTCACCGATGCTTAATCGATAAAGTAATACTGAAATCTAAGGGAAAAGAATTTTTGCTGAAACTCTCAAGTTTATTAACGGTTATAGCATGTAATATAAACCAAATTGTTACAAAAATTACACAAATATAAGTATAAAAATTATAAAAATATAATTAGGCTAAGAAATAGAACAAATAGTAATAAAAATATAAGCCTAAAAGTTACAAATATATAATTAGGCTAATAAATAAAACAAATTGTTACAAAAATTACAAAAATATAAATATAAAAGATACAAAAATATAATTAGGCTAACAAATACCCAAACACAAAAACAAATGCGAGAGAAAATATTTACTTGAAATATAAACTGTACTGTCATAAATGAAATAATACAAATTAACAAATCAAATTAAGTAAAAGTTCTTAATATTATTCTTAAAATTATTAATTAGTCCATATCTTTATTGTATTTTTTAATCCAAAGTTTTTAACTAAAATGAAACGTGATGAAATCTATCCTATATTTTTTTTGTAACAATCAAGTCACATGGGTTGCAAATGTCTTGATAAGAGGAGCAGTTGTCATGAAGCTATTTCTTACATCGGACGCATTCAAACCATTCGTCCTTTGAAGTTGTATCCTTGTAGTTGTCGCCGTAACCAACACAGATGAATTCGACATCTGACAAATCCTCAGGAGAATCGGAGTCGTCATCCAATGGCACTGCACCGATTGATTCCTCACTGCTACTTGATTCTTTACGTTTGCGTTTAAGGCCTAATCGATTTCTTCCAGGGGTCGGTTATTGGACGGCTTTCTCAGATTTGGAAGTTTTTCTTTTGTAATTTAGCTTTACTTTCCTCAATACTTGCACATGTTAGATCTAAGTCACCGATTCTGCTACGAGAACGTGCAGAAGCGGAGTTAGCGATAGACGGCAATGGTGAAAGTTTTTTCAGAAGTTTAGATGGAGTTACTGTCGGTGAGATTTGTGTGGAACTAATAATCTATTCAAATTTTATCATTAAACTAGGAACACTACTAGGTCCTTTAGAAAATTTTCATCTACCACATTTTTAAAGTGTATTGCGTCATTTATAACTCAAGTCACATAATGATATATTATCCTGCATAATTAAAAATTATCTAAAGCTATTTCGGTATAATAAATTCTTTTGTATAAACAAAATAAAGTTACAGCAGCGACAGGTTTTTTTCTCCATGCATTCCCTGTAATGTAAGTACCAGCCAGTACAGCAACAGCCTACTCGGTCCATTAATAATAACAACAAATATTCAGTCTGGTATTCGTTTATCAGGTTGTGCTATTAGCTACTATCTGGATCAATGATTAGTTAGCCTAAACAAATCTCGGGCAGTGTCTGTGTCAGCACTTGCATGGACACAAGACACAGGGAGTTGATACTCCTAGAACATTTGCAAGGAATGCATTTATCTAAGAAGGAAAGTTTGAGTCAAATGGAAATAGCTTTCATAACATTGGATGCCGATTCATTAGTAAAAGAAGAAAGTGTGCTGTTGGCGTAAATGTTGCGTATACGCACCCGCTCGAAAGTTAAACTATCAAATGGGCGAGAACTGCAGAAGTCCGGGTATGGCCATCTCTCCTTTTTATCGAGGAGAGTTGACCACCCTAACAGTTCCCCCCAACGTGAACACATGGACATTATTTCAGGGTATGAATACTCCTTAAGATATGGTACAACAGATAATACCACGAAATTCATACGTGATCCATGTTGAAACCCACTTACCTTAAACCAGATTATAATTTCAACGGTCCAGGTAAACTGATTTCTCCTCTAGAACCGCAACTATCCACACAAATTTTACAAAAACTTTTACGGGACGTTACTACCGTACAATATAAACACTGAGTCACATCACTATTCAGCGTCAGATCACGGAACTATGGCTTTTGGCCATCTCTCCTTGACTTACCCTATATTTCGGTGGTTCCTCCTGTTTCCATCTTTGCTTGTTAGTCGCATTTATAACTTTAAAACTTTTTATTTAGATCAGCTGTTAACCGTCTTTCTGCATAGTTGATGTTGCTTTTCAGCCATAATCCATAGAGATCTGAACTGTTTATTCTCATAACAATGGAAATTGAACAAATATTTCTTGAGCTTAACTTGTGAGGTTATGTTAAAACAAATAAAAACATACACAAAACTCACAAATTATTCATTTATTTACTCATACGCGTTTCAATGACCAAGTCATCATCATCAGTGAGTGTTACTACTACAAACTCTAACTTACAACTAGGGTGAAAGTAAGGTTACACTTCTATATTTATACAGTAGGCGTTGCCACGCCCACTTGTCAAAACAACAGTTACTAACCCTACTTTAAACATGATACAACAAATAGAAATTTTGTACCTAACTCAATAATTACAATAAAATTTTTACATACAACATAATTACATATAAACAAAATAGATAATTAATATTACACATTATTATTATGTCAAAATATTTAACCTAAAAGTTACAATAAATTTTATTTTTATTATATTTTATTTTATTTTTTATTATTTTTTTTTAATAAAATTTATTGCAACTTTTAGGTTAAATATTTTGACATAATAATAATGTGTAATATTAATTATCTATTTTGTTTATAAGTAATTAAATGAATAATTTGTGAGTTTTGTGTATGTTTTTAATGGAAATTGAGTTCATCAGTTAATAAATGTTCAATTATCTGTGCGTAGAATTCAATTTTTTTGTTTTTTGTATTAATATTTTTGTTTACAAATTTCTAATAATATCGGGATAGTACCATAATCAGAAATATCATCCTATACAGTTGGTTGTAATACAGTAATAGTATTTTAATAAACTCTAACTTCTCTGTTATATCAGATATTTTTTTCAGTTTAGAAGGAGTAAGAGATGTATTTTATCATATTTTTTAATTTTTTACTGGAACATTCAACTTTTTCTATTAGTTCTCAATATCTCTCTCTCTCTCTCTCTCTCATATATATATATATATATATATATATATATATATATATATATATATATATATATATATATATTTATATATGCATAAATACCAAGTAAGATTCTTGTTTACCAGTACATGTAGTAAAAGTGATATATATTGTTCAAATTTTCAATCGTCAATAAAATATTTTGTATTAATCTACCAAAGTTCAAACACATTTTATTAAACTTGCAGTGGATGACAACTGATGTTAATTTATTTCTTCCAAATAATTCAATAATTTAAAATTCATTTTAGTCTTATATGGGAGAGAAACCTTTCCCAAAAGGGGCAAGGTATGCAATATAGTTATTTCAACCCATTTGGCTTAAAGTGTTAACATATGATTTCATAAAACAGCAAATTTTAAGTTACAGGTTATGTGGCAGAACAGCTGTTTTAACGCATAGGTTATGTTACTTTATTTATATGAATTGTAATTATTTATTAAAAAGTAACTAAAATAATTTTTTAATTGGAAAGTGACTTTAATAATGTTTTGTTTACATTACTTGTTTCTTATAAGTTTGATAGTTAGTGTCTTGTATTGTCTTACGCGTTCTACAGCTTTGACTCTTTTTTCAGCTCCAGTTTAATTTATCAAGCTGTTGATTTAGCTCACTGCCTATTTTTCCCGTTTATTTCTATCTGCTGTTTCCTTTATACATAATTGAGGTTCTAATTGATATCTTCCTCATTTTGTTTATCGACCCTAAACTTCCCACAAATTGTCAAGATGGAGATCCTATAAGCTTAGAACAATTTTCTTAAATGTATCATCAGACTATGATAGAAGGCTGCCCCCAAGAATACATGGAGCCAGCTTCTTGCGAGAGTGGATATTCCAATATATATTCACCCGACTGGGGTTGGATATCCTTTAGGTTTTTCAAATGCTTTCGAATTTTTTTATTTTAGTAAACGTTTACCACAAGCAATCTTTACTTCGGGTATTTCTATTGCCCCACCCGCCGGGCAGACAGGTAGGTTTTGCCGGAAGTTGCCATGGAGGTGTCCAGACCTCTTCCTGCAATACTATCCCGCTACAAGTGCTGGCTGTCGATCACTTCTAGCACGGTGATGCACTCAAACTGTTCTTCTACTGTAACAATTCTTCTACCCTCACTAACAACCAATGCTACTACAAGTAGCAGAAGTAGTGTAAGTCTACACCTAGACTTAAAGTATGATACATCCCCCATATAGGCCTTAAGTCTAGAACCACGAACCACCCTTCGTGATATGCGTTTTCCATAGGTGGCTCGGCAATACTGAGGAACGTATCTTTAAGTCTATCTATTCATTCAGTCGTTTCAGAAACATTTCATAAATTAGAAGACGTTCAAGAGAGTTAAATTTTGAAAATTCTTGGAATCATTTTCGATTTAAAATTCCTTGTTTGCTGGAGACAGTTTCCAATTCCCCTATCTAAACTATAACAGAGTTCTTGTTATAAATTGCACAGAATGTTGGCATTTATTAAATTTTCCTATGTAAACATAAATTAATACAAAGAAAACATATTTACAATCTCTCATAAAGTCGTGAAAGTGGTTTATTGCTATTCAGTTATGGAACGTATATGTGGATGTGTTTAATACTTTCTAGGTCGTCCTAAATGTTAGTGATTTTAGGGATTTGTTACACTTTTCAACCAATAACAAGGAAACTGGTTGTTTTAGAAGTGATAACTCCTTTAAGCGCTGTAAGCAAAAGATGAGATTAAATCATTGCTTTCGCGTCACGCTATTTCTGAAAGGCGTACCTCACCGCATATACCTTAAAACATACGATTTCATTACAATGAAAATATTGCAAAGAACCCCAACGCCACAAAAATATTCAAAAATAACAAATAAAACAAGTTACTGAAGATTAAACCCTTATGTACATTTCGATTACTATGTCATCATCATCAGAGGATCTTATTACAAAATTATAATCTATCAAATAAGAAGTTACAAACTAGAGTGATCTAGAGTGAATTAGAGTGACTTATTTTATTTATTATTTTTGATTAATTTTGTGGTATTGGGGTTCTTTCCAATATTTTTATTGTAATATATTGTATCACTGTGCTCTTGATATTGTATATGATTTCATGTAATAGCTGATTTAATGTTATAGGTTATTTTGTAAGACAGCCGTTTTATACGTAGATTGTTATTAAATAGTTTTGATCAGTTAATAAATATATTAATTTATTTAAATTGTCATAATTATCAATACACGTAATCCACTGTAACGATAATAACAAGTTATGTATTTTTAATCCAATATTTTTAATGGAAAATATTTTAGCCCAGTTTTATACTTTTTAAAGTACTTGTTTAAATTATATTGAAAAATTTGTATTAAGTAAACATCTAATAAATGTGTCTTTTCGTTGCCCACGTAATTTTGTTATTAACTACAATAAATATTAGTCTTTTTTAAATACATCCCTCAAATAAATATGTAAACATTGAATGAAAAATGTGTACATTTGGGAAACTATTCCAGAACCAAATGTTTTCTGTTTTAGGTTCAAAGAACATGACACACGAAAAACAATCCTGATACCTTGTTGCTAAAAATAGCAAAGGTTGAAATTCATTAGTTATTTCACTTTAAGAATTACAATATTCTAAAGGGATTTCTTTTTATTTCAGGAAGATGTGCTTTCAAATATTTAATTTCGGAAAACTACATTGTGTACTTCGAGAGCAGCAGGGGACATCAACTCCTAACAAGAGAGGATAATCTCTAGGCCTATATATTTAAAACTTTAAACGAAAACTTCTAAAATATACTGTATTTGTTGCGTTTATTTTAAATAAAATTATTCTTTGAATGTTTTTTCTTCAATGTTCAAACCGAACCATAAATTCATTTCACCAAGACAATACAAATATTAGAAATAGCACCAATATCACAAAACAATAAAAAATAACTGATAATACAAGTTACCTAAGATTAAAACCTTATGTACATTTTAATGAATATTTCATCATTATTAGAGGGTCTTATTACAAAAATTACAATCTAGAATACAATAAGTTACAAACTAGACTCTAGTTTGTTTATATTTATTATTGTAGAATTTATTTTTTATTATTTTTGTGGTATTGAGCTGTTTCCAATATTTTTATTTTAATATATTATACCACTGTTCGCATCATATTGTATATTACACTATGGGTTTATTAATTGCAAAAAGTGGTTCACGGGGAAGAAAGTACTTAGAAAAGAATTACTTCAGAATGCATTTGAAATTTAAATTTCTAAATTGATACCAGAGAACATTGTTTTTATTCGTCGCTTTAATATTATAGTTTCTCCCACCACTGCTATACTAACCTCATGTTAAATACGTGTGTTTTTTTATATGATTAGAATTAAAGTTAGCACTCCTAAAGACTTCTTGTGCGTGTACCTCGCCGGCGTGCTTTATGGGGCATAGAGTGTCCCCCGAGTCCCCTTAATTCTTCTGTGAACCATACAGGCCTACTTATTTTGCACTTAAGTTAAGCCAGAATCCTTGACTATCTACTTTTCCAAACGTCACGTTATTCCTCCGTTAGGAGAAGGTTAGTCTAGATCATGGGTTCCCAAACATTTTGGTACCACGTCCCCCCTTTTGAAATGAAAGCCTCCCCTCCACTTTACACTATAAATAAATGGTATGGGCATATGAAGAAGTAAATAATATGTACATTATATTATATATTAATATATTTTATAAATATTATATATACAGTATATATATATATATATATATATATATATATATATATATATATATATATATATATTGTAAAATATCAAATACGTTTTCCTGTTAGAATTATTTTCAAGATTAAATAAGATACACTAATTACAGGAATAATTTATTGAATAATACACTCAAAGCTTTTCGTTGATTGACATTACCAACATCCTCAGGAATTACTAAGAATGACAAAAGAACTCAATATATATATATTGAAAACAATTTATTTATACATACTTTCACAAGACACATGATTTAAGATTTCAAGTTTTAATTCGTAAGGAAAATTTTAACAGATAAGAAAAATGTCTGTTAGTGAGATGGATGAGCTTGCATTAATTTCACCAGCATACCTATCTGCGGTTGTATTTTAGTACAACCCAAGTCATTCGCAACATTAAGTCTGTTCCTAAATATTGTTTTAATTGCAACAAGTGCTGAAAATGCTTTTTCGCACAAGTAGGTGCTTGAAAAAGCCAAATACAATAGAAGAGCTGCCTGCGATACTCTGGGAGACACTTTTAAATGTTTTACCCAAAATGAAAGTTTGTCCATTTTGTAAAAACAATATTTGGCAGAGGAATCATTTTTTCATACATTTCATTTAAATTTTCTAAACATTATTGCCAATAAGATTACATGTGTACAAAATCTGAAGTGTAAATTTAGTTTTAAATTTTAATAAATTGTGTACTTAAATTATAACTAAATGAGAATTTATCTTATTATTTTCAAACTGGTCTCTCGACCCCTCCCTTTGATTTGTCTTCACGCCCCCCCCCAGTTTGGGAACCCATGGTCTAGATCAGTGTTTCCCAAACATTTTCTGACCATCGCCCACTTTCGAGATTTGTATTTTTTTCGCTCACCTTTTTTTAAAAAAAAGCACAAATCTTAAAATTACCACCACATTGATTCAAATACCTACATAGGGGAAAGGTCGTCTGATATCGGACAAATCATGATTATCCAGGATACGACTAACGACAGCACCTGTTATCCCATCAGATTGTGTCTTTAAGGAAAACAGAGCAGTTGTCACCTTATTGGATGATAACGCTGCGTCGTTTAGTTGTAGGGTCACGCTTTCTTGTTTATTCGTGTTTCTTATAGTACAAAGTTAGGTTTGGGAGATTATAACTTCAGTAAATGTGAGTATTTATATGTATTTTGTTTACCATCATAAAGGTACTATATTACTCCATAGGTTATAGGTTAAATGAATTCCTACACAAACTAATAACTTCTCTATAGTTGAATCCATGTCAATTGGCGTTCGGGTGGTATCGGATAAAGTACTTTCGGATCGTATCGGACAAAAAGGAATGTCTGAAAATCTTTACAGTCAAAACTGTAATCAAAGGATTTTTTTTCAGAGAGAAATGGAAGAGGGAAATTGAGTGAAGAGTGTATGAAGAGAGCAATAGAACAAGTTTTACATAAACAAATGTCAATAAGGGAAGCAAGTGAAAAATGTAGTGTTCCAAGAGCCTCATTAGGGGACAGACTCAGAGTTATATCTAAGGTAGTTGTGGAACACTCAGTGAAAATGAAAGTTGTGGAAAACAAACTGAGGGAATATTACAAAAGTACAAATTCAGGTAAGCTTTAAATATTAATGACGAAATTAGCCCAAACAAGGCTAGTGACGTCACTCACTGCATCATTTGTAGAGAGAGGTTTGAAGAAGACTGAATACAGTGCCGATTGTCCAAGTACTGTGCTTACGAAAATTGTACCAACTTAGAAGGAAGTGGTCTTTTTTACTGCGATTTTTGTACGACAAGCCTAAAATACAAGAGGGGACTAAAAGTTTTTATGTTCATCCTAATCTAAAATACTTTTAAATTTTCTACTTCTCAAAAACACGAATAAAAATTTTTAAACGAAATAAAATTTGGGTTTTATACTTGATTTTTCAAAAATATTAATTTTTTATGAGTATTTTATAGATGAATATAGAAATAAAATAAAGTAAAAGTCTTTTTATTTAGCGCAGCATGACTGTCCGATACCACCCTCTATAATCTGCAATACCAAAATGCAAAGGTTTTGAAATATTTGTCTTATAAAATAAATTAAAATTTTTTTATTTAGCGCAGCATGACTGTCCGATACCACCCTCTATAATCTGCAATACCAAAATGCAAAGGTTTTGAAATATTTGTTTTATATTTTGAAGCAAGACTATTTAATGGTACTTGGGTAATGGTAAAAAGGTTAGAATGGCAAATAAGTTAATTATCCTAAGTTCATAAATAAAACGTTATATGGAAAAAAGCTAATTTGGTCGATACCACCCGACCTTCCCCTATAAATTGAAAAAATGAGGATTTTTAAGGACATTTTTATCTTAATAGGTAGGCCTACATTATATTTATTTAGGTATAATTATGTACATTAAAATGTTGCAAATAATAGGTCTAAAAAAGGAATAATCATCATGAATTACAAACTACGTGAATTTTTATATCTAATTATTCAGCAACATGAATACCCATGTCTAAATGTTGTAACTGATGGATTTGATGGGTTTCAATCAATTTGGTGTGTCAGAAGACTTTTTGTTAGAAAAATTCTAAGATCTCCTCGCTTTAAAATTTCTACCCTATTTCTAGACAACGTGGTAAGATAATTTACCGTAATAAACCCTCCCCACCATGTAAGAGGAAGGAAAGGCTACAAACAACATTTCTGTGATGCACCACAATCCAGGATAAAGCTGACGGAATTCATTTTGAAGCCAAAATACTTGGAGCCCAGTTTGAACTTAGACCGTAGTTCTTCATTTCAACAAGCTCGATCAGCTCTTCTCCTATTGTTGGGCTGAGATCACCTTCAGAAGCACAACTGTAGAAAGGGACAAGAATCCAATCAGGTATTTCCAAGGATAGAATATCTAAAAAAAACCTTGTACACATGTATGAATAAAGCATCTCCAAATGCTGGCAATATGCAAGTATGTCTTCTTTGGTCGAGGGTTTTAACTTGAGGTTAGGAAACTGGCTTAATTAGTTTCGCTCAAGAGCTCTTTGCCAAAACATCAGCTTTGATACAAAAGATATGAAAAATCTCTTCGCTTTTATTAAATTGAGTTCATTTACTTCCAGCAGCAAATTTACTTCATTGAACGTACTGAATAGGTCAGGTAGATACATAATATCACCGGTCGAGTTCATTATGTGTCCGTGTAAAACAGTAGATTTCTCCTTTAATAATTCCAATACAGAGTTTAGTAAAGAGTAGAATCTCTCCAAGCAAGTTCCTTTGGACAGCCACTTCACTTCAGTATGAGGACGTAAGCGCGTAAAACCTTCTTCATTCTCCATGCAGAGTTGTTTAAATAGCCTGCTACTGAAGGCTCTGGTTTTATCTTATATACCGGAATATTGACAAACTGTAGAGAGCTGTGCAGTCATTCACTCACAGTTGTCGATGAATGGCACAATAAATTGTAAGTAAATCGAGTACACCTTTCTTCATATATGTGAGGAGCCCTTTGTAGTGACCAACCATTGCACGAGCACCATCAGTAGCTACAGTCAAAATATTGGTTAGCGGTATTTCTTTTTGTAGGAAAAATCTTCCAATGTTTTAAAGATGAGTTTTCAAGTGCTTACACAGTGTCTCTTCAATGTGCTCCGGCATCTCGTCAACTCTTCTTTGTACTGGATTATTGCCCAAAGATAATTTCTTAGTAACATCAGAGGGAGGTGTATGGAGCATTGTTGTTGAAAGTTCTTTAATAGATTTCAAAATTAACTCTTTTCCAATCGTGTGTGGTTTCACTGATTTAGCCATCATCAGTGCAATATTGTAGGATGCACGGTCACCATCGTTATTCGGTTTTGGAACCGCAAAAAACATCTAGCCACAGTGGTCTCATTCAGATAACAAGCTTCCAGATTTTGAAAGTAAGATATCGGTTTGTCTTTTATGTTCTTATGGGTCCTGGTGAAATGGTCCTCAATCCTTGATAACTTTATAGTTTATTCGTGAGGGTGTTTAGTCACAGTAGGCATATTGGTTTAGTTTTATCAGCTTTAAATGAAACAATTTCGTACTTAAAGTAATCCACTTTATACTGTCGTGCAGCGCATTTTTCTGTTTTGGTTCAGATATATTAGATTGCATCTAATAACCAGAAACAAAAATAAAACCAATATTAGGGTACCACGTTTGGTACCCTTCATTTGTTTATTGTTTATATACCTTCAATCTTCAGGGGGTCAGTTTGGTACCATAGCATTGGGGGATAAATCTATGAGGTATTGACATTTTATAAATATAAATAAAAAGCTTAGGGGATCTAAGCGTAGGGGAATATACCTTACCTTACCTCGTGACCTTTATACATTAAATACTAACCCGTTTAAAACTTAACACGTTTTTTTTCTTGCCTTACGAATAGAAAAAGTAAGGTTAGAAATTGTACGAAATATTATCTCGCCTTTTTACTACCCGTACTAATATATAATTATAATGAATGTAGTAAAAACGTACGATGGATTCATATTCACCACTGTATATGTATACAATTTCAACCTTGACCTAAAAAAATAGTGTAAAGAAATTTACCTTATTGCTCAACCAAATCAACACACGAAGTTTAAATAAACATTATAATCACAACACTAAAACTCTAACCTAAAATGTCATAACTATTTATGTACACTACACATTTTCATCTTTGCAATATTTTAAAATATGTTTATCTTTATAGGCAGAAACGTTTGGTCATATTGTATATTAAAAAAACTGAATTATTTTCCAACCATTTTTTTCCAATCGCCCATCGTATTCACATTATGTCAGTTTCGCCCTCTGGCGTGCTAAAATCGCCCACTAATGAGCGAATTCGCCAAGTTTTGAATCTTTGGTGTAGATATTCTTAGGCGTTAGAGTTTCTGTCGTTATGTTTGCCACAACCAGAAACCCAAAACTTTTTGACCGTACATAAGTTAAACTGAAGTAAACACGCATTTTCAGTTACTCAACGCTGCTCCCCTGTCTCTGTGGTCCATTCTTGAATCTTGCGAGGACTGTTTGTTCCTCAATAGGCGATGCAAATAATTTACCATGTTACTTACTGTCAAAAATATGACTAAAAATACTAGAAGAGCGTTTCAAAATTAATTTTAAAATATACTTTAACATACTTAAAATATATTTAAAAAGTCTTTCAAACTTCAAATTGCAATTTTTTCAATTATTTAAAAACAAGGAAATATCGCCCAACAATTTTGTCATCTTAAATAATTTCTTTGTAGTTGAAATAAAAATGCTGATCTACTTTTGTCGTATTGAAACCGAAGTTTGACGCGCATGCGCTATTTGCCATTCTACTACAAGAGCCTAACCATACTCAATACTCCAGCTACACTTGAAAGCTTTTCTTATAAATATAGTAATTCCTTTTGGTTAACTTTGTTCCATCTGAAACTCTGTCCTTCAGCATAGCACTAATGACAAGTCGAACAAACTCGTCTGAAGTTAAATAAAACCTCACTTAAATCCTTCAATGTATACTTAATTATTCCTACTTAATGGTTTCCACCGGACAGAAGTCTTCTTTAGAAGACGGAATAATTGTATGAAAACGCCGCCTTCAATTGCTCCATTAAAACGTGACTAATGATCTTGGTGTCGTACCGCGACCATCGCTTGTCTGTCTGCAAGAACAGTGTTCCCTCTTGAGAGTTCTGCCTGGACGGTACTGTTACTGTTTAAACACAGAGTATTTTCATTTAAAATTATTTAAAGATTTTAAATTAATTTTATACAATTCTCTTCAAAAGGTCAAAAGGAAAGTATCACGAAGAATAGACCTAATATAAAAACGAATTTACTACATTAACTTATACTAAATATTATAACTAGGTTTAATCCTATTGTAAATCTTGTAAGGTGTTTCTTTGTTTGGTTGTTAGTACAGCTGAAAATGTTTGCTACTAATCTCAAACGTCCATTTTATTTATAACAACGATGACTGCTTTTATACCTTTATTAAAATTGCGGGAGGCAAAGCAGAATGTACCATTTTGTCTCATACGGTGTCAAGATGTCAGGCGGTCAGAACTACGTTACAACCTTTTATTATTATACTAGATATTTATGCTCACATTCTTGGTAAAACCTAGGTTTGACTCTAGATATTTATGCTCACATTCTTGATAAAACCTAGGGTTGACTCTAGATATTTATGCTCACATTCTTGGTAAAACCTAGGTTTGACACTAGATATTCATGCTCATAAGCTGAGTCAACCTAGCCATGCCTATAGGTACTAATATTCAAAGGCTGGGTGAAACTGGTTTTGACGCGAGGTACTCAAGTTTACAGCCTGGGTCAACCTAAGTGCCCCTGGGTACTTATGCTCACAGGCTGGGTCAACCTACGTGCCCCTGGGTATTTATGCTCACAGGCTGGGTCAACCTACGTGCCTCTGGGTACTTATGTTCACAGGCTGGATCAACCTACGTGCCCCTGGGTACTTATGCTCACAGGCTGGATCAATCTATGTGCCCCTGGGTACTTATATGCACAGGCTGGATCAACCTACGTGCCCCCTGGGTACTTATATTCACAGGCTGGAATAACCTACGTGCCCCTGGGTACTTATGCTCACAGGCTGGATCAACCTACGTGCCCCTTGATACTTATGCTCACAGGCTGGGTCAACCTACGTGCCCCTGGGTACTTATGCTCACAGGCTGGGTTAACCTACGTGCCCCTGGGTACTTATGCTCACAGGCTGGATCATCCTCCGTGCCCCTGGGTACTTATGCTCACAGGCTGGATCAACTTAGGTTTGACTAAGTACTCATGTTCGCAGACTGGGTCGACCTATGTTTGACGCGAGGTACTCAAGTTCACTACCTGTATCAACCTACGTGCCCCTGGGTACTTATTTTCACAGGCTGGGTCAACCTACGTGCCCCTGGGTACTTAAGTTCACTGGCTGGATCAACCTACGTGCCCCTGGGTACTTATGCTCACAGGCTGGATCAACTTAGGTTTGACTAAGTACTCATGTTCGCAGACTGGGTCGACCTATGTTTGACGCGAGGTACTCAAGTTCACTGCCTGTATCAACCTACGTGCCCCTGGGTACTTATGTTCACAGACTGGGTCAACCTACGTGCCCCTGGGTACTTATGTTCACAGGCTGGGTCAACCTAGGTTTGACTACAAGTACTCATGTTCGCAGGCTGGGTCAACCTAGGTTGGACTCGAGCTACTCAAGTTCGCAGGTTGGGTCAACCTAGGTTTTACTCTAGATATTCATTCTCACAGGCTGGGTCAACCTAGGTTTGACTCTAGGTTGCAGGCTCTATGGTCGCAGGCTCGGTCAACCTAGGTTTGGCTATAAGTACTCATGTTCGCAGGCAGGGTCAAGCTAGGTTTGACTGTAAGTACTCATGTTCGCAGGCTCGGTCAACCTAGGTTTTACTCGAGATACTCATGTTTATAGGTTCGGTCAACCTAGGTTTTACTCTAGGTATTCATTCTCACAGGCTGCGTCAACCTAGGTTTGACTCCAGATACTTATGCTTACAGGCTGAGTCAATCTACCTGCCTCTGGGTTCTCATGTTCACAGGTTGGTTCAACTTAGGTTTCACTCTAGGTATTCATACTCACAGGCTGGGTAAGCCTTGGTTTGACTCTAGACAGGTACTCATGTTTACAGGCTGGATAAACCTGAGTGAACCTAGGCCAAGCCTAGGTTTGAAGAAGCAAAAAGAAATCTTTGGCGCTGCCAGGGGATCGAAGACATGAAATTTAGTCAAAAGGCTCCATGCATTAGACATTAGAGCAATAACCATTTTTCATAACAAGATAGTTTTTACATCAAAAGAGAGAATAGTGTTAGTGTTATCATATTATCATTGTGTTTAAGTTAAAGTTTAGTACGTTTTTACACCTCCTTAATACTTGTTGCCTCGTTGCTAGTTAAGGTGATATTACGTCTGGAAGGTAGCAATAAATGTGGTACAGATGGTGTAGCTAAAAACTGAGATTTTTCATTTCCCACCCGTCGCTTGTATAGATTTTTATAATAATTAATATAACCTTATAAAAATATTTTTTCTCATTTTTTTTTTATACTTTTCTAAAAATATTCAATATTTTTAAATATTCAAGTCTCCTCCAGCTTATTTTACTTTTAACGCGGTGACGCCAAATTACAATAAAACAAGTGATATAAAAAAAAACTAAAATAAATTCCTACTTGGGTAAACAAAGAAAATATTTATATTAGTTACTTTTTATTAAATAATTACAATTAATATAAATGAAGTAAAATGACCTGTGCGTTAAATCAGCTGTTCTATCATATAACCTATAACATAAAATAAACTGTTTTATGAAATAATGTTATCACTTATTATAAACTAAATGTAGCGAAATAACTCTATTACATACCTTGCCCGTTTTGTAAAAAGGGTTTCTTTCTTATAAAACTAAAATTAATTTTTTTAAATTTAATTAATGAATTAATATTTGAAAATACTGTATCAGCATCAAAGAGCATCTACTACAAGTTAAAAAATATATATTAGAACTTGAGTGGATGAATAAAGAGTATTTTTTATAACGATTGAAAATTTGAACAAGGTATACATAAGGAGACTATAGGCTAATAGAAGGAATTATTAATAACAAAAACCTATATTTAATAATATTAAACATTTCAAATATCAATATAGTAAGAGCTATTCGGAAAGTAGAAGAAACTCGTTATTGTGTCCTTAACGTGGTCGTTTAGAAAAGACAAACTTGTAATTATTAATTAAATTATAAAAATACTTATTTAGACTTATTAATGATTACGACTGAAGACTATCTAGATTGCTAGAGGCAAATTAAAATCCATTTGCAAATTTTAAAAATAAAATGAACAAATTGTAAGTCCTGTAGCGTCCAAGTTCCCGGGCGAAGTACAAGATTCTTTGGTTAAAAGCAACGCGGGAACAGGTTTACGTCAATTAACAAAGGAGGTCCCCACTTGGTAGTCAGGCCCGTAGTAAACGAATCATTATTGGCCGAGTTGAACTATATATCAGAGAGTTTCGGCCGGGACAAAGGACCGAACTGCCTAATAAAGTATGGGGACAGAATAGCGCCTCACTTTTGCTTTTAGCCCTCTCATTAACAACAGAAATCTTTTTGTTTTCCACTAATAGGGTAAGTGTTTTAAGGTTATTTCCTTTTCTACATAGATTACAAATAAGATATGGAAGCATTAAAGTCTCTTTGTGGTCACCGGCTATCTGGAAGAAGCCGTGTTTATTAGGGCTATCTGGGTACTTCTGTGTTTCCTGTTTCTGAATTCCTTTTTAAGATAAATTTCGACGTTCCTACTCGAGTTGCATTTCCAGCCAACAGATGCTGTTCTCTTATCTACAGTGTAATGTTTACTACAGAAATCCATTGCTTTTCCAGTAGCTTCCAGTAGAAATCAACTTAAGAGTTATAAGGCAAATAAATTTCAATGCATTTCGTGTTGAGCTATTCACTGTTAGATAGCATTAATTAACTAATTTAACATCAGTAAGAACAGTTTTTAATAGAAAAAGTACCAATTTCTTTGGTTTATGAAGATGATTACCTTCGGAGGATTTTGATGGTGGATTATCTGGAATAAAATTAATGTAACGGGCATACCTGTACGGGATACGGTCCAACGCATCACTCTGATCTGTTTATAGACCAATCAGGGAGGCAAAGCACATCAGCCTAAGCGACTTAACAGCATCCCGCTACAGAGCGTTTCCCATTCCTCTTTTTAACAATACTAATAACTTTACTTATCTATCTACCGTGCAATACGACTCTAACGTGTATTACGTAGGCCTATCTACCGGGCGTTACGTATCTACCGTTTGTTACGTATCTACCGTGCAATACGTATCTAAAGTGCAATACATATCTACCGTGTGTTACATATATACCGTGCGTTACGTATCTACCATGCCTTGCGTATGTACCTTGCGTTATATATTTACCGTGCGTTACTTATCTACCGTGAGTAACGCATCTACGTGCGTTACGTATCTACCGTGCGTTACGTATCTACCCCGTGTGAGTCGAATATATAGTGCGTTACGTATCAACCGTGCGTTACGCATCTATCGTGCGTTACGTATCTACCTTGCGTTACATATCTACCGTGCGCTACGTATCTACCATGCCTTGCGTATGTACCTTGCGTTACATATATACCGTGAGTAGAGAATGCGCTTGTTGAGATGGGACACTTGAGTCGTGGGGAAAACCCAGCCTTCAGGTGGTCTTACGTCATTAACCCTTTTAACCCTTTCAACCCTTTAGCCTTCAGGCGGTCTTACGTCATTAACCCTTTTAATCCTATTAACCCTTTTAACCCTTTTAACCCTTTCAACCCTTTAGCCTTCAGGCGGTCTTACGTCATTAACCCTTTTAATCCTTTTAGTTAACCCTTTCCCTTTCAAGACTGGTGCCGTCGATTCTGAAAAAAATCTTTTTACCTGAGTCGTATTCGAACCCCGTATGTTTGTGTTTAGAACCATCAACGCTAACCTCTCGGCTAACTTGTCCAAACAATAGAGACGCTTTTATTTGTGCTATATGACCAGTATTGTCGTTAGTCTTCTTGCATGATGTCATTGATCCTTTCTCAAGGGTTGAAAGGGTTGAAAGGGTTGAAAGGGTTAAAAGGGTTAAAAGGGTTGAAAGGGTTGAAAGGGTTAAAAGGGTTGAAGGGGTTAAAAGGGTTGAAAGGGTTGAAAGGGTTAAAAGGGTTGAAAGGGTTGAAAGGGTTAAAATGGTTAAAAGGGTTGAAAGGGTTAAAAGGGTTGAAAGGGTTAAAAGGGTTGAAAGGGTTAAAAGGGGTAAAAGGGGTAAAAGGGTTGAAATGGTTAAAATGGTTGAAAGGGTTGAAAGGGTTAAAAGGGTTGAAAGGATTAAAAGGGTTAAAAGGGTTAAAAGGGTTAAAATGGTTAAAAGGGTTGAAAGGGTTAAATGAAAGGGTTGAAGGGGTTAAAAGGGTTGAAAGGGTTAAAAGGGTTGAAATGGTTGAACGGGTTATACGAAAGGGTTGAAAGGGTTAAAAGGGTTGGGTTGAAAGGGTTTGAAGTCCAAATTGACCTGATGTCAAAAATCGTCGTATTCGTACCTTCTGCGCCCCGTCTTGAGGAAATAATGTCTTTAGGCGTAATCAACATGCTAGTACTGTATGAACTTGTTTACTTCCAAGCTTAATTGTTTTCTTTATTATTTATAATTCTTATAAATCAAATGAATATAAATAGAATATTGGAGTTTTTTTTAATTATTTTTCTAAAACAAGACGTTTGGCTCGTTATATGAAATATATTCTTGTTTAAAAGACAGTAAGTTATACACTGTGTATAAACACTGATATTTCAACACGAAAATATAAATGACATTATTTGCAAGTAAAACACATAGTACAGGAGTATGTTACATCTAAGTATAAATTAAATGGTCATTAAGTTTTAATCATTCAATTAGCATATATAGTATTATTTTTTTTCATTAAAGAAATTAAACTTTATAAATAGAATATAAGAAAAGTCAATTACAATATATGTGATTCTTTGTTGATAAAGTATGTTTATTTACGTAGTCCTGTCCTTAGGTACTAATGAGCACTGTATATCAAGCTCGAGAGACTACTATAGCCATGCAATATGTGGAAAGAGTACAGAGGTATCCTATATGTAGAAAACAGTTACATTAAATTCATACTTGTGAGTCATCAATGTCAGTATTACTTAAAAATACACATTTTAAATTGAACTTTATAAATAGAATATAAGAAAAGTCAGTTATTTACAATATACGTGATTCTGAACTTTTGTTGATAAAAATAAATAGAGCAATTTGAATTCCTAATCCAGAGGTATCCGACAGGAACAGAAGGTGGTGGAGTGGTGCCTTAGTTAGATAGAAATTAATATTAAAACAATCTTAAATTGTTCTTAGTTTCAATGTTGTTAATTAGGTTTTCGATAGTATCAAACAGTATGTGTGATTTGTATTGGGTTTGTTCGTTTATTATGTTTGTACTTTGTGTTTTTGTGAATCCGATACCTCCCTGGTCTTGTCATTGACTCAACCCGATACATCGCAGCGGACTTGCTACCGATTTCTTACCCTACTCTTATTCGAACCGTGGATGGCAAAGGTAGATCTTGCTCGTTAGGCTTTTGATATTCTCACGTGCATTATTAAACAGCTGTGAATGCTACAAAAATTTTATTATTTTTTGGTAATTTAAAAATATAAATTAAAACAAAAATATTTCTATTTCAAAATGTTTTAATGAGTTTTCACAACATTCCGACTTTCATGACATCCCTGTTAAACATTAATCTTATATTAAAGTTAAAATAATATATACTCCAAACATGATGTAAAATCTTAAACTATTTAAAAGTAATTTCTGTGTAAATGATGGTACAGTCAGATCCAGAAGATTTACTGATGAATCGAATTTGTAGTTATTACAGGGTATAAACGAAAATTTACTAAATTATTACCAACTGAAAAATATATTATATGTTATATGTTACATGTTCTTAGTGTAAAAGAAATATTTTATATTGATTATTGTTTATAAAGAAAATTAGTATTAAATAATTCTTATGGCTTTTTCGAACAATTTGCATGAAATAATGTTTTTTCAATTATGTGATAAAAAAAGGTGTTGACAATTTAAGAGTAGCCTATTTCTTAGCTAGTAGCAATTTATCAAGCAATAATTATAAACTAATAAATAAAATAATACTTTGTATTTTCAAAGTATTTTCATTTACTTTAATTTTGTCAGTTTAAATTCTAAAGTTAACAGGTTTTCATTGAAAAATATATAGTCTACATAGGTTAAACACAATATTAGCAATTTCTAATGTTGCATATTGACATTATAAAATAAATCTGTAACAAATGTTTAAATTTATATAAAATATATTTATAAGCTGCATTAATTAGTTGCTATTTGTTGTTTCATGCTAAGTCAATGGAAGGGTTGGTGATCTATACGGAGGTCACCATTCCTTAACCAAATTGACCTGATGATGTCAAAAAAGTCGTATTCGTACCTTGTGTGCCCTGTCTTGAGAAAATAATGTCTTTATGCGTGATGTGTGCTAGGTTATTGGTTTCAACCTGTTTCGTCCTGAATAAATGTTTGTACTAAGTCAATTAGTTTCAATGCTGTTAATTTCGGTAATGGATGGAAGTATAAGAATTAATACTTTTTTTTAAATTTTAATTTTATTTATTTTTTAAACATATAATACAGAATGTTCAATTTAGTAAATCAGTTTATTTCACTTGATCCAAAACCTTTTGAATTTCTCTCTGTTACATCTAAACGTTTTATTTCATAAAAGTTCACTTGTATATGCAGTTCTTAAATCATATCCAACTGATAGAGGTGAACATCTTTGTGGAGCAAATTCGTATTTCGATAACATAAAGCATTTCAACTTGACATTTGAAGACGATTCCTCCATTTCTATAACAAAGAATACTTCTTCTATTACAATGATTGAACTTTATAAACAGAAAAGTCTATTATTTACAATCAACGTAATAGTGAACTTTCACAGAATTAAGATTTGTATACATCAGCTTCTTTACAATTTAAGATATTATAACAAATAATTATATAATACACTAAAGGTTTTACTTTCAGCACATTAACTTCAAAGGATTATTAATTCAATTATGTATTAAATATTTATTTATATTAAATTGATACAAATAACTCAACACATTATGTGAATAAAATTTACGATATTATTTTAAAAATGAAAGAAAGTACATTTTATTTATTTCAATGAAACGAGGAGAAAAATAACAATTTAAAATAGTATTACAAATAAATATAATAAACTTCAGTTTTCACTTTATTCTTCACTTCTTTTTGACAAAATTATACCTTTAGGCATGATGTGTGTTAAAAAAAATTATATCAATAATCTTAACCATTTCCTCAACTCTTTCTTAACGTTTTCCTTAACCCTTTCTTTGCAAAATCAACAGACATGTTAGTACTGTATGAACTTGTTTACTTCCTGACATTAGCTTAATAGCGTTTGTTGACAAAATCATACCTTTAGGCGTGAAGTGTGTTAAAACTGTTAGGTCATTAAACTTAACCTCTTCTTCAACCCTTTTTTAATCAAATTAACCTGATGACAAAATATCGTCGTATTCGAACCTTCCTGTTATTGGTCTTAACCCCTTGCTTAATATAATTAACCTGATGATGTCAAAAATCATCGAACCAGTGTTCCTCCAATCGTTTGTCTAATTGCTCTGATCGTTTTTGTCAACAAAATAATGAATAAATGAGCACAAGATTATCTTATTACAATTTTTGTTTCGCGTAAAGGTGAGGTTAACTAAATATACACTTAGCGAAAGATCAGATCATGGTTGCACAAAATCAGAGTATAGCAAGACAAGCATCGAAATTAACATTGCATAAAATTAATATCTATCAGTAACAGTATATCAAATATTGACGAACGTTTTATAACTAAAAGAAAGAATAAAAAATTTCAACGTAAGAAGAGATTCCAACACGCAAATCTAACTGATATGAATAACTACTAATATAAAATAAAGATCAGAATATTAATAACATGTGTTATGACATATGGAGACCACAACTAGATAGTAAACAAACGAAGAACAAAATAAATAAAGACCTATATGCATAGAACAAATTAAAGTGACGTGGTGGTACATGCCAGAGAAACGGATGGATACAACGAAATCGGAATGTAGGCTATTTAGTAAGTGGAATAGGAAGATATGTAAACATACGAATGAAGGAGGTTATACAACTGAAGGAACCATTAAAGAAGGCCGCTAATCTTACCTCTTTCGCACGAGTAAAGCTATTCGCTGTGTTGGATTTCCACGAACCCATTTGGCAGCATCGTATGCGTAAGGGAAAACAATTATTCATCACTCCATCTCTACGAGGTTTAGCCTTGGAAAATCCCCATGAACTTATACAATTGTTACTAAACAATGTAGGAGTAGTCTTGTGTAAAAGCTAATAAGCTGACAAATAAACCAGAAAACACTGTCAATAGAAATAACAGTGATATTCCCATCTAATAAAAGATTTAATTTAATGAATTACCTAACACAATTATATGCTACTAGCAGAGTACCAGTCGTTTGTACGACGTCTGACGTATATTTGTATTTGTATTTGTATTTAGGGTGAATTTACTGAAATTCAAACCCAATAAATATATCAAACTATAGTTTATAAACTTGACAATTATTGTCTTGAAAAACCAAGAGAAGGAAAAGCTCCTGCTCGTAACATGACAATTGTAAAGTGTAACTAACCTTGAAAGGTGAATAACAATCAACATTTACTATCACCTGATTAGTTGTGTTTAGAATTGACTATTGCAGGTGATTTACTACAGATACATTTACTATCATCTGATTAACCAGATATATAATGGAGTATAGATAATTGAGTGTTACTGGAAATTTTAAGCCTAGTTGGGCGGTGCCCTGGTTGAATTTCTAAATAAAAAGAGGCCTATGTATTCAACAGGGAGTCTAAGAATGTTCGTTTAAAAATTGCAGCTTAATGAATCCACTCGTCTTTATGTAATTGAGACACAATATTACATATACAAATTTAGAGGTGCACAATCACTTTGCTACTTCAAAAAGATGGTTTTAATGAATAGTATCTTAATAGAAAAAACTGCACTTTTATAATGTAATTCTATAAACTTCTCTAATTACAAACAATATTATTTTCTGTGTAATTTAAGTGAATAGAAAACAATTGTATTTTTTGACTGACTTGTATTTTTATTGAAATAATTAGTCTTTTAAAAATGGAAAGCAGCTAAATTACAAATAATATTGTGAATTTGATTCACGTAGTGGGTAAAATAAATATTATGTATTGTAATAATACATAATTCATTTGTAATAGACTTTTTTAGTATTGTATTTTTAAAGTTCAAGCATTGTACTAATGCATTGTAATACAAGGAATATTCATTTTAAAGGAAATGGAGGCATCGTATTCAAATGCCAAATTGGAAAAAACACAGTGTAAGTATATTTTTAACAGGTACATACATGCATACTTACATACATACATAAATACATACATATATACATAAGTACATAAAAATATTTTTCGATGTTTCGATTGCAGATTTAAAAGTATTCTTATCTGTGTAAGCTTTCTTGACAATAGTTAACATTAGAAATAACCAAGGCTTTCTAGGCAGTATAATATAGAAAATATTTCAACTGAAAATGTCTAATAATGAAGTACAACTGTTGTATTCCTGAATAATAGGAAAATTAAGCCTATTATTAATTTCTAAGACAACTGTTGATGATATTATTACTACCAGCGAAAGTGTTAACTACTAAATTCCATTTTTTTTATAGGTTAAGGGAAGAGTAAACATCAATCCCGTCTTTTTGTTAGCCGAGAGGCTAGGAAACTCAAGGTAAAACGATTTTTGACGTCAACACTTATATTAAATGGATTTGATTTTCTGTCTGAGTTCCGAACGATAATTGTTCATATTAGCATTTTTCATTATTATAATTTTCATTATTGTAATTTTCATTATTTCATTGCGTTAATACCGTTTCAAAGTTAATTAACAAAAGAGTACCTATGTTCTTCATCTAAGCATTGTTTCGTCACTTCTAAGCATTGTTATCTTTATTTTTATTGATATCTAAATTTTTACTGTGTGTAAAATGACAAGTTTAATACTTAAAAAAAATAGTAAAAGAAATTAAAGTTATATCCCTATCGATTTCTCGCTTTAAATTATATTACATTATTCTGTTGATTTTCTGTCTGAGTTCCGAACGACAATTGTTCATATTTGCATTTTGCATTATTATAATTTTCATCAATGTTATTTCATTGTGTTAATACCGTTTCAAAGTTAATTAACAGAAGAGTACCCATGTTCTTCATCTAAGCATTGTTTCTTCACTTCTAAGCATTGTTATCTTTATTTTTATTGATATCTAAATTTTTACTGTGTGTAAAATGACAAGTTTAATAGAATTTAAATGATAAGAGTAAAATTCTTGAGAATTCATCTATGTGTGACTAAAATTCACCAGATATCTTGAATTTTGAAACAGACAAGTCAATTGTTCCATTAACAAGTAAAAATGTTTTAAAAGAAGCTCTCACAGATATCATTCAAAATTTGTTGCACTAATCTTTAAAAACAGAGAAACATAAGTATTTAGAATAGATAGGAGTTATAAATATTTGATTTTGCTACAAAAGAAACAATTTTGTACATTTGTCTACAAAAACTTGTTGACATAAATGCAACAATGGTTGCCGTATTTAAAGACAATGCTATTTTTGCTCTGTAGATCTCATTAGGAACGATCGATTAAACGGGCATTTCTACTATCCTGAGCAACTATCTTCAATTACCTTTATACACGAATACTTCACATAGTGGGTAATAGAATTGTTTGTATCATTTCATTAATTTATAATACATAAATCGTTTTTAATAGACTTTTCTAGTATTGTATTTTTAAAAAAATCAATCATTGTACTAATGCATTGAAATAGAAGGAATATTCTTTTTTTTTTAATGAAATGGAGGAATCTTTTTCAAATGCCAAATTGGACAAAACACAGTGTAAGTATATTTTTTAACAGGTACATACATGCATACATACATACATATTTAATCACTATACTAATGCATTGTAATAGAAGATATATTCTGTTTTAATGAAATGAAGGAATCGTTTTCAAATACCAAATTGGACAAAACACAGTGTAAGTATATTTTCAACAGGTACATACATGCATACATACATACATACATATATACATACATATATACATAAGTACATAAAAATATTTTTCGATGTTTCGATTGCAGATTTAAAAATATTCTTATCTGTGTAAGCTTTCTTGACAATAGTTAACATTAGAAATAACCTAGGCTTTCTAGGCAGTATAATATAGAAAATATTTCAACTGAAAATGTCTAATAATGAAGTACAACTGCTGTATTCCTGAATAATAGGAAAATTAAGCCTATTATTAATTTCTAAGACAACTGTTGAGGATATTATTATAAAGTATTGAGAAAAGGGTTGAGGAAGGGGTTAAGAAATGATCAATGACCCTGGATAATGTCCACCTGAGACAATTCCGAGCTCTGTACAAACTATCACGTGACATGATTTTGTCAAGAAAGAAGACTCACAATACGCCCATGATTTTGTTAAGAACGGGTTTAGGGAAAAAGGGTTGAGGAAAGGTATTTAATATAACTTTTAAAAGAAGTGTTTAAATCATTTTAAACATTTAGTGCTGTAAATATATGTACAAATTATTATTATTATTTTTAATTCACCTACTAATCATTAAGCGTTATCAAAGACATACTATCATTATTGCTATCAAGTTAACAAATAGTCATTGCCACAGGTAGCTTCAGTAATCCAATATTTTTGTGTATTATTACAATACATAATATTTATTTTTAATTAAAGAAATTAATACAAACAATTCTGTTACACACTACGTAAAACTAGTTTATAACAACATTATTTTTAATTAAAGTTCATTACATTTTTTAAATACTATTGTTTTCAATGAAAGAAATAAAATATTATTAAATTGTTTTGCTCTTCAAACTTTGTATAAGTAATATCAAAACGAAAATTACATAATTACATTTAAAAAGTACAGTTTTTTTCAAAAGACTATGCAAATCATTTAATTAATAAATATTTTCATGTTAAAGTACCAAAGTATTTATAAACTGTATGATTTGCATATGCAATATCAAAATACTATATTTGTAAAAATACTAATAATTGAATTCTACTATAGTTGATGAATAAAAATACTCACTGTATTAGTGTTTAGAAAAAGATCATCTACGTTCTTCGAAGAAATTCAACCATTTCTCTTCACTCTTAGTTCCAATTCAACTGTTCGTTCTTTTATAGATTTAACAACAAGTTTTTTTCCCTATAATAGCTTCTATATCTTGGTCACTTGAAAATAAAGTAGTATCACGTTTTGATAGATAGGCATGAACGGTTTCCCCCTTATTCATAAATTTTGCTAATAATGCATGACCGTATTTCGTTTCTACTATTCTTGCTTCTTTAATTACGTATCGTTTCCCTACCGTAAATGTTTGAATAGAAACTGTGTCTACACTTGTTGACGAATTAAATTTTTCAATAAGATTTGATATGCTTATGCTATCTTCTTCAGCTCGACACAAACTGAATAAATATTTCTCTGTTTGTTAAATTTAAACATTCTAGTTGTAATTAATTTGTTTTCATTTCAAATTTCCCAAGGATATAAATTTATTTTTCTCTTTCAAACTTTCCTAATGTGTTTTAAATGTAATATTAATTGCTTTTTTAAAATTGTCTACTTGTTTATTAGCATTACGTTTTTATACTTCATTTATTATTTTTTGTTATTCGCGTATTTTACTATCACAGCCTTTGTTGATTATGAAGCCTTACATTCTCCAAAGTACCAGTAAAGCTTAATCTTTTCCCATCGGTTCAGAGCAAGTCTCTTTCAGATTAACCACCCTGGAGACGCGATTCCATAGTTTTCCCTTATTCCCAATACCAGGGGATCGTTCTATCATTTTCCTAACCCTACCTAATCCCACTCAACTTTCGTTAACCAAACTTTTCCTTTACAAAGGATGTAACGTGTAAATACTTCTTTACGGCCATTATTAGGATCACTTTAATTTACGTGATACCATTATTCCTCTTTATCCTCTACCAGAGAGTTTTACATCCTAATAAATCCTACTTACAATCCTTCAAGACGATGATATTCTACAACCATGTGCGCTGAGTGATCGCAAACTTAAAAAAATCAAGAAATTGTGTTCAGCGACATCTGGTAGTGAAATGTAGAACTAAACCCCCGGGACTACTTTTTACTTGTAAAACTAGAATATGTTTTACCTACTTAAAATTAAAGAAGTAATGAAGCTTTACAACAAACTAGCAGAATAACTGAATATATATTACACTTTTAATACCACTTGGCAAAAAAAAACCACCATTTACTGATATTTTCCAGCAGACCGCATTTCGCACTACATCAGTGCATTGTTCAATGCTGTGGGTCACGGACAAGACTTTTGCTCAGGTGTGTTGTATTGGTGTGAGACTGTGGTGTATTGGTGTAATCAACAACTACTCTATGGACAATAATACACCACAGTCTCACATCAATACAACACACCTGAGCAAAAGTCTTGTCCGTGACCCACAGCATTGAACAATGCACTGATGTAGTGCGAAATGCGGTCTGCTGGAAAATATCAGTAAATGGTGGTTTTTTTTTGCCAAGTGGTATTAAAAGTGTAATATATATTCAGTTATTCTGCTAGTTTGTTGTAAAGCTTCATTACTTCTTTAATTTTAAGTAGGTAAAACATATTCTAGTTTTACAAGTAAAAAGTAGTCCCGGGGGTTTAGTTCTACATTTCACTACCAGATGTCGCTGAACACAATTTCTTGATTTTTTTAAGTTTGCGATCACTCAGCGCACATGGTTGTAGAATATCATCGTCTTGAAGGATTGTAAGTAGGATTTATTAGGATGTAAAACTCTCTGGTAGAGGATAAAGAGGAATAATGGTATCACGTAAATTAAAGTGATCCTAATAATGGCCGTAAAGAAGTATTTACACGTTACATCCTTTGTAAAGGAAAAGTTTGGTTAACGAAAGTTGAGTGGGATTAGGTAGGGTTAGGAAAATGATAGAACGATCCCCTGGTATTGGGAATAAGGGAAAACTATGGAATCGCGTCTCCAGGGTGGTTAATCTGAAAGAGACTTGCTCTGAACCGATGGGAAAAGATTAAGCTTTACTGGTACTTTGGAGAATGTAAGGCTTCATAATCAACAAAGGCTGTGATAGTAAAATACGCGAATAACAAAAAATAATAAATGAAGTATAAAAACGTAATGCTAATAAACAAGTAGACAATTTTAAAAAAGCAATTAATATTACATTTAAAACACATTAGGAAAGTTTGAAAGAGAAAAATAAATTTATATCCTTGGGAAATTTGAAATGAAAACAAATTAATTACAACTAGAATGTTTAAATTTAACAAACAGAGAAATATTTATTCAGTTTGTGTCGAGCTGAAGAAGATAGCATAAGCATATCAAATCTTATTGAAAAATTTAATTCGTCAACAAGTGTAGACACAGTTTCTATTCAAACATTTACGGTAGGGAAACGATACGTAATTAAAGAAGCAAGAATAGTAGAAACGAAATACGGTCATGCATTATTAGCAAAATTTATGAATAAGGGGGAAACCGTTCATGCCTATCTATCAAAACGTGATACTACTTTATTTTCAAGTGACCAAGATATAGAAGCTATTATAGGGAAAAAAACTTGTTGTTAAATCTATAAAAGAACGAACAGTTGAATTGGAACTAAGAGTGAAGAGAAATGGTTGAATTTCTTCGAAGAACGTAGATGATCTTTTTCTAAACACTAATACAGTGAGTATTTTTATTCATCAACTATAGTAGAATTCAATTATTAGTATTTTTACAAATATAGTATTTTGATATTGCATATGCAAATCATACAGTTTATAAATACTTTGGTACTTTAACATGAAAATATTTATTAATTAAATGATTTGCATAGTCTTTTGAAAAAAACTGTACTTTTTAAATGTAATTATGTAATTTTCGTTTTGATATTACTTATACAAAGTTTGAAGAGCAAAACAATTTAATAATATTTTATTTCTTTCATTGAAAACAATAGTATTTAAAAAATGTAATGAACTTTAATTAAAAATAATGTTGTTATAAACTAGTTTTACGTAGTGTGTAACAGAATTGTTTGTATTAATTTCTTTAATTAAAAATAAATATTATGTATTGTAATAATACACAAAAATATTGGATTACTGAAGCTACCTGTGGCAATGACTATTTGTTAACTTGATAGCAATAATGATAGTATGTCTTTGATAACGCTTAATGATTAGTAGGTGAATTAAAAATAATAATAATAATTTGTACATATATTTACAGCACTAAATGTTTAAAATGATTTAAACACTTCTTTTAAAAGTTATATTAAATACCTTTCCTCAACCCTTTTTCCCTAAACCCGTTCTTAACAAAATCATGGGCGTATTGTGAGTCTTCTTTCTTGACAAAATCATGTCACGTGATAGTTTGTACAGAGCTCGGAATTGTCTCAGGTGGACATTATCCAGGGTCATTGATCATTTCTTAACCCCTTCCTCAACCCTTTTCTCAATACTTTATAATAATATCCTCAACAGTTGTCTTAGAAATTAATAATAGGCTTAATTTTCCTATTATTCAGGAATACAGCAGTTGTACTTCATTATTAGACATTTTCAGTTGAAATATTTTCTATATTATACTGCCTAGAAAGCCTAGGTTATTTCTAATGTTAACTATTGTCAAGAAAGCTTACACAGATAAGAATATTTTTAAATCTGCAATCGAAACATCGAAAAATATTTTTATGTACTTATGTATATATGTATGTATATATGTATGTATGTATGTATGCATGTATGTACCTGTTGAAAATATACTTACACTGTGTTTTGTCCAATTTGGTATTTGAAAACGATTCCTTCATTTCATTAAAACAGAATATATCTTCTATTACAATGCATTAGTATAGTGATTAAATATGTATGTATGTATGCATGTATGTACCTGTTAAAAAATATACTTACACTGTGTTTTGTCCAATTTGGCATTTGAAAAAGATTCCTCCATTTCATTAAAAAAAAAGAATATTCCTTCTATTTCAATGCATTAGTACAATGATTGATTTTTTTAAAAATACAATACTAGAAAAGTCTATTAAAAACGATTTATGTATTATAAATTAATGAAATGATACAAACAATTCTATTACCCACTATGTGAAGTATTCGTGTATAAAGGTAATTGAAGATAGTTGCTCAGGATAGTAGAAATGCCCGTTTAATCGATCGTTCCTAATGAGATCTACAGAGCAAAAATAGCATTGTCTTTAAATACGGCAACCATTGTTGCATTTATGTCAACAAGTTTTTGTAGACAAATGTACAAAATTGTTTCTTTTGTAGCAAAATCAAATATTTATAACTCCTATCTATTCTAAATACTTATGTTTCTCTGTTTTTAAAGATTAGTGCAACAAATTTTGAATGATATCTGTGAGAGCTTCTTTTAAAACATTTTTACTTGTTAATGGAACAATTGACTTGTCTGTTTCAAAATTCAAGATATCTGGTGAATTTTAGTCACACATAGATGAATTCTCAAGAATTTTACTCTTATCATTTAAATTCTATTAAACTTGTCATTTTACACACAGTAAAAATTTAGATATCAATAAAAATAAAGATAACAATGCTTAGAAGTGAAGAAACAATGCTTAGATGAAGAACATGGGTACTCTTCTGTTAATTAACTTTGAAACGGTATTAACACAATGAAATAACATTGATGAAAATTATAATAATGCAAAATGCAAATATGAACAATTGTCGTTCGGAACTCAGACAGAAAATCAACAGAATAATGTAATATAATTTAAAGCGAGAAATCGATAGGGATATAACTTTAATTTCTTTTACTATTTTTTTTAAGTATTAAACTTGTCATTTTACACACAGTAAAAATTTAGATATCAATAAAAATAAAGATAACAATGCTTAGAAGTGACGAAACAATGCTTAGATGAAGAACATAGGTACTCTTTTGTTAATTAACTTTGAAACGGTATTAACGCAATGAAATAATGAAAATTACAATAATGAAAATTATAATAATGAAAAATGCTAATATGAACAATTATCGTTCGGAACTCAGACAGAAAATCAAATCCATTTAATATAAGTGTTGACGTCAAAAATCGTTTTACCTTGAGTTTCCTAGCCTCTCGGCTAACAAAAAGACGGGATTGATGTTTACTCTTCCCTTAACCTATAAAAAAAATGGAATTTAGTAGTTAACACTTTCGCTGGTAGTAATAATATCATCAACAGTTGTCTTAGAAATTAATAATAGGCTTAATTTTCCTATTATTCAGGAATACAACAGTTGTACTTCATTATTAGACATTTTCAGTTGAAATATTTTCTATATTATACTGCCTAGAAAGCCTTGGTTATTTCTAATGTTAACTATTGTCAAGAAAGCTTACACAGATAAGAATACTTTTAAATCTGCAATCGAAACATCGAAAAATATTTTTATGTACTTATGTATATATGTATGTATTTATGTATGTATGTAAGTATGCATGTATGTACCTGTTAAAAATATACTTACACTGTGTTTTTTCCAATTTGGCATTTGAATACGATGCCTCCATTTCCTTTAAAATGAATATTCCTTGTATTACAATGCATTAGTACAATGCTTGAACTTTAAAAATACAATACTAAAAAAGTCTATTACAAATGAATTATGTATTATTACAATACATAATATTTATTTTACCCACTACGTGAATCAAATTCACAATATTATTTGTAATTTAGCTGCTTTCCATTTTTAAAAGACTAATTATTTCAATAAAAATACAAGTCAGTCAAAAAATACAATTGTTTTCTATTCACTTAAATTACACAGAAAATAATATTGTTTGTAATTAGAGAAGTTTATAGAATTACATTATAAAAGTGCAGTTTTTTCTATTAAGATACTATTCATTAAAACCATCTTTTTGAAGTAGCAAAGTGATTGTGCACCTCTAAATTTGTATATGTAATATTGTGTCTCAATTACATAAAGACGAGTGGATTCATTAAGCTGCAATTTTTAAACGAACATTCTTAGACTCCCTGTTGAATACATAGGCCTCTTTTTATTTAGAAATTCAACCAGGGCACCGCCCAACTAGGCTTAAAATTTCCAGTAACACTCAATTATCTATACTCCATTATATATCTGGTTAATCAGATGATAGTAAATGTATCTGTAGTAAATCACCTGCAATAGTCAATTCTAAACACAACTAATCAGGTGATAGTAAATGTTGATTGTTATTCACCTTTCAAGGTTAGTTACACTTTACAATTGTCATGTTACGAGCAGGAGCTTTTCCTTCTCTTGGTTTTTCAAGACAATAATTGTCAAGTTTATAAACTATAGTTTGATATATTTATTGGGTTTGAATTTCAGTAAATTCACCCTAAATACAAATACAAATACAAATATACGTCAGACGTCGTACAAACGACTGGTACTCTGCTAGTAGCATATAATTGTGTTAGGTAATTCATTAAATTAAATCTTTTATTAGATGGGAATATCACTGTTATTTCTATTGACAGTGTTTTCTGGTTTATTTGTCAGCTTATTAGCTTTTACACAAGACTACTCCTACATTGTTTAGTAACAATTGTATAAGTTCATGGGGATTTTCCAAGGCTAAACCTCGTAGAGATGGAGTGATGAATAATTGTTTTCCCTTACGCATACGATGCTGCCAAATGGGTTCGTGGAAATCCAACACAGCGAATAGCTTTACTCGTGCGAAAGAGGTAAGATTAGCGGCCTTCTTTAATGGTTCCTTCAGTTGTATAACCTCCTTCATTCGTATGTTTACATATCTTCCTATTCCACTTACTAAATAGCCTACATTCCGATTTCGTTGTATCCATCCGTTTCTCTGGCATGTACCACCACGTCACTTTAATTTGTTCTATGCATATAGGTCTTTATTTATTTTGTTCTTCGTTTGTTTACTATCTAGTTGTGGTCTCCATATGTCATAACACATGTTATTAATATTCTGATCTTTATTTTATATTAGTAGTTATTCATATCAGTTAGATTTGCGTGTTGGAATCTCTTCTTACGTTGAAATTTTTTATTCTTTCTTTTAGTTATAAAACGTTCGTCAATATTTGATATACTGTTACTGATAGATATTAATTTTATGCAATGTTAATTTCGATGCTTGTCTTGCTATACTCTGATTTTGTGCAACCATGATCTGATCTTTCGCTAAGTGTATATTTAGTTAACCTCACCTTTACGCGAAACAAAAATTGTAATAAGATAATCTTGTGCTCATTTATTCATTATTTTGTTGACAAAAACGATCAGAGCAATTAGACAAACGATTGGAGGAACACTGGTTCGATGATTTTTGACATCATCAGGTTAATTATATTAAGCAAGGGGTTAAGACCAATAACAGGAAGGTTCGAATACGACGATATTTTGTCATCAGGTTAATTTGATTAAAAAAGGGTTGAAGAAGAGGTTAAGTTTAATGACCTAACAGTTTTAACACACTTCACGCCTAAAGGTATGATTTTGTCAACAAACGCTATTAAGCTAATGTCAGGAAGTAAACAAGTTCATACAGTACTAACATGTCTGTTGATTTTGCAAAGAAAGGGTTAAGGAAAACGTTAAGAAAGAGTTGAGGAAATGGTTAAGATTATTGATATAATTTTTTTTAACACACATCATGCCTAAAGGTATAATTTTGTCAAAAAGAAGTGAAGAATAAAGTGAAAACTGAAGTTTATTATATTTATTTGTAATACTATTTTAAATTGTTATTTTTCTCCTCGTTTCATTGAAATAAATAAAATGTACTTTCTTTCATTTTTAAAATAATATCGTAAATTTTATTCACATAATGTGTTGAGTTATTTGTATCAATTTAATATAAATAAATATTTAATACATAATTGAATTAATAATCCTTTGAAGTTAATGTGCTGAAAGTAAAACCTTTAGTGTATTATATAATTATTTGTTATAATATCTTAAATTGTAAAGAAGCTGATGTATACAAATCTTAATTCTGTGAAAGTTCACTATTACGTTGATTGTAAATAATAGACTTTTCTGTTTATAAAGTTCAATCATTGTAATAGAAGAAGTATTCTTTGTTATAGAAATGGAGGAATCGTCTTCAAATGTCAAGTTGAAATGCTTTATGTTATCGAAATACGAATTTGCTCCACAAAGATGTTCACCTCTATCAGTTGGATATGATTTAAGAACTGCATATACAAGTGAACTTTTATGAAATAAAACGTTTAGATGTAACAGAGAGAAATTCAAAAGGTTTTGGATCAAGTGAAATAAACTGATTTACTAAATTGAACATTCTGTATTATATGTTTAAAAAATAAATAAAATTAAAATTTAAAAAAAAGTATTAATTCTTATACTTCCATCCATTACCGAAATTAACAGCATTGAAACTAATTGACTTAGTACAAACATTTATTCAGGACGAAACAGGTTGAAACCAATAACCTAGCACACATCACGCATAAAGACATTATTTTCTCAAGACAGGGCACACAAGGTACGAATACGACTTTTTTGACATCATCAGGTCAATTTGGTTAAGGAATGGTGACCTCCGTATAGATCACCAACCCTTCCATTGACTTAGCATGAAACAACAAATAGCAACTAATTAATGCAGCTTATAAATATATTTTATATAAATTTAAACATTTGTTACAGATTTATTTTATAATGTCAATATGCAACATTAGAAATTGCTAATATTGTGTTTAACCTATGTAGACTATATATTTTTCAATGAAAACCTGTTAACTTTAGAATTTAAACTGACAAAATTAAAGTAAATGAAAATACTTTGAAAATACAAAGTATTATTTTATTTATTAGTTTATAATTATTGCTTGATAAATTGCTACTAGCTAAGAAATAGGCTACTCTTAAATTGTCAACACCTTTTTTTATCACATAATTGAAAAAACATTATTTCATGCAAATTGTTCGAAAAAGCCATAAGAATTATTTAATACTAATTTTCTTTATAAACAATAATCAATATAAAATATTTCTTTTACACTAAGAACATGTAACATATAACATATAATATATTTTTCAGTTGGTAATAATTTAGTAAATTTTCGTTTATACCCTGTAATAACTACAAATTCGATTCATCAGTAAATCTTCTGGATCTGACTGTACCATCATTTACACAGAAATTACTTTTAAATAGTTTAAGATTTTACATCATGTTTGGAGTATATATTATTTTAACTTTAATATAAGATTAATGTTTAACAGGGATGTCATGAAAGTCGGAATGTTGTGAAAACTCATTAAAACATTTTGAAATAGAAATATTTTTGTTTTAATTTATATTTTTAAATTACCAAAAAATAATAAAATTTTTGTAGCATTCACAGCTGTTTAATAATGCACGTGAGAATATCAAAAGCCTAACGAGCAAGATCTACCTTTGCCATCCACGGTTCGAATAAGAGTAGGGTAAGAAATCGGTAGCAAGTCCGCTGCGATGTATCGGGTTGAGTCAATGACAAGACCAGGGAGGTATCGGATTCACAAAAACACAAAGTACAAACATAATAAACGAACAAACCCAATACAAATCACACATACTGTTTGATACTATCGAAAACCTAATTAACAACATTGAAACTAAGAACAATTTAAGATTGTTTTAATATTAATTTCTATCTAACTAAGGCACCACTCCACCACCTTCTGTTCCTGTCGGATACCTCTGGATTAGGAATTCAAATTGCTCTATTTATTTTTATCAACAAAAGTTCAGAATCACGTATATTGTAAATAACTGACTTTTCTTATATTCTATTTATAAAGTTCAATTTAAAATGTGTATTTTTAAGTAATACTGACATTGATGACTCACAAGTATGAATTTAATGTAACTGTTTTCTACATATAGGATACCTCTGTACTCTTTCCACATATTGCATGGCTATAGTAGTCTCTCGAGCTTGATATACAGTGCTCATTAGTACCTAAGGACAGGACTACGTAAATAAACATACTTTATCAACAAAGAATCACATATATTGTAATTGACTTTTCTTATATTCTATTTATAAAGTTTAATTTCTTTAATGAAAAAAAATAATACTATATATGCTAATTGAATGATTAAAACTTAATGACCATTTAATTTATACTTAGATGTAACATACTCCTGTACTATGTGTTTTACTTGCAAATAATGTCATTTATATTTTCGTGTTGAAATATCAGTGTTTATACACAGTGTATAACTTACTGTCTTTTAAACAAGAATATATTTCATATAACGAGCCAAACGTCTTGTTTTAGAAAAATAATTAAAAAAAACTCCAATATTCTATTTATATTCATTTGATTTATAAGAATTATAAATAATAAAGAAAACAATTAAGCTTGGAAGTAAACAAGTTCATACAGTACTAGCATGTTGATTACGCCTAAAGACATTATTTCCTCAAGACGGGGCGCAGAAGGTACGAATACGACGATTTTTGACATCAGGTCAATTTGGACTTCAAACCCTTTCAACCCAACCCTTTTAACCCTTTCAACCCTTTCGTATAACCCGTTCAACCATTTCAACCCTTTTAACCCTTTCAACCCTTTTAACCCCTTCAACCCTTTCATTTAACCCTTTCAACCCTTTTAACCATTTTAACCCTTTTAACCCTTTTAACCCTTTTAATCCTTTCAACCCTTTTAACCCTTTCAACCCTTTCAACCATTTTAACCATTTCAACCCTTTTACCCCTTTTACCCCTTTTAACCCTTTCAACCCTTTTAACCCTTTCAACCCTTTTAACCCTTTCAACCCTTTTAACCATTTTAACCCTTTCAACCCTTTCAACCCTTTTAACCCTTTCAACCCTTTCAACCCTTTTAACCCCTTCAACCCTTTTAACCCTTTCAACCCTTTCAACCCTTTTAACCCTTTTAACCCTTTCAACCCTTTCAACCCTTTCAACCCTTGAGAAAGGATCAATGACATCATGCAAGAAGACTAACGACAATACTGGTCATATAGCACAAATAAAAGCGTCTCTATTGTTTGGACAAGTTAGCCGAGAGGTTAGCGTTGATGGTTCTAAACACAAACATACGGGGTTCGAATACGACTCAGGTAAAAAGATTTTTTTCAGAATCGACGGCACCAGTCTTGAAAGGGAAAGGGTTAACTAAAAGGATTAAAAGGGTTAATGACGTAAGACCGCCTGAAGGCTAAAGGGTTGAAAGGGTTAAAAGGGTTAAAAGGGTTAATAGGATTAAAAGGGTTAATGACGTAAGACCGCCTGAAGGCTAAAGGGTTGAAAGGGTTAAAAGGGTTAATGACGTAAGACCACCTGAAGGCTGGGTTTTCCCCACGACTCAAGTGTCCCATCTCAACAAGCGCATTCTCTACTACCGTGCGTTACGTATCTACCATGCCTTGCGTATGTACCTTGCGTTATATATTTACCGTGCGTTACTTATCTACCGTGAGTAACGCATCTACGTGCGTTACGTATCTACCGTGCGTTACGTATCTACCCCGTGTGAGTCGAATATATAGTGCGTTACGTATCAACCGTGCGTTACGCATCTATCGTGCGTTACGTATCTACCTTGCGTTACATATCTACCGTGCGCTACGTATCTACCTTGCGTTACGTATCTACCGTGCAATACATATCTACCGAGCGTTACATATCTACCGTACGTTACTTATTTACCGTGCGTTACGTATTTACCGTGAGTAATGTCTATACCATGAGTTACGTATCTACAGTGCGGAACGTATCAACCGTGCTTTACTTATCTACCATGCGTTACTTATCTACCGTACGTTACGTATCTACCGTGCGTTACGTATCTACGTGAGTTATGTATCTACAGTGCGGAACGTATCTACCGTGCAATACATATCTACCGAGCGTTACATATCTACCGTACGTTACTTATTTACCGAGCGTTACGTATTTACCGTGAGTTATGTCTATACCATGAGTTACGTATCTACAGTGCGGAACGTATCAACCGTGCTTTACTTATATACCGTGAGTTATGTCTATACCATGAGTTACGTATCTACGGTGCGTAACGTATCTACCGTGCGTTACGTATCTACGTGAGTTATGTATCTACAGTGCGGAACGTATCAACCGTGCTTTACTTATCTACCGTGAGTTATGTCTATACCATGAGTTACGTATCTACAGTGCGTTAAGAAACTACCGTGAGTTACGTATCTGCATGAGTTGTGTATCTACGGTGCGTAACGTATCTACCGTGCGTTACGTATCTACGTGAGTTATGTATCTACAGTGCGGAACATATCAACCGTGCTTTACTTATCTACCGTGAGTAACGCATCTACGTGCGTTACTTATATACCATGCGTTACTTATCTACCGTACGTTACGTATCTACCGTACGTTACGTATCTACCGTGCGTTACGTAACTACGTGAGTTATGTATCTACAGTGCGTTACGTATATACCGTGCAATACATATCTACCGAGCGTTACATATCTACCGTATGTTACTTATTTACCGTGCGTTACGTATTTACCGTGAGTTATGTCTATACCATGAGTTACGTATCTACAGTGCGGAACGTATCAACCGTACTTTACGTATCTACCGTGAGTTATGTCTATACCATGAGTTACGTATCTACAGTGCGTTACGAATCTACTGTGAGTTACGTATCTGCATGAGTTGTGTATCTACGGTGCGTAACGTATCTACCGTGCGTTACGTATCTACGTGAGTTATGTATCTACAGTGCGGAACGTATCAACCGTGCTTTACTTATCTACCGTGAGTTATGTCTATACCATGAGTTACGTATCTACAGTGCGTTACGAATCTACCGTGAGTTACGTATCTGCATGAGTTGTGTATCTACGGTGCGTAACGTATCTACCGTGCGTTACGTATCTACGTGAGTTATGTATCTACAGTGCGGAACGCATCAACCGTGCTTTACTTATCTACCGTGAGTAACGCATCTACGTGCGTTACGTATCTACCATGCATTACTTATCTACCGTACGTTACGTATCTACCGTGCGTTACGTATCTACGTGAGTTATGTATCTACCGTGCAATACATATCTACCAAGCGTTACATATCTACCGTACATTACTTATTTACCGTGCGTTACGTATTTACCGTGAGTTACGTCTATACCATGAGTTACGTATCTACAGTGCGTTACGTATCTACCGTGCAATACATATCTACCAAGCGTTACATATCTACCGTACATTACTTATTTACCGTGCGTTACGTATTTACCGTGAGTTACGTCTATACCATGAGTTACGTATCTACAGTGCGTTACGAATCTACCGTGAGTTACGTATCTGCATGAGTTGTGTATCTACGGTGCGTAACGTATCTACCGTGCGTTACGTATCTACGTGAGTTATGTATCTACAGTGCGGAACGTATCAACCGTGCTTTACTTATCTACCGTGAGTAACGCATCTACGTGCGTTACTTATCTACCATGCGTTACTTATCTACCGTACGTTACGTATCTACCGTGCGTTACTTATCTACCGTGTGTTACGTATCTACCCTGTGTGGGTCGAATATACCATGCGTTACGTATATGCCGTGCGTTACGTATCTACCGTGCATTACGTATCTACCTTGCGTTACTTATCTACCGTGCGTTACGTATCAACCGTGAGTTACGCATCTACAGTGCGTTACTTATGTACCATGAAGTTCGTATCTACCGTGAGTTACGCATCTACCGTGCGTTACTACCATTGGTTACCTACCTACCGTGCGTTACGTATTTACCCTGAGTTACGTATCTACCTTGCGTTACTTATCTTCTTTGCGTTACTTATCTACCGTTGGATACCTATCTACCGTGAAATACGTATCTACCATGCGTTACGTATCTACGTGAGTTATGTATCTACGGCGCGTAACGTATTTACGTTGCGTTACGTATCTACCTTCAGTTACGTATCTACCGTGCCTTACGTATCTGCCGTGCGTTACGTATCTACGTGAGTTATGTCTATACCATGAGTTACGTATCTACAGTACTTTACGTATCTACCGAGAGTTACATATCTACGTGAGTTGTATATTTACGATGCGTAACGTATCTACTGTGCGTTACGCATCTACGTAAGGTATGTATTTATGGTGCGTAACGTATCTACCAAGAGTTTTGTATTTTCCGTGCGATACTTATCAACCATGAGTAACGCATCTACCGTGCGCTACGTATATACATTACGTTACTTAACTACCTTGCGTTACCTATCTACCATGCGTTACGTATCAACCATGAGTTACGTTTCTACCTTGCATAACTTATCTACCGTGAGTAACGCATCTACGTGCATTACTTATATACCATGCGTTACTTATCTACCGTACGTTACGTATCTACCGTGCGTTACGTATCTACGTGAGTTATGTATCTACAGTGCGTTACGTATATACCGTGCAATACATATCTACCGTATGTTACTTATTTACCGTGCGTTACGTATTTACCGTGAGTTATGTCTATACCATGAGTTACGTATCTACAGTGCGGAACGTATCAACCGTACTGTACGTATCTACCGTGAGTTATGTCTATACCATGAGTTACGTATCTACAGTGCGTTACGAATCTACCGTGAGTTACGTATCTGCATGAGTTGTGTATCTACGGTGCGTAACGTATCTACCGTGCGTTACGTATCTACGTGAGTTATGTATCTACAGTGCGGAACGTATCAACCGTGCTTTACTTATCTACCGTGAGTTATGTCTATACCATGAGTTACGTATCTACAGTGCGTTACGAATCTACCGTGAGTTACGTATCTGCATGAGTTGTGTATCTACGGTGCGTAACGTATCTACCGTGCGTTACGTATCTACGTGAGTTATGTATCTATAGTGCGGAACGTATCAACCGTGCTTTACTTATCTACCGTGAGTTATGTCTATACCATGAGTTACGTATCTACAGTGCGTTACGAATCTACCGTGAGTTACGTATCTGCATGAGTTGTGTATCTACGGTGCGTAACGTATCTACCGTGCGTTACGTATCTACGTGAGTTATGTAACTACAGTGCGGAACGCATCAACCGTGCTTTACTTATCTACCGTGAGTAACGCATCTACGTGCGTTACTTATCTACCATGCGTTACTTATCTACCGTACGTTACGTATCTACCGTGCGTTACGTATCTACGTGAGTTATGTATCTACCGTGCAATACATATCTACCAAGCGTTTCATATCTACCGTACATTACTTATTTACCGTGCGTTACGTATTTACCGTGAGTTACGTCTATACCATGAGTTACGTATCTACAGTGCGTTACGTATCTACCGTGCAATACATATCTACCAAGCGTTACATATCTACCGTACATTACTTATTTACCGTGCGTTACGTATTTACCGTGAGTTACGTCTATACCATGAGTTACGTATCTACAGTGCGTTACGAATCTACCGTGAGTTACGTATCTGCATGAGTTGTGTATCTACGGCGCGTAACGTATTTACGTTGCGTTACGTATCTACCTTCAGTTACGTATCTACCGTGCCTTACGTATCTGCCGTGCGTTACGTATCTACGTGAGTTATGTCTATACCATGAGTTACGTATCTACAGTACTTTACGTATCTACCGAGAGTTACATATCTACGTGAGTTGTATATTTACGATGCGTAACGTATCTACTGTGCGTTACGCATCTACGTAAGGTATGTATTTATGGTGCGTAACGTATCTACCAAGAGTTTTGTATTTTCCGTGCGATACTTATCAACCATGAGTAACGCATCTACCGTGCGCTACGTATATACATTACGTTACTTAACTACCTTGCGTTACCTATCTACCATGCGTTACGTATCAACCATGAGTTACGTTTCTACCTTGCATAACTTATCTACCGTGAGTAACGCATCTACGTGCATTACTTATATACCATGCGTTACTTATCTACCGTACGTTACGTATCTACCGTGCGTTACGTATCTACGTGAGTTATGTATCTACAGTGCGTTACGTATATACCGTGCAATACATATCTACCGTATGTTACTTATTTACCGTGCGTTACGTATTTACCGTGAGTTATGTCTATACCATGAGTTACGTATCTACAGTGCGGAACGTATCAACCGTACTGTACGTATCTACCGTGAGTTATGTCTATACCATGAGTTACGTATCTACAGTGCGTTACGAATCTACCGTGAGTTACGTATCTGCATGAGTTGTGTATCTACGGTGCGTAACGTATCTACCGTGCGTTACGTATCTACGTGAGTTATGTATCTACAGTGCGGAACGTATCAACCGTGCTTTACTTATCTACCGTGAGTTATGTCTATACCATGAGTTACGTATCTACAGTGCGTTACGAATCTACCGTGAGTTACGTATCTGCATGAGTTGTGTATCTACGGTGCGTAACGTATCTACCGTGCGTTACGTATCTACGTGAGTTATGTATCTATAGTGCGGAACGTATCAACCGTGCTTTACTTATCTACCGTGAGTTATGTCTATACCATGAGTTACGTATCTACAGTGCGTTACGAATCTACCGTGAGTTACGTATCTGCATGAGTTGTGTATCTACGGTGCGTAACGTATCTACCGTGCGTTACGTATCTACGTGAGTTATGTAACTACAGTGCGGAACGCATCAACCGTGCTTTACTTATCTACCGTGAGTAACGCATCTACGTGCGTTACTTATCTACCATGCGTTACTTATCTACCGTACGTTACGTATCTACCGTGCGTTACGTATCTACGTGAGTTATGTATCTACCGTGCAATACATATCTACCAAGCGTTTCATATCTACCGTACATTACTTATTTACCGTGCGTTACGTATTTACCGTGAGTTACGTCTATACCATGAGTTACGTATCTACAGTGCGTTACGTATCTACCGTGCAATACATATCTACCAAGCGTTACATATCTACCGTACATTACTTATTTACCGTGCGTTACGTATTTACCGTGAGTTACGTCTATACCATGAGTTACGTATCTACAGTGCGTTACGAATCTACCGTGAGTTACGTATCTGCATGAGTTGTGTATCTACGGCGCGTAACGTATTTACGTTGCGTTACGTATCTACCTTCAGTTACGTATCTACCGTGCCTTACGTATCTGCCGTGCGTTACGTATCTACGTGAGTTATGTCTATACCATGAGTTACGTATCTACAGTACTTTACGTATCTACCGAGAGTTACATATCTACGTGAGTTGTATATTTACGATGCGTAACGTATCTACTGTGCGTTACGCATCTACGTAAGGTATGTATTTATGGTGCGTAACGTATCTACCAAGAGTTTTGTATTTTCCGTGCGATACTTATCAACCATGAGTAACGCATCTACCGTGCGCTACGTATATACATTACGTTACTTAACTACCTTGCGTTACCTATCTACCATGCGTTACGTATCAACCATGAGTTACGTTTCTACCTTGCATAACTTATCTACCGTGCGGTTCGTATCTACTGTGCAATACATATCTACCGTGCTACGTGAATTATGTATCTACTGTGCGTAAAGTATCTACTGTGCGCTGCGTAACTACCGTGAGTTATGTCTATACCATGAGTTACGTATCTACAGTGCGTTACGTATCTACCGTGAGTTACGTATCTACGTGAGTTGTGTATCTACGGTGCATATTGTATCTACCATGCGTTACGTGTCTACGTGAGTTATGTATTTACGGTGCATATTGTATCTACCATGCGTTACGTATCTACCGTGAGTTATGTCTTTACTATGAGTTACGTTTCTACCGTGCGTTACGTATCTGCCGTGTGTTACGTATCTACGTGCGTTACTTATCTACAATGCGTTACTTATCTACCGTGCGTTACGTATCTACCACGTGTGAGTCGAATATACCGTGCGTTACGTATCTACCTTGCGTTACTTATATACCGTGCATTAAGTATCAACCGTGAGTTACGCATCTACCGTGCGTTACGTATCTACAGTGCGTTAAGTATCTACCTTGCGGTACTTATCTATCGCGCGTTTCGTATCTACCGATCAATACATATCTACAGTGCTACGTGAATTATGTATCTACTGTGCGTAACGTATCTACGGTGCGTTGTGAATATACCGTGAGTTATGTCTATACCATGAGTTACGTATCTACGTGAGTTGTGTATCTACGGTGCGTTACGTATCTACGTGAGTTGTGTATCTAGGGTCCATATTGTATCTACCGAGCGTTACGTATCTACCGTGAGTTATGCCTATACTATGAGTTACGTTTCTACCGTGCGTTACGTAACTAAGTGAGTTATGTATCTACGAATTGTATCGTATCTACCGTGAGTTAAGTATCTACGTGAGCTATGAATCTACGGTGCGTAACATATCTACCGTGACCTATGTATCTACCTTGAGTTACGAATCTACGGTGAGTTATGTACCTACTGTGGGTAACGTATCTACCATGCTTGACGTATCTACCGTGCGTTACTTATCTACCCTGCGTTACTTATCTACCGTGCGTAACGTATCTACCCTGCGTTACTTATCTACCGTGCGTAACGTATCTAGCGAGAGTTATGTCTATTCCATGAGTTACGTTTCTACCGTGCATTACGAATCTACGTGAGGTATGTATCTACGGTGCGTAACGTATCTACCGTGGGTTATGTCTTTACCGTGAGTTACGTGTCTATCGTGGGTTAAATATCTACTTGAGTTTTGTGTCTACCGTGCGTTACGTATCTACCATGCTTGACGTATCTACCGTGCGTTACTTATCTACCCTGCGTTACTTATCTACCGTGCGTAACGTATCTACCCTGCGTTACTTATCTACCGTGCGTAACGTATCTAGCGAGAGTTATGTCTATTCCATGAGTTACGTTTCTACCGTGCGTTACGAATCTACGTGAGGTATGTATCTACGGTGCGTAACGTATCTACCGTGGGTTATGTCTTTACCGTGAGTTACGTGTCTATCGTGGGTTAAATATCTACTTGAGTTTTGTGTCTATCGTGCGTTACGTATCAACGTGAGTTATGTATCTAGGGTGCGTAACGTATCTACCGTGCGTTACCTAACTACGGTCCGTAACGTATCTACCGTGTGTTACGTATCTACTGTGATTACGTATTTATGTGAGTTATAAATCTACGGTGCGTAACGTATCTACGTGAGTTATGTATCTACGTTGCGTAACGTATCTATGGTGCGTTGCGTGTCTACTGTGTGTTACGTATCTACCAAGCGTAAAGTATCTACCGTGCGTAACGTATCTACCGTGTGTTACCCATCTATTGATAAGCCGTCCGTAACTTATCTACCATGCGTTATGTATCTACTGTGTGTTACGTATATGCCGTGCGTAAAGTATCTACAGTGCGTAACGTATCTACCGTGTGTGACCTATCTACTGTGAGTTATGTATATAGCATTCGTAACGTATCTACCGTGAGTTACGTAACTACCGTGCGTTACGTATCTACCGTGCATTACGTATCTACAGTGCGTTACTTATTTACTGTGCGTTGCGTATCTACCGTGTGTTACCCATCTATTGATAAGCCGTCCGTAACTTATCTACCATGCGTTATGTATCTACTGTGTGTTACGTATATGCCGTGCGTAAAGTATCTACAGTGCGTAACGTATCTACCGTGTGTGACCTATCTACTGTGAGTTATGTATATAGCATGCGTAACGTATCTACCGTGAGTTACGTAACTACCGTGCGTTACGTATCTACCGTGTGTTACCCATCTATTGATAAGCCGTCCGTAACTTATCTACCATGCGTTATGTATCTACTGTGTGTTACGTATATGCCGTGCGTAAAGTATCTACAGTGCGTAACGTATCTACCGTGTGTGACCTATCTACTGTGAGTTATGTATATAGCATGCGTAACGTATCTACCGTGAGTTACGTAACTACAGTGCGTAACGTATCTACCGTGTGTTACCCATCTATTGATAAGCCGTCCGTAACTTATCTACCATGCGTTATGTATCTACTGTGTGTTACGTATATGCCGTGCGTAAAGTATCTACAGTGCGTAACGTATCTACCGTGTGTGACCTATCTACTGTGAGTTATGTATATAGCATGCGTAACGTATCTACCGTGAGT